>CM075476.1:8152500-8752500 GCA_037950665.1 Hypophthalmichthys nobilis
GCACAGTTGTACAAGTTTAAACTGTTATGTGAATTTATTGTACATGTACTATATTACAGGGACAATCTCCCAGAGAAACAATGTTTGATATGAAATATAAACCATTTCAAATATCTAAAATATAATGAAACTTTTACAACTGTATTTTCCTCTCTCTACAGTGTTAAAATATCAAATATTAAACATGGAGCGACTCAGACCTTGTTTGTTCATTTATCTGTTGGCCATTTTGCTGTCATTGAGCATATCTTCGACCACAAACTCTGACCACAACAACACAGAAATATCTGAGTGGAAGGGTGGAGATGGTGCGAAAAGATCACGAGTGAGAAGGCAGAACTTACACCTACCAGATGCATTAAGTTTACCAGAAAAGGTTTATAGTATGTTTATTTTATGGAGACTTTTAAATAATGTTTCCAATGATGTTTCCAATGATACAAACGCCATCAGAACATCAACAATGAGACCAAACAAACTGGAATCTATGTCATCAGAAGGGCCGAAAAACACGGAGATAGTCTTCAAAGCAAAGGACAAACCATCTTCAGCTCCCACACAGGAACAAAGCACTCATTCCACTGGTATTACTGGTACAAATGACTCTACAGCTATGGCATGGTTCCCCACTGACCCATCATCACCAGACTCACAGAAAACAACTCAATCAGGAGATTCACGACTAGTCAAACAATCAACTCAACGACTTCAGACCACAATACAGACAATACCAGAACCCAGTCAAGTTACAGAACAACACATCCCTGATTCTACAACATTGACAATCAAAATCTTCTCCAAAGCAGCGGAGGAACCTTCAACAACTATCATTCATGAACGAATTGACCATTTCACTGGTATTACTGATACAAAGGACCCTACAGCTATGACATCTTTCCCAACACACTCACCAGACTCGCAGACAACAACTCAATCAGGAGATTCCCAACTAGTTGAACAATCATCAACAATCACAAAACAGAAAATTACAGAACCCAGTCAAGTTACGGAGCAACACATCCCTGATTCCAAAACATTCACAATCAAAATTTTCTCCGAAACAGTTGAGGAACCCTCCTTAGATATCACGCATGAAGAAAGCTCTCGTTCTACTGGTCCAAATGATTTGACAGCTATAACGTCTTTCCACACTGAACTGCCACCACAAGAGTCACACAAAAACACTCAGTCAGGAGCACCACGACTAATCACACAACAATCAACTCAACATCTCCAGCGCTCCAAGCCGAATATTTCAGAACCTAGTCAAGTCACAGAGCAACACATCTCTGATTCCACAACATTCACAATCAAAATGTCCTCCAAAGCAGTTGAGGAAACTTACTTCGATACCATGCATGAAGAAAGCACTCGTTCTACTGGTACAAATGATTCTACAGCTATAACGCCTTTCCCCACTGAACTGCCACCACAAGAGTCACAAAACAACACTCAGTCAGGAGCACCACAACTATTCAAACAACATCTCCAGCGCTCCAAGCTGAACATTTCAGAACCTAGTCAAGTCACAGAGCAACACATCCCTGATTCCACAACATTCACAATCAAAAACTACTCCAAAGCAGCGGAGGAACCTTCTTCAACTATCATTCATGAACGAATTGACCATTTCACTGGTATTACTGATACAAAGGACCCTACAGCTATGACATCTTTCCCAACACACTCACCAGACTCGCAGACAACAACTCAGTCAGGAGATTCCCAACTAGTTGAACAATCATCAACAATCACAAAACAGAAAATTACAGAACCCAGTCAAGTTACGGAGCAACACATCCCTCATTCCAAAACATTCACAATCAAAATTTCCTCCAAAACAGTTGAGGAAACTTCCTTAGATATCATGCATGAAGAAAGCTCTCATTCTAACGGTACAACTGATTCTACACCTATAACATCTTTCCCCACTGAACTGCCACCACAAGAGTCACAAAACAACACTCAGTCAGGAGCACCACGACTATTCAAACAACATCTCCAGCGCTCCAAGCTGAATATTTCAGAACCTAGTCAAGTCACAGAGCAACACATCCCTGATTCCACAACATTGCCAACCAAAAATTACTCCAAAGCAGCGGAGGAACCTTCTTCAACTACAATTCATGAACAAATTGACCATTTCACTGGTATTACTGATACAAAGGACTCGATGGCATCTTTCCCGAAACACTCACCAGACTCGCAGACAACAACTCAATCAGGAGATTCCCAACTAGTTGAACAACCAACAATCGCAAAACAGAAAATTACAGAACCCAGTCAAGTTACGGAGCAACACATCCCTCATTCCAAAACATTCACAATCAAAATTTCCTCCAAAGCAGTTGAGGAACCCTCCTTAGATATCACGCATGAAGAAAGCTCTCGTTCTACTGGTCCAAATGATTTGACAGCTATAACGTCTTTCCACACTGAACTGCCACCACAAGAGTCACACAAAAACACTCAGTCAGGAGCACCACGACTAATCACACAACAATCAACTCAACATCTCCAGCGCTCCAAGCCGAATATTTCAGAACCTAGTCAAGTCACAGAGCAACACATCTCTGATTCCACAACATTCACAATCAAAATGTCCTCCAAAGCAGTTGAGGAAACTTACTTCGATACCATGCATGAAGAAAGCACTCGTTCTACTGGTACAAATGATTCTACAGCTATAACGCCTTTCCCCACTGAACTGCCACCACAAGAGTCACAAATTAACACTCAGTCAGGAGCACCACAACTATTCAAACAACATCTCCAGCCAAATATTTCAGAACCTAGTCAAGTCACAGAGCAGCACATCCCTGATTCCACAACATTGCCAATCAAAAACTACTCCAAAGCAGCAGAGGAACCTCCTTCAACTATCATTCATGAACGAATTGACCATTTCACTGGTATTACTGATACAAAAGACTCTACAGTGATGGCATCTTTCCCAACACACTCGCAGACAACAACTCAACCAGGAGATTCCCAACTAGTTGAACAATCATCAACAATTGCAAAACAGAAAATTATTGAACCCAGTCAAGTTACGGAGCAACACATCCCTGATTCCAAAACATTCACAATCAAAATTTCCTCCAAAACAGTTGAGGAAACTTCCTTAGATATCATGCAAGAAGAAAGCTCTCATTCTACTGGTACAACTGATTCTACACCTATAACATCTTTTCCCATTGAACTGCCACCACAAGAGTCACAAAACAACACTCAGTCAGGAGCACCACGACTATTCAATCAATCAACACATTTCCAGAGCACCAACAGCCCCACAATTCCAAAACCTAGTCAAGAATTTCTACAACCCACTGCACTCATGTTCACCCCAGACATGACCACAACACACAGAAATGAAAAGGAAACTCCACCACAGACTGCCATAAACTCACACATTACAAACCATGGCATACTTGCATCAACAAGGGGAAATGACAGCCTGCAACCCACTTCACTTCCACAAACAATGAAGCATGAACATCCAAGAAGAGCCATCACTGGGATGGTGAAAGGCATTTCAAAACTCACTCTACCTGCAAGGACAAAAAACCCAACTTTAAGTTCATCGTCAGTCAAGCTTGAAATTCTAGAAACTGCTACATACACACATTCTGTAACTTGGCACAATGGGAAGCCAAACCAGTTTGTGAAGGCCACAGATTGGAGAGTTTCAAAACCTACGCCATCTGCATTCACATTGAAGGAACAAATCAAAGACTCCACTTCACTTCTGCCAACAGTAGAGACCCCTATTTCACATCTCAATGGGTTCACATCAGATCCAGAACGCCACAAACCCACACCGGCAGAAGAGCCTAGAAATCAAAACACTGAACAAAATGCAATTAATACTTCTAATGACGGTTTAATGCAACACTTTCTGACAACAAAAACTCGCATATTAACAAATGATTCATCAGTAAGCAGCAAAACGGCTTCCACATCACCTCTTCTTAGCCAGACAGAGGATCATTTAGTTGACTCAAAAGGACCAGGGGACACTTCTGTGCCAAAGGACATTAGTCTACATGTTTCCACATCATCTGCTGCACCATTCACAACCTATCAGATGAATCCAAAAACACAATCACAGAGCACAACAAACAAATTTCCAATCCTTGGCACAATAATATCCCATACAAGTATCCTGTTAGCAAAGGACACATCAACTCAAGCTCCTACAGATAAAGTGAGACCGTCTCAAACTATTCCAGCGTCCACAGAAAAGCTCACTGTGACATTTGCTCCAAATTCAAAACCTTCAGAAAAACATATTCATACAACATCAGTCGTGAGACGTGGATTTCTGACATTAAGAACACAGGAAATTCCATCCTGGATATCAACAAAACAGTCCAATTTACTCCCCATTGAAACAACAGAGCCTCGATCAGACTTGACAAATCAAGAACCTACAGCAGATACAGTGGCAAAGGAAAAGTACCCCAATAATGATAATGATCTGTTAAATGAGATGGACAAACCAACGCAAAGCACGATTGGGCGCAAACTGAGTAAGACAACTCGTACAGCTACAAAAAATTTGCACATGTCAAAAACACAAAAGGTCTCACGGAATCCCAAGAAATTTATTTTACCAACACACAAATCAGCAGATACAGCAATAAAAGACGACACAGAAACCCAAAGAGGAATTTTTGGATTACTCTTCACTTTTGGGTGCCTCCTTTTGCTGATGATAGTTATCTTGCTTTGGGTAGTATGGAGAAGATGGCAGGCCCGGCGCTGGAGGCACAACATGTGGGTGGCAGGTCCCCCTCTCATGTGGGGAACATATCATTCAGTCTTGCAGAGCAGCAGTACACACACTGCAATAGAGATGAGGAAAGGAAACACCCAAAAGAATAAGCGGGAAAATAGTGATGTTCATGAGAGAATCGCCCTCAAGCAACAACACAAAGACCTTCAATAAACTCAAGGATGTCAGCGAACACAACAAGGCACACTCTCTAATACTTACCCTCAACTTTTTTAACTAAACAAATTGTGAATTAACAAATTCTACAGACTCCTCAGTGTATGCAAACACTTAACTTTACATGACTTGCATGAACAAATGAGAGAACATTACATTATATAGAGATTGTGTGATTGTACATTCAGTGCTTGTATTAAATTATTTTAATAAAGTATTTTTTCACCTGTATTTTAAGCAATAATAACCTGTTTCATTAAAACAAACAAAAACTCTTGTTAAAATGCTAATAGACCATACGTGTAAAAGAATTATACTTAAAAGGGATCATTCTGAAGTGGTGTGTTTTGAAGCATCCATCTATCATAAATATAATCTATACGGCTCCAGGGGGTTAATAAAGGCCTTCTGAAGCGAAGCAATGGGTTTTTGTAAAAAAATATCCATATTTAAAACTTTATGAAGTAAAATAACTAGCTTCCACCAGGTGACCATACGGATACTGTGCAAGTCGACTTGCACCACAAGAGTAACCCCTGATGTGATGTATGATGCAGGATGTAAGAGTATCGTAAGCTTAGATGCCTCTCGCAGTTCAAACAAATAGGGCTGGGCAACAAACTAAAGCTCCTCCTCTCTCATATCAAAATCCTGACATTTCTCTTTAAAATTTCTCGTTTTAGACTTCTAATTCATGACCAGTGTTTTGTTTTGCTCTATCCTCTGTGCTTCCACGTTCGTCATTACGTCATGCGCCAAGTCAGGGGTTAATATTCTGACGCAAGCTAGTTATTTTACTTTATAAAGTTTTAAATATGGATATTTTTCTTCAAAAACCCATCGCTCCTTTCAGAAGGCCTTTATTAAGTCGTAAGGATTATTTTTATGATGAATGGATGCATTTTTTGGGGCTTCAAAACACGCCCCCTATTCACTACCATTATAAAGCTTGGAAGAGCCAGGATATTTTATATTCTCTGATTGTGTTAGTTTGAAAGAAGATAGTCATATACACCTAGGATGGCTTGAGGGTGAGTAAATAAGATAATTTTCATTTCTGGGTGAACTATCCCTTTAATATGGCAATAACAACCTTCTCTCACCTCCGGCTGGCTTTCTTTTCACATCCAAATCTGCCTGGCTAACACACAAAACAGCAACAACACTGTGGTCCACTAAAACAGGGTTAGATGAACAGATCAATGAACTAAGGGAAGAATCTAGATAGCACATGTAAAATTAGAGCTGAGCACAGATGGATTGAGCTAAATAGTCTTACTATGCCATTTCTGCATTATACACGCAAACACACATACAACAACATTCACTCACACAGTCACACACCGAGCAAAGCTACATTAGTAGGCAGAGGATGTGGCATTACCGGGCAGCATAAGCAGGCTCGGAAAGAATGAAGTGATTGAGGAAGAAAAAGGGATAGAAGAGGAGAGTGGCACTAAAAAGGTCCTGTACCAGCGCTCTTTTGTTCAAAACACACACACAAACACCTACCCAGGCGAACACATGATGGCGAGGAACTTTTAAATCAACTACTGAAAAGCGTGCTGAGAATTGTACTACACTTAACTAAGAACTGTTCCAATATCAGGGTTTTAAATTATGAATTTTATGTGCAGATTTTGTGGGAAAACCTATGCAGAATACGTTTAAATGTGGTAAAAGGTGTTGAATGGAGATGACAGTACTGCACTTTCAGCTGACAGCATAATCAGATTAACCTTATATAATAGTTTTAACCTTATATCAGATTTCATATAAGCAGAACTTTGTGGAAATCGTAGGAAAATTTGTGTTGAAATTGTGTTAATATTAAAGTTCAGTTGAGTTTATTCTAGCTGAAATTAGTATTTTTCATCAGACTCCATCCTAAGATTCTATAACTCAAACAAAAACATCTTCAGATCTGAATTACAGGTCAAGTGTTGCTTAATGACTCAAAAGAAAAAAAAAAAAGAAAGAAAGCAGGAAGGAGAGGGAGGGGAAAAGAGAGAGCACAGAAAAGAAAAGAGAAAGCAGAGGAAATGGATGCTGAATGAGGGAATCCTAAAGAGGAAACAGATATGTCAGCACTTCCTCTCTCTCTTTCTGTATCAAGGCACAGACTCTACTACATCTCCCCTCCCTCCCTCTTCCTCTCTCCTCCACTATCTTAGTGATCCCAGAAAGAGACCTGCACAGAGAAAGACGGGATTTGGACTTTACTGCAGCATAAAGCATAGAAAGAATAGAAAATTAGAAATCAGAATCGTTCTGATCTAGAGACCAAGCAGAAAGAAAGAGGTGAGGGATGGAGAGAAACTGAAAGACAAAAAGAGGACAGGAAAAAGGAGCACAGAGTGATGAGAAGGAGAAGGTAAGTAATTCACAATGCAGCAATGTTTACCTGAGGAAAGATTAGACTCACAATCAGTTATTTACAGGTATATGATATGAACAAGCATGCAAGCACATTATATATAAATGCTGTTTTATTCTAAGCATGTGCTTAAGAGAATCGTGCAGAAGTAGGTGCGGGCAGATCTGCAGAGACACTGCATGAAGACCTTCAACATCTCTGCTGCATGTGTATCAGAATTCATGCAATGACTAGCCTTACAACTGCAAACAAAAAGGCAGAACACATTCATACACATTACAAATGAAAAAACAGAGATTATAATGATAATGAACAAGACTCACAGCCAAATTAAATTATATAAGACTCACGGCCATCACTAACAATAATAAAATTCATTATCATCAGAGTCACTGCTCTCACTCACATTAATCTGACTCAACATTGTTAATCACTGTTAACGAACTGTAATCAGATACAAATTGCACTACTCAACGTAGTCAGACTCATTGCCATCACTCACATCAATCATATTTACTGTCATCAGACCCAATCAGTCACTCCATATTCAATAGATTAGCAGAAGTTTGGACTCACCATCATTACATAGCATCAGACACACAGTCATCAGACTCACTAAAGTCACTAACTGCATTATTAGTCAATAATGCACTACTGAATATAGTCATCATCACTTACATTAATCTGAATGACTGTCATCAGATGCAGTCAGTCACTTAATATAATCAGATTCAGACTAATCACATTCAAACTGTCATTACACACTGTCATCAGACTCACTGTCATCTGCATTATCATCAGATTGCTATCACTTGCTATAATCAGACACAAACGACTCAAAATACTCAGATTCACTAAAGCTTAGACTTTTATAATCAGGACTTGACATTAACACCCGCCAACCCACCAAATGCGGGTGGCATGTAAAGCAGTCACTCCTACTAGCCACTTTGGCGGGTTGAATTTCATATAATACATTTTTCCAATTGTAGTCTTTTAAAAGGGCATCTGAAATAATAAACTAAGTAAAATAGTGTTGTCAAAATATCATTTTTTTCGATACTGAAATATCTGAAACGTTTCCAATACTCATTTTCTGCAGAATAGATATACGATACCAGCTGCGCTTTCTCACTCTCTCATCTCTCCGACAGGGAGTTGACACACAAACCCGCCTCCCCTCACTCACTAGTTTCATTTGCTCCAAATGAATATTGTTGGTGTTACACGGCTTGAATTTCGGCATGGGATTCTGCGTATTACGCATAATTTTACTCATTCCCGCAGATTTTGTGCTCACACCTAAAGCGTGCGCACATAAAGCCACCTCTCACTACTAAATTGAGTTATTTTTTGCTGCTTATTGTGCTTAAACAGTCAAATACACACAAAATAATGTCAAAATGCAGGTTTGGCGAGTATTCACGTAAACACAGTTATGTTTTAAGTAAACAAACAGTTGAGAAAGAAAACGCATATGTAACAGTAGCTTATAATGGATCTGTGCGTCAGGTCTTAAAGTGACAGCAGCCTAATTTACCTGCTGCCAAATTATGAGATAATATTAAAAATATCTATATGGCAGTTTTTCTCCATGGTATCGATGTCAAAGTTGAAAAATGCTGAGTGGCTAGTAACTTTTGAAAACCACTAGCCACAGTGGCTGGTAACTTTTGAAAACCACTAGCCACAGTGGCTGGTGAGCTAAAAAAGTTAATGTCAAGCCCTGTTTATAATCATTATTATTTAGACATGAATCAGTCATTGGTCTCTATAATGAGATCCTATCAATTTTAGTGGCCGTTCACACAACACCGTTTTCAACTAAAAACGGAAAACTATTTATGTGTTTTGGCCGTTCGTTTATACGACAATGGCATTTTGGTGGCCTGAAAATGCAAACTTTTGAAAACAGGTTTCAAAGTGTAAATTTTTGAAAAAGATACCATTGTCATCTCCATGTAAACAACAAAAATGCGAATCTGTGAAAACGATGACGTCATGCACATGCGCATTACATGTTCAGTCTATAGTGTTTCATTGCCATCTAATGGCCTGCCAGAAGAATACAGCGTTTTTAGTCATTTTCACAGATTCGTGTGAATGGGGATCATTTTGACAATGGTGTCGTCTGTATGCGGAAAACTCAAAATCTTCTGTTTTAACCATATCGTTGTCGTATAAACGTACCCTTAGACTCACTTAAACAGACACACATACACACACAAAAACATATATTACTGCAAGTCATGGACACTAGTATAATACTATGAAACCAATTACATTAGCATTCAGCAAACAAACCTCTTGCCATTGTCCACAGGAACACCATGAAGATCCTCGTGGGTTCTGTGAAGCCCTGCCTGCTCTTACTGTGGTTTATGTGTACATACGTACATGCAGAATGTCCCGCTGTTTGCTCCTGTAGCGAGAGCCATCGGACAGTTGACTGTTCCTGGAGGGGGTTTAGGCATCTGCCGAATGGCCTACAGAGAAACATTCAATCCCTCAACCTGACCCACAATCGTCTATCTGACCTGGACCACCAACTAAGCTCCTTCACACATCTGCGGGTCCTGGACATCTCCTATAACCGTCTACTTCATTTCCCAGCCTCACTGCCACGGGCGCTGTGGGAAATCAACGTCTCAGGAAACCGCCTACATGTACTTAACAAGGATGACACAGCATACCAGTGGAACCTCAGAGTTCTGGACCTGTCCGTCAATAAGCTGGAGCGTGTGGTCTTCATCAACAACACTCTCCCCAACCTGAAGGCTCTCAACCTCAGTCACAACAAGTTCTGGACGGTACCTACCAACATGCCCCATAACCTAGAGGTGGTGGATCTATCCCACAACACTTTGGTCCAGATTCTACCGGGGTCACTGGTCCGGCTACACAGGCTGGCTCAGTTCTACCTGCATGCAAACCGTTTTACTACGGTCAATGAAGGGGCATTCGAGCATCTGCAAAGTCTGAAGCTCATCACTCTAGGGGACAACCCATGGGCTTGTGAAGAAACTGCCAACATCAGCCACCTGTTGGTGTGGACCAAACACACTTCCGCCAGAGTGTTGGGCTGCCCCTGCCACACCTGGCACACCTGCGGAGAAGCTCACCTGTCCAGGACAGGAGGCTGGCACTTTGGCGCCTACACGCTATCCCCATATGTCTTTGGAACTGAGGAGCCAAGCCATCCATATGTACAAGCGGTAACCACACACTTCTTGACAGGGACGTCACTCCTAAACACCAGGGATGATCAAACAGGATCTAGAAGCACCAAGGAACAGGAGACTTTCAGAAAGGGCATTCTCCTTACCTCAGCTTCAGAGGTTTCTGATTCAAATATTCATTCAACTACAGAAGGCCCAATCACACCAGTCGACTTCTTCACCACCATCTCCACCACCCGCAGGACCACCACTCTCCGCACACGGAGCGTGAAGAGACCCAAACAGAATCTCAGCAGAAACAAAAGCTCAGGACGCAGTGCCGGCTCACTCTACACATCAGTCTGCTGTCTGCTCCTCCTGATGGCCATGACACAACGGCTCTGAGGGTCGCCTGAATCACATGGTCCTTCTTCTAAACTGGATTTTCATTTCATTACATTTTCATTTAACTTTTATGTTCAACATATCATGAAAACTTAAAATGAACTTCCAAAACAGAACAGTCTCACAGTATAACCTCCATCTGCTGATGTAGAGCAGCAACAAGCAGGATTACTGGACATACAAGTTTATATGGAATGGATGCAGAAGCATTTCATAGGTTAATCAGATTAACATTACTCAAATTAACTGACAATCCAATTTGTTTAAAAACGATTCTATTAATTTAAATGCATGAGTGTTATTACTGCAATAAAACTAAAGTAATAAACATGGACAAAAAGCATCTTGTTCTTTGTGATTGTTAGCTCTGCACTGTACAATAAAATCTGTAAAATAAATAATAAATAAATAAAATGAATAAAATGAATGTTAAGAATTTATAATGAAATCTATAAATTCCATTTGAATGTCTTTTCATTTAAAAATAAATAATATTTTAACCATGTAAAGTTTTATTCAAACAGATAAATCAGTCACTGAAATGTCCAGAAAGCTACCTACCATGTTCCAACAGCTACTGACAACCAGCAGTATAAGAACAACAGTAATATAGCTACAAACATCAATTATAAGGGTTCAAGTGCTTTAAGGCCTTTAAGCACATGCATAAAAAGGTATTACGTTTTAATTGGTAAGCCTATAACCATCTCGATCATAGGTGAAAAGGACCATTTACGGTAAATACAGTAATTTACCGTAGGAAATATATAGTTTTTAAAGCTTTTTAAGTTATCGAGGTTGAGCCAAAAACCTAGGAACAGTTCGCCAAAGTTGTTTTTTGAAATAATCTCCAATATTTAACGAACGATTGGATGAACAGAGGCAGTTCTAGAGGCAAAGTTGCTCAGAATGAGGAGTTCTACCATGTGGTACGAATGTTGTGGGCGTGTGCGAAAAATTGTGCGATACACTATCCTATATGCACATAAAAAACGCAAAGATGTTTCCCTCCCCTAGGGCCATGAGTCAAACAGGCCCAGCGAGTTTTGTTCCGATCTACCTCCGTTAACCTTGTCTGATAACCGCTCAAATTTCATTGGCCGATGGTGGCCATGTTTTTTGAGATACATCAATGTCCTCATAGAAGATCATGGCACCTCGGACAAAGACACTGTATGCCAATTTTCAAGTCGATCGGACTAACGGTGTAGTTATAGCCATTTTCATGTTTTTTTTTCATGTTATAGCACCACCAAACGGCCAGCTGCCACGTCCTTTTTCACATGAACACTGAATGAGCTCTAACATAGGTGTGCTGAGTTTGGTGAAAATCTCTCATTCCGTTCATGAGTTATAGTCATTTTAGTAAAAGTGGGTCCACCCACTTCAAACAATTAACGTGAATCGAAATTCCAACTTTTTTTTTGATAACTATTGACAATCAGTCTGTGGAGAATCTCGCCGCACTGTTTTGAAAAACCTAGGACTAGTTCGCAAAAATAGGTTTTTCAAAAAATTTAAAATACCCGAAAATTTCGCCAAGAACGACAAGCGATTCAGAAGCATGCATTTTGTCCATCTTGAGCCAAGGATTCCAACGACATAAGACACTTACGGTTAAGGAGTTATCAGCATACTTTACTCAGGTCGATCGGGATAAGCCTTGGTGACGTTGTAGACGGTGTGAGTAATACCAGCCCTCAAAGTTTCAAGTCTCTACAACTTATGATTTGGTCTGCCTGATCACTTTTAGGGGAGAATGCTGATCTTTGGAAAATGTAATAATTACAATAGGGTTTCAGCGCTTTGCAAGCAACTACGCAACTAATAAACAAAATATCCCCCACCCCATCCCCCCCAAAAAGGTCAGACAACATTACAAATGACAAATAAAGTGCCTAAATAAAGTACAAAGGAAGATACATCACAAAGAGGGGGATAGAAATCAGCACAAAAATCATAGTAACAGATGTGTTAAAATCTTTTAAGATCTGCTATCATGTAAACTTTACTTCATTAAACCCTATTTTTTCAAGGTTTAAGACAGAGACCATCTCTACAAGCCATCTCTGAAAACATGGGGGAGCAGTGGCTTTCCAATCCCTTCATATAATTCTCTTGGCCACAACTATGCCCAGCATTAATGCCAGCACCAGCAAGGTCACTTGATCAAGATGGTCTACCAGCTCCTTCAGGTCACAAACAGTTGATAAAACAGCTTGACAATCACCTTAAAACAGTGTGGTGAAACTAGAAACCACCCATCACGTTCTAAAAACACAGCTTAAGCTAATGTTAACAGGATTCTCCAGCTTTTTTTCCTCACCATAATGCATTCACTATCATGGCTGCCTCTTCTGACAGTTTGAAACTGATAAACTGTCAGGTTACCCAGCTATGTAGGAATATAAACTAAAAAAAAAAAAGAAGACTCAAGTATATTTGGAAATCTTTTGCCATAAAAACAGAAAACTCAAGCCAGTCTTCCGTGATGTAACCATGATACCTCATGAAAAACAAGCAAATCATTTGTTAAACAAAAGGAAATCATTCCTTTCCATCGTTCCATCACTGACCCTCCTTTCTGAAGAATCATGTGACTTCTTGCACTGGTGTCATTATTAAAAGCATCCGCATCTGTTTAGGGACACTGCACATCACCACTCGCAGAGATATAACATTTACGTGGAACACTGCTGGTGAGTATGCAGGCAACGATTTCAGCTTTAAATTATTTCCTTGCACTGATGCAAAGTGTTCAAACATTAAATTCTGACTGATGCTTCTATGAAAATAAATTAATCTTTTGATGATATTTGTGTTAAACAACTGTGGAACTAGTCAAAAAAGAAGTGACAAGATTTTTGTGTTTTGATATGTTATTCTCAGATCAGAGAAATGGCTCTAAGAGTGGACAGCTGTGCAGTGCTGCTGGTTGTGATGTCTGGCTTTATGCTGATCCAAATGGAGGATGCCATTGTGATGAACAGTACTATTTCACTTAACAACACCAACAGCACAAGCCAAAACATGAATGGTACTACTTCATCCGGCTTCACCAGTCCCACATCAGTCAAGAATGGCACTAATCAGAACCCGAACGGCGCCAGTTTCCCTGGCAGCACAAATGGAACGAACAACAACACTTCATCCAGCCTGAACAACAGCAGTACAAACCAAAATGCTAAAGATGCAACAGTCAGCACCTCTGTTGGCAGTTCCTCCTCTTCCTCCATGACTAGCTGCTTCAAACTTCTTCTGCTTGTGTTCACGGCTCTGTACTTTCTACACATGATACAGTGACCATCAATCTCCTTTGTGCTTTGAAGGTAGACAATCATGTATGATTCTTCAGAGACTTAATAGAGTGTTTCTGAAATGCTACAAAACTTTTGTAGATGTTGTGCAGCTTGTAACAAACAGCTTTTTGCTTAACATTATATTTCAAATATGAAAAATATTGGTACTATTCACAACCATTATTTAGCAGGCAGTCAGGGTATTTTCAATTTATTGCTATAAAATGCTGTAATATCTTCATAGATTTCCCTTTGTTGATTAAATCATCTGTTATTAGTTAACTGGTTGTTCTCAGAAGCAATAAAACTTTGAACAAAAGAAAGTGTGCTTTTCCAAGTCTTTTGCATCAGTTTGTATCAGGTCAGATGTTATGAAGGCTTACCTCCGAGTCACATAGTAAAACACAGGGTTTCCGTTCTTTGAGGTTCCCGCCTGGTAAAAGATGTTAAGAGTCTTCAGCGCTTTAAACTCTTCTTTCTCATGCACCTGGTGTCTAAAGAAAAAGGAAAAGAGTTCTGAACTTTATCCTTTACTGACACACCACAAGAAACTAAAATATATAAAGAACCTGCACACTTGAAGAGAACATTATATTAAATGTGCTATAATGGGCAACAGCACAAAAAAAAAAAAAAATTGATAGTAATATTATTAGGTCTCATTTTCCAATAAAAAAAAAAAATCTATTCATCCTTAAAAGATACATTTACAAAGCAAAAAAAAAAATTTAAACACACACACACACACACACACACACACACACACACACACACACATATATATATATTTTATTTTTTTAAATAATATTTTTATTTATTTATTTAAATATGTATTTCCTTACTCTATTTTCTTACTATTGCCAAGTAGTCATTTCTAGGGTTTAAGTATAAATGTTTAAAAATAATAATAATAATAATAATAATAATAATAATAGAAGTCTTATCTGTTTTAAGAATGTTGAGATTTTTTTTTTTTATATTATTATTGGAAAAGAAGAAGAAAAAAAAATTTTTTTAGAATTTATTTATTTATTTATTTAATTTTTTTTTTTAACCACAAAGCAATTTTTACCTTGTCATAAACTCCTCAAATTTGGAGCTGGTGAGATTCAGGCTTGACCAATGAGTATCTGCCACAGGTTTGTGTTCTGGGGGACCCAGGTAAGCAAGCAGGGTGGCCATCTTATCGAAGGGCCTCCTTCCAACAGCTTTATGATCCCTGAGGATTATGGAAAATGATACTCTGAATAGCTGAAACTTCATTGACAATCTGAGAATCATAAATAATTTTATTGCTTACATTACAATATTTTACTGATGGACAAATATAAAGCATGACCAAAGATGTACAACCCAGTCAGTCAAAATGATGGATGATTATTTTTACAACAAAAGACATGTCCTCTAAAGACTGCATCTTACTAAAACAATCAGATCAGAGAGAAACAAGTTAAGGGGGAAAAGTGAAAATTGCAAATCAATGTCCAGTCAAATACAGGAATTTTGGATACTGGCCCCATGAGCTGGATGACAACACGGGTCATACAAGACCTGCTCACCTGTTACTAGACAAGTACTGGCCGATTTTCTCTTGGTTGTTCCACAGCAGCCTGTGCAGGGCCAAAACATTCCCATCACTAATAAAGGACAGGCTGTGGTTGAGCGAGTCACTCGCTGGGCAGTCAGAGGCGATGTCCAGGAAAAATCTAGAAGGTTAAACCCAAAGGTTAATCTAGCTGGTGGCAGGAATCAAATCCTGAAGCCCACTGATTGCTTTCTTACCTTCTGGCTGCATCAAAATTACTCTTCACAAAGTCATTAAAAGGCCTCATGTGCTCCTCTTTCGTGAACAAAACATGATTGGCAATACTTTGGAGGATCTGCAGACAGGCGAAAAATGAAATAAGATCAACCTGAACTGAATGAGTCTATATTAAACAATCTAATTCTTTTACAACTATTAAAGGAACAGTTCACCCAAAAATGAAAATTATTCCATAATTTAGTCACCCTTTTATTTACTCAACTGACGTAGGCGTAGTGTAAGCTTAGGTGAAAATTGACGAATGCAGAAGTGCAGAGGATAAAGCAAAACAAAACGCCGGTCACGAATTAGAAGTCTAAAACGAGAAGTTTTAAAGAAAAATGTTGGAAGATTTCGATATAAGAGAAGAGGAGCTACATCATACGTCAGGTCAGAGGAACTTGACTCTCTCGTGAACGCACGTAAGGAACACGCTGTTGCCGGAAGCCAGTGATTATAGTTTATGTTTTTATAATTGAAGTTTTAAATATGGATATTTTTCTTACAAAAAAACCATCTCTTCGCTTCAGAATTTTTCAGCATTTATTAACACCTTGGAGTTGTATGGATTACTTTTAAGATGGATGGATGCGCTTTTTTGAACTTCAAAAACTCAGGCACTATTCAATGCCATTACAAAGCTGGGAAGAGCCAAGATATTTAATATAACTCTGATTATGCTCAGCTGAAAGAAGATACACCTTGGATTGAGGGTTAGTAAATTATGGGATAATTTTATATGGGTTTTAGGCATTATTTCTATTATTTTAGTGGCTTTTTGCTTAAATAAACCTTGCTAGACGGTTGATCAGTTGGCTTTCCCAAACATGGACCTGGTTTTGACCTAATAGATTTTTTTGGACCAGCATCAGAGCAGCAAAGACCAGCTTGGCCAACAAAAGCTGGTATAATCTGTTTTTTCCAGCATGGACATTTTTTTCAAAGTAGCATTATCTCATCTCTATGCCAAAAACTCTCACCTTTGACATGAGTTTGAGGCCTCTTTCTATCCTGGGCAGAGGCTTTTTGTCGAGAATCCCGGCCTCGTATGGAGAGACTATAGCCGGGTTCACGAAACGCAGGAACATGGCACTACCTACAGCTCCAATACTGTTCTGAGGGAAACGCTGACTCACCACCTGAAACCAAGACACACAAACACACATATGAACGTGTAAGGAGGGTATTATGGCTGGGGCAACATGGGACTATTTCATTAAGATAGTTATAAACCAGAACCAAAATCTCAGACATTCATATAACTGAACATAAAGGATTAGTTCACCCAAAAATGATACCATAATTTACTCACCTTCAAGCCATCCTAGGAGTATATGACTTTCTTCTGTCAGCCAAACACAATCGGAGTTATATTAAAAAATATCCTGGCTATTCCAAGCTTTATAATGGGAGTGAATGGTGGCTTTTTGGGGCTTCAAAATCTAGGGTACCATTCACTCCCATTATAAAGCTTGGAAGGCATGAGGGTGAGTAAATTATGGGATAATTTTCATTTTTGGGTGAACTAAGCCATTAAATGTGCAATTTTAAAGTCAAATCACACTAAACTCTGGTTTAGTGGAGGTCTAGTTGATCATATGATGATATCTGTTGAGTAAGTGTATAACATGAGGTTCTTTGAAGGAACTATCTGAATGAAATGGCACCAGAGGCTTTAGAGTTTAAGTGTAGAAAGCAGTTTGAAGCTGTTAAACAGTTTAACAATGGCGGAGGTCGTCACCAGTGACCTTTAAGAGTGTTAGAGAAGAAAAAAGGCAAAAGCAAAGCATTTAAAATGGCACTACAGAGAAATGTGTTTTACTCAGAATTAACGTTTCAGGTTGAACGATCAAGCATAAAATCATTCTGGCATTCAAGAAGGGGCGGAGTCTGTTACCAAATTGCATTACCAACAACGCACCACTGCATTCAACAGCCCGATAATTTCCAACTCTCAGTCCTGAGAGTGACGGCCCATGCAAAGATGATGCCTGGAGCTACAGAGTTTGTTGTTTTTTTCTGGTGTTGGTGCTAAGAGGTACATTCAGTAAAACCTCAGTTTGCCAAAAATCAGGAAATTAGTAGATGTGATTTGATGTAATGACAGTAATGCAGGCTAGAGGTGCACAAGAGTCTCAGATTAATGAAGTGAATCGGGACAGGAAGCAGGTACGTCCGCCATTCGCACTTACTGCTTTCCTCACTTCCTTTCTGTCTTTGACAGATGCTTTAGACAGGAGAGAATGACAAGTAGCCTACAGGACAGAAATGAGCACAAACAAGTCACGGCACAAGCTAACACACACACACACACACACACGTTACTCTTACTACCAGGCCTGCATGGAATGAGCATCTCCAACTTGAACGGCTGTCATTCTGCAAAATGTATTTTTCTAATCATAATTGGAATTTTGAATAAATTACGTGTAAATAAAAAGCATATTGTAAATAGTTTTTATCTAATTTAATAATGCTGTCAGCTTTACTAAAAAGTAATATTTTTATATTTTCATTTTTTTCAGGATTCTTTGAATAGAAAGTTCAAAAGAACAGCACTGATTTGATATTATAAATGTCTTTACTGTCAGTTTTGATCAATTTAACACATCCTGAATAGAAGTATTCATTTCTTTTAAAAAAATCTTACTAGCCCCAGTTCAAGGCAAAAATGTATCTAAGAATAGTTTTACAAACCACACAAATTCATTCAGTACAGAAAATGGGAAAAAGGTTTGCAGATTCTGCATGGGCCTTCTCATCACGTACACCGGAAACATGTCAAATATGTATTTGAAATAAACCAGCACAATTCAGATTTTAAAGTCAACATAACTTGTCTTTCATATGCCATTTTAAATAAGTTATACTGTACATTTAATTAGAATAAAGACCATTTTTTCTGGTCTTATTTGTGATAAATTGTGCGCAAATAAGACTAGAAACATCTATTTAGAAAGTAAATTTTGATTTCATGTTGACTTTAAACTGTTTAATTTGACAATCAGTCTTCACAGCAAAAATGAAGCATATTTGACAGGGATATCATCATATACATTAACATGGGGATACAGACATCCACAGAAAGTAACTCCACACTGGTTTAATATCCTTCAGGCCTTTCTGTAAACAGAAGAAACACCTCATTGGTTTCTCCAGCCTCACCTGAAAGAGACAGTGACAGACGCTGCGGAGCTGAGGAGGAAACTCGCCGGATGAGTTGATTATGGCCTGAAAGAAGCGATCGGTCATCCGTAGCAGATTACGCTGGTTCTCCTCCAAATTCTCACCAGTCTCGAGTCTGAGGGAAGAACACAACTGAATCACCTTCAACCAGAAGCTGAACATCACATGTGCAAGTCTGCTGTATTTACTGTTATAACTGTGAATTTAAAGGGATAGTTCACCCAAGAATGAAAATTCTGTCATTTACTCACCCTCAAGTTGTTCCAAACCTGTAAGAATTTCTTTCTTCTGCTGAATACAAAAAAAGATATTTTGAAGAATATGGGTAACTAAACAGTTGATGGACCCCATTGCAGGTTGGAAAGGACTGGAACAACTTGAGGGTGAGTAAATGATGACAGAATTCATTTTTGGGTGAACTATCCCTTTAAGTGGTGACACAACACCAGAATACCCAAAAAATAGTACCAAATACCAAAGTACTAAAATAGTTTATCATATAAAAGTACACAAAAAACATTAACATTTATATTAATAATATGCATAATTATTAATATGCTGACAGGCTGACTAGGAAAATATGTAGATTTCTAAATGCCAATTGAATTTTGAGTATTTCTTGCTCTCGGCAGCCATTTATTTACCACATGAAACACTATGGTCGCCACCAGTTCATCCTCGTCCTCTATTTAAATTAGTTTGGGTTAAATTCTCTTATACTTTGGCTAGTTTTGCTCATGGTTTGAGGATGACACCATGTTATGCAACCTGCCCACGATGTCTCTACCTAATTTGCCTAGTTCTATCAAATGACAGGTGAATTTGCACCAGATGAGAAGCACTGATTTAATTTGGACAGATACCTGGTGGGATCCACCTCAAAGCTCAGCATCTGCCACTCAGTTCCAGTGATCACTCCCCTGAGCAACGGCTCCAATAGCTTCTGCAGATACGTGGCCCCGTACACCTGAAAGGTACACAGAGGGAAATTCACAACTAAACTTAATCCGGATCATTTGCCTCTGTGAATGATCATTTGACTTCAGTGCATGCCAAGGGAAGCATAGAAGCACCTTAAAGCAGAATGTCATAATTTTACTAGCCAGGCTGTTGCCGCGGAACAATGTTTGCATGGAATCTGCCAACTCCACCTCCTTGGAGAACATATTCCATAGAAGCTGATACAACAGATGTCTCGAATCGAAAAGAGTCACCAGAACACGTGCCAGTTCGTCCTGGAAAGACCAAACACCAGACTAACTAAAGAAGCACTCAGACTGTGAGTTTACAGTAAAAATATACACAGATTTTACACATTTTAAAAAATAAAATGGTGAGTGTTAATGGTAAATATTAATGCATTTACAAACACATTTTATATTTGGTAACACTATTTCGATGGTCCACTTTAGACATTATACTAACTATAAGTAACTTTGCAACTACATGTCAGCTAGCAGTCATTAGAATGTCAGTAGTCTGTCTGATTAATATCCGTCAACACTTTATGTTGATGATCCCCCAACAGACATTACACTGACTATAAGTAACTTTGTAACTACAACTTATTCTAAAAAACCTAACACCTAATCTTAACCTAACAGTCTACTAAAACTGTAATGAGGGTTAGTAGACATGTAGTTACCTATAAAGTGTAACCTTATATTTTAAATAATAATTAAAAAATAAAAGAAATCGGTTATCCTAAGCCCTATCCTTTATTTTACATGCAGTAGGGGGCAGTTTGCATCTTCAAGTAGGTTTTACCAACCGCCATTAAAAGAAAAAGAAGCTCAACTTGTGTGACGCGCTAGAACCAATGAGGTCCTCTCTTGCGTGACATGTTCAAGCTTCCGTGTTTAGCGCACTTTTGTAACAAATCACTAAAAATTCATTGTTGCCATTACGCATTGGTATGGGTTGATTCTTGCTTCGGACTTGACTGACAGATTGCAATTATTCTGCTTATTGTACATATAAAATACAAGAGGTTTTTAGCAGTAGTCCCATATTCATAATTGTGACCACACAGTCTGTTTACCATGTCTACCATTGTAACAGATGTTAACATCTACCAATGTCTTATTATTAGAATTATATATGAATTTACTGTTGTAAGAAATTCTCTACATAGCCCTATATACCAGCTTGCCAGGTTTGCGTAACAAAACCAGCCCAATCACGGCCAAGACTAGACCAGTCGTGCCCAAACTGCCTATATACACTACCAGTCAAAAGTTTGGACACGGTAAGATTTTTAATGTTTTTAAAAGAAGTTTCGTCTGCTCACCAAGGCTGCATTTATTTAATTAAAAATACAGTAAAAACAGTAATATTGTGAAATATTATTACAATTTAAAATAACTGTTTGCATATATTTTATAAAGTAATTTATTCCTGTGATCAAAGCTGAATTTTCAGCATCATTACTCCAGTCTTCAGTGTCACATGATCCTTCAGAAATCATTCTAATATGCTGATCTGCTGCTCAAGAAACATTTATGATTATTACCAATGTTGAAAACAGTTGTGTACTTTTTTTTTTTTTTTCAGGATTCCTTGATGAATAGAAAGTTCAAAAGAACAGAATTTATCTGAAATACAAAGCTTTAGTAACATTATACACTACCGTTCAAAAGTTTGGGGTCAGTAAGAATTTTTATTTTTTTTCAGCAAGGATGCATTAAATCGATCAAAAGTGATAGTAAAGACATTTATAATGTTACAAAAGATTATATTTCAAATAAATGCTGTTCTTTTGAACTTTCTATTCATCAAAGAATCCTGAAAAAAAAATATTGTACACAAATATTTTGTACAATTGTACACAATAAATGTTTCTTGAGCAGCAGATTATCATATTAGAATGATTTCTGAAGCATCATGTGACACTGAAGACTGGAGTAATGATGACTGGTGAGCAGACGAAACTTCTTTTAAAAACATTAAAAATCTTACAGATTCCAATCTTTTGACTGGTAGTGTACATTCAATTGATTTTAATAACTTTAATGTACTTGAAGTGTGCACCAAGCATTAGGAAAATACATGTATTGAACCAGGACTCGTTACTGGCAGATACAGAATATTCAACGACTTGGAACGGATCAGGGGCACAAAAAAAACTTGATTGGGACATCCCTAAATTTTATAATTGTTTTTGTTTGTTTGTTTCATAATCATTTTCATTTTCTGGAGGTAAAGTAAGTGCTTGCAAGAGTTTAAGAACAGTGTTAAGTTACAGGTCAGTTCTTCTCAACCAGGGTGACTGGGCCCACATCGGGGCCTCAATGAACTTCAAAGGTGGCCACAGGGAAACTTAAAAGCATTTAAATTAATAAATTATAATGTAATCTAAATTAAAGTTCTTAAAAAAAAAAAAAAAAAAAAAAATCAAGATTTAAACTGAAATTCTTTTTTATTCACTCCCACCCAAATTAAGTATTGTTTCTATTGAAGAACTTACATTTCTTGAAACTTTTGGAATCACAAAATGAATTATGGTTTTATAATTTAGAATTTAATACATCAAAACTACCAGTTTCTGTTAATAAATATCTTAGCCTATATGGGGGGCCTTCGACTCAAAAGGTTGAGAACCATGAATAAAGAGATATAAGAAAAAAAGCTATTTAATATGTAAATAGGTCTAAGAAAGAAAAGACAAGTGCCAAATCAGTACGCAAATAATCATTGTTTGATTTTGACTAGCAAACATTCTATCATTGTAAGTCACTGGGAGATTTTCAAGCTTTAATGTTACAATTCTTAAAAATAAAAAGTTTTTTAAAATGTTTATAAAAAATAAAAACATGTTGCAATGTGAATTAGTTACTCATCTTGCACTGTCCAAAAAAACAAAAAAAGATTTGCATAATGTACCTACCCACTGGGAACAAGGCACCACACTGGCCAGCGCCATGGCGATAGGCAACTCCCCCTGGTCCCCCATCATTGTAACAAGTTCCACAAGCCTCTCAAAGCGATCGGCCAGAGCAGTCTCTGCCAGCGTGTCAAACTCAGTCCCCTGCTGCAGGATCTTAGTGAGGACCTCCATGAAAGTAGCCCTGGTCTGAAGGTCCTTATGATAGCCCAGCCCTGTGAGAGAGCAGAGGACGCATAAAGTTTGATCATATGTGTGAGAAACTGTTAGAGATTTGTCACAAAAAGCCATTTTATGTCAGGTAGATGTTAAGCTAGAACATAAAAGCCTAGATTCAATCTGTTCATCATATAAAGCGATCGAGTCTCTTCAGAAAATTTGGACTAAACCGCTCAATTCATAAGGATTAGTTTTACGATCTCTTTATGAACTTTTTGAAGCATCAAAGCGTCAGTTGTTTAGCTGTCTATGGAGGGACAGAAAGCTCTCAGATTTCATCAAAAAGATCTTCATTTGTGTTTCAAAGATGAACAAAAGTCTTACGGGTTTGGAACAACATGAGGGTGAGAAATTAATGACAGAATTTTTGGGTTAACTAACCCTTTAACTAAAGATTAACATTTTTATTTATGACAGTTTTAAAGGGTTTAAAAAGTAAAATGAAAAACATAAAATAAATTAAATATAAAATATAAGTCAAACAGTCAAATAAAATAAAAGGAAAATAAAATAAAATATAAAATAAGGTTGGTTAAGTGGTTTATGAATTTAAAGTGTTAGTTATGAGGTTTGTGGCTCAATTGTCCCACCAATAGAGTGCATAAGACCGCTGTCAACGTTGGCATTGAGCAGGTTGGACATGGCCAAGACGGTGCAGTGCCGTAAAGACGCCAATCGCCTGGACATCCCCCGCTTGCGTCCGACCACCTGCTGACCCTCGTCCTCCACCTCACTGCAGTCGTTCAGCAGGTTCATGAACAGAGTGAAGTACCTGTGGAGGACAGCAGGGGGCAGAGTGAAGTACAAACCCCATGGAGGGACAATATAAGGCAAAGGGTTTGATATAGCTTGAGAGTCTTACTTTAGGAAAAGCTGAGATTTGGCCTCCATCAGTTCCACACCGTCCCCCTCCTCTGGCTGGAGTGGCAGCCCGGCCAGAAGAGACACCACCGCTTCCATACTCGCCTGATCCAGATCCCTGTCAATCAAAACCAGAGATCAGAGCAAAAACATTTAAACCCCTAAAAGTCATGTTTCAACTTGTGCTAAACCTGCATTAATCAAGGTTTCTAGAACCAAAAGTCCAATGGTTGATTTTTGTTGGGTAAACTAACTTAAACATAATGCTGTCTGAAAGAAAATCCTGCGTTCATGAGGGTGTTACCTGGTGAGGCATTTGACATCATCATCAGCGGCTTGGTTGGATGTTCCCATCACCCAGTCTGTTAGATACTCCACCATCTTATTCCTGAGACAAACACAAATCTGATGCATCTCCAGAGCAGGAATAAAACATGCCAGATAATCTGACAATTGAATAAATTTGTACCTGAACTTCATCTCTTGGCAGAAAGAGAGGTCATCTCTGCGCTCCATCATGAGCTCTACCAGCTGGCACAGTTTGGTTTTAATCTGGATAGCATGAACCATGTTGCCAAGAATACGCACATACCTGCCGACATACCAACGGGCACACAAATACTTACAGTTTAAGCACACAGGAATCAACAATAAGGATAACAGATGAGGTTTTGTCAAAATTGCAAGAATAACTTGTGATAATCTTGGTAGCATTAGTAAAAATAGGTTAGAAATTACAAACTAATCAGTAAAGGTTTGCCTTGTATGCCATCATTTTCCAGCAAAAATGTATATTAATTTTTGCAGTCTTGGTGTTTCTGGTATAATTATAATAGTATAATTTTCAGATTTTATTTCACTTTTTTTTTTTAAAGAAAGTTTATCATTTGATTTATAAAGTTTTTAAGTAGTATAATAAATTATCATAAATAAAAGATAATAATATTAAATATTAAATTATAAAGTTATATTTAAATAAATATATTATTACATACAGTACCATTTAAAAGTTCCCACCATCACAGGCAGTGTTGGGGAAAGTTACTTTTAAAAGTAATGCATTACAATATTACATTACTCCCCTAAGTTACTTTTTATGGAAAGTAATGTGTTACGTTACTTTTGCATAACTTTTTCTTATCTAGGCTGTTTGTTTGTTTTCATAACAACAAAAAAATTTGCATTTTTGGCAAATGTAAAGGCCCTTTCACATCAAAAGTGAAATGAATAATCCTCAGGCTGAAGGAAATGCAATTTCACGCCTGTACTGTGCAGCTCAAACAAACAAACCTTTTAGCTGTGCTGCCATTCTGGAATACAGTAGAATAGGACGCAGGAGAAGTAGTAAATGAGTAAATGTATGCTCACATTTAGTCTAGGGCCCTGTCTACACGAACAAGGGTATTTTCAAAAATGCAGCTTTTGCTATGCGGTTTGGCCATTCGTCCACGCGTAAACGCAGTATCCGGTCACTGAAACCGAACATTTTTGTAAACTCCTGCTAGGGTGAAGATTTTTAGAAACTCCGGTTACAGTGTTGTCTGATATTGATATTTTGGCTTGAGATGTCGGAACCGGTAATAACCTTTTTTCTAGGCTTCTGATTGGCCAACATGGCTTTACGGTTAGGGTTATATCGCCACCTGTTGGTTTGGCATGCTCCTGACAGCGCTTCAAAACAGGAAAAACTCTTATAAAACATTTATAAAAATACCCATGTACGTGTGGACTAGGCCTAAAACTATATCTTGTTCACAGAGCCCAGACATCACCTCTGCACTCCTGATTTCTCTCAACATGAGGAGAGGAGAGCTGTCAGTCAATAAATGGGAAAACAAAGTAACTTGCATTATTTTTTTGAAAATATACATTTTGTTGTAAATTTGAAAGTAATGCGTTACTTTAATAGTTACTTGAAAAAAGTAATCTGATTATGCAACTCATGTTACTTCTAATGCGTTATCCCCAATACTGATCACAGGAATAAATTACATTTTAAAATAAAATAAAAAAAAGTTCTTTTAAATTGTAATAGTTCTTTTAAATTGTAGTAATATTTCACAATATTACTTTTTTTTTTTTTTTACTATTTTTGATCAAATAAATGCAGCCTTGGTGAGCCTAAGTGACTTCCTTCAAAAATATTTTAAAAATCTTATTGACCCCAAACATTTGAATGATATAATTACATAAAAATTAATAAAATTAAATTATAGTAGAAATTAAAAAAAAAAAAAAAAAAAAAAATGGTATGATTGGGCAAGCAGAAAAAAAAAATCTGTTCTGTAGAGCTCTGGGACAATTTCTCAAATTTCTAGTGACTCAGTAAAGACAGACAAATATATCTGGAAACATTTATTAGGAGAACGATCTTCACAGTAAAGCTGACACTAACAAGCAAGCAAATGACTAACCTGACCAGGTTGAGCATCATGGTCTCAATGCTGGCTTGACCCAGATGCTCCGAGCTTCCTTCCGTATGGTTGTCCAGTAGATTCTTCATGATGGCGATGGTCTGCTCCACAAATTGCGTATTGGTCTCATTAATTGGCACCTAAACATATGAGCACAGAGACATTAGTTCCAATGGCATTGGAGGTTATTGACGTTCAACCTGCTCAAAAATATTACCACAATTAACTGTGGCTAGCTGTCTCACCGGCCCCTGGGCATCAAAAAATCTGCTTATGCTGTTCTTGAGTTTGTTGAACAGCATGGGGTAGAGCGCTGGACTGAGCTCCAGCCCCACCAGGTCTTTGACGTTAGTGCGGATCTGATGGCCCTTCTCATGACTGCACACCATCAGCGACAGAAGGCGGTCCAGGAACCTGCTTAGGGGCGTCTCTGGGCTCCCCTCACACGAGGCCATGGACACCATGGAGCTCTTGCGATCGTTCAGTGTGCCCATGGGAGGACTGTAGGTGGCCAGAGCAGACGTGTTCCTCTGCTGCAAACACACGCCACCCAACGCACACAGGAAGCCAGTCATATTGATCCATTCCTGAGGGATGAGACACAGGATTTAGGTGCTTATAAATGTAAACAGACAACTTTTTGTCATGTCATGTTTTTAAGTTATAATTTATTTGATATTTTTAAATACTTTTTCCTAATTTGTAGTGTTGAAAATTTTTAGGGGATA
This sequence comes from Hypophthalmichthys nobilis, assembly GCA_037950665.1. Classification (NCBI taxonomy): domain Eukaryota; kingdom Metazoa; phylum Chordata; class Actinopteri; order Cypriniformes; family Xenocyprididae; genus Hypophthalmichthys; species Hypophthalmichthys nobilis. Next base: position 8,179,789 of record CM075476.1, read on the forward strand.
GTTGTTTTTCCAAAAATGTGAGTGTGAGAGTAAGTTTTTTTTTTTTTTTTAATTCAGAATTTTTTTTAGAATAGTTTTAGAATTAATTTTTTAGAATAGTTTAATTCAAACTATTGATTTTTTTTATTTAGTTGTAGCTAGTTTTTACTTAGTTATATTAAGTTTTAGAAGTTTTTATATAATATACATATTACTTATAGTGATTAATAATTCTATAATATTATATATATATATATATATATATATATATATATATATATATATATATATATATATATAAATTTATTTGTATTTATATATACTGCCATTCAAATGTTTGGAATTGGTAAGGCCTATATTCACCAAGGCTGCATTTATTTGATTAAAAATACAAAAAATAAATAAACAGTAATACTGTGAAATATTAAATGTAATTTAAAATATAATTTATTCATTATATATATATATACCTTGTTAACATAGGTTAACAAGGTATATATATATATATATCAATATATATCATATATTATTATGTAGGTATATATATATATATTTACATTTACATTTATGCATTTGGCAGACGCTTTTATCCAAAGCGACTTACATTGCATTATGCTATACATTTGTATCTGAGTATGTGCAATCCCTGGGATCGAACCCATGACCTTGGCATTGCTAGTGCCATGCTCTAAGCACTGAGCTACAGGAAAGCCATTACATATATCATTACATACCAACGGAATATATAAAATATCATTATATAAAACAGAATATATATATATATATATATTTATTTATTTATTTATTTTTATTTATTTCATTTATACTAAATTAAATTGTACATTAAAATTCTTGAATCTCTCTCTCAACTTTTTGGAAAAACAACTATTCCCTAAAATTTTTCATCAATACAAATTAGGAAAAGGTATTTTAAGAGATCAAATAAATTACGTACTCTGTATTTTATAATTAAAATAGAATGATTTTTAAAGCATTTTTTTCTTTACAAATTAACCTAATGGACAGAAGTGTACCCTAAATTAAAGAATCAAGCATATGTAGACAAAATTTTATTTTCTGTAGGTGCTTTATTAAGTGTAGGTGCATCTGACCTGACCATCTTCCAGTTTTGTTTTCGGGTGGCTTAAGATTAATTTGGTTGCATGTTCCCATTTAGCATGTGTGTCTTCCCAGGCCTGAAATGACCAAACAGCGCAGTTAAATTCTGTCATCCATGTTATCTTCCACAAAATAAAGTTGTTTTTTTTATGCAGAAAAAGTGGAAAAACCACACAAGCACTGAACTGTGAAATCCAATCACATGGAAAACAAATCAAGTTTTACATATGCTAAAAGAACAATGATGATAAATAATACAATGGCTCACAATGAGAACAATGCAAAATGTGCTCGCCAACCAACCAGAATGACTCTACTACTGTCCAATGGCACTGAATGTGTAAATGTGTGACCTCTGACCTCTGTGTTTCCTGGGGTGGGCAGCTCAATCCTCCGCAGCAAAGCCATCACTCTCTTCTGTAGAGCCGAACGACCTAGAAAAATCAGAAAGATCACATAGACTGTGCTGCCCCCTAGTGACACTAGCACCAAATCTCAAAAAACTAAGGTGTCTGTCTGAATCTGTGCATTCAAACTAGTATATCATCAGACAGACCTGTAATCATCATGTTACTGACAGACGCAAACTCCATGAACGTGTTGTAATTTGGCAGAAGGGACTGCACAGGGATGTCTTCTGCACTGCAGCGATGGTCTGCTTCCTCACACAAGTAACGGAAACAGGACATGGCCACCAGAACTGCCTCCATGTCTGGACTCCACAGGAACATGTAGAGACAGACCTCCAGCTTGGTCTGGGCCTGCCGGCAGATGGCGATGTTGCTGCCTGCTGTGGCCCGATCCTGTAGGAGAAAAACAACAGAGGTTAAGAAACCTGATATTAAAATGCTTCGTCCATACATATGCCAGTTTTATAACCTTGCTAACACAAGTTAGCATGTAGTCAATTAACTTAAATTAAAAATTAGTATAGTGATAATATAATAAAATGTATTTAATCTTATATTAACCCAAAAAATGACTAAAATTGTTACTATTACCTACAATGCTATTTTTTTTTTAAATACTATGTTAAATAGTATGCACTATATAATAAATATTTAAATATTATAGTAAATATCTTGACCATTTTGCTTGTATAATCAATTGGCATTAATTTTATATCACAACACAAATAAATAGTCATTTTACATTTTTAATCTACTTTTGTATAAATTTCCTGGTTGATATCCTGGTTCTTTTGCTACACGGGAAGGTCAGGTTGAGCACATTGAATTATGGGATACATTACTCTATGCAGTTTAGTTTGGTTGTATGTATATTTCACATTTTGGCAAACAAATTAATGATGATGATAATAATAATAATAATATAAAAATATATAATAATTTACATTAATATCTATTTTCAATATTACCCCACACAGTGTAGTTTGGTAAAATACGTCACATTTTAGCTAATAAAATAACAATATATAATAAAGCAAATAAAATAAATAATAATTTATATTTATTTTCAATATTTACATTTTATTTGTACTGCACACTAACCAGTTCAGAATATAAAAACAAGACAAAATAAAAGTGGAAGATTAAATAAAGGAAAAAGGAAATTAAGGTTTCTTCAGACAATATCCAGATAACGTAGTCGAAGGTATACACATATTTTACCCATGAAGCCCTCTGTGCAGGTGAGAATGCCGACTCACCTTGTTCCTGAGGAGAAATTTGTTTCTGCAGATGAGAATCTCCCGCAGCCACTTCAGAATCTCAGTGCTGTTGATCAGCTGATGACCAAACAGATTCCTACAGATGTAGAACAGCACCTGAGAACTGGACCAACAACAAATACACAATCAGATGGGCAGAGTTTATTTTCTGTCAGCATCAATTAATTGGAGTTCAGTCCACTGAGGAGCTACCTGATGTCCCAGAAAGTTTCCATAGGAGCGTCTGGGTTCCACAGCTCGATGCTTTCAGGCTGATGCAGAACCAAAAGAGCCTAACATAGAGATAGATTATAACCGATAACTCACACAAAGGTGACTCACGCTGGTGACATTAGATAAAGAAAGAGATGCAATGATCTCACCTCCATGGCCTCCAGGGAAATATCTCCCATGTTAGCAAGAGGCACAAGCTGCACCAGGCCTGTGATGAGTTCTGCCGTGCTGCTGTGGACCTCCAGACCTTGTTTACCTGGATTCTGATCCACGAACACACAAAAGTGACATTAAATGTACAGCAGAGCATCTTTATAAGTATCACACTGAAGTCAGAGAGAGGTAAACCTCCTTACTCACATGTAGCATCAATTTGGGATCTGCATGGATGAGTTTCACCAAAGCCAAGAGCAGATACTTATGACTCCTGGTGTCTAGATCAGTGGTTTTCTCTTTAAACTTCAGACTGCTCATTTTCTCCTTAAACGTCAAACTCTGAGGGGAAGACAGAGAAAAAAGTAAAAACGTGCACATAAAGCTCTGGACAAAAAGTTTGGGATCAGTAAGATGTGTTTTTGTTTTTGTTTTTAAAATTGATCATTTCATTCAGAAAGGATGCATTAAATTGAATCTTTAAATTGAACTTTCTATACTGAAAAAAAAAAAAAAAAATCTATCATGGTTTGGTTTCCACAAAAATATTATACAACACAACTGTTTTCAACATTGAAAATAATAAGAAGTGTTTCCTGAGCAACAAATCAGCATATGCTGAAAATATAGCTTTGCCATCACAGGAATAAATTACAGTTTAAAATATATTAAAATACAAAACAGTTACTTTAGTATATATATATATATATATATATATATATATATACATATACACACACACACACGTGTGTGTAATAAATGCTAAATTATGTAAAATAAGTAGTTTTACTTTATTAATTTGTGTATATATCATATGCTATTCATAAATTAAATTTAATATATTTATCGGCCCCTTTCTTATTTAATGTATATGTATTATTTGCATTTATTTTTTCCTTTTCTGATTTTTTTTTATCTCTCTCAAGTCATTATGAAATGTAATTTTCAACTAAAACAGATTTAAAAATTACAAAAACTTCTGTATTTCTGAGATGACAGTATATAGCAGCATACTGTATGCTGTTTCACATATTAAGTCTAAAAATAGTAGGCTGTATGCAGTAAACTGTGCAAGTATTCTATTCCAAACGTCAGCCTAAGACAGCTAGCAGGACACTAGAGGCGGCTCTCTCATTTCAGAGAAGTTTTGCGGGTGCCTCACCGGGGTCATACGGAGGGGGGCGTGACTGCTGCAGCCCTGCACGGCTTTCCCCAGAGTCTCAGCAAACATGAGCCGCAGCTCTCCCGAGTAACAGTACACGGTATCGATCTTCGGCCACCAGTCCAGCGGGGACTAGAACAAGACAGAAGACACACAGAGGACATTTGGACACCCTGGGAATAAATCAGACATCCTATCTCTCTAAGGGTGAACTAAGGACACCAGGAGCTCTTACATTAGTGATGATTCGGTGGAGAGAATTCACCAGCACAAAATGAAAGGTAGGAGGCGAGGACGGAGCCAGACACACCTGACAGAAAAAGAAAGATTTGGTGCATGTTCTTGGGAAAGTGTATAAACTGAACAAAACCCTACAGGTTTCATTATTCTCTGTTTCTCCAGATAACAAATTCAAATTTGCTTTCCTGTAGCTCAGTGGTTAGAGCATGGCACTAGCAATGCCAAGGTCATGGGTTCGATCCCAGGGATTGCACATACTCAGATACAAATGTATAGTATAATGCAATGTAAGTTGCTTTGGATAAAAGCGTCTGCCAAATGCATAAAATGTAAATGTAAATTAATTAATGAATTAATAGCGAAATATACAACTATTCTTAATACATGCAGTATGTAAATATACCAAATCTCAAATGATTGATAGTTGGTTATATAATACATCCTACTTTACCGCACAGCTATACAGGCTGTATATATATATTATATCTAACTTTCTCCACATATATACAGTACACTCACATAAAGTGATACATACTATAAAGCAAATCTTAACTGATTTTTTATTTCGCTGCAAAATATAACTATATTATTGCCTAGCTCTTCATATAAAGTTGGATATATAAGTATGTCCAACTTTATCTGTATGCATACAGTATACCTGTGTAGGGCGATATATACTAAATAGCATATCTCTGCTTGATTGTTTGTATCGTCTCAAAATGTAAACTATATTATCGCCCAACTTTAATCTGCTAAATATAATTATAAGGCAAAAAGGTTTTAAGAAATTATATAAACATCATTTGAAACAATGTGTATTGTGAAAAGTGCTATATAAATTCATTTGAATTTGACCTGACTTGTCCACACACCTTAAACTGCTGATTGTTGTGTGGGTTGATTCGGAAACAAGAGACAAAGCAGTCAATCATTAAGTCCATGTCTGCACTCTGGCTTCCTGCGCCCCTGGAAAATGGCTTAGCTGGGTTAAACAGCAACCCCTGGAGACAGAGACAACCATCAATGAAGACGACAGCATCAACAAAAAACATTCAGACAACATTTGAGCCGCTGGGAGTCACCACACTTAGGTTTCTGTGTTCGTCCCTTCTGTAATCTGACAAGTTGAGCTGTGGTGTTTATATGGGTGATGCAGGTTTAAGTCCTGCCAGCGACATTTCCTAAACTCCATTCCCCTTCTTATAGCTTAAGCCTACTGTATCATATTTAATATGCAAATTTCTAAGGCCTCTCTTGTCAGGTCATGGTACACATCTTTTTGCTGTGAAATCTTTAATGTTTTTATAAAGTAAATGGAAGAATAACGTTTATATTGTTAGTAATATTTCAATACAAACTGGACTGAAGCAACCTAGATTTACTTGATTATCCATACATTTTTTTTATTCTGTTAAAATGTGAGCATCAAATATGATACATCAGGCATCTTACTCAGACATATTATTGAGAAATGTATAGTGACAAATTATATTTATATGCATGTTATGTTAGTAGTCTCCTTCTGTTATAAATATCTCACTGATTTACAAGCTATTAGAATTTCATCTTACTTTTAGCCATATAAATATCAGCAACTTCACCAAATTGCATATTTTTGCTCAGTTTGGACCTCTGAACGTAATTAAGGTGTTTTTTTTTCTCCTTGAGTATGAGCTCCATATCCTCCTATATCCTATTATATGGGCCATAAACGCCTGATGTATCAAATACGATACTCAACAAAAACACATGCAAACTATTTTTTTTAATATTTATTTTTATAAAGATTTAATAAACTACTCCATTTCTAAAACTTCAATTTTTCTCACGTTATTTCATATGTCAAGCTTTACAGAGTTAAAGGGATAGTTCACCCCATAAAATTTACTCACCCTCAGGTTGATCCAAACCTGTATAAATTTCTTTCTTCTGCTGAAAACAAAGGAAGATGTTCTGAAAATTGTGGGAAACTGAACAGTCTGGGGCACCATTGACTTCCATGGTAATTTTTTTCTACTATGGAGGCCATTCAATGGTGCCCCAAAGCAGCCTGGTTACAAACTTTCTTCAAAATATCTTCCTTTGTGTTCAACAGAACAAAGAAATATATACAGGTTTGGAACAACTTGAGGGTGAGTAAATGATGACATTTTTGGGTGAACTAACCCTCTATTCATTCCCTTGATTATCCAAATCAACCCAAAAACTAAAATATAAAAGGTCCAAACTCTACATGACAACCATATTTGTCCATACCTTCAGATCCATGACGATGGACTGCACCAGCAGGAAGATACCGGAGTGATCCTCCCAGTTAATATACGTGGATGCCTTGCACAGTTTAACACAGGCGATGGCCGCACTCTCTGTCAGCTGTTTGCTTCCACTGTGACCAGTCAAGGCTTTCCGTAGATTCTCCAAAAACAGTTTCTACAGGGAGAAAAACAACACCACATGAATACACACAGCAAGCAGTTTAGGAAGAATCTAATTATAGTTACAAGTCTAATATTAATTTAACAAAAATATGGCCGTCAAACTATTTATTAACTATAAACTATGGAATGTAGTTGTCTAGGATGAGCATGTGTGTGTATACATGATTTTTCAATATTAGTGAAGCTCAAATTTCTGTTATGGGTTTTGTCAGTGGCTGATATAATGCCATATATATGTTCATAAATAAAAATATTAAAATAAAAAAAAAAAAAAATTTACATTTCTATTCTATGGCATAAAATGTGCCATTTAAATAAAAATAAATAAGTAAATAACCAAAATAATTTAAAGGTGACAAAATTTGCTTTACACAATATTTTACTTCATTTTTTTAATTTATTTTACAAAATATTACAATATTTAAAATGTAGTTGCCTATTTAATCTGTCTATTAGTGGGTATTATTATTTAAGAACAATAAAAATCAAGAGGAGATCTTCACAAGTACATGTTTGTTTATGTTTGCCTTGTTGTCTTTAGAGTCATCTGACGTGTCTCTGGACATGTCTTGCGTGATGTCAGGACAGAGGATGAGAAGGATGATCTGCAGAGGCCAAACGGCTGCCTTCCTCTTCGTACTTTCGGCAAAACTATCCACAAGATCAAACAGCTTCTCGGCACAGTCTAAAAGACACACACATCAGATTCATGTATCGTCTCCAAAGCATACTGAAATGGTAGAGTTAAAGTGAGGTTTTCAGTAGACGCACCAGCCATGTCCACCTGGGGCCTCTGGTACAGCCTGGTGAATTCATCAGGATAGTTCTCCACCCAATTCCAGAAAGCCTACAAATCCAATCGATTTTTTTTAACACACACTGCAGATGCATTGAGACAGGACAACACAAGGTGGCTGCAGGGTGAATTTCACCCAAAACACTGCCAAATCATAAAAAACACAGAATATAAAAGTATCTTAAACAAAACATTTAAAAAGGTGCAGTAAGTGGTTTCTGAGAAACAATATTTGAAATCAACCCAAACAAACGACTCTCCTTTCATTGCTCCTCCCCCAAAATGCACAAACACGCAAAGCAAGAGTGGTTGTCTCTTCTCTTTATCATAGCTGAAGCGAAGCAAAATAATGCATTGCTAAAAATAAAGCCAGAGAGAGCTTTTTTTATATTAACATAGGTCCTGAACCTCTTGCCTGATCATAACCCTTCTTTTTCTAGTGATATTCCTCTGCCCTTTTGTAATGTCTCTCAGCAATCTCTCTTTCTACAGTCTTTCTTTAAATCTCTCTCTTGCTCACTCTCTCCTCCCCATCATAAGTGGATACGCCCCCTAATGCTGATTGGCAACATGTGTGTTTTGCTGCTCGGTCTGACCACTTTCAACAGCGTTTCTCAGAAACCGCTTACTGCACTTTTAAATCTATAAATGTGAGAAATGTGTCATGTCAGGTGACAGTGCAGTTGGGAGTAGCAGTTTGGACTATAATAATAATAATAATAATCCATAAATTATATTAATGCTCTTTATATTGTTTTAATATTTATATTGTTATTAAAGCAATAAAAAGCAATTCTTTAATATATAATAATAAAATAAAAATAATACAATTTAAAATAATCATTACATTGTTGTAAAAGTCACATAGCTGCAATGTGTTAAAGGCACAATATGTAATTTCTGCCACTAGAGGTCCTTATTCAAACCAAAGGCGTAACTTGATGATGCCGTGATTGAGCGTGGAATCATGGGAGTTGTCGTCTTCAGCTCCACAGCCGATGTAAAGCAACATATTGTGCCTTCAATGATAATATAATAATAATAGTAATAATAATTCCACCTACCTTCTCTAAATTGTAAATGACACTCAACTGGGCTGCCTTCTTCAGGGCTTTAAATTTAAACACAGTTTCTGCAAGGAGAAAAGATTTACACTTTAACTCTTTGACACATAAAAAGTAAAAAAAAGCTATTTTTTCCTGTTGGCTCCATTTTATAGTATTAGAGCTTGAGTTGGCGTCTATCAAACCTTGCAGTAGGCGTTTGAGTTTACAGCAGTCCACATTGATGTACTGGATGAGCTCGATGTCATGCACATCTATGTTATCCTCAGAGCAGACGGTCAGCTCCTGCAACCTGCAGAGAACCAGACAGACAGACAGAGCAAGTGAAATCAGAGAGATCAAATCCACTACGGATACATTCATTCCTTCACCCAGTCACAAGTGGCTGTACATTATGTACCTGGTGGAGATGCGGCTGAAGACAGCGTTGAAATTACTGCAGCTCAGAGAGAACAGAACCCCACAGGCTGAGTTCCTCAGCTCGGCCGCGTGCTGGTTTCCCTCACGGAACGTGTGGATGAAATGACAGATCTCGGGTAATAACTGCTTCACGAGCATCGTCTCGTCCAGACGCATGCTGTCCTTTGGTTGCTGATAGAGAAAGAGAGATTATAAAACTAATTTATGGTATCTATCAACATCTAGATGTGCCTCTCAGAACCTCAAAATGATGTTGAAAAAGCAATAAATGGCACAACGGTGATAGCTCATGGAGATGAGACACAATGAAAGGTCTGCAACCGTCTCTCACCCCTGCCAGGCATTTCTCTAGTGTGTCCATGATGATCAGTTGGGATAGGTAAAGGTTTTTCTCCGCAGTATCCCCAAATATTCGCTGTAAGAGAGAGAGATGACAAATTAAGCAAGAGAGAGAGACCAACATTCTCTGCCATAGAACTCCAGTTCACAGAACAATCATCGACAGTCTAACAAATGCTCACAGTATCTCTGGCCTAATAACCGCTCAGTATTTTTTTCAATAGCCAACATAAATATCTAGAAAACATGAAATAATGTTGATATATAGGATCGATAACATAAGAAAACAACTAAATAAGTAACAAACAAAGAAACTAAAATAAAAGGAACATATCAGGGGTGTGACGAGATCTCGTGCCACGATCTCGTGCCGTTTAATTTAGTTGGATAACAGTCGCTTCAATCCCATCCAGCTCATCCAACACAAGCTGCAGAGTCAGACGTAGTGCAACAGGAATCAGAGTTCACTGATCACGTGACGAGAGTAAGTGATGAGAGTAAGTGACGAGATGACTGACAAGACCAAGGCGGAGGATTCGTTGCACAACAGAGCCTAAGCGTCTGACAAACGTCTTATCTTGCGGAATGCGAGCTCAGCACCACCGCTCCCTATTCACAGTGTACACGCAATCGCAAAATTGAAAGCGAAAGTAAAACGCGGGTGCACATTCAAATGCGATTTCATTTTGAAAATGGCTCCCTGATGCATGCAAATATGACATTCATTACAAGATGACTAGTTAAAACGTATCAAATGCACCTGCAGACTATTTTTCTAGTCATGCATTTCATCATCGAGGATTTCTTAAAAATACTGTGTAAAAATCTCGTCTCATATCGTTCTTGTGAGCTAACTTTTCCTTGTCACACCCCTAGAACATATATTTTAATATTTTAACATTAACATTTATAATGTTACAAAAGATTTCTGAGTAAATATTAAGCAGCACAACTGTTTTCAAAATTGATAATACGAAATGTTTCTTGAGAACAAAGAAGCATATACGAATGATTTCTGAAGGATCATGTGACACTGAAGACTGGATCAGAAAATTCAGCTTTAACAAAAAACAGAAAACAGTTCTTTTAACTTGTAATAACATTTCACAATATTACTGTTTTACTGTATGTTTGATTAAATAAATGCAGCCTTAGTGAGCACAAGAAACATTCAACTGTACTGACACTAAACTATCAAACGGTAGTGTACGTATTATAAAATATTATAAATAGACATTAAGTCTGTTTATAAATGTTTATTGTGTCTATGTACTCACCATGTTGTTGACGTTCTTCAGTATGTTGGTGAGTCCACTGATGACCAGGGAGAATTTGTATCTGGAGATGTTGATCAGACATTCCTTATTGTGTTCTGTGCTGATTTTTGTGTGTGTGTTCTGCAGGCCGACTTTCACAGGAAGCTAAAAACAAATAAATATGAACAGTTAGGCTGTGTTTAGGAACAAACATATGCATTCGGAATTGTGTTCAAAAGCTCCACAAACTGGATGAGAGACAGAGTGAATAGTGACTTTAATTTATGGTCTTTTAATCACACACACACACAAAAAAAAAAACTTCTTAGATTTCTAATATACTGCGTGTGTCATATGAACCACTTTATGGTGTTTTTAATTTCCTCTTTTGTCATTTTGGAGCTTGACAGTCCAGTCATCATTTATTTTCATTATACACTGGTGGTCAAAATTTTGGAATAATTAAGACACAGTAAAATCAGTAATACTTAGAATTATTATTATTATTATTTATATTATATTGTTTTCTATTTTAACATATTTAAAAATGTAATTTATTCCTGTGAAGGCAAAATAGAAATTAATATTTTTATTTACAAGGATGCCTTAAATTGATTCAAGTGAAAGTAAAGACATTAATAATCTTACAAAAGATTTATATTTCAAATAAATGCTGTTCTTTTGAACTTTCTATTCAAAGAATCCTGAAAAGTTTCCACAAAAAGATTAAGCAGCAAAAGCTGTTTTCAACATAATGATAAGACCCATTATTAATAAATGAGCAGCAATAATAATTGATAAACACTGAGCACCAAATCAGCATATCAGGATGATTTCTGAAGGATCATGTGACACTGAAGACTGGAGTAATGATGCTGAAAATTCAGCTTTGCCATCACAGGAATAAATTACATTTTAAAAATATATTAAAATAGAAAACAGTTATTTTAAATAGCAATAATATTTCACAATATTATTGTTTTTATTTGTATTTCTGTACATTTCAGTATATCCGCATTTTTGATCAAATAAATACAACCTTGGTGACTTCCTTTAAAACATAATTATTCAAAACTTGTGACCTCCAGTGTATGTAAAAGAGTAGCCAGGATATTCTTCAAACATTCACATGAGAGTGAGCGAATGATGTAAAAATTATTTAGAAGGTGAACTATTTCTACAATCAATATGAAAACATAAAAAAAAACTTGCTTGCTGCGCTACAACAAAGTAAACAGTAGCAAACATCTCAATTTCAAAGAGCAAGTCGGAAAATTGCTTAAGCCAGTCAGTGGCACAGAATCCCAGTTTGGGATTATCCAGAGTTTAGGCCAAGTTTAGCATCACAAAACACCCCTAATCTCTGCTAAACTTCAATCAAACTGCAATGATCGGAACACAGCCAACAAGCCACCCTTGACCCCTTCAACAAGGCCCCTCTGTCTCCACATGTTAGCTGGACGCCCACTGAGACCCTCAAAGACACTGATCAGTGTGTACATACTGTACGCCACCAAATCTGGTACTTAGCAACAACAGTAATAAGGCTAATTTGGCTAAAGACTCAATGTGGAAAGACCGTTTTCAAAAGTTTGTTGTTGCAGTACCTTTAGCAACCACTGAGGGGCAGAAATAGCAGCTTGTACCTTCTAAACTGAAATATTCTTCATTTGTTGCCAGTTTCACCTGCTCATAAACATCATATTTCTCCTGACACTCACAGACTTCTGCTCTTAAAGAGACAGTTCACCCCAAAAATGTAAATTCTGTCAGCATTTACCCACAATTTTTGAAGAATATCCTGTCAGAAACTCACCTTTTGTGATCCATAGAAGAATGTAAGGCAAGCCATACGGGTTTGGAACGACATGAGGGTGAGTAAATAATGAAACAACATCATTCTGTGTCAAAGATGGCGGTCTGTTAAGTCTGTAAATGTTTATTTGATGTCAGGTCGAATTTTAGTCAAAAACTTCTGGACATTTAACACGTTTCGCAGTTAAAACATTGTACACAGAGGCCAAACTACTCAAATAAGATGAAAAGAAAACACTAGTTTAACCATTCACAGGCTTTCACTTGTCTGTGGTAAACAATGGGTTATATTTCTAACTTATAAACGGTTTCATAAGTACAATTGCAGGTTTAAACCAGTGGGATCCGCACTAAATAGGGAGAGTCATCATTGCGTAAGATACTACTCTATATATTATGCTGAACCCCACACAACATACCTCACTGAAACCATCTGAAGTAACCTAATAACTCTGAAGAGATTTTCAACTGATGATGCAGCTCTTAAATAAGAAAGTGAAGCTGTGTGGATCAATCAAGGGTCAGCTATGAGGTTGGTTCACAAAAAATATTAAGTGGAAGTATGAAAGCTAACCTTCATCTCACATAATGTTATGACATGTTCCTGGAGCAACAAAACTGGACATGTTCCTGGAGCAACATTTGTGCCAAACCATCTTCGCCATAATTTTACCCTCTATAGCCCATGTATGTCGACAAGACATCTGTTTCATACAGGCATTCTCATCAGGAAGATTTTGTAGTGTTTGTTCAGCATTAAAATGGTCCCTGACTTATGAATTAACCTTATGCACATGTTTTTGTGACATTTATTATTTAGTATGCATGTGAATACACCGTTTTTAAGATGTTTATCAGATGTTTGGACAAAAATATGTTTAAAATTGAACAATATCTACATTAAAAATCTACCAAATGTTCAAAGATACCAAAGATAAATAATATATAGGCAAGCCTTCTACATTGATAGAAATATATATTATAAAATAAAAATATTATAAAATAAACAACTAAAAATATCAACTAATAATTAATAAACAACGCATCTTTCTTCAATTAAACTGGCACAGCAGTACAAAGCAGTTGGGATCCCAAGAAACTGTCTGAATATCTAAATCAAAATTTACCTCCTGCTCTTTTTGTGAAGCTTTGTCCAAAATTTTAAGCAAGAACTGAATATGTATTTAGGTACACTCTCAATGACTATTAATAAGAAAGCTATCAAATGTTTGACAAAATTTCTTAATATTTTTCATCATCATGTGTACCATCTCCTTTTTACCCTTTTTAATTTTCTTCCTCTGTTAGATTAAAGTCACCTTGAAACCAAAAGGGCGGAACAACATGTCACTCACATGAGATCGACCAATAGCAAACCACAACCATCCAATGATCAAATCAATTTCCAAAGGACAAAATCACATTTTTTCTTGTTTGAGAAGCATTTACATTCAGATATACGTCAGAATAGGGAAGAAAATGCTATCTCAACTTCAGTTTCATGCCGACATTAATACATATTTTATTGTTATTCTTCTTACCACCTAGGGGCTGTTTAAATGCACCATTTTCAATTAAAAACAGAAAAGTTTTTATGCCTTTTTTTGGCCGTTCATTTACACGACAACTGCGTTTTGGGGGCTGAAAATGCTTTTGAAACTTTTGGAAACTGGTAGTGCAAGTTTTTGAAAACTATACCTTTATGGTCTCCTTGGCTGCATCTGAAATCACATACTCTCTTGCGTAGGTACTTATTTTGAATAAGTAATTACTTCACGACCGCTAAAAAAAGTATGTTCTATATAGTATGAGTGTGTGTAATCTGGACGCACAACATTCGCCATGTTGTCATTACCATGTGACCTACCAGCGCAAGTTACGTCGCTTCACTGCCATTCATAATTCCTCTCCCGTGGCCTCATGGGATAGTAAAGTGTCCATCGTATGCACACTTCAGAATCTCGCCGGAAGAAGTAGGTCATCCAGGTACTTTTTACCTATTCTTTTATGAGTACTATGAATTCGGACATACTTCTTTGTCACATACTGTTTTTCGCCTACTATATAGTAAGGAAGTACGCGATTTCGAAAGCAGCCATTGTAAACTACAAAAATGTGAATTTGTGAAAACGGTGACATCATACACATGCGTATTACATGTTTAGTCTATAGTCGCATAGTATTTCATTACAAAGTGACATCGCCAACTACTGGCCTAGCAGCATCATACAGCATTTTTAATCATTTTCATGGATCCGTCGTCATTTTGAAAACGTTGTTGTCTGTATGTGAACAACACAAAGGAAAACCTTTTCTGTTTTTAGTACATCGTTGTCAAATAAACGTACCCTTAGAGGCAGAGTACAATAAAATGCAAAAGATATATTATGGTGGTGAAAATTTGGCTGGGGGTGCACATAGTCCAAGGGCAGTGATTGGTCAATAAGAATGTTTTTCCAATCATTGCTCACTGATTTTTTTTTTTAATAATAACTGGTTGACAGGCACGCAACTCTAACCCTAAAATTAGTGGTCAGTGAATGGTTGAAAGGAATGATTTCCAAGATGAACCTTTACCCTCTGATTTTAGATTAGTAGTGGTTGTTTAGGTTTAGGGTTGACAAAATGTGGTTCCAGGTTTAGTAAAGGATGCTGAGCAACATGTCCTACTAGGTTAGTCCCGTCCCCTGCCTTTAACGTTGTTATGGGACATAAACATGACAGCATCAGAATGAGCTGCTGCACGGATGCGCTGCGGCGGCAGCTGCGTAACTGCGCATCCGTGCAGACGAAGCGTTCAGAGAAGTTTAGGTGAGCTCTGACCTGCTCGTCGAATCGGGTGATGACGGCCTGGACCCACTCCACGGGCTTCTGCGCCGCCATGGCCGCTCACGCCTGCACCTCCGCCACTGATGATGATGAAGATGATGATGATGAAGTGGAGGAGGAGAGGACGCCTTTTCCGCGGTCCGCGACCCCTGCGCTCCTCGATCCGTGCCGCGCTGAGGGCCGAACGAGGGGCGGCTCGGTATTCGGTCTGGTCGGTGTCAGAAACAGCAGCATGCCGCCATGACAGTGCCGGAAGTTTAAATCCTCCGATCCAGCGAAGCAGCAGCAGCACAGCAGCGGTGCAGATGAGAGATGAGAACACGAGTGCGCATGCGCAAGCAGAGAGCGAGAGAGAGAGAGAGAGATTTGTATTTGTTTTTCATTTATTTTATTATGTATTATATATATTATATATATATATAAATTATACTACAAAATTCATTAAAACCGAAAATAAAATTCAAAGAGTGAGATAAATTAGTTTTTTATATTTATGTTTAGTTTCTATTTTGTATTTAAACTAAATTCTATATTCTTCATATAAAATATTCTATTAATATTATACAATATTATTGTTTAATGCTTTGCCAATGTTGAAAACAATAGTCATTCCGATAAAGCTTCTCAGATGTGAAATTAATTGAGAGCGAGAAAAAATATATCATAAAAATAATATTCATTAAAACTGAAACTAATATTCATAAAGAGAGTGAGAGAGAAAGAGAGAACAGTCACAAACCAGAAAATGATTATGAGAATTATTTTTAATGATTATTTAAATACATATTCATATAGTTTTTAGCTCTCTATATAACAACCCATCATGTTACACTTTCTGAGCAATGTTTTTATATGACCTAATCCAAAATATACAAAATAAGTAAACAAATAATCATGTAACACACAAGGTTTGTGTATGTAATTTCTTTTTTGATGTTAAATCATGTTAAATAAAATCACTTTATTGGTCTAAACTTGGAAACTAAAATATATTTTAGTTTGTGTAAAACCATGCACTTCAAGTCTCTATTCTATAGCCACTTTCCAGTCACATGCTGTAAAGGAAACAGATTCATGAATCTGGGGAAACGCAGAGAGAGAGGGCAGAAGAAAGAGCAGCTTGTTGCAGGCAGTGCGAGGCGCTGTGTGAGTAAAACTCAAAGAGATGCCGGAAACAGCATGGTCGACGCAGAACAGTGAACGCTCTCAGACACAGAGAAATTAGAAGCTGCCTCGAGACACAAAGCAAACCTTTGTGAAGAGCCCTGGAGCTCAAACCTCACAGTGAATGGACAGTTTCTCAAGAGTCTCCAGACCTAGTCATGGTATTCACAAGAATATGGACTGCTGGCAGCAAGCTGCTGGGTCCACAGTGTTTTTGACAGTTCATTTTACTCACTGATAGTTCAATGCCCTGATATAAACATCACTGTTCTTTAATGATAGTATTCAATAAAAAACTTGCCTAACAAAATTGTATTTTATTTATTAATCAGCATATAAAACTGCAGGGTTATATATCTTTCATAGACACTGAGGGAGTTCAGTCACTACGGTATTCTGATTTTTTTTTTTTCTCAGTGGAAGACCTGTCCTAAACTGTTACAGTTTCCTCAAACTCTGAATATATGGTTAGTTAATCTTGAAAGAAAAAAAATGCTTTTTTCAGAATTGTCTAAGCAACTTTTTTAAAGAATATGTGTTATTATTAGTGAAGTTGTGTGAACCTGTGCATTGCTACTCTTGACCCCGATTTCAGTAATGGTATGAACTCCCTGCAGTGAGACAGGGTAACACTGACCCCTAGAGGTCATTACTGGTATAAACAGAGAAAAATCGAACCGTAATTTTTCTGAACGCCCGTCTTTCTCTTTTTCCGCAAATAAAGTCTAAAATCTCCAAAGACAGAGTTATTTTTATCATTATAAATGTATATGAAACACAATTGTGCTCCATGAGTAGGATTTTTGTCCTCATTATTACAATGACAGTCTGAGGCAATTTGTCCACCATTCCCCACAAGTCTCTGCAAATCCCCGGGTTTTAACCAACGTGTATAGATCGGAACACAGTCACGTGACAAGCTCAATTTTATTGTCTTTCAAGGATGAGAACAGACACTGTGTACAGTAGCCACATGCAATACAAAAATATGACTGTACATGACATGTATCGACCCATTCTAAAAAAAGTTTTCCATGTTTTTGTTTTGTTTTTTTACATGAAAAAATATAAAGAATATTTACATCTGGGATAGCACAGCAGTACCTATTCAAAATGTCATGATGTACAGTATATATATTTATTTATATTTATATAAAATGTCCATATAAATATTAAAAGAATTCTGTTCATTGACTGTACAATAAATAAACCATATTTATACATTAATATTTTACATTGTCATTGATATTTCTAAACCACAAAGTCCAGTCTTTCACAAAACAAACAAACACACACCCTTCCACATACACAATGTTACAAACACGCACGTTACACACAAACACACATGAGAGTTCATGTTTACACAACTTATGAAACACTGTTCTGCTGGGTTCATTGAAATCTCATTTTAATTCAAGCGTTCAACATCTTCGTCGTGGAAAATCAGGACCGATAGTAGTCAGATGAGAAGATGCACATGCTTCTCTTTGGCTCATTTTCACATACTGTACTCAGAAATGGCCCTTCTATAACCGTCACCGCATTTTGTTAGAACCTCACAGCTCAGTGACTTTCCATCATTTGCGAAACAAAATGTCTACTATCGGACACCATGGAGGAAGAGTGACAACTAAAGGTGTGTTAGCATGAACCAGACGAGCCAATCAGAGACAGAATCAGCGCATGTCACACAGGACTAAGAGGCACCAAGACCACGAGAGAGGGAGAGAAGAGAGAGAGAAAGAGTGAGAGAGAAGGAGAACATCTTCATTGCAGTGTCACTGAATCCTGCGAATCCAACAGGAAATGCGTCACGTGATGTCACAAACCGGTGCAGGGGGGAAGAGAGAACCAGTCGCACACTCCGAAAATAATAGTGGAAATAGGAATTTAAAAAAGGCAAAGCGTTTCGTTTTACGCATGGTCACGGTAGTCCCCCATCCCACCACCCACAGAACCAAAGAAAGATAGAGACGGAACAGCAGGCGATGTTAGATTGTAAGTCCAGAAGAGGTCAGGCTTTCAGCAGGCATGCAAGGCAGGGCCAGGAATTGAGTTTTGCATTGCTCATGTTTCAGGCACGCGGCTACAACCTATAACAACAAGAAATAAATGACAGACAAAAAAGAAAGAGAAGCAGATTAGAGAGAGAAAGTGATGGTTCTAGAGTTATGAATTCACAGTAGGAGAGGAAATTAGCTGTAAGACAGATTTTCATACATGTGGTTCGGATGGTAGCATTTATACTTATTCAAATGAACCGCACTAACAGAGCAATTAAATCAGGGTTTGTTGTAACTGAACCAAACCTGCCAAGTGTGAACACACCCTAAGTATGCTGGTCACTACCAGGGGGTCCAGATTCAGCTCCATGGGGGGAATTTACAAAAATAAACTAAATAGTATTCGGCTAGTCATCTGCTTTTAAGATGGCAGCTACATTGATGAGCGAAATGAGCGGGACCACCTTTATCCACCTTATTCCAACGCCCCATGATGCTTTGCACAAATTATGGGTGTAACTTCTGTTAAGCTGTAAACAGTCAGTGAAAGGCTCGCTCTATGAATGCAATAATACGTTTTTTTTTAAAAAACTGGGTACAATGAGTTGACATTATTCTACTCACCCTTCAACCAACGAACATTAAAAGGACATTTAAAAGTGTAAAAGCATCAACAAGGAACTTTCAACAGGTCATGAAAAAGCGTGATTCTTTCCACAGCTATAACGGACGGGTTAAATATAACTATAGTGATATATATCTGTATTCTGTAAAATACGTTGCCTTAATAAAAATGTTCATAAACTTCAGCATTGCGTGATACTATTTCAAAGTGATTTCCATCATTTTTACAGATAATAAATTGTATTTACCTGTGAAAACAAACCTGGAAAGAGACGTTTGAGGTGAAAAACGAGAGATTCTTTGTGCATTCCAGTGAATTATTAATAGGATATATCGTAAATGATATCGGGAGAACAGACCACAAATGTGCAGTATATGTTGTCCTTCATACTATTACAGCGGTATGCAAAGGGACAAAAGAAAATAATCATGAGGATAGAAAGCAGCAGCTGAAAAGAGCTTTTGCCATAGATATTCTTGTTATAACATGTTATGTTAAAATACCAAGCATTATAATATTCTCATTATGTCTGAAAATAAAACATGAAAGAAAAATTGACAGCTCATTCAGTCAAACTGACGGATAAGCTTTATTTGTAGGGCAACCTTATGATTTGAAACGATTTGTTTCAATCTTTTTGAATGGAAGTTCCCCAAACCGGAAGTGCAACCCATAATTCGAAACGCAGTAGGCTAGTCAGGAATAAGGTGGATATACAAGCATTGTATATCGAGCATCAAAACACACATAGCCAATCAGCAGTAAGGAGCGTAAACACTCATGAGGGGGGAGGTGGCTATGTTGCATAGCATGTTCGCTAATTTGGGGGCGAAGCTATGAAGATAGGGCTGTGATCCTTTTGGGTAGGGGCATGTTTGTTTTGGTGATTTCAAATATCAACAACTTTTCTCAGAAATCACTTACTGCACCTTTAATGCAACTGAAGAAATAATGTAGTATGTAGTTTTAGAAATGGATCATTATTAGCACACATTACTAGCAAAACCTCAAAAAATAAACAAAACAAACATGAACAATAATTTAAACAATAATAAGTATTATTATTATTTTTATTGACTGGCCAGGGTGTTTCACTGATTTCGGCCCGATAGGTTTCAGATTCCCTGCGATGCTACATAGGACAAGCTGTTTGAAGGACCGATGGATGGAAGGATTATTATTATTGTTGTTATTTTTTTATTATGAATAATAATAATAATAATAATAATTAGTATTGTTATTTAAATAATTCAATAATAATATTTTATGATAACGGATTGATTTTTTCAATTGAAAAGTTACCAGTGCAGATACTGCTCATCTGAACAGAGACAACTGAGACATGAGCTGCTGATAAAAATAGTGAACTAAACAAGATAAAAATACCCCTGGTGAAGAGAAGGCCAGGAAGGAAGTAACCAAACAAACAACACTTATAAAGTGTGTCATCGTTTCTGCAGACTGTGCAGGTTTCACCTGTTTGTCCTCTTTTTACAGTGTGCCACATTCTAGGATACATACTCTGCAGACTTCCAGAAGTGCCCCGGGTGAGACAGACGGCGGTTGAGTTTGGGCAGTTTCTCCAGCATGTCGGCCAGTTGTGTGAATGTGGGCCGATTACAGGGGTCATATGACCAGCAGGCAGAAAGAATCTCCTGTGGGACAGACAGGAATCGAGCAGTCAGCACTAACATCCGAAGTTGGGAAGTTTTTTTTACAAGGAAAATTCTAAGATACCACATTTTGTACCGTTTGTGGCTCACAGAGTGCTGATGTAACATGAAACTAAATGAAAATAATTTATCAAACAATTATTTTCACAAGGGCTAACAAGAAACAAGATTATAAATGATGAAGTACGCATTTTGTTTTGTGCTTCAATGTTATTTCTGATGCGATTTACTAATCTTTACAAATCTCTGTCAGAATAAGCTAGTTAATAAGCAAGGACTGAAGGGTGATATGTACAATATTATAGATTATGTATATAAATTTTGAAACCGAGTTTTGATTTGCCTATGAAAATAATGTCAAATAGATGTTGTCCTTCATAAAGAAGAAACTATGAAACCATGAAAGTGTGATAAAATAACCTGCATTTTTTGACACATTCAGTAAAAAAAAAAAAAAAAAAAAACTCTTTTTTGATATTATTCTGTAATATATACTATTCTTTAATTTGTATTGCCAGCTGTTTTTTCTCTGTATTTATCTGATTAATTGCATTAATATGACTGATCAAGTGCCCCTGAACTGTGGAATGACACTAAAATAAATAAATAAATAATAATAATATAAAACATAAATCATTTTTAATAATAACAATAATAAAATGAATATTATTGTTTAATATTATTATTAAACAAATGTAATTATTAATTATGTTATTTGTTAATTATCACTTATAATATGTAATAATATATTAAGTACAATTTTATATATATATATATATATATGGTATTATTATTATTTGTCCCATATGGTCTAGCTGTTATGTTACCTTATTTTCACCCAGGCAGCCTGGGTTCGAGTCTTGGCATGGGAAGTGGAATGGAGTAGTGTAATTTTACTGCCATCCCACTGAGCATGTGTCAACTTAAAAATGTGGCACTCACCGTGACCTCTTTTCCTAAGTTGATCTCTGCCAGGACCCTCCTGATGCCCTCTCCACTGCCCACCTGCCAGATGGTGGCCTCTACGGGCTGACTGGTGATGGGCCAGTCTCTCGCCTGCAGCTCGTACCAGATGGTCCTGAAAGAGCGCAGATAAAGGCGGAAGGTCAACGCTGCTCTGTTTGGGGGCCATTTATGTCTAAAGTTAAGTATATTTCTTACCCAAAGGCATAAACATCAGCAGCATTAGAAAACGGAAGTCTGTCCTCATTGTTTCCAGGGCTCATTTTACGCACGATCTCCGGAGCCAAATAACAGATCCACCCGTGAGGAAGTTTTAGCTCGTTTTCACGTCTAAAAACACAACAGATCTGTTAATCAACTGATTTATGGTAACAATTCACATGATCAAGAGCAAAGGTGTGGTCAAATTAGCAAAATTTTGCAGGGAAAAAAGGTCAATTGTCTATAGTGTAGCATAGCTCACACGCAGAAGCCACTTTCAAACCAAGCAGCTTTGTGTTAGTCAGTGTGGCAAATTCACCAGGTTCCTACTGAAATGACTGGATTTCGCCTGCAAAACTTCACAGAGCACTGCACTTTTAACACTGTGACTTACCGGCCCTCCTGAACCACTCCAGAGATCCCAAAAAGGCCAAAGTCAGTGATGACAACTTTATTTGTGTCATGAAAGACATTTTTCGATTTAAGGTCCTTGTGAACGATGCCCTTAGCATGAAGGTAGCCCATCCCCTAAAACACAGGAAACACAAGCGAGACTTTAATCATGTGAAGCCGTACAGATATACAACACATCCAACAATATCAATACAAACGCTACCTTCACAATCTCCTGCGCAATCTGCCGAGTCTTATTGATGTCCAGTGTGTTTTTTGTGTCCCTCACGACAGAATACAACGTCCGGCCTTTGCAGAAGCTGTGGGGAAATTAAAGACATGCTTGTCAAAGATGTCGATTGGATGCCACCTGTATGGACTGAGACTAGGGCTGTGCAATTAATCAAATTTTAGTTTCAATTTTGGTTTCCAACGATTATGAAAACACGATAATCGAGATACTATACAGTAAGATATAGACTTGCATGAAAAAACTTAAAGCACTGTTTATTTCATCTGTATCTTTTTTCTGTTGTATTTGTCCTATTGTTTGTAATTTGCTTTTTTTTTGTTTTTATTGTATTACTAACTGTTTATTTGCCTTCATTAATTGTCTGAGGACTTATTTACATTAGTTAGCCTTGTATTCTGCTGGGGTATCGAAATTGATATAGAGAATTATGAAATTTTAATATCATAGCAACAATTTTCAGCAAAACAAATATCGCTACCATAGACTGTAAAAAAAGATGGACAACACGTCTCCGCTTCCTTCTACTGTAGAAAAATGAAGCCAAAATATCCCAGTAATGCACGTTGCCGCAAGCACAGCTGTCAATCATGACATTACGCCCCGAATTTATAGCATCAAATAACTAACTAAAACCAAACTTACTGGAAAAATGAACACTGTCTATGTGATAAGAACTACCTAAAATGACAGAAGCCATCTTGGGAAAAAAATTATTTGAAGTGTAATTGGATTTTTTAGTTTGGCTCGCATCCCATTCGATTACATAGAGAGGGCGGAGTTTAAGACCTATACTGCAGTCAGCCACCAGGGGCGATCGAAATGCTTTGGCATCACTTTCAGCACACTGGATCACTACCATGAAATAAATTACTCATATAAGGTTTTGGTCATATCGCCCACTCATAGGAACAGATTTACTAAAGTGTTTGCGGCAGTGCAAACCCTCTTTTGACATTTAAACACCACTGTCAGTATTTACTAAAGTTGGCGATAAAAAGGCACGAACATGGTTATTTTTGAGGCTGGCCTTGCCAGACAGCCTTCCGTATTCTACTTACGAAAAAAGTGTAAAACTCTCGCAGTTCAAAAAGCTTACGCTTCGTCCTACGCCTTCCCTATTCAACTTATGGAAAAAGCTTAACTGACGCGAAGCCAGTTTAGTTTTTTCCGTAATATGAATAGGGAAGACGGTCTGGCGGAAGGTAGATATTTTACTTCATAACTTATTTAATATGGATATTTATTTTACACAAACGCATCGCTTCACTTCAGAAGGCCTTTATTAACCCCCTGGAGCTGTGTGGAGTATGTTTATGATGGATGGATGTGGACGGAGGCACTTTCTTCAGCTCATACCTGTTGGTCCCATTCACTGCCATTATAAAGCTTGGATATTTAGGATATTTATTAAAATATCTCTGATTGTGTTCATCAGAAAGAAGAAAGTCATATACACCTAGGATGGCTTGAGGGTGAGTAAAGCTTTGGCTAATTTTCATTTCAGAGTAAACTAATCCTTTAACTATTAAATCTGATGTTTATGAAGCATTTGTGAATCCTGAGGAGAGTTTTCGGGAAGGTCCGTTTTATGCGCAAGTTACTCAGAATTTACTCATATGGTTACAAAAGTTCTAACAAAAGGTCTTTGTGAGCAACCACCCACAGAACTTTCCACTCCCATGGGAGCTTTTATGGGCTTGCAGTCTTATGTTAATTTGTCAGTTTTGTAAATCTGACCCATAATCGTGTTAAATAATCGTGATTACAATATTGCCCAAAATAATCATGATTTAGCAGCCCCAACCGAGACATTACCTGGTAATGATGGCGAGATGAGGCGGGGCCATGCAAGCTCCCATGAAGAGGACGACGTTCTCGTGGCGCGTCTGTCTGTAGTTCATCACCTCCTTTTTGAAGAGCTTCAGGTGGTCCTGGTTGTTTCCGTCAATCTCCAGGAGTCGGATGGCCACCTCTCCATGCCAGCGGCCGCGATGAACCCGACCCCAGCGGCCCTTTCCGATGAGCTCACCGAGATCCAGCTGCTCGAAGGGAATGTCCCACTCCTGCAGGTAGACGCTGGTCTGGCTGGCCTTACGGGAGATGGGACCCTTCCAGTGGGTTCCTCCTCGCGTGCTGGGCAGGTCGTCCAGCTCGTCTCCTTCATACTCTCCTTCTGAGGATGGGTTCAGCTCTTCCATATCCTCCTCCTCTTCATCCTCAAGCTCTTCCTCTTCATCTTCCTCTTCCACTGCTACATCTTCTTCCTCCTCTGCTTCTATTTCCTCTTCTTCCTCTTCCTCCAGTTCCTAGATAAGAGGAATCAACCACTATGAGTTTTTGCAGAGTGATGAAAGCATTACCATATCAGATTCAGTTCCACACGCGTCTCACCTCTCTGTCGTCTTCCTCGTCTTGTTCCGCATGCATCTCCTCCACTGATGGATCGATTTCATTACTGTGCACACAATAAAACACTATGACTGAATGAAGAACATGCAGCGGTATATTTATGCTTCTGAGCAGTAAATTTCACTGTTACTTACACTGTGTCTGGGAGTCCATCTGAATGAAGGATGCTAGGACTGCACACATCTATGTAAAACATGAAAATATTGATCAACTTATCACATTTGAAAGAATATATAACACTGACACTGTAAACAAATTATTTCTATTTGAACGGCTACAGAATTTACTGATATTATTTTTGCTCAAAGTAACATGCAGTGTCATAAATCACCAGCAGGGTGCAGCTAATCTCACAAGCACAAACTACTCTTGAGCAAAAAACCAAATCAAACCTCAGCATGCAAAACATGCAAAACACATTACTTAGGGCACTGCTCAGATTTGTAAAAGTGAGTTCAGTTCACTGCAGACTGGATGAAAAGAATTTGAGAGCATGCTAGCCATTCTGGAGCTGAAAATCTACTGAAATTCATTGTTTCTCATAGGGAATCCACAAAATTATGGGAAATAAGTAGTTTATTTAGGCCTTATACCCGCAAATGTGTTGTTAATGGATCATCAATAACTTTTCAGAATAAAGTTAGCAGCACGTAGTGTTTTTTTATTTTATTTTTATTTTATTTTTTATTTTAGTACCATTTATATACTATTATAGTATATAATATATAGCTTTTTATTTTTTATTTTCTAATTTTGTTAAGCACTTTTTGTTAAAGTTTTTTTAATATTTTTTAATAGTTTTACTCATTTTAGTATTTCAACTTATTTTACTTCAGTTAGTTGCAAATTTTCGTTTTCTAACTTTAAGTTCTTCATCTAATACATGTTTTATTTTATTTCAGCTTTATTTCAATTAACAAAAAATGACTTTTAATAGTTTTAGTCAACAATAATACTATTACTTTAAAACTGTAGCTAATTAATTTTAACAATATTAGGCAAAAGCTATACATTATATTACTCCCAATTCCACAATAATCTATCCATCTATCTATCTATCTATCTATCTATCTGTCTATCTATCTATCTATCTATCTATCTATCTATCTGTCTATCTTTTTTATAATTGTATTAATTTAAAGTTACTGGAATATGCTTTTACTAATAGACATTTTATTTAAAGGGGACCTATTATGCCCATTGTACAAGATGTAATATAAGTCTCTGGTGTCCCCAGAATGTGTCTGAAGTTTCAGCTCAAAATACCCCACAGATCATTTATTATAGCTTGTCAAATTTGCCACTATTTGGATGTGAGGAAAAACACGCCATTTTTGTGTGTGTCCCTTTAAATGCAAATGAGCTGCTGCTCTTAGACCGCTTTCCAAAAGAGGGTGGAGCTTTAACAGCTCGCACTTCAGATACTCAACAACAAAGCAGGAGAATCTCACGCAGCCAAAATGAGGATTGTCAGTAACGGTGTTCAGCCTTACACTGTTCATGAGTCGGACACTGATGGAGAGACTCAGGAAGAAGTTACAACTTTTAGAATGCAACTGGATGTTTCTGAATGGTTAGTGGATAAATTTATGTAGTTGCTGTGGAGTTGATTCAACTTATCGACTAGCATGTGCCGTCATGTTTGCGCAAATATATAACACTTTACCAATTTTCTTTGGTACATTTCCTTCATAATTGAAATTCAACCACGCTGTCCTCAGTGGTTCAGATGCAGAGAGTCTATGGAGACTCTTATGTTCGTTAGTACATCCAATAACAGAACATTTGTAATGCTTTTTTTGGCGCAGACATTGTATATCTCCAGCTGCTACAGCGAATAAACAGAAATGGAGGACTGCTGCGGCTCACTCAGGGCGGTATCTATTCTAATCTATTCTAGATCGCCACCAGCTTCCCTACTCCTACGTAAGAGTAGGGGGAAATCTGGAATCACTCATTTGGAGAGACCGTTTATGATTTATAGGGATTATAAAAAAAAAGGAGTGGGTGGATTTTTACCATTATAGGCTGGTTGTTGCACACACTGCAGACACATATCTGTGTTCAAACACCTTATAAAAGTTGCACCACTGAATCCTGGATGTTATTATGAGGGCTGAAGAACATTACAGACTTTGTGTTTGTTAACTCACCAGGGAAGATAAACTGCTGTCGGTGCTGAAAATAACAGGCAGCTTTATCACAGAGGAGGAAGACAGGAAGAGAGGAAGACAAGCAGGAAGCAGACAGAGAGACAGTCTGAGGTTAGAGTTAAAGTCCCATTATGCTTGATGTTGAGTTAGAATGTTACATGCAGATACAGAGTCCTGAACATCAGCTTTCTTTTACCCAGGATTAATGCAGATATCTATTATACATTAATCAATGTAGTATTTGTTATTAGTTTATTGCTGTGTCAGTGTTTACAGGTCCTTACCTGGAAAGTGGAAGCGGTTGTCACGGTGACCCTTTGGGGAGGGGTTTGGGGGCGGGGTTACACTGGGAGGGTTGCTCTGCTGGAAGGGGGCGGGAGAGGAAGGCGTAGAGGAAGTGGTAGAGGACGGATTACTGCTGGAGTCCAGTTGATTCAGCGCTGGCGGTTGATCCTGCCAGAAAGAAACCAACTGCTTTTAATGCTCTATTAAAAGAATAACTGATAAAGACTCCAGCTGAGTTCATTATGGAGAACTAGCATACTGGATATTGTGCATAATCTGGACAATAAACATACTGAATACTACAAAAACAGAACAAGTTGTCTGCTAGTATGTCATTCTGTCACACAGGAATCAGTACCTTCTTTGTTATTGCCTTCGGTAATGTCCCGAACTGTGGAGCTTCGGGTGGACGGTCCACAGGGTTGTTGATGTCTGAGGGTACAGACTCAGTCCTACGAATCTTTGTGACTGAGAGACGCACATGAAATTGTTAGAAAAACATGTCTGTCATGATTGATATTCTTATTTCTGAGCAACAAATAAGACAGACTTACTGGGCAGGAAGGAGATTCTGCAGGACGGAGCTTCTTTAGTGCATTTGTTGTGACACTTTAACCTACAAGTAGAAAAGATGATACATTAACATTAACAATAATATTTACATAGATGACTGTGAGGACACTAAGACAATATTGATTTATGAGTGTGAAAAAACAAGTCATTGCATTCAGACAAAATGATTTTAATTAATGCTCTACAGTAAAGACAATTACATTACAATTACTGTAATGCAAATTCAGTAATGATATTTTTTTAAAATATCATTAAAATAATATCACAATGCAAATAAATTGTAATTTCCCACCTGCAGTGTTTACATTTCACCCCAAAGATCATGTTTTTCTGGCACACTTGACATGTCTGGGAGAGCCAAGACTTTGTAGAGAACCTGTAAACAAAAACAAACATCTTTATGTTTATGTCTCCAGGACATAATTGTACAATCATTTCCATTCTAGAAGATTTTGATTGGTGAAGTAAACCCATAGGGGCGGGGTTACCTGTGAGTGACAGCCAGACCGATGTCTCTCCGCAGAGCCTGAGGTGAACTGCGGTGGACGGTAACATTATCTAGAGAGAGACAGAACAGACAGAGACAGTTTGAATGAGAGACTTTAATTTGAGTGTCTCTAAACAACACGGTTTTAGACATAACAGAACCGCCAGATATACTAGACCTCCAAAACACAACAAACACTGGTCTAGACTCAGTAGCAAACCCTCAATAAACAGCTGTGCTTTTACAAAGTGCTGCTGGTGAATCATTTACTCCTCTCCCTGAAAACCACCAGTGATCGCAGGAGTATTTGAGTGTGTAGAGCAGGTGAGAGCTTCCTCTTCACTCTGAGAGGTTGAACTGTGACCTCAGTCTGATCAGCATTCAGCAGGCACTTCACTGCAGTCTGGTCTATTTGAATTGAAGATCTTCTCCTCAGTCAAGAACTATTCATGTGTCTGAAATGCTGTAATTGTGCTGTTGAACTCACTCCTCAGACCGATGTGCTCTTCCTGTAGTGTGGGAGTACCAGGCAAAGTGTACGGGGCCGTGGCGGGTGCCGCCCCAGGGGTCCGTGCAGAGAGAGTGGGCGAGCGTGATGGAGAGTCCTCACAACCGTTCCCATTAATTTGGACATTCAGAAACAGCTTGTTCTTCTTCACACACCTAAGAACAACAAAATCATTGTGATCTCAGAGGGATCACAAAGAGTAATGACCAAATTATCTATTGGTCAGACCGATTAATCGGCTGATTTCTGGCTATTTTGGGATTACTGCATTTTTAATCTAGAATAACTGTGCCTGCTTGGTAAATTTAATGAAACCTGAACATGCCCATTTCCTGTTTTAAAATATATTTTTGTCAATTTGGAGAATATTGCGTAAAATAAACATTTACTTAATTATCACATTTATTTACATCTCAATTTTTATTATATATATATATATATATATATATATATATATATTTCCTCTCTATATTAGTAAATTATATATATCATTTACTAATATAGAGAGAATATATATATATATTTTCTCTCTATATTAGTAAATGATATATATTATATATATAAATTATATATAAATATATATATATATATATATATATATATATATATATATATATATATATATATTATTCTGTCTCTATATTATTATATTATATGTTTAAAAATTGTTGTAGAATTATGTAGTCCAAATCAACCATTTAATACAATTCATATAATAATTAATTATATTAAAATTCATTAATATAATAGTTTATAAATAATTTAATTTATCTATTGTTATTAATTTTTATTTATCAACATAATTTAAATTGGTCTAATACTAATTTCAGCATTTAATATTAGCTTTCAGATCTGAAGGTTTTTAACATCATGAGACATTTTAGTCAAGTGTGTCCAAACTTTTGACTAATATATTGAAATCTAAATATCTGAATCAGCTGTTGAAACACCCATATTGGCCAAACACTAACAAAAATGTCATGAAACATTCGGCAAGAAGAGTGTCGTTATTGTGTGGTCACGTTGTTGGACCAAGTGGTCATGACATCATCACAGATTGCTATTAGTCACTGCACAGAAACATGCATGACTTATGAAAAATCAGTCAGTGACTGTGAAATAATTCTAACGATTTAACCCTGTAAAGTCTGACATATGAAATAATAGCCTGAAAAATAAAATAAAAAAAATAAAAATGGATGAGTTCATGAGTTTGTTTTTGTTGTACATCATATTTGATACATTTTTATGGCTCATACAGTATAATATAGGAGAATATGGAGCTCATACTCAACTCAAGGTGGAAAAACATCTCAATTTTATCCAGAGCAAAAATATGCAAAAAGATGAAACTTTATAACAGTATAGAAGACTACTTACATAAAATGAATTTAAATGTCACTCTACAGTATATCTCCCAATAATACGTCTTAGGAAGACGGTATTTAAAGTTCACCCAAAATGAAAATTCTGTCATCATTTACTCCCCCTCAAGTTGTTCCAAACCTGTATGAATTTCTTTGTTCTGCTGAACACAAAAGAAGATATTTGGAAAAATGTTTGTAACCAAACAGATCTCGCTCCCCATTTACTACCATAG
This sequence comes from Hypophthalmichthys nobilis, assembly GCA_037950665.1. Lineage (NCBI taxonomy): Eukaryota > Metazoa > Chordata > Actinopteri > Cypriniformes > Xenocyprididae > Hypophthalmichthys > Hypophthalmichthys nobilis. The sequence continues at coordinate 8,210,592 of CM075476.1, forward strand.
TAGGAAAAATAAATACTATGGTAGTCAATAGAGGGAGGCGAGATCTGTTACTAGCATTCTTCCTTTGTGTTCAGCTGAACAAAGAAATTCTTACAGGTTTGGAACAACTTGAGGGTGAGTAAATAATGACAGAATTTTCATTTTTGGGTGAACTAACCCTTTAAATCTGTAGTTTTATGATCAAAGCTGTGTAGTTTTTATTGTGGGGGCAAAACATTTAATGCAATGCAATACAATGTGCGTATCATATTTGATGCTCAAATTTCAACATAAATTTTTTCTAAAAATTATGTATGGATAATCAAGTAAACCAAAGTTCAAATCATATTTATATTTTAGAGGCTTTAGAAATGTGCACATCAAATATGATACAGTAGGCTTTACAGTGTTAAATACTTTTACAAAGTACATCTGATGTCCCTATTTGTTGTATGTCAGTGTTTGTATGGTTCATTTCCTCATGACCTACTTGTTTGTGGGCGTGTCTTCGATGCGGTGGCCGAGCTGACTCTCGTGACTCTTGCTGCGGGTCAGCGAGATGTTGGGGAGGAGGTGCAAAACTTTGCGGGAGGGAGGAGGAGGGGTGCAGGGAGGCTTGAGGCGGTGTCTCCTCCGTGAGGGCGGGGTTATGGGCGGAGTTGAGGTGTGTCCGGTGAGTCTGACGGGCCGGGAGCTGTAATACGGACTGGGATCGGTCAGACTCTCCGCGTAACCGTGGTAGATGTGAGCCTCACTGGGCGACAGGATGTAGCGGGGGTATGGGCAGGTGGTGAGGGGCGTGGAGGGTGTGGTCAGGGGTCGGGCCAGAGGGGAAGGGCTGTGGGGTCGCAGGGAACCTCCTAGTAATGGAATCTGGTCCACTGGAGTCAAGCCGCCACTGTCCCTCCTCATGGGCTCGGAGAACCAACAGCCGCTGTCCTCTTTAAACTCCCCTGAAGGTAATAGAATTACAGTCAATTCAGAACAAATATATCCATTGAACGGCAACCCATCAAAATAAAAGCTTGATGGTTTCACATTTCAAAATGAAGAAATTAAGAAGCTATTTATATTAGTTTTGTAATTTTACAGTTTACTGAATTGGTCAAAAACAGTAGGAATGTGCCCTATGCAAACGATACAAAGATTTTTTTTTTTTAAACTTTGTTCACTTTACGGCTACTGAAAGTTATTTTATTTGAATACGTTGTATGTGTACTAGTGTGGAGATACATGCCAACAAAACCATTGTCATGAGAATGATTTTCTAAAATCTAGGACCACAATAGAAATAAGTTAATGCCACTTTATTGCGTTATCCTTGACAAAGAAGTTGTAATGAGGTTGTATTGCTACTTTTTATGTCAAATTAACTCAAAAATTTCTTTAGGAGTTAAAAAATTATCCAGCTTTTTAAATTATTTTTATTGTGCACTCCAACAAAATCAACCCACTCATTCTAGAATGATTAATTCTTTCCAAATACAGTATCTCACACAAGTGAGTACACCCCTCACATTTTTGTAAATATTTTATTATATCTTTTCATGTGACAACACTGAAGAAATGACACTTTGCTACAATGAAAAGTAGTGAGTATACAGCTTGTATAACAGTGTAAATTTGCTGTCCCCTCAAAATAACTCAACACACAGCCATTAATGTCTAAACCGCTGGCTACAAAAGTGAGTACACCCCTAAGTGAAAATGTCCAAATTGGGCCCAATTAGCCATTTTCTCTCCCCGGTGTCATGTGACTCGTTAGTGTTACAAGGTCTCAGGTGTGAATGGGGAGCAGGTGTGTTAAATTTGGTGTTATCTCTCTCAGACTGGTCACTGGAAGTTCAACATGGCACCTCATGGCAAAGAACTCTCTAAGGATCTGAAAAAAAGAAGTTGCTCTACATAAAGATGGTGTAGGCTATAAGAAGATTGCCAAGACCCTGAAACTGAGCTGCAGCACGGTGGCCAAGACCATACAGCGGTTTAACAGGACAGGTTCCACTCAGAACAAGCCTCGCCATGGTCGACCAAAGAAGTTGAGTGCACGTGCTCAGCGTCATATCCAGAGGTTGTGTTTGGGAAATAGACGTATGAGTGCTGCCAGCATTGCTGCAGAGGTTGAAGGGGTGGGGGGTCAGCCTGTCAGTGCTCAGACCATACGCTGTACACTGCATCAAATTGGTCTGCATGGCTGTCATCCCAGAAAGAAGCCTCTTCTAAAGATGATGCACAAGAAAGCCCGCAAACAGTTTGCTGAAGACAAGCAGACTAAGCACATGGATTACTGGAACCATGTCCTGTGGTCTGATGAGACCAAGATAAACTTATTTGGTTCAGATGGTGTCAAGCGTGTGCGGCGGCAACCAGGTGAGGAGTACAAAGACAAGTGTGTCTTGCCTACAGTTAAGCATGGTGGTGGGAGTGTCATGGTCTGGGGCTGCATGAGTGCTGCCAGCACTGAGGAGCTACAGTTCATTGAGGGAACCATGAATGAGCAGAGCATAATCCCCTCCCTTCAGAGACTGGGCCGCAGGGCAGTATTCCAACATGATAACGACCCCAAACACACCTCCAAGATGACCACTGCCTTGCTAAAGAAGCTGAGGGTAAAGATGATGGACTGGCCAAGCATGTCTCCAGACCTAAACCCTATTGAGCATCTGTGGGGCATCCTCAAATGGAAGGTGGAGGAGCACAAGGTCTCTAACATCCACCAGCTCCATGATGTCGTCATGGAGGAGTAGAAGAGGACTCCAGTGGCAACCTGTGAAGCTCTGGTGAACTCCATGCCCAAGAGGGTTAAGGCAGTGCTGGAAAATAATGGTGGCCACACAAAATATTGACACTTTGGGCCCAATTTGGACATTTTCACTCAGGGGTGTACTCACTTTTGTGGCCAGCGGTTTAGACATGAATGGCTGTGTGTTGAGTTATTTTGAGGGGACAGCAAATTTACACTGTCATACAAGCTGTACACTCACTACTTTACATTGTAGAAAAGTGTCATTTCTTCAGTGTTGTCACATGAAAAGATATAATAAAATATTTACAAAAATGTGAGGGGTGTACTCACTTCTGTGAGATACTGTATATCTATTCAAGTCATTTGGTAAACTGTATTTCTGCATTGCACAATTTATATAGCAGAAAAAGTAGATATCACAATGTCAGTTTTTCCAATATTGTGCAGCCCTAATTGAGATATTAATGTCACAATGATATCAAAATCGACAATTATAATTTTTTATGGAATATTGCAATATTTATTATAAATTATTAATCCGTGCATTTTTTTTTTTTTTTTTTTTTAAATCATCTGCCTTCATAATCTTTAATCAAAATAACTCCCCCTCCCTCTTGCAGCGACATCTTTTTCTATTCTCTGATGACGCGTTTACTGGCGTGAGGGCGGGACAATCTGTCACTCACATGACATCACAGCATTGAACATCACAATATTGAAAAAAAGACTATCGCAACTTCCATTTCATGCTGACTTTAAGTGAACCCACCTGACTCAGAGGCACTCTTTAAACAGTTGAGGGCCGCACACAGCCTGGTGCACTCCTCTGAACTGGAGCCCAGCCGTCTCATGGTTTCCTTCACCTGACTGCCAGGCATCTGCAGCAGAGCATCCAATGACAACTTCACGTTCACAGCCTGAAGAGAGTGGGAGGAAGGAGAGAATGACAGTGAGTCCGGTCTAAAATACCTTTTTAAACATGCTTCTGCAATGTGAAGAAAAAGCAATCAGCAAGATGCTGACATAATCCTAACAGGCAGAGGGTTATTCAACAGGTGATTTAGGGTCACATACACTACGCACTCGCAGTTCATTCTCTTGTGAATAAAGCTCTCCACCTCTTCAAATTCCCAGGACACATGACCTCTTAGACTAATTAATCTGAGTCCCTAATTACAAACCTGTGTGTGTGATTGATTTGAAGTGAAGGACTCCTGAGACTTTTCTGATATTAATATCATATTAGCCCAGAATTACTCACACAATCATGCTGTAAATGCGTGATGAATCTCACGAACTGATATTTTTGGTGGGGCTTTTGACATGTTTAATGCCAATCATAATGGAGAGAGCACAGGATATGATGTTGTGGAGAAGAGTCATAAGGGTGATTATGAAAAGACACAAGCCAGAATGCAGCTAGCGTGTCAGATCATGCATGCTATTGCTAACCTCCAGGCCACAACTGCAACAACTTTCTTGTTTTTTAGTTTATTATGAATCTGGCCTGTTGATATGTACAGTGCACAGCATAAATGAGTACACCCCCTCTGAAACTTCTGAATGTCAGCAATTGCTCAATTATTTAGAAGACATGTTAGGGTTCTTTAGAGATATAATGTTCCAGCAAGTCTGCTTAATCAATTACCAAAGAAGCATGTCAAAATTATTCAGGAAAATAAGATTTTCTTATCAAGGTGATAAAATGTGTACACCCTCCTAAAAGTTACTAAATAAAACGAAATAAAAATTTCCTGGTGTAAGTTTAAGGCAATGTTTGATCAACAGGTAAATATGTTGAACCAAAACGTTTAAAGAGAAGTAATTTCTTGACAATTAAAATTGTTATATAGCCCACTGAATCATTCTCAGACTTAATGCTGACAACAATGGAACCACTTGGGAGAGAACTGTCAGGAGACTTATTTCTTAGCACAAAAGAGGACAGTGGTACAAGAGGATTACCAAATCATTGTTTTATGTGTGAGAAAATAGCAAAAGTAACACAGAAATTCAAAAACAATGGACTTGTGACAAGGCCCCTAAAATAATCAGGCCTTCATTTTAAGCTTTCATTTAGTGATGAGGGATTTTTTTGCTAGACAAAGAGCAGGAGAAATACCAAGCGAGTGTCTCAGAGCCAGCAAAAGCTATGAAAAGAGTGACTGTTTATCTCACAGACTAAGATGCAGCCTGCAGAAAAGACATGCATGGTTGTTGTTCTCACTGGAACTACCTACTGTAGCCAAAGCACAATAAAGTCAGTTAGCCATTTCCAAAGCCCATATTTACAAAATATAGATTCTGGGAATCAATACTCTGGTCTCATGAGACCAAATCAATCATTTGGGATTTAACAGCATCCAAAATGTTATGGTGTTGCTAGAGGAGGAGTACAGTGAGAAGTGCCTGGTTCCCACAGTAAAGTTCAGTGGTAGTAAAGCTCTTATATAGGGATGTATGAGTGCTGAAGGTGTGAGGGAGTTGTGCTTTATCAATGCTGTCATGAATTCCCACACCACTGTGTAATTTAATACACAAACTTGAAACAGAAGATGTTACCTTTTCCTCATTGCCTGCATTGTTGGGCATTTTTTCAACATGACAATAAGGATATGCATTCTCCCAAGGTGAAAAACCTTCTGTGGACATGTATTGCACTCAATCTTAACACTCTTGAGCACCTGTGGGGGATTCTGTAGAGACGAGTTAAGCAACACTCCCCATTAAAGATCAGGGCATTTAAGGAGCTCATCATCCAGGAGTTAAACAGGACAGATGTGAAATTTGTCATGAACTTGTACACTCCATGCCAAGAAGAGTCAGAGCAGTATATTCAAAATTATGGAGGGCATGCTAAGTACTAGAATGTTATACATTTGTTAAATTAAATCTAGGGTGTACTCATTTCTGCAAACCTTCATTTAAACAAAATTGGCTAATTTACTTATTTTATGGCTATTAATGACATTTATTATGTATAAGTTTAACACATTTTAGTTTTCTTTCCATGAATTGTATTAGTGATCATAAAGAAAATACATCTTTTGTATTTGTTCAGAGGGGGTGTGCTCATTTATGCGGTGCACTGTATGTGACACACAGTATCATATTGCACATATGCAACTGATCTCGCTGAGCAGAAAAAAGTAGGAAAAGAGGAGAGTTCACTGTTGTTTGTGAGAATGGATGCTTTAATGTAATGTAGGAGTAGAGCAGCGTCAGAGAGAGAGAGGGAGAGGCTGACTCAGGATGTTGGGTAATTAGAGTTGGTGTATCTCGGGTCTGCTGGGAATGTGGCTGTGGCCAAACTGCCAAAATACGGCCGATTTTCTAATTCCTCAGCTTTACTCAAAGATATTGAACTACAAAGCTTGAAAACACACAAAACACATACTTTATCAATGCCCTGATTACGTTTTTATTTGCAAATTCGATTTGGTGCCAAGTGTCCAGCCTCACACATTGGAAAACATGATATTGTTTATTTGGACACCTGATCTCTTGTTCAAATATTTAATATGTAAGAAAGTAGAAGGACTGTCTTGTTTTTTTGTACATAAACACATATTTTTGTATTAAAAAAAAAACAAAAAACAAGAAAACAAGGCCATAATCTGTCAAATCTAAAAATTTGGGCAATGAAACGTGTAGTTTACATATAATAATATGCAATAAATGTTATTATATATTAAAAAATTCTCTTTATGCAAAATAAGTAACATTTTAAATATTTTAAAATAATTCTAACTTAATATTTAATAAAATATACATTTAATTAAAATATAAAGTCAAATATACAGTAACTTTATACAGGCATAAAACATGTACAGTATTTTTTTTTTAAATATCAAAATGTATTATTCGATTTTGGTGTAAAATGTGATCCAGTGACAAATATGACCATTGACTGGCTTTGTGAGAGTCATCTTGTTACATTTGTCATTTGAATTTCTGGTAATCAGAAACATACATGATGGTTAACATTATATAAACACACAATATACATTATCAAAGTACCTGATAGCAACTGATATGGATTTCACTTTTTGCATTATATGGGCATTAAAATGTATTATTATTTTTTATAATTTTAAGTTTCTTTTATTAAGTTTTGATGTGAAATTTTATCCAGACAAATATGACCATTGATTGGCTTTGTGAAAGTCACCTTGTAACATTCTTGAATTGTATTTTTGTGTGTCAAAAATGGGTCACATTACCAAAGTCCTGAATATTTACAGGCAAACTATTAAAAACACCTGATATGAATTTAGCTGAAAAGACACATAATTATTCCCTCCTCTTCAACACACAAACACATACACGTTACCTCTATAAGCTTAGGTCTGACGTTGATGGTGCGTAACCAGTCCTCCAGCCGTGGGTAGCTGTTCAGAGTCGGCGGCCTTTCTGTGTCTGGCACCTTCTGCTTACACTGCAGCTGTTTACAGATGTACTTCATGAGCTTGACCTGCAGGGGGCAGCAGAGCACAAAGCAGATGAGGGAGGGGCCGGTCAGAGTAGGGGCGGAGCCTGAGAGAGGCCTTTATTGCCTCTGCGGGTTTCAACCAAATGCATTCAACCAAAGGACAATTCCACATACAGCTGTGTGAACTCAAGTTCACAGACAAGTGTTACATGAGCATGATGGATATTGCAAAAGACACCAAGAAGACATGCAATCAAGTCAATTTAGATTTAAAGGGATAGTTCACCCAAAAAAATTAAAATTCTGTCATCATTTACTCCCCCTCAAGTAGTTCCAAACCTGTATTAATTTCTTTGTTCTGCTGAACACAAAGGAAGATATCTGGAAGAATGAAAAATGATGACAGAATTTTCATTTTTGGGTGAACTATCCCTTTAATGACAGGCCCTTATGACATGGATGTGTAATCTCAAAGAATGCATGTTCTGTCAGAATGGAAGATGTCAATTAATCAAAAGACACAATACATCGAATACAGCACCGATCCAAAGCTTTGCATTACTGCAGTGTCTCTCATCAGCCAGATTTCAGCCTCAGTCGCACCTGCAAATAACACGGCATCAGAGCGCACGCAGTTTGAAATCTGACTGGATATTCTCTCCCTCTCTCTTTTTTGTGCTCCCCTTCAGCAAACAGGGCTGTCAGCTATAAATAACTGTTATTATATGGAAGGGAGCTGCAGCCCTCCTCATGGGGGCGACTGCACTGCTGGCATGGCAACTGAGTGTCATCGGAACACTGCGCTGACGGTGGGAGCGTTCTGACATCACAGCTCCACGAGACGCAGAGTTCACACGGAGGCTAAGAAGGCAGTCCGTCTCATCGAACGCGGCCGTCGCCGTCTGCTCCCAGTTTCATATTCTGCCGAACATGCCGATTTAGGGCTACAGGATTTTTCCCCATTCCAGCCTGTATTAGGGATGTGTGAGACTAGTTGACTAAATGATACTGCTGCTACTAGTCGACATTGGAAACACTAGTCATTGATATTTTTTTTTTTTGCACTTTTATGTTTTGCTTTATATTTTTACAAAGGCTACATTCAAATTACTGTCATGCTAATGTTTCAATTAAAAAAATAATACATTATTTTGAAAAGTGTATATCTAGAGCAGAATACAAAATCATTTCATTTTACCTTAGACTTTGCATGTGTCATTCGTTTCGGGCTAAAGAGAAATGTCCATTTGGAAGACGAATTGAGGGATTATTTTGACTTTAAAGAAAACTGAAAAGCAGAAAAATGGTTATGAGGGACAATGGTTATGATTACCCATTTGAAATACGGATAAATTAACTTTTTTATACCACTTTAAAGTGAAAAAATTATGAATGAAACTTACTTGACAACATGAGATCCTAAATTAGTACACTAATGAATAGAATATACTTAAATAATGTTGCCAGTACACATCAAGCTTTTCTTGTGATTTTGCCCTCTGTCATGTGCACAGATACTTTCATACACAAAAAGCGCATTCAAACTGATGCGAAAGCAGTCGCCGAGGTTACAAACAACAATACCTTGATGTGCTGATTTATGTTAACTTAATTTTATTTGAGGAATTCTGTTTGTAATATTAAAATTAGTGCTGTCAAATCGATTAATTGTGATTAATCACATCTAACATAAAAGTTTGTAACTATAAATGTGTGTGTATATATATATATATATATATATATATATATAAAATACACTATATTGCCAAAAGTTGTGGGACACCCCTCCAAATCATTGAATTCAGGTGTTCCAATCACTTCCATGACCACAGGTGTATAAAATCAAGCACCTAGGCATGCAGACTGCTTCTACAAACATTTGTAAAAGAATGGGTCGCTCTCAGGAGCTCAGTGAATTCAAGTATGGTACCGTGATAGGTTGCCACCTGTGCAATAAGTCCATTCGTGAAATTTCCTCACTACTAAATATTCCACGGTCAACTGTTAGTGGTATCATAACAAAGTGGAAGAAATTGGGAACAACAGCAACTCAACCACGAAGTGGTAGGCCACATAAAATCACAGAGCGGGGTCAACGCAAGTTGAGGCACACAGTCAATAGCTACAGACCTCCAAACTTCGTGTGGCCTTCAGATTAGCTCAAGAACAGTGCGAAGAGAGCTTCATGGAATGGGTTTCCATGGCCGAGCAGCTGCATCCAAGCCTTACATCACCAAGTGCAATGCAAAGCGTCGGATGCAGTGGTGTAAAGCACACCGCCACTGGACTCTAGAGCAGTGGAGACGTGTTCTCTGGAGTGATGAATCACGCTCCTCTGTCTGGCAATCCAATGGACGAGTCTGGGTTTGGCGGTTGCCATGAGAACGGTACTTGCCTGACTGCACTGTGCCAAGTGTAAAGTTTGGTGGAGGGGGGATTATGGTGTGGGGTTGTTTTTCAGGGGTTGGGCTTGGCCCCTTAGTTCCAGTGAAAGGAACTCTTAATGCTTCAGCATACCAAGACATTTTGGACAATTTCATGCTCCCAACTTTGTGGGAACAGTTTGGGGATGGCCCCTTCCTGTTCCAACATGACTGCACACTAGTGCACAAAGCAAGGTCCATAAACACATGGATGAGTGAGTTTGGTGTGGAGGAACTTGACTGGCCTGCACAGAGTCCTAACCTCAACCCCATAGAACATCTTTGGGATGAATTAGAGCGGAGACTGCGAGCCAGGCCTTCTCGTCCAACATCACTGCCTGACCTCACAAATGCGCTTCTTGAAGAATGGTCAAAAATTCCCATAAACACACTCCTAAACCTTGTGGAAAGCCTTCCCAGGAGAGTTGAAGCTGATATAGCTGCAAAGGGTGGACCATCCATATTAAACCCTACAGATTAAGAATGGGATGTCATTAAAGTTCATATACACCTAAAGGCAGGCGTCCCAAAACTTTTGGCATTACAGTGTATATATATACACACACACACACACACATTATATCATTATATATTATATATTTACACTTTTGTTACATGCGATTAATTGCGATTAATCGATTTGACAGCACAATTAAATACAAAATCAAGTCCCACCCTACATTTTTTTTCTTGTTCGAAAAGCCGTTTCATTTGGATAAGTCACAACAGAGAATAAAAGACTATCGCAACTTCCGTTTCATGCCGACTTTAATCTACACTAATCATAATGCAAGGCAAGAACAGCACATGTGTATGACTTATTTTTCAGGAGCATTCAGAGTGGGCTTTGACTGTTTGATTCATAGATTAAGTAGGCTATTTCAAATGGATCGCTTATACAGACTAGTCGGTTGCAAAATTTCTGTTTAAGCATTATGGAAATTTGTCTTGGCGCACATTCCTAGTAAAGATCGTTCTGGATAATAAACACAGTTGGGAACGCTCCCAAATCTTGCACAAACAAACTGCACTGGCTAACGCAGGAGGAATTTTCCAGCTCGGTGCAGAATGCTGACCCACCTCAAATTCACCGATGCACTCAAAAAAAAAACCACACCTATTCCCTCGTTCTGCCTGTATCCAGCTTCCTGGATGGGCCACACGGACACCTCAGCAGAACAGAAGCGCTGATGACGCAGTGAGACAGAAAGAAGGGAAGGGGGGAAAATAGTGGGAGAGAGAGAATGAGAGAGTAGGGTGAGAGGAGGGCTCACCTGCTGTGACAGTTCAGGTCAGCGGCTCACTGACGCACAGAGGCCCATTACCATGAGGCCGACGGCCATAAAACGAGTCATCCTTTCACACTTACCCCTCCGCCGCCCCCCATCCCACTGCTGCCGCCTGCAATCACTGCTTTAATGAGAACAGCACGCTTATACATGCATTAAACAGACACACTTCATCCCTCTATCATCATTACCAGATACACCAACAAATATGCATAGAATATATAAACTGATCCCTGCATAATTAAACCGATTACCTGATCTCTGCATACTAATATGCTCCATTTAAATTTAAACTGATCCCAAAATCATACTCAAACTGATTGTTATACATCTGCTCCCTCAATCACTATATGTGCAAACTGATCCACACATACTGAAACTCATCTTTTTATACTTAAAATGATCCCCATTGTACCCTGCATACTCAAACTTATCCTTTCATTCAATCACTATATACTCAAACTGATCCTTATACATTTAAAATGATGCCCACATCCTTAAATTGATCCCTGCATACTGAGACAGATCACTATACACTCAAACTGATACTTATAAACTTAAAGTCAACATTAAACAGCAGATTTTAGTCTTTTCTAGGGTAGGACTTGATTTTGTCCATCGGGAATTGATTGGATGGTTGTGGTTTGCTATTGGTGGATCACATGTGAGTGACAGGCTGTCCCGCCCTCACACTAGTAAACACGTCATCAGAGAAGAGATGTCACTGTAAGAGGGAGGGGAAAATATTTTGATAGAAGATTACGAGGGCACATGAATTTTTAAAAAATATTTATGTGCATGGAAAAATAATTTATATTAATATTCCATTAAAAACAAGAATTGTAATAAGAAATCTAACAAGAAAATTATGCCCACATACTTAACCTGAATACTATATACTCACATTGATCACAATAAACTCAAATTGATCCTTGTATACTTTAAATAATGCCCACATAATCAAACTGATTCCAAAAATTTATAAATATTTAAACTGATTCTAAAATAGTCAAACTGATTCCTTAATAGGCTATATATGCAAACTGATTCCCACATACTCAAATTCATCTAATTCATCGTCAATTGTACTCAAACGGAAGCCAAATACTGATCCATTCATACTCAAAATGATCCCCACAGACTGATAACTATATACTCAAACTGATTTACTTTACGATACCCACATAGTCAAACTGCCATCTAGGCATAATCGCACTGATCCCACAAACTCTTAAACACTTAACCTGATCTTAAAATACTACCATGCAAGCTATATATCCAAGCGAATTCCCACAAACTTGAACTGACCTCCACATCTTCAAATGATCCATACATACTAAAACCGATCTCTACTATTTAAAGGGGACCTATAATGCCCTTTTTACAAGATGTAATACAAGTGTCTAGTGTCCCCAGAATGTGTCTGTGAAGTTTCAGCTCAAAATACCCCAGAGATCATTTATTATAGCTTGTCAAATTTACCCCTATTTGGGTGTGAGCAAAAAAAAAAAAAGGCATTTTTGTGCATGTCCCTTTAAATGCAAATGAGCTGCTGCTTCCGGCCCCCTTTCCAGAAGAGGGTGGAGCTTTAACAGCTCATGCTTCGGTTGCTCAACAACAAAAAAGCAGGAGAATCTCACGCAGCCAAAATTACAAATATCAGTAACGGTGTTCAGCCTTACATTGTTCAAACCGGAGTCGGACACTGATGGAGAGACTCAGGAAGAAGTTACAACTTTAGAATGCATCTGGACATTTCTGAATGGTTAGTGGATAAATTTATGTAGTTGCTGTGGAGTTGATTCAACTCATCGACTAGCATGTGCTGTCATGTTAATCTTTTGTGCAAATCCAGAATTGAACTGACCGTCGTTTGTGAAGCAGTCCGGCGTAAAATGACTTAAGGTAACAACACTCTACTACAACAACTCTTCCTCTTCTCTAAAGCAGCCCAACATGGCCTCACCCCCTTCGTTGCGTGTTCTCGGAGGTGGGGTTTATGTAAATTTGAGGGTTAGTGATGTCACCAACCCGGGAAGAAGCTCGTTGTAGTCCCTACCAGCCATTTGTTGTAGGCCTTAAAAAGCAATTTCTGTAAATAAAAAAAAAAAAAATCTCCCTTTGCATTGAACTTTGAGCATCGTAACTTTGTGAATGTTGTTTATGCTCAAACAGCAACATTACACACTAACTAAAGATAAAAAGTGAAATCATAATCAACCACCCCTTTAACTGACCCTCATATATTCAAAATGACACATACATTTTCAAATCATTCCATATGATCCCTACATTCTCACTAATCGCTCCTTACCAAACTACACTCAATATGCGCTCTGTTTTAAGCCTTTTGCATTATGATCAGATCTTTGTACTGAGGAATTTCTGGCTGAAAGTTCTTGGTCTTTATCTCCATTACACACCCGCATACACGTCCCTGAGAGAAACCAGTACCTCAACAGGTGAATCAGAGCTTCAATGACAACCTCTCAAGAGCAAATGCTCTCTCTTTTGTACACATACTCACTCACATACTTCAGCAAAAAAGTAAAAGACCTTGAGTACTGTGTCGCAGCTGAAGCCAACAAAAGATCCGCGCACTGCAGGCGAGCATCTCGTAGCAGACGGCAGAACAAACACCAGTAGGGTCAGGGGTCACATGCGTAGGAGGACAGGGAACTGAAAGCACCTTGTGGGAGGTCAGAAGCGATAAACAAGCAATTAAAGCTCTATTGCTAACAGCTAAATGCTAATTACACCAAGGACAGTGAGCACTCCACTCAATAAAGCTCAACTGCCATTCAAAAGCTTTTAGCCATCGCAGTCAATATGAAAATTTGTGTCAAGTGCTTGAGGTCTGAGAGTTTTCCACAGTGCTCAGATTTCAGCATTAACTAAAAAGGCTCACAATGCAACTGTTTAAAAGTACAAGGTCTCATCCGATGCTCATATACTGCACACTTCACACAGGAAGAACTTGAATCATTTCACTAACCTAAAGAGCTCTATTTTATAGACATTTTTAAGGTGCAATGTAGTTTCTGAATATGGATATTGGGCCTAGAAGTAACTTGCAACAGTCCTAAGCTGCTGTTCTGGTTTTCCTTTTCTTCCTACAGTTACATAAGATGTAGCATTTATGGTATTTTGTTGCAGATTCTCATATGCTAACATTAGGGAAACATAATGTTCTCCTAATGTTAGCGCAAGGGTTCCTGTTTGGTTATTTTTAGAAACCAGTATTCTAGGTAATTGGTCTGACAACCAAATAAGAACTGATACAGAACATTATGTAATGGTTTTGTTTTATTTATTTTTTTTTACCAAAAAAGCAAAGAAAATTTGAATTGTATCAGTTTTTATCATTAAAAATTCTACTTTTATTCAACAAGGATGCATTAAATTGATCTAAAATGACAATAAAGACATGTATAATGTTACAAAAGATTTCTATTTTAAATAAATGCTGTTCCTTTGAACTTTCTATTCATCAAAGAATCCTGATGGATCATGGATTCCACAATAAAGCAACACAACTGTTTTCAGCATTGATATTATAATAATAAAAAATGTTTCTTGATGCACCAAATCAGCATATTAGAATGATTTCTGAAGGATCATAAGACACTGAAGACTGGAGTAATGATGCTAAAAATTCAGCTTAACCATCACAGGAATAAATTGTTTTTATTGTTGTTAACATTTTACAATATATTCAAATAGAAAACAATTATTTTAAACAGCAATATTTCACAATATTACTTTTTACTGTATTTTTGATAAAATAAATGCAGCCTTTGTAAGCATAAAGACTTCTTTCAAAAACAAGACCTCAAACTGACCCCAAACTTTTGTTTTGAGCGGTAGTGTATATAGAAATTTAATTAGCCTCTATTTTCTATAACAAATACCATAGATTGCTGCTTAATTGAAATCATAGTTAAATTGATTTAACCATGGTTATAAGGAGCCATCCACCCAGAATATTCAGGTCAACTAGCTTCTGATGGTTTTTACGTGGTCTCTAGCTGGCCACCTTGGTTAAGGTGGTTAGAACTGGTAAATCACCGTGGAACAGCAACAAAACAACCACCACATCCTACAAAACAACCTGATCACCTTAAAGGGTTAGTTCACCCAAAGATGAAAATGATCCCATGATTTACTCACCCTCAAGCCATCCTAGGTGTATCTTCTTTCAGATTAGCACAATCTGAAATATATTTAAAAATATCCTGGCTCTTCCAAGATTTATAATGACAGTGAATGGGGGGGGGTGTGATTTTGAAGCCCAAAAAATGCATCCATCCATCATAAAAATAATCCATACAACTCCAGGGGGTTAATAAAGGCCTTCTGAAGCAAAGTGATGGGTTTTTGTAAGAAAAATATCCATATTTAAAATTTTATTAACTATAATAACTAGCTTCCAGCAGATGACCGTACGCATACTGTGCAAGTCGACTTGCGCCATAAGAGTAACTTCTGACGCAATGTATGACGCATGATGTAGGAGTATCGTAAGCTTAGACGCCTCTCGCGGTTTAAACAAATAGGGCTGGGCAACAAACTCAAGCTCCTTTTCTCTTATATCGAAATCCTCCGACATTTCTCATTACAATTTCTTGTTTTAGACTTCTAATTCGTGACTGGTGTTTTGTTTTGCTCTCTCCTCTGCGCTTCCACGTTCGACATTGCGGCATGCGTCGGGTCAGGGGTTACTCTTCCACCGCAAATCGATGCGTACGGTCGTCTCCCGGAAGCCAGTTATTACAATTAATAAAGTTTTAAATATAGATATTTTCTTACAAAAACCCATCATTTTGCTTCAGAAGGCCTGGGAGCCGTGTGGATTATTTATATATTGGATGGATGCATTTTTTGGGCTTCAAAATCCCGCCCCCATTCACTAAATTTATAAAACTTGGAAGAGCCAGGATATGTTTAAATATCTCCAATTGTGTTTGTCTGAAAGATGATAGTCATACACACCTAGGATGGCTTGAGGGTGAGTAAATCATGGGATAATTTTCATTTTTGGGTGAACTAACCCTTTAAGCTGCTATGACTTGGTTTGTCCAGCAGTGTTACCTGTGGTCACTAAACTATAGTTAAAAGAGTAATCAGGGTACAATAAGAGAAGGCTATGAGCATTTTCTGAGAATGTGTTGATATGATCGTCACGATGTTGGGACTAATCGTGGTGTGGTGTCCACCATAACGGCCACAGGACTGGCTTGATTCCTGGTTTTCTAGTCTCACAGCTCTGGGAAAAGCAGAGAAACACCCACTTTCATGTTCTTTTGTTGGTTTGTCTCTGTGAACATTGATTTTGGGGCTTGGCCAAAGCTAGACGGAGATGAACAGGATGATTCTTTGCTGTTGGTGTGAAAGTAAAGGCTGCAGTGGTTTAAAGCCTGCAGAGACACACCAACAGCCCATTTTACTCAAACCAAACAACAAAGCCCACTATCTCAACTCCTCTTATCTTAACACAGGAGATCCTAACAATGCTAAACACTTCATTTATGCAGGTTGTGCCAATGTCTGATAGCAGAATTGAAATTGTATGCTGTACTAACCGCACAAACTGCAATTGAGATGAATGGGAATGCTAACGGATAGCTTTCTCCAGGTATTATAGAGCTCCTTGGAGCTGCTACAATTAAGGTCCAAATGTCTTTGCACTAAATCTTTTTTACTACAATTGTCTTGCAGGATAAAATCTCTCTATTTCAGTCTCTTCAATTTAATTTCTCATATTCATAGCACATGCATGCATGACCCAGATTAAACATTGGTTCTGTTTGTTGACCAGACCAGGTCCTGAGCCTGCGCTGCTGTCTCTGCGCACACACACACACACACACACACACACACACACCACTGATAACAATACACTGGTGAAAGTGTGACGTCAGGTTTCCTAGCAACTACACTCCTGGGTTGTCAGTAACGTTTTTTCAGAGTGGGATTTTCCCACAGACACAAAACATGGTGAAAGCTAGACATCTTAACATGGTCATCTGTAGACATAATCTACAAATCTGTGTTCACAACATTCTAAGAAATTTGTTGCATCATCAACTTGTTCTGAGTCTGTTGTGTTATCACATATAAACTGATAATATTTTAGCTTATTGAAGAATAAGTAACCTGTTCCTACTCAGTGACAAAACATTTTATGTCCTGAAGAAAATGTTCTTGTTCAGATGTTGCACTTTCATTGTTTTGGAGACTTAAAGGGATATTTCAACATATTTCACCAAAAAAATTCAAACCTGTGTGACTCAGTGGAACACAAAAATAGATCTTTTGAAGAACTGTTTTTTCCGTTCAATGAAAGTCAATGGGGTCCAAAACAACACTGAACCTTAGTGACTTTTGTATGGACAAAACACAAACCTTTGACATCATCTCCTATATTTATGTATAATAGGTATAGGTATAAATAACTATAAGGATTAAAGATATTCTCAGACATAATACAATTTCTTTGTAGAAAAAAGCAACAATTGAGATATTAAAGAGACTGATTTCAAACATAGTAACAATATAATTCAAATATAGTTCTATTTTTTAAAATACCTTGGTATGATGTGAATAATTCATTAATTTATTAATATAAATTACTTGTAGTAATAATTTCAAAGTACCATGGTGATACTAATAGCATCTGCATCATAATACCATACTTTTTATCGGATAGTTACTAAAAAGATGAGGTTTTTAATCTTACTGAGGAATATCTGGGGCAACCTGTTCTCAGACAGCAACACAATATTAGGAAAAAACTAAAATGGAGCCATACTTGAATGTGTCATTCACATGTAAAATAAACCAAAACACTATAATTTAATGATTTAAATGTTATGGTAAGCCACACTGGTGGTATTTCAGGGGGTGGCGTCACACCTGCCCGACTGCAGATGAGGGTAAACACGGGGACGAGAGCTGCCATGACAACGGCTCAGTGAGGTCAGCAGGTTTGACTGACAGCCAAAGGGCAGGAACACGCCCAGCTGCTCCGAGAACACAGATCTGCAGAAAAACGTCAAACAATGTGTCCACAGATACGAGCTGTGAGGTAACCACCTGATGCACATTGATTAGCACGTCTCTATGCAATTTCACCTGTCTCCCTGGGTGTAATGTGCTTAACGCCAATCCCTTCATCTCTGCTTACAAGCTGCCCACCGGCCTCAACTTCCTGCAGGACACAGGAGTTTAATGCCGACCTCAGACAATCCCCAACACACTACACATACAAGAGATTTACTAAAACCTACAGCTAATCCCAGCACTGCTTCACATACGTTTACACATGCAAAGTGTCAAGTCACGTGTGGGTCGTGTGTCTGTGTACATGCTGACGCTGCCTGACCAATAATCTCATAAGATAAAGGAGTATTAATGAGTGTATGAGGGATTCATTCTAGAAGATATAAACATAAATGGACTTGTTCACCCATTCCAGCTGCTAAATAAATCTGAATAATAATTATGATTATAAATAATTATAAAACAAGTAAAAATATTATATATATTATTATAAAATATATTCTGTAAATATTACATACATATACTCTCTCTCGTATATAAATATACGCCATCTTTATGTAGAGCAACAATTCTTTGCCATCAGGTGCCATGTTGAACTTCCAGTGACCAGTATGAGAGAATGAGAGCGATAACACCAAATTTAACACACCTGCTCCCCATTCACACCTGAGACCTTGTAACATTAACGAGTCACATGACACCGGGGAAAATGGCTAATTGGGCCCAATTTGGACATATATATATATTAATTAATCTAATTAATCACACATCAAATTTGGCTGAGAAATTACCCCCAAAACAGAATTTAAAGTCATTATTGTGTAAAGCATCAAATAGACATTACAAAAAAAGTAGCTTCAGAAAGAAATTTTTATTTGATTCATATTTTATGCTTTGTCTTTATATTTTCGTTGGCAAAATTGAGCAATAATATAATATAATTGGACAATAGAAGATTGAAAAATCGTTAGCTGGTCGTATGAGTCTCGATTTCTGCTGCGACATTCAGATGGTAGGGTCAGAATTTGGCATAAACAGCATAAAAGCATGGATCCATCCTGCCTTATATCAACAGTTCAGGCTGCTGGTGGTGTAATGGTGTGGGAGATATTTTCTTGGCACACTTTGGGCCCCTTAGTACCAACTGAGCATCGTTTAAACTCCACAGCCAACCTGAGTATTATTGTTGCTGACCATGTCCATCTCTTTATGACCAAAGTGTACTCATCTTCTGATGACTGCTTCCAGCAGGATAATGTGCCATGTCACAAAGCTCAAATCATCTCTGGTTTCTTGAACATGACAATTTCACTATACTCAAATGGCCTCCACAGTCACCAGATCTCAATAGAGTGCCTTTGGGACGTGGTGGAACAGGAGATTCACATCATGGATGTGCAGCCAACAAATCTGCAGAAACTGCGTGATGCTCATGTCAATATGGACCAAAATCTCTGAGGAATGTTTCCAGCACCTTGTTGACATTAAGAATTAAGGCAGTTCTGAAGGCAAAAGAGGGTCCAACCTGGTACTAGCAAGGTGTACCTAATAAAGTGGCCGGTGAGGGTATATGATATACAGAGGACTAGAGGCTTGTCTTTATCTGTCCAACAGCACTCATGTAGCAGCTGACCCTTCCAAACCTAGAGGAAATGAGGAAGTTTTTTGAAAAAGTGCCTTAAGCCCAAAGTATACTTCACTTTTTACGCGTACACAAGGGTCAGCGTACAGTGCTCACGATGCAAATTTCGTCATCAGAAGAGTAAGCGCGCCGCCGGATTTTTGTACCCGCATGCACATTGTACACACAGGTCGCACATGCGCATTTAAAATTACATTTTTGCAGTAATTAGTTTATCCACATCGTGCCCTGGGGGCATCGATTCACAAGGTAGTCGAAGAAAAACTGCATAAACAGAACAGACCAGAACGCATGCAAGCTACAGCGACAATGGAGGCCTATATAGACAACAGATTGTACGAAGAGGTTAGGAAGAACCCTCATTTGTACAACTCTAGCATGAAAGAATACAAAGATGTTTACATGGGTTGTAACCCATGGCGAGAGATTGCTCAAAACTGTGCATGCGTCGAACGCCTGTGTATGCGTACAAGTCAAGTGAAGTATATTTTTGCAGGGCTGTGCGTTCGACTGTGTGCGTACATGTAAAGAACGAAGTATAACCAGGGCTTTAGTAAACATATGTTTATAAATGAAAAAAAAAAATTTAGTGACTGACAATCTGGCCTTGAAAGAACGTTACTTAGACTAAACAATCTGATCATTGACATCATATTACATGATTGCTGCCAGCTACGATGACAGCTCTTCATCAGGCCTTAGTGACGCAGCTCAGATGCGCTGGAGAATATCTAGGGAAGAGCTCAGCAGCACTGAGACAGCCACGAGTAATGATGGAACATCTCTTACCTGGTCTGCTTGGCTGAATCTGTCACCCCCCTCCCCAATCCCAGTCTATTGGGAGCCCTCAAAAAGGCACAAGCTGATTGGCTGGCACTCTCCCTCTCCCCTCCCCCCCTCGCTCATCCTCTTCACGTCATTATTTTCTTATTTAACAACCAACCCTGAAAACGCGTAGGGAGGAAGACATCTAAATATAGCCACAGCCACGACAGCACACGACACGAATGCACTGCAAAACTCTCTCAAACATCACTGCGGGGGGGAGCCCAGACTGATGAGGGCTTCAACAGCTGACCGCTTGTGTCCGCAGAACAGAAACCCTCTGGAGCAAAGCTAGCTCTCCTTTTTTACCTTCAACAATCATGTTTATCCACAGAAAGATTGAAGATCTCTGCATATAAGTAGGTCACTGCTTTCCTGAGACAGCATCTCATGCTGTCGGAATCAAACATCACAGTTCATCAAAATCTGCACAATGAGAAGATGTGAGGAGGCATACGAATCTCACTCTAGAGGACACGCGCAGTCCCACAGCAGCTGAGGAAACAACTGGTGCAGGAGTAATATTCCCAAGTCTTGAAAAAAGGCATAGGGTGCTGATTTGGTTTGGTTTGATTAGTAAAGATGGTTTTAAGTGATTTAAGTGAATTTCACATATTTCTAAGAATGGAACACAATTACTATCAACCTAGCAGGGTTGTTGTTCACTAAAACTAAAATAAACATTTTTGTTAATTGAAATAAAGCTGAAATAATATATGCAAATATTACATGAAAAATTAAAAAAAAAAAAAAATGTTACCTGAAATAAGTTGAAGTGGAAGCATTAAAATTACTAACCTAACTGGAAATAAATAAAAACAAATACTGAACTAAAACTGAAATAAAAAGAAATAAACCATAATATTAAAATAAAAAGTGATAAAAATCACAAAACAAGTCGGCGACGATAGCCTCGAGGGCAGCACGCCGACTTATAGCTCCGTTGCGCTTCGGGCCTTTTCCTGTCTGCTCCTATTACAATAAAGGCAAAAATTCCAAAAAATAAATCTTTAAAAAAATAAAAAAATAAATAAATAAACACAAATAATTCCAGAAAATTAATAAAAAATTAATAGTATATAAATAATTCTAAAATAACACTGCAACCTAGGCCTGCTCAAAAGGGATGTACGATACATTTTTACCATAAAGGTTATCAACTAGTATTCAGGTTTTTTTTTTTTCAATTATTTATCAGTATCATTGATAGTGAATATTAAATTGTGCATGCTTATTTCCCCTCAATTAGATTACCTTCACAGACATCTAGAGCTCAAAGTATACTTCGGTTTTTACGCATACGCGAAGATCCACGTACAGTGTGTGTGACGCAAATTTCGTAACGATTAGTACGCGCGCCGCCCAATTTTTGTTACTTTGTACGCACAGGTTGCACATGCGCATTGAATTTATTTTGCACTAATCAGTTGTTCCACAAGGTGGCAACATTGGCCCAGGCTCTTGTTTCACAGTAGAAAACAAAACTAAAGGCACAGAACAACAACAACAAAAGCCTGGAGCCTGCCTGCAACAACAACAGACGCCCACACTGACAAGTGCTTGTGTGAGGGGGTTATGAGATAGCCGCAACTTTAGTTTAAAAGAATACAAAGACAGTTTTATCGGTCATAACTTCTGGAGAAAAACAGCGCAGACACTGGACAAAGATGAAATGTTCTAGGGTGCATGTGTCGACCACCTGCTTTAGTATACTTCAAAGTATACTTTAAAAGGTTACGCGTTTGACTGTACGCATACACAAGTGTACACGTAAAAAAAAAAAAAGGAAGTATACTTTGGGCTATACTTTGGGTTTAATAAAAAATAGTTTAATAACACTGTTAAATGTAATCTTTAGCAAGTCTCAAAATGAATATGTTTTCATACTGTACATTATAATATTGCAATGGTTCAATTCACTTGGTGCAGCATTTAAGACTTAATTTAGTTTATAGTGTTTTATTATCATTTATTTAGAAAAATAAAATACAATTTTACAACAGCCATTTATCGGATATCGGGCATAACATGAAAGCAATTTTCGATGTATCGGTAGCCTATTCGTGAGCATCCGAGTTTGTTTTTCCATCAAATATTTATATTTTATTTTATTTACTTTATTTCAATAGTTTTAGATTTAGTTAACAATAACAACGCTGGCTCCAAATGGATAAAAATCATAATATATCCCAGATTTTTTCCACAATATTCCAGCTAATGTGGAAATATGTCTCATTATAGAAGTAAAAAGGGGTTGCAGAAACTGTTTCATGCTGACTCTAACACTAAAATTTGACTGGTTGATAGCAACGCTGCTCAAGTATCAACATATGTTTATCCAGGAGCACATCCTATTTGCGCAAACCAAAATCGTTGCAAAATACGGATCGGAAAAAAGTGCCGATCAGCAGAACGGCAGACACAGTAGAGAGTGAGAACATTCGGTCAAACATAACCACGTGGTACTTCAGCCGGAGAGACCGAGAATAATTATCTCCTGGCCAGAGTAGCGAGCTGTTAAAAAAAAAGACGTGAAGTGGTGTTATAAAGAGCTTTCAGTGAGAATCTAATGCGAGTTCAAGCGTCTCTTGATTGCACTGAAGTGTACGGGAAGTGGTGGGGGTCTGAATGTGGCCACTTCAAATCTGTTGTTCTGTACAGGAATTAACAAGCATCCAGGGCCTGTTATACTGCCTGAGTATTGACGGGCTCCATCTGTCCCTCTGAACGACGCTCATAAGAGCACGCTTACAATACATCAATACAATACTGTTCAGCTGGGTTAAACAGGTAGGCTGCTGAGAAACCTATGAATATGAGATTGACAACCTAATATTTATTGCAACTAATCAAAAACATGTATTAAATGCTCTGAAAGAGGGATATGCAGTCAGAAAGTGTTGCATTATAGACATAAAGAGGAAGCAGGCCAAGTGATGCCTCCCCGGTGGTGACTCCACCATTTCCTGTAGACTTAGGCCCAGTAGTGACTGATTTGGAACACAGGTAGAACATTTAACTTCCTGCTAGAGCAGGAAGCAGAACTGAAGGCATCAGTTAGCTGTTCTTACACTAAATTGTTCTAGACTTTGGCGGAAGAAATGACATACTCAAGAGTAGTGTACAATAAATCAGTACCATATCGGTAAACAACCAATTTTTATATTATATATATATATATATATATATATATATATATATATAAAATGAGTCATTGATGAATAAGGTTTTTAAAAGTGTAAAAAAAAAAAAAAAAAAAACTAATGGAGATATAATTAATTTTGAAGTTTTATTAAGTGTTAACAATGAGATTGTGTTTTTTAAATAATCAATTAACACTGCTTTTGTCATTTTTTACAAGATGGACAAAATTTGTCAACAAAAAAGTAATTCGGTTTAACCAAAATTTCGGTTTTACCGAATGACACTTTTGGTTATACCAAATGACGATATTTTCGAACAATGCTAACAGTCTGATATAGATTGAGTAGATTGCTAGTTAGCTAGCAAAGGGACAATAAAACATTTTATATTTAGTACAAGTTTTTAAAATATTACAACATTTTCTATGTTTTATAGCGGTTGTACCGAATGACCTGCTGTTTAGGGACATGCGTATGAGCAAGTTAAAATAGTTAAATAGTTAAAAGAGAGTTAGTTACTTTGCTTCATAACCATGTGATCCTTTGCAGGTGTCTGAATGATGTCACATCATGTCACATGATACTGACCGCATGACTTGATCCAAAATGGTCCCTTTATATTGGTTACTCCGAATGACATCAATGAAATTAATTTTTCCGGACATTCTTTCTCATAACAAAGCAACGACTTCTACGCATAATTTTAATACCATTTTGCACTTTGTTGATATATGATGATATAAAATCATGCCAGAATAAAAAAAATATATACATTTATTACATTTTAAGATATTTTAATCACAAATGAAAATGGCTGTATTGGCCTTTGGACGGTTAAACTGAATGACAAAATCTTTAAAATACATTTATATGTAGCAAAATATAATTAAAACATTTTGGATTCAATAAAAGAGATCTAGTTGTATTACCTTACATACATTGGATGTCATATCTTTGTTTTTAATTATTATTAAAGCCTTTGGACAAAAAAAAAAAAAAAAGACCTGTCACGTCATTGATCCTTATTTGCCTAAAGCAGGAAGCAGAACTTAAGGAGTCTGTTTGCTGTTCTTTCACTAATTTGTTCTAGATTTTTATTTTATCTTTGGTGGGAAAAAATGGCCAACTCATATGTACAATATATCTGGACCATATCGGTTATCAACCAATTTTAGATTTTTTTTTTTTTTACTTATCATTATTGTTTATATTGAAATATATAGAATCATTTCACCACATTTAGATTACATCACTCAGAAATACATTAATAACACAATTAAATTCTCAAAATGAATATCTATTTTTCATACTGTACATTATAATGTTGTGATGGCTCAATTCACTTGTAGCATTTAAAATTATTTACTTTAGTTTTTTCATTTATTTAGACCAAAAATATAGAATTTTAATAATGTCATGCTCGCAAAAATCAAATGGCCAATTATAATGGTTGACCAAAAACAATCATTTTAAATCGTCATGTCGTCAAGCCTCTTCTTAAGCTTTTAACCCCATATTAGGACTAATTTCCTTTTAGATCTTGAAACGCAAACCCATAGCACTTCATAAAACCTCTGAGGATCTCAAAAACAATCCTTCAAGTGTATGCGGTCACATTCTCACCCAATACTCAAACTACAGGCCCTCTGGGGCTGTTTGCACACCATCCACCCCCATGGCTGTATTGATTCCTCATTAATTACCCCTACCATTGGAGCAATGGGGCACTTTCCAGGTGGAGCACACATCAATAATGACACCTAACCGCCAATGTTGAGGAAGTTAGGGTGAGACGTTATCGGCAAAACATCACACACGCAGACCGGCCGGGCCGACAGTCCAGTGAAGGACTTTACTGTCAAAATATCAGGACTGCTTCTGGAATGGAGATGCTGCAGGAATGCTGTGCTTTATGCACCATCTCACTGCCAAGAAAATTTCACCTAGTCAACAGAACCAGGTCAAATATCCCCCACTGGGTTAGTGTGCTGTGAACTCCATACATAAGCCAATGCTCAATGTTTTCCCTTACACAAACGCACCATGGTATATGTGGTGTTTTATTTTAGATTGTATTGAAATATAGTAATGGACTGTACAAAACCCTGTTTCGAAAATAGCATTATTGTTTCTACAATAAAACTGTGGTAACTAAAATTTAAGATACAACTTAAAGCACTGTGGCTGTACCACTGTATCAAATGGTTTTACTATGGTACACTGCTATTGTGCTGCTATACGGTTACCATATTCAAGCACTGTGATATTAACATCTTAGCCTACACCAGAAACCATGCTACATTGTCATGGTAATACTGTCATTTCTGTGAGAGAGGTTCAAATCCCAGCATAGTATAGTGTATAAATTCCATTGTATTACGATGCTGCAAACATGGTAATACATAGTACTTTTTGTTAGGGATGTTATGGCAAATTGCAATAAGAGGGGTTCGTTCCAAGCCCCGTGCGCATCTATAATGCACCACCATAAACAGCTGCAGTGCAAAAATAGGAAGAAACGGATAAAGCGCGCGCGCGAGAGCGGATCCGCTCTTTCATGACGCTGCACTTCGGCCCCTCTCGTCGTTATTACCTCTAAAGTGCGGATCTCCTGCTGCGTGAGATCGTTGGACGCCGCACATTTGGTCCGGAGCCCTTGTAAACTGGAGATGGAGATGTCGATCATGTTCTGGATCAGTTCGCACTGGTGTAGCGCGGCCATCGCTGCGCCACCGCCGCCGCCGCTGCTGCTGCTGCTGCTGTCCCTCTGTTCATCACTCTCCTCCACCATCATCAGCCCCACTCTAACACCATCCATCCCACTGCATCGGGCTCGGCGTGGATGGAGAGATGAGTGCAACTACAAATAACAATACAATCCACATGCACTACTACAGACGCATGCCATCAGACTGTCCGAGCAGGACAATAGATGAGGTCTATACTGGGATCCACAAGGGAGATGTGGTTCAAGGTAATCCCAAATCCAAGTGCGCTTTTGAAGCCCGTCGTGCGAGATGCGCGTTCTGCTGTGAGACTCTGCTCACTGTCTGTCAGCTGTGGGAAACATCGGACGACGCGGTGCGCGCTGGGAAATGAAGTCCGTGCGCACATGTCTGTAGGCCAATGCGCGATAGATAGACAGACAGATAGATAGATAGATAGATAGATTACAATATTTAATATAATTAATATAGGCATACATTTTAATTTATTATAATATATGTAATATAAATATATTTTGTTTTTTATATTTATATTTATTTTTTTGAAGAAAAATAATATAATAGGATCCAGCCAATTATTATGTTTTTCCATTCACAAATAAAATTTTAGGTTTTTGACAGATGTTACACTCTAAAAAATGCTGGGTTAAAAACAACCCAAGTTGGGTTGAAAATGGACAAACCCAGCAAATGGGTTGTTTTAACCCAGCAGCTGGGTTAAATGTGCTGGGTAGTTTTATTTAACTCAACTATTGTTTAAAAATTGCTGTATTGCTTGCTTAAAATGAACCCAAAGTATGTTGGAAATTAACATTTAATTAATATGTTTAATAAATGAACATTTATTAATAAGTTTAATAATAATAATGAAACAATAAACATTTATTAAATTGCTTATTAATAAATGTTCACCCTTTGATTATTATTGTTGCCTCTAGTAATTATGTGTCTGATTTTAATTTCCATCCTATTTTAGGTTCATTTTAAGCCAGCCATATAGTAATTTTTAAACAATAGTTGTGTTAAATAAAACTGGCCAGCACGTTGGGCAAACATTTAACCCAACCGCTGGGTTTGTCCATATTTAACCCAACTTGGATTGTTTTTAAACCAGCATTTTTTAGAGTGTACATTTGAATTATTTTACTTATTTATCACTGATTTTGTGTAAACATAACCAAAAAGTAGTTTAATGATGTTTAACGTGCAATGATGTTTAAAAAAAATATAAAAATCAATAAATAGGAATATTTCATATTGAAATATTGCATGAACTGCAAAATAATCCAGCTAATGTTCCTCTTTCCTTAAAATGTGCTGAATTGTGATGTCAGATATTTTTTTTAAACCAAGAATGGGCCAAATTCCCCATCATAAGTCCTCCTTATGATATATCACGACTTCAGTCTGTGTCATATATGGTCTCTGAGAAAAAAAAGGAGGATATTTAAAGGCAGGTTAGGTGATTTGGTTCAAAAACATTTTTTGTTATGCTGGTTGAAAGTCTCTTCACATCCTAATAGCAATCACCAAGTTAAGTGGTCTAAATGTATATATATATATATATATCGTCTCTGGAAGGCGTAGGACCATAAAATGTTCATCCAATCATTGCCCTCATTCTGAGGGCAACAATAGGATGTCCTACCTGTCTGTCAACATATGTATTTCCGTACCTCCGCACACCCTGCTCTCGCAGACATCACACGTCATCAGCGTGTTTCATACTACGCAGAGTTAAGCCCAGGGTATACTTAGATTTTTTACACGTACACACACTGTCGAACGCACAGCCTTACAAAGTATACATCACTTGGCTCGTACGCATACACAGACGTTCGACGCATGCGCAGTTTTGAGCAATCTCTCGCCACGAGTTACAACCCATGTAAATATATTTGTATTCTTTCATGCTAGAGTTGTACAAATGAGGGTACTTTCTAACTTCTTTGCACAATCTGTTGTCTATATAGGCCTCAATTGTCGCTGTAGCTTGCATGCGTTCCGGTCTGTTCTGTTTATGCAGGTTTTCTTCGACTACCTTGTGAATCGATGCCCCCAGGGCACAATGTGGATAAACTAATTACTGCAAAAAATTAAATGTGCATGTGCGACCTGCACGTTCAAAGTACGCGAGGTTACAAAAATCCGACAGGTCCGCATACTCTTCTGATGACGAAATTTGCGTCACACCACACGCACTGTTCGCTGACCCTCGTGTACGCGTAAAACGTGAAGTATACTTTGCCTTTAGACAGATGTCAGTCACCTAGCACCGCAACCAAATCAGCAGCCACCTTTTACAGTTCCTCCTGAACCAAAACAACAAGCTTATGCTGCGTTCACGCCATAACTACCGTAATTTGTAAAAGATGGAAACCCGTGATGTTATACTCGGAGCGGTTTGTGACTCGTTTCAATGGCAAAACTGTCAACGCTGAAATGAATCTGCAGCAGTCAGATGGTACAGGTCAGTGCTCTTCAAGTTGTTTACGTTCATTATTATTTGCTCCCTGCCGTAAGCATTCATGTGTTTTGGAGGAGGCGTGGTTTTGGTGACCCTCTGAAGGGTGGGATCTTCAAAGCTAGTTCGCTATTGCTGGTCTCTTTGAATATTACCTACCCTACCTTTAATATCTCGGCAAATCTGGGCACAGTTTGAGACATTGTTGAGATCTCTTCCGAAACTCTAGAGGAGACACATGCAAGATTATAGCCTTTTTCCCCTCAGGAGACACATCTGTTAAGCATGAGACTTAAACAAAAAGCCACATTTGTTCTAATTGAACTTAATTATTGTTTAGGAAAAACAACAGCAATATTAAAGAGATTTCATTTGTGTTTTTTCTTTCCTCAGGGCGTCCTCGGCTCAAACAGAGGGTCTTTCACATCTTGGGGTTGCAAGTGGAAATTCACCCCTTTGCCTTCTCAAACTAAACTGTGTTTCTCCGTATGAGCACAAGCATGTTTAATCACATTTATTAAAATAATTTGGATGGGGTGGGTGGGGGGGGGTGTTAGAAGGATTTCTCATCTCACTGAGGGTGTGATGTTCCCTCACATCAAACGCTCAATCTAACTGCTGAGTCACTCTCCAAAACCTCACCTCCTCTTCCATCTGTCCTCCATCTCACTCTCTCTTTCTCTATCCTTCCATCTGTGCTCCATCTCTCCATCTGGGTGCTGCATAACACTCTACATCCTTCCCAACACACATCTCAGTAACAGAACATTATTTGAAGTGTCCGCTGAGGTCCGGTTTGCAAGGACGGATTATAGTCCAAATTGTGTGAGGTAATGTCCAAACAATGAGAAAGACATGGCAATTGTAAATATGAGAAATAAAGTCACAGTTGAGTAAAATAAGGCCTCGAATTATTTATCATGAATGTAATGCGTTGAAAAAGAGACATCACAATATGTCTAGAAATGTCATTCTTTTCATTCACAAATTGTGACAATAATGACATATTCAAGTTCTATATATCAATTTCACATCTCCATAGCTTATTTCTAGATGTTGACCATTCAGGTATACATTTGAAAAAGCACACACATACACAATGTATGCACATTTTTTCCTCATCTCACATTCAGCAGACTGACTCAAATAATTCATTATGATGTATCAGGATTATACTTACTGATTTAGCAGGTGATTTTATCAAAAGCAACTTAGAAATGAGGACAAACACAAATAATATCATCAAGGAGTCAGAGCAGAACAAATTTTAAAAGGGTAGTTCTGCCAAAAATTTTAATTTTGTCATCATTTACTCATCTGTCATTTAAAAAAAAAAATCTTCTTTTGTGTCCTGCAGAAGAAAGAAAATTGTACGTTTGGAATGACATGAGGGTGAGTAAATGATGACAGAACTTTAATTTTTGGATGAACTGTCCCTTTAAGAGTTATCCAGAGTAGTACAAAGCTAGAGCAGACATTTAAGTAGAGATCAAAATAAAAAATAAAAGGTGTCTAAATTTCAAATTTTAATTTCTCTCACCAGTTAGAGTGTCAGGTGTACATCTGCTCCATGCTGATGACCACAGGAACCTCTTGTAAAAACTGGACCGTCCCATTCAGACAGAAGAATCGTTATTACCGTGAACTCTTCCAAAGCTAGCATGGCAAATTTAGTGTTTACCTAATCTTATTGCATTCTTAAGATTAAAAAAAAATGAAATTGAAATTAAATCAAGTTCTAAACTAGGCCTAGGTCATTTACGTAAGAAAGTTTCAGAGCACTAAGCCAAAAAAAAAAAGTCAACAAAAGTACTACAGACAAAGTGCAGCTTCCACCTGGCGACTGCTATGTCGTCAGATACTGACACGCTATTGGTCAGACTGAGGAATCTCTTCCTAGGATACAGCAGATTAAATTGGATTGTGGGGGATCTGATGGCAGAGATCATCCGTGACACAGGCTTTCAGTAAGTACCTGACTGACACGTCTTTTCAGTCAGGTTTCAGACTGTTTGTGTCTGTGGGGCAGGTGGTGCAGTGTGTGCTTTTGTTCTTTTTTTTGTTTTGTGAGATCAGATTTGAGATTATTTTCGAGACCTAGGCAAAAAGGCCACCAGTTGCAGGATCTGGGAGTGGTGCATTATGGGGCTTTGAGGTAGACAGGCATGGCTATAAATAAATCCCAATCTGCAGACACCAGACAATGAGCAGAAACACTCGGACACTTGAGCGCCCACAGCCAGCTCTCTCTCTCGGCGGCCCTACAGGTATTTAGGCTGTTTCTGACAAAATGGTCATCTATCACAGGAATGACAGATTGTGACTGAAAAGAAAAATCAGTTTGAGATGAACAAATATTAAGTAGTAAGGAGCACTGGTGTATAGCTCCATCTACTGGACAGTTACAGCAATTTCCACAGCATGAGCTTGTTTATGTTCATTTATTATACCTGATTTAGGTCAAATATGATGGCGCAGGGAAAATGAAGCGTCACAAACCATCGAGGTCACCGATATACCAACATTAATTTCCACTAAATTATTTCTATCAACAACTTTAGAATGAAGAACGAGCACGCTTGTGTCTTCTTAATGAATTATACTTTAAGCCTATCTATGCATAGCATATGTAATATACATTTACTGTTGTTATTTTTAAAACGTAGCCTATAGGCTAGTAATTTTAGGTACTGACACCTAGCTTGTGGATGCAGCGTCACTCAAAAAAATGAAATAAAAATAAATTTCATTTACCGATGACACTGACATTATAAATTCAGCCAGAAAAGTCACACATTATAAATTTATTCCATAAGTGAAGGCGTTTAATAAAACAGTAATTATCAAGATAAAGTGAGTATTCAATTTGTCATGTGATTTGAACGTCTGCAATGAGGCGACCCGCTTTATATAAAACAAATCAGCTTTATTAAGCTACTGACTAGATTCTGATAGGACTAACTTATGTGAGTGTGTGCGTGATTGCAAACATGTTTTTTGTGTGAACTGCTATTCATGTGTAAAACGTTTTACTGAGGAAAAAAATGTGTGTGTGCGCCTTTAAATCAAAAGTTTACAGATCTATCACGAGTTATAATAGCCTTGCTGGATCAATGTTTATTACGCACTAAGACACTTTTAGTTTTACTTGAAGGGTTAGTTCACCCAAAAATGAAAATAATGTCATTTATTACTCACCCTCATGCCGTTCCACACCCGTGATATTTTTGTTGAAATCCCATGGCTCAGTGAGGCCTGCATAGCCAGCAATAACATTTCCTCTCTCCATTAATGTACTAAAAACATATTTAAATGTGGTTCACTATTAATATTATAAA
Organism: Hypophthalmichthys nobilis; assembly: GCA_037950665.1. Taxonomy (NCBI): domain Eukaryota; kingdom Metazoa; phylum Chordata; class Actinopteri; order Cypriniformes; family Xenocyprididae; genus Hypophthalmichthys; species Hypophthalmichthys nobilis. The sequence goes on from CM075476.1 coordinate 8,242,661, forward strand.
GCGACGAGAATATTTTTGGTGCGCCAAAAAAACAAAATAACGTCTCATATAGTGATGGCCAATTTCAAAACACTGCTTCATAAAGCTTCGGAGAGTTATGAATCAGCGGTTCGGAGCGCCAAAGTCACGTGATTTCAGCAATTTGGCGGTTTGACACGCGAACCGAATCATGATTCGACACAAAAGATTCATAACTCTCCGAAGCTTAATGAAGCAGCGTTTTGAAATCGGCCATCACTATATAAGTAGTTATTTTGTTTTTTTGGCGCACCAAAAATATTCTCGTCGCTTTATAATATTAATATTGAACCACTGTACTCACATGAACTGATTTAAATATGTTTTTAGTACATTAATGGATCTTGAGAGAGGAAATGTCGTTGCTGGCTATGGAGGCCTCACTGAGCCATCGGATTTCAACAAAAATATCTTCATTTGTGTTCCGAAGATGAACGAAGGTCTTACGGGTGTGGAACGGCATGAGGGTGAGTAATAAATGACATTATTTTCATTTTTTGGGTGAACTAACCCTTTAATGCCTTCTTAAACATTGGGTTAAAGAAGTATGTTTGTAGTATGTTTAGCCTTATGGCACAGGGTGTGGCGTCCTCTACTGGTTCTTATAGGATATACAGCACAACAGCAGGATCAGGATCAGACTAACAAACAAAATGAATGTTTTAAAACAAAACCATTTTACATCCTAAATATTTGACTCAGAGTAAATTTGTGCATATGAACATCTTTATCCTGAAGCTTTTAATGTTCTGGGAACTGTTTAATAATCAAGACAAACATGGACGTGTTGGTTTCAAAATGTAATTTATTTAATAACAAACAAAATGATCCTCTGAAAATCAATAGCAATTTACAGTGAGCTAACAGCCCTAAACTGTGAAAATTATTACAATATATTTACTATCCCAGTGTAAATACACAACCAGATCTTACTTTACACTAAGAATAAAATCATGAATGTTTAATTTCAGGAATGGTGAAAAGAAGACTTGAAGCATGATTTTAGATTGTGAGTTGGTCGAAAACACATTTCAACATTGCAGCTAAATCTGATAACTAATTTTTAATCAATCACCCAGATATCAAAGCAATATCTTATCAAATATAATCATGAGAAATGGAAAGAGCATAATCTCTAAACATGACAGGAACTGTACATGGGCTCCAGGCCGTTTAAATTCTCCTGAGATAAACACAGATTTTCTTATCAAGCTGAGCAGTGAGGTTTTGTGCTTGTGGATGTTCATGAGCACCGAATCGACACAGCAGTCTTCTTAACACCACCTGATCTGTTACACCGCATGCCACTCAGAAACTACAAGAGAGACTGCTGAACCAGAATATGACAAACAATAAAACTACAATGATTTCATGGCTCAGGTTTAATTAAGCATTGCAGGAAACTGAGTAAAATCTTGATCTTCATGATGCTTTAGTTTTCAAATGCAGAGACCATTATTCATCCATCTGTAAAAGATCATAAAAAAATGTTATATATACACTACCAGTCAAAAGTTTGGAATCGGTAAGATTTTTAATGTTTTTAAAAGAAGTTTCGTCTGCTCACCAAGGCTGCATTTATTTAATTAAATACAGTAAAAACAGTAATATTGTGAAATATTATTACAATTTAAAATAACTGTTTTCTGTTTGAATATATTTTATAAAGTAATTTATTCCTGTGATCAAAGCTGAATTTTCAGCATCATTACTCCAGTCTTCAGTGTCACATGATCCTTCAGAAATCATTCTAATATGATGATTTGCTGCTCAAGAAACATTTATTGTGTACAATTGTATAAAATATTTGTGTACAATATTTTTTTTTTCAGGATTCTTTGATGAATAGAAAGTTCAAAAGAACAGCATTTGAAATATAATCTTTTGTAACATTATAAATGTCTTTACTGTCACTTTTGATTGATTTAATGCATCCTTGCTGAATAAAAGTATTAATTTCTTTAATTTCTTTTCAAAAAAATAAAAATAAAAATTCTTACAGACCTCAAACTTTTGAACGGTAGTGTATAATGTTACAAAAGCTTTGTATTTCAGATAAATGCTGTTCTTTTGAACTTTCTATTCATCAAAGAATCCTGAAAAAAAAAGTACACAGCTGTTTTCAACATTGATAATAATCATAAATGTTTCTTGAGCAGCAGATCAGCATATTAGAATGATTTCTGAAGGATCATGTGACACTGAAGACTGGAGTAATGATGCTGAAAATTCAGCTTTGCCATGACAGGATTAAATTACTTTATAAAATATATTCAAACAGAAAACAGTTATTTTAAATTATAATAATATTTCACAATATTACTGTATTTTTAATTAAATAAATGCAGCCTTGGTGAGCAGACAAAACTTCTTTTAAAAACGTTAAAAATCTTACCAATTCCAAACTTTAGACTGGTAGTGTATATATATATAAAATCACGGTTTCCACAAAAATATTAATGAGCATAACTGTTTTCAACATTTATAATAATGAGAAATGTTATTTTGAGCACCAAATCAGCATGTTAGAATGATTTCTGAAGGATTATGTGACACTGAAGACTAGAGGAATGGAATAAATTACATTTTAAAATATATTAAAATAGAAAAACAGTTATTTTAAACAACAAAATTTCACAATGTTACTACTTTTACTGTATTTTTGATCAAATACATGCAGCCTTGGTGAGCATAAGAGACTTTCAAAAACATTACAAAATCTTACTGAACCCAAACTTTTGAACGGTATAGAAAAAATATTGTAACTTTAATAGCAATTATCTAAATCTAAGGTGTAGTGATCATCGCAGAATGAGCTTTTAAAGCTAAAAATGTGTCACTAAATAAAATTTAACCTGATTTTCTGAGAATTTCAAAACACATAATTAAATATATTTTATATATTATACATATTATTATATATAAATACATTTAATACCAATTATCTGTACCAAATATGTGTATGTGTGCACTTACCATGACATCACTTCCTTTGATTCCTCCCCTTCCTCTCTTCCTGAAAGCCTCTTGAGTTGGCTGTCACTCTCAGCTTACAAACACATAAACATATCCACTTTACAAGGTTTCACCAAATATTATACATCCATGTAGTGCCACTACATTGAGATAAAGAGAATATTTACCTGACAGTGGTCCCTCTATTTCATCCAGGAGATTGATGGTGGAGTTTGCAGAGCCCAGACTGAGAGGAAGTCAAGGAACGAACACACTACACGTTTAATACTAGAACACCATACAACTAATTCTAAGATGAATTTTAAAACTAGCACTTTTAAAAAAGTTTAACTTTGGGCATTCGTACAATATGCTACATGATCAAATAATCATATTTAGACACACACATTAGCATTATGCTAACAGCTAGACTAAGAAAGATCCAGAAAAAAACTCCTCTACACAACATACATGGATGCAAACTTCAGGCAGTGAATGTCTGGGCTGGACATATGAGGATATGACTGATGTTTGGGCAGAGCTCGCTTTTTGGACTTCTTCCTTCTGGTCTTCTCTGAGAATGACCTAGCAATTTCAAAAAGCTTCTTCCTTGTAGCTGTAGGTAACAATACAGTGGTCAGAATGGGGTGAGAGCTTAAGCCATTTGATACATTTGCGGTTAAGTTTTAAGCTTTAGGTTTGCGTTCTCTTACATTTGCCCATGTGCTTGAGTTTCTCCATGAATAAGGCATCATCAGAGACAGATGAACAGGCCTCCTCAGACCCCGAGCCACAATTATCACCTACACCAAGAGTTAGACATGAACATGTCAACATAATATGTACATAAAAAAAGTAAATAATGACAGAATTTTGAGGTGAACTATTTCTTTATAAGGTACACTAGCAAAAACAACCAAACAACTAATTTTAAAGAGGACATATTATGACCTTTTACAGAGTTGATTTTGTTTTTGGGGTCTACTAGAATAGGTTTTAATGTTAAAAAACATTATTTTTTACATATTGTACATTGTTGCAGCACCTCTTTTCCCAGTCTGTCAGTAACGCTCTGTTTAGTTCCTGTCTCTATGAAGCCACTCCTTCCAAAAAGCACCATGTGCTCTGATTGGTCGGCTGGACCAATGTGTTGTGATTGGTCAACTGCTTCGAGCGTGTTTTGGAAATGTCACGCCCCTTACCATAACCGCGAGTTTCAACTAAGCAGCAACCTTCCGGTCTCTCTCTTGAATCCAACATGGAAGTGACTTAAACTGCAATTCATCAATTGGCCACTAGAGACAGGCTCCAAAAGGGAGTGAATCACATAGACCCCCATGTTAAAATGCCCAAATTTACAGCAGAAAAAAAATGTTTACAGCCTGGTACAAAAAGTGGTTTTGGTCTATATAGCTAATTTTGCCCTTCATGACAACTGTGAGGGGGGTGAATTTTTTTATAACTCATCCGTATAAGTTATATTAAGCCTTAACAGTTATGCATAATTAAGGGAGTGGCCACTTGAGTGACAGGTGGATTGCCGCTGCTGTCACTACTAGCTGTTTGTCTGCTGTCTGTAACCCATCACGTCACCTCAGCTCCACCCACATCCCGCCTCTTTGCCCATTTTCGGTTATCTGGGAGTGACACGCAGTGGGCTTCGAAAATGCTCTTCAGAAACCCACGGATGACGTCACGGACACTTCGTACATTGTTTTATACAGTCTATGGTTTCAACACACTACTAATGCCAGGCCTCGCCCCTTTTTTTGCGTATGCCTTGTGCGGGAATTACCAGCTTTTTTTTTTTTTTTTTTTTTTTTAAATAGTTGCCAGTCACTGCCAGCATTTTTGATAATTTTCACAAAATTTCATGGCCCCAAGAATATTTTGTTGTATGAATATCTGAACATGTAATATATCAAAAGAAAGAACAGAGCCTCTGCTTTTAAACAAAGTTCTTTTTTATCAACACTTGAATATGGCTAGGTTTCATTAAAAAAAAAAGCAACATTTTGAACAAAAAGCTGAGAAAATGGCATATTTGTTTTCAAAGACTACAACGTGCATAAGCAATGCTTTTATTGCTTGTTTCTGCTCCTTTTTTGCATGTGTTTTGATCCAGAGATTCAGTACTCTTTCAGAAGTTGCATAATAGCGCCCCCTACCCTATAACAGTGAAAACAAAGAAAGCTGAAAAATTCCGTCAATGGCGGGGAAGCGTTGTCTCATAAAATTACGGAAAATTCTGTCAGTGGCTGGAAAGAGTTAAATGAGGAATACTGAGATGTGTACGTTCCTGGAAGAAAACTACAATGGAGGCATTTCAGGAAGTTCAGAAACAGTGCTTACTGATATAGAAAATAACTCCCTTTGGAGTGACTTTGTGCTTTGTAACTTTGCAGACCTTTTCCAAGCTCAAATAGCAACATTACACACTAAAAAAAAAGTTGTAAATGTAAAAAAGCATAATAGGTCCTCTTTAACTTAACTTCATGATAAAAAATAAAATGCTACAACATGTAGGCCATTATCTGAGTGTTATGCTTTATGTGGCGACACAAACAGGATCAGACGAAGCTTCCTGTCAGTGTTTGTGTGGCAAAGCAGCTATCACCTACACCAAGAGCTATCACCTACACCGTGTGGCTGATGAATGAAGATGAAGGGAATCTACCTTCGGTGGAGTTCTCCGTGCAAGTGGATGAATGACCACACTGTGTTTTCTCGCACCTCTGACGATCTAAAACACAGCAGGCAACAGGGTCACTGAGGGCAGGTGAAGATCAGCCGCTCCAGAGTGAGTGGAGACAGTGGACTGAACAACACAACACTGCACACAGTGTGTTAGGAATGAAAGCTGTTCACACACACACACCACTGGGGTCAATTCAAAATGCATTTTAGCAGAATGACAGGAGTGATGGTTTACAAATATGAGAATGAAAAACATTGCCAATCTTTTTGCAAATAGAAAGGGGAATAAAATTAAAAATGTAGAACTCGATTACATTTATTTGTATGGTGCTTTTCATATTGTAAATCATTCCAAAAAGCAGGTAAGCTGAGAAAGAAATCTTGGGAGCAACCAAGGCTTTGAGGGGTCCCAAATAATGGTAAAGACTGCAAAAAAGATGCTTGACAGCAATGTTAATTGGTTTATGAATTCTTTACTATGAATGAGAGGTTTTTCTCAAATGGATAAATTCAAACATTTCATCCTAAGTGAAGTATGTTTGAAAAATGAGTGTTTGTGTGAAAGTGTATTTTTTGTGTGCTTCTGACCTAGTTACACTGCAGCTTCTGGGGGGAAAATATCTGAAAAATGGCCCAGTAGCAACTGGATAAAATAAAATAAAATTAAAACAAAATAAAATAAAATAATAAAATAAAAATCCACCCTGTGGCAATCCACATTTACTTATAAAAAAATTACTAAAAATTTAGAATTAAAATTAGTCTATAGTAAGTGTAACACATTTAAATAGCATTTTATTAAATATAAAAAAAGTAAAAGTATACTTTTCATTTAATTGTAATTTATAGTCTACATGAAATGAAAAGTCATCCTATTTTGTACATGCATGTTATTGTTCTTAACGTGAGCGATTCATCCATGTTTAATTTTTTTTTTTTTATCAAAATGTCATATTCCAATCTTTCGGTAAAGCGCCACACTTCTCTCTGTTATCATATGCCAGGGTTCGCCAATCATTTAGTCTGTTTAAGCTGGCCCTTTCTTACAATCAATCGCAAGCTCAGCATCAGATCTGCCTCTATCCAGTTAACAACCGATGAACTGAACTAAGTCCCTGCTCTTCATTTTTTCCTTTTCAATAATCTGCTTCACTTGGATGTTATGTCACAATATAGAAAAAAAATCAGTTGCCACTTCAGTTATATTGTGACTTTAAGAACAATAGAAGGCAAAATGAAATTCACACTGTGGTCCTCATATCATATATATATATATATATATATATATATATATATATATGTGTGTGTGTGTACATATATATACACTACCAGTCAAAAGTTTGGACACGGTAAGATTTTTAATGTTTTAAAAGAAGTTTTGTCTGCTCACCAAGGCTGCATTTATTTAATTACAAATACAGTAAAAACAGTAATATTGTGAAGTATTATTACAATTTAAAATAACTGTTCTATTTGAAAATATTTTAAAATGTAATTTATTCCTGTGATCAAAGCTGAATTTTCAGCATCATTTCTCCAGTCTTCAGTGTCACATGATCCTTCAGAAATCATTCTAATATGATGATTTGATGCTCAAAAAAAAAAAAAATTATTGTGTACAATTGTACAAAATATTTGTGTACAAAATTTCTTTTTTAGGATTCTTTGATGAATAGAAAGATCAAAAGAACAGCATTTATCTGAAATTTAATCTTTTGTAACATTATAAATGTCTTTACTGTCACTTTTGATCGATTTAATGCATCCTTGCTGAAAAAAATAATTAATTTCTTTAATTTCTTTTCAAAAAACTAAAAATAAAAATTCTGACTGACCCCAAACTTTTGAACGGTAGAGTATAATGTTACAAAAGCTTTGTATTTCAGATAAATGCTGTTCTTTTGAACTTTCTATTCATCAAAGAATCCTGAAAAAGAAATATTGTACACAAATATTTTGTACAATTGTACACAATAAATGTTTCTTGAGCAGCAAATCATCATATTAGAATGATTTCTGATGGATCATGTGACACTGAAGACTGGAGTAATGATGCTGAAAATTCAGCTTTGATCACAGGAATAAATTACTTTATAAAATATATTCAAACAGAAAACAGTTATTTTAAATTGTAATAATATTTCACAATATTACTGTTTTTACTGTATTTTTAATTAAATAAATGCAGCCTTGGTGAGCAGACAACTTCTTTTAAAAACATTAAAAATCTTACCGTGTCCAAACTTTTGACTGGTAGTGTATATGTGTGTGTGTGTGTGTGTATATGTATGAGTACCTATCTCCAGAGCTATGAGGAAGTCTCTGTTACGCTGTAGCTCTTTCATGAACTCCTGATTCTGCAGGAAAAGGGCGATTCTCTCGTCCTCCAAGTACTGTTTCAACTTCCTGTCCTGTTCGGATGACCAAACGCTACCTGACAGGGCACCACTGCTGGATGAGAGCTGCGTCAGGGATGACAGGGAGGAAGAGGAGGAGGAGGAAGGCTGGGACAAGCTGCTCTGAGAACGCTGTGGTGGGGACAAAAATCACCAAGGACATTTTTACCGGAATGACAAAAAAAAAATCAACCATGAGACAATTGATTTGCTTTGTCTGGCCTTAAAGCTAGTGAATTCAGTGGAGGTCTTTGAATCACCATGTAATGCTTGTTTTTGTAAACTGATGATATTTGTGTGTATTTTTGAATGAAATTGTGCCTAAAAAAAAATGTTAAAATGCTACCAAAGGATTATATGTATATAATATTGTCACTGTATATAAATCTGGTAAATCTGAACACAAGGGGGGAGGGGTGGGGGGGTTGAATCTGCATCTGAAGTCTAAATTTATATCTTTGAATCTGGATCAAAATGCTTGAAAACATGATATTTAGTTCAATACTTTAATACAGACTGCATGATAGTAATTAAAAAATCCACCTGAAGACTCTCTGACTGCTGAGGCAGGATCCGCAGGAAGTCATCGGGGAGGTTGCCTAGTAATGGTGGATTCCAGTTCCTGTATCTGCCAACCTGCTGATGCCCAGGAGGGGGATAATCATCGAACCTGGCAAAATGATGAGTATAAAATAAAAATACTTATTCTTCTATCGCACACAACAAAAAATAAAAACGCTGAATGGAAACGCCAAGATGGGCATAAGAAGACGTGCAAAAATTACAACTGGTAACACGTTTACCAAATAAATCCCTCAATGTGCAATAAAAAATAGATGTGATTGGTTAACTGAACTAACAACTGGACCACGACACGACATGGAAACGGTGCTTTATTCGCAAATGTTTTATGTGATATTTTGATTTTCCACATAAATTCAAGTAGCAACTTTGGATGAAAACATAGCTAGTGATGTCAGTTTGGATTACAAGCGCAGTTACTGTAAATACCACTTTGTAAAACATCTTCAAGACTTTGATGCTTTGATGTAATAACATTAGACTGACAGCGAACATAAATACAGTGTAAAAACTGTGTAAATTTAAACTGTTTTCACAGCTAAACCGAGCAGCAGACTAAACCATAGAAGTAAAGTTTGTCAAGACAAACTTTGATGTTGGATTGACAAATCCTTGTCTGAAAGTTTCAAATAATTTTTAAAGTTTGATGGTTATATAAATACAGTAAGAAAAACAGCTAGCTAGCTAGGCATTGATAGCATGTTGCTATCATAATTTAACAAGTTGCTAACATGTATTGACATCAGGTTACTATTGTTAACACGTTTTAACACATTGATAGAATGTTTTAGCATTTTGCTCGCGTACTTTAGCATGTTGCTAGCATATTTTAGCATTCTGTTAGGCAGTCTAGCGAATTAAACTTGAAATTAAATATTTTAGCACACTGCCATAGGCTAGTGGTTAGGCTTTGCTAGTGATATGACAGCTTAACTCCTTGGGGTCAGCTATCGCACTGGCGATACCACTTCTGTTTTTGAAAGAGACTCAAAATACTGTCGATTTTGGATATACAGATAAGAGTTATACATCACTCAAAACTGTGAAATGTCTTCTTTTATTTATGTGGACTCATAGTAAAAACAAAATGTTGACTCAGAGGGTTAAATACTCTATATTGAATGGAGGAAGTCTATGGGAATTTGGGCCTGTCTTAAAGTCTGATACGGGAATTCCATAAATCGGATCAGTTAGAAAATATATATAGCACACTGAGTCAGAACAGCCTGAAGGTCTGTGCCAAGATTGGTGGTCATATAGCTTGAAAATTAACTTTTGAAATTTGGTCTCAGAAGAAGAAGAAAAAGCTTAAATAGTAGCCAAACCAACATAAGTATTTCAGCAAAGTGATCGTCTCTCACAGAATAAAGTCTACAATTATTAGTAGTAATTTCTTCCAACAGAAAACCCGGTTAGATGTTCTTCTTGCCTGGGTGGTGGTGTGGATGGAACATCTGCGGGATGTTTTCTGTCATAGATGTGCATGTCATAGGAGGGCGGAGCGTAGACGGGTGGAGGTTCCTCATCTGAGCTGTCCGGCTCCAGCGTTCTCTCCAGGATCTGCAACGGAGGTTAGATGGAAAGATTCTTTTGTGCATCAAGATCTAAACACGCCAAACTTTTAGTCTCGACAGATCTAAATAAATGTTTCTAGACTAACCTCTGGAGGAATGCTGTCCTCAGAATCCGAGCTGTCATCTGTGGCTTGACTATCCAAGCTCATCTGCAGAAGCTGGTCAATGGTGGAGTCGACAGCACCATGGTTAGCCCTCAAGACACACTCGATCACCTCATGCTCCATGCTGGGAAACATCGTCTTAAAGTCATCCATTGCCTGGCTAAACTCCAAATGCCGGACCTGACGTGGAGGCCTCCTGTTATTGAGCTCCCCTGAGGCAGCGTCGCCCCCTCGCGTACTGCTGCCATGGTTACTGTTCGCGTTACTCCGGCGGAAAAGGCTGGTCATCATTTACAGAACCTCCCTTCCACTCAAAGCTGCCCATCCACTGCAGTTGCCCCACCCCTTGACCTATGCACCGCCTCCGGCCACGCCCGTTATCCACTCATGATGCCCCTGGAGGTGAGCTTCAGTATATAGAGGGGCAGCATTGGATAAACTTTTCTTCTGCTGCTGATAGCTGGGACTCAACCACATCCAGGACTGGCTGGGCTTCCCAGAATGCCTTGCTCTCCCTCAATTCAAAGGACGAACAGCGGCCCACTCCTGAAGACCTACATCAAAACAGCAAAATGTTAACCAATGATATTGCAATCAGTAAAAGGGTAGTTGAAAAAAATGGATATAAAGTTACATTAAGATTTATATATATGTATGCATAAGGAAAAGTGTACATCCTGTAAACTGTAATAATTTTATCAACATTTTCACCATTTTTAATCACCGTTTTGACTTCATTAGTTTATTATAAATGGTACAGCAGTGTGAAAATGTACTTTTAATAGTACAAATATTCCATTGTAGTCTCTCATTTAATATAAGCAGCTTTATTTTAGAAGTATTTATAGACTATTATAGTAATTATTAATATTTGAATTATTTTTATCTTACAATTAGTAATATAATTAGTAAAATAATTTTATTATAAAAAGTAATATAATATATTACTTTTATTTTTATATTTTCAGTTTTAATTTGAATTTTAGTTTAAGTTTAGTCATTTGGTATGTGCTTTTGGTTTTATTAATTTTTAAAATATTTCTATATAATTAGTTTTTTTATAATTATTTCTATATAACTATATAGTTTCATTTTAGTAACTTTAGTACTTCAACTTAAACTTATTTCAGTAAGTTGCCAAGACAACATTTCTAATTTTCATCAAGTTTTCCATTTTATTTCAGCTTTATTTCAATTTAACACATTGTTTAATAGTTTTAGTCAACAATAACAACATTGAATTTAATAAATGTACTTTTTAATTTATTTATATTTTGATAGATTCTACAGTATTCATTGGTTTTAACATCATATTAGTGCAAGAATGATTGACAACTGTCTTTGATATTTAAATATAAATTTTTTAATTAATTCACATTAAGGATGAACAAATAATACATTCAACACATGAAATATTGTCTCAAAATTCATACCCTCAAATTATTTCAGGGTAATATGAATTAATTCTGAAAAAAACAAACAAAAAACATTTAAAAACATTTTAATTAATGTTAAGAAAATGTATTACTTTAGATCATAAAGCATAAACACACACAAACATGAGCAGCATGAGTCATACAGTGGACGGCCCCCATTGGACATTAAATGGATCAGGGTCATTAACAAACAAGGCTTCTAAAAAAAGACAGGATAGGTTTAAAACTCTTTAAAGGGCACATTTTGCCCTCACTCAACAAATGGCCGGACGTACATCATCATCATCCATGTGCAGTGTGCTTCACATGCCAAATATGTATCTATTTCCTACCTGCTGTCTGTCTGCAGAGGAGACGCAGGCTCACACCAAAAGATCCACCAGGAAGCGACTACAGCCAGCAAGATAAACCTTTAGCTCCCATCACAGGCTGCGGACTCCTCCATAAAATCCATCATTGGAGAGGTTCGGATATCCCTCACTCCCATTTCCATCTCTCCACATTAATCTGCACCTAAAACCAAACAGGCAGCGCTAAATATAGCTACAGACTCTGGCACAGTTTGCCAGTGAGCGCAGGAACAGTAGCAGCTTAGTGATGTGTCTCTGAAGAAGGGAGGCTGTGCCCTTGTGAATAACATACAGCAGAGGGCTGACGTCATCCATAGTTAATACGCCCGCTGAGCTGATATCGGTTAAGCAGGGGTCTGTGTGACCCACTGAGATGGATTAGAGCCGGAGGAATGCCGCACAGTGCCGGATCTGATTGATAATTGTGAAAGAGATCTTAGCACGGCAGAGGTGTCATCATAATGGGGGCAATCATCCTTCTAGAGCAACACAGGAGCGCTTGTTATTTCAAAATACGGCCATCATCAACAGTCAATGTGATCAGAGTCTACTGGTCTTGTCTCCATGGCAACCCCCACGACTATCAATCCCGTTGTCGTTGGACCCTCAGAGTAAGTGATTTGTTAAAGAAGCACAGATAAACAACAGCAGTGGTGTTATGTCAAAACGACCGGCCCCTCAATAAGTCATTCGCGCTACAGGTCATTTAAAGAGGATTTTTTTTTTTTACATTCCCAAATTTCTTTAGTGCTTAATGTTGCTGTTTGAGCATGAAAAAGGTCTGCAAAGTTACAAAGTACACTTCAAAAATAATGTGTTTTTTGAATATTCAAGAATGAAAAATCTATTCAAGTACACCGCAAAATCCCAAATCGTAGGTAGTATGTTGAAAAGAGTATTCCAAAGATACTCGGATTGTCTTCTGTTTCCAGTTAGAATTCGAAGTGCAGATCCATGCACACAACCCATTGCACACTGGATGAGAACTTGATTAAACTACAAACAATTAAAAAGTGTTAAAAAACTACAAACATGGTGGATAAGTGAGACCGACGGTTCAGTAGAGAGGGGTTTGACTTGTGATTAATGCTGCATATCAGAATTATCATAAATACGAGTTTCCCGGTTAAAAATTGGACATGAATGCCCTCTCAAGTCGTATTTAGCACTTTTTCTACAACAGCTAAATCGCCTTGTCTTGTCATTAATGTATGTACATACTGTATATGAATAATAATTTGAAACATATTGTATGTTTTATACACTGTAAAAATAGCCTGTTTTGACAGAAATTCCAGAATTGTCAGGAAGCTGATTCAAATCAATCAACGATCTAACCTGATGAAAATAAATTTATTCAATGTTATCCACATTAAATTTTATCTGCAACAACTAGGGATGCAAAGGGGCGAAAAATTTATGGTAAATTTCTGGAAACTTTCTAGGATTTTTGGAAACTTTCAGGAAATTTTGGAAACTTTCTTGAAATTTACCGCCCCTTTGCATCCCTAGCAACAACATTGTGAACTTTTAGATCAACATGCTACTTTCTCTGCGATACTGTAGGAAATTAAATTAAATTAAATTGAATGTGGAGGTTTTTAACTGTGACAGGGCAGTTTAAACGGTGACAGAATGCACATAACTAAGCGACAGAGTGGTCGGTTAAAGATGCAAGTTTGATGAAGTAGTATGTCCCAGAGCTTGCCTACTTTTCTGCTACACACTTGCAAGTATGTACTTTTTCATACACAAAAACAGTATATTTTTAGGGCATAGTATAAGTAGGCGAATTGGCACGCAGCAATTGAGTTGAATTCAGGAAACAAATCAATACACTGAGAATCAGTTGACTCGGATCGACCAATTTGACTCAGAAGAATTATTCACATGACTAAAAAAGACTTGACTACTTTTATGAAACTTTTATGGTGCTTTGGAAGCTTGAAAGATTCAGTTTCCATTCATTGCTGCTGCATGGGAAAAAACTATTAATTCTTCAACATTTCACATATTGTGTTTATTAAAGAAAACCAGTCACACATGTTCAGTTCAACATAAGGGTGAAAAAATAATTTTAGATTTTTCATTTTTGGATGAACTACTCCTTTAAAGGATGAACGAATCATTCTTGACTCCATTTGGCACATGATGCAAGTGTGAAGCTGGCATATATACAACGGCTCTGTCATTAATTACCAGCTATAAACAAAGTTTTTTTTTAATAAAATTTAGAAAGTTGTCCCTGCCAAAATGATCCCAATCTCCCTTTCTGTATTACTATGCCAAATTCTGATGCTTTTCTGGCTGATTCAGTGTCCAAGAGGAGAGTGTAATCCAAATGGACAGATTGTGGTGTCTGACAAGGAGAGCTGTTATCACCACAGGAGTCGTCTGTGGGTTAGTGCTTATGTCAGAACACACGCCTGCTGTCTATGTATAAAAGTAGCAGCATGTTCACTGGCACCTCTCTACACTGTGCTATCATTACCACTAATGGGCCAAACCCACGAGGATAACAAATTCTAGTATATTTTTAATATTTTGTTTGAATTAAATTTATTAATACAGAATGCAAACTGAATCTATTGCAGATTTTATTACAAAGACGCATACGTTTTCTCCAAATATTAATAGAAGAGGGCTTTTGTAAAGTTTAGCCCAAAGAAAAGGGGAACAATTGCATAGTGTGCACTGAACCAAAAGCACGAGCAGGGCTTTGACACTGTCCTTGTTTCTGACCTGGTTCTGCTAAGATAGAAGGAGAAAAGAGAAGAAGAGAGGACAGGAAGGAACAGTGCAGACAAGGGGAGGTGAAAATTCATTATTTTAACAATGTCATTTTAACTAACATTGAAGCAATCAAGTTGCACATCACCTCAAATAAACACCAGAACAACAGAGATTTAAAGGGGACCTATTATGCCCCTTTTTACAAGATATCTCAGGTGTCCCCCGAATGTGTCTGTGAAGTTTCAGCTCAAAATACCCCACAGATAATTTATTATACCATGTTGTAAATGCCCATTTTTGAGTGGATGGAAAAACATACTGTTTTCGTGCATGTATCTTTAAATGCAAATGACCTGCTGCTCCCCACCCTGCTTTCTAGAAGAGGGAGGAGCCTGTACATCTCATGCCTCAGATACTCTCCCAAAAACATCTGTTTGGTTTTGATCATCATCTTTATCGTGGTCACGCTCACATGACATTGCAGTTCTTCACCGTCATGAAAGTTAATTATTTGCATGCGTTTTAAAGCAGTTTAAACTTCTGATATATGGTTTTCTGAGCACACACATCCGAAGCACACGCACAGAAAGCTGGCTGTCATGTATTTCTCTTACACGTCTTATTGCACTTAAATTGTAAAATATACACAAGGTTATGTCAAAAACACACAAAGTTCACAAACACAGTCGGTTATGTCTGTGAATGTAAACAGCAGGGAAAGAAATCGCATGTGTTTATTAGATCTGTGTATTAAAGTGACAGCAGCGTAATGTCAAAGACTATAGAATAACACAAGACGCGTCACTCGTATTGTTTTGAATGGGAGAAAGTGCAACGCGCAATATGGCGGAATAAGTCCCGCCTTCTAAATAAGAGCCAATCGCCGACTGGTAAAGTCATCGCGTCACTGCAGCGGCTGTTAGACGCTCCGGTTCCTATATAAACAGTCAGACGTGTGCCTCCGAAATGAGACACGAGACGCGCATTTAGGACTGCGTATGCACATTAGCTTGATCCAGCCTGAAAAATACCTTTTTTGTCATGATTCGAGCGTTTAGAAACAAAATTTATGAAACAGTTGTTGTCAGATTTCATTGGTGATTTCAAATATGAAATTTAATCGAAAGCTTGGCAAACAGCTTTGGAGAATTTGATGTTTCCCCATTCAAAGAAATAGGAGCTGCACTTGCATGCCCGAGAGGCGTTTCAAAGATGGCCACCGAGTGAAATGACTTGTCTTAAAGGGACTTTGGTAATATACAGTACCTACTGCTGTATATGCTGTTAATATGAATCAAATAAACAGAAAATCACTCACTGCTCTTGATTAAATAACTTTAGTAGCTTTAATAAGAATACATTTCTTACTTGAAAGCTGCTGTTAAATGCTCTGGCGAGGAGATAAACATGACGGACTGTGTACAGCTCAGGGGAGGAGCTAAGCTAATAGGGCAGAAGCCCCGCGGCTTACCTACTCTTAAGTAAGAGTAAGAGCTCGTTTGGAGAGACTGTTTATGATTTATGGGGATTATTAAAAAAAAGGAGTGGGTGGATTTTTACCATTATATAGGCTGGTTGTTTATACACACTGCGGACACACATTTGTGTTCAAACACCTTATAAAAGTGAATTTTGCATATTAGGTTCCCTTTAATAGGATCTCAGCCAAGCTGTTAAACTAAGGTCTAATATAATGAGACTAATGTCAGATATTAGAGGCATATGGTCAGACATTTGGAAGTAAATAGATCCCATCCCAGAATCCTTTGGGAGGTCAAACATCAGTCTGCTATCAGCTAATATGGCACCATAAGCAATAGTAGTACTGTGGAAAATGTCAACATATCACATAGTAATACTGTTTATTATTATATACTGACCTAATGGGTTAACGTGATTTCACCAAGTAGAGCATGTTCTTGGATCAACATACTTGTTGATCCTGGAACAACATTTCAATCAACTAATCAGATTTTAAAGGGTTAGGTCACCCAAAAATGAAAATTACGTCATTAATTACTCACCCTCATGTTGTTGCACGCCCGTAAGACCTTCGTTCATCTTCAGAACACAAATGAAGATATTTTTGATAAAATCTGATGGCTCAGTGAGGCCTGCGTCGCCAACAATAACACTCCCTTTTTCAGTGCCCAGAAAGCTACTAAAAACATATTTAAAACAGTTCATGTGACTACAGTGGTTCAACCTTAATATTATAAAGTGATGAGAATACTTTTTGTGTGCCAAAAATAACAAAATAGCGACTTTATTCAACAATATCTAGTGATGGGCGATTTCAAAACACTGTTTCATGAAGCTTCAAAGCTTTATGAATCTTTTGAGTTTCAAAACACTTATGACGTAACAAAGCCTCGTTTACTGAAATCATGTGATTTTGGCGCTCTGAACCACTGATTCGAAACTAATGATTCGTAAAGCTTCGAAGCTTCATGAAGCATCGTTTTGAAATCGCCCTTCACTAGATATTGTGGAATAAAGTCATTTTGTTTTGTTATTCTTGGCGCACAAAAAGTATTCTTGTCGCTTTATAATATTAAGGTTGAACCACTGTAGTCACATGAACTGTTTTAAATATGTTTTCAGTAGCTTTCTGGGCATTGAAAAAGGGAGTGTTATTGTTGGCGATGCAGGCCTTACTGAGCCATCGGATTTTATCAAAAATATCTTCATTTGTGTTCCGCAGATGAACGAAGGTCTTATGGGTGTGGAACGACATGAGGATGAGTGACATAATTTTTGGGTGAACTAACCCTTTAAGAGATAGTTTTTTAGTTGATGTCAAGTTTAGGTTTACAACAAGGGTTAGAGGCTTCTACACCATTCTTATTCACCTATCATTTTCCTCTGATTTCAGGGATAAATTATGGGTAGGGGTAAGGAAAAGAAGTAAATTGTAACGTAATTTTTTTACACTTAAAGAACGTAAATAGATTTTTTAGGATGCCTAATTCAGAAAACAAAAATGCAAAATGTTGGACAGATAAATGCTTCGTCATATAATCATAATTATTTTTGGATGTATGATTTTAGACATAAGTGGACCAGAGACACAGGTGAGTTTTAACAAACTTCATCACGTCATACCAACTGTTTTAACATAACAGCACCCTGCCTGGTTTAAGACACCTGTACTATATATGGCGTTATTATTAGAGAATAACCGCAGGACAGATTCATTCTTGAGGCCTGCCTGACTAGAATTGTAACTGAACAGCGCTTTAGTAGTTAATTTATCTAAATAAACGCATACTCAAATCCGGCAGAGACACGAGCTGTACAGAATGAGGATGAGATCTTACCAGCTGAAGCGATCGGCTCTGATCACATTACTCGATGCTGCACTCCTCCATGTTGTGTATAAACACTGATAACAGCAGACTGTGGCGTTCACAGCGCGTCAGATGGTGGGTCTTTATCGGCTCTTGAGCGCTTGAGCTGTGGGCAGATTATCCTCCTCTCACCGCGCTCAAGAGCATCCTAGTGGATTCAGGTGAGTAAAGCATCTCAGCATGTATTACTAAAGATATAATCAACTCCTGAGTTTGTAATAAAATATTATATTCATACTTCGATTATCTTCAATTAATTAAATATAAAGTTAATTTAATACTATTTTAATACTAAAAATATTTAAAAATCTAAACTATTGTCAGTAGGATTTTTTAAAAAGAAATTAAAGGGTTAGTTCATCCAAAAACGAAAATTCTGTCATTAATTACTCACCCGAACACAAATTAAGATATTTGATCAAATCAGAGCGTTTTTTTTTTATCCCCCATAGAAACCAACGAAATTACCCTCATTCAAAGTCCAGAAAAGTAGTAAAAACATCGTTAAAATAGTAACGTGACTACAGCTTAACCTTAATGTTATGAAGCGACAAGAATCATTTTTGTGCACAAACAAATAAATAAATAAATAACTTTATTTAACAACGTCTTCCCTCCCCTGTCTGACTTGACTATTTTAACGATGTTTTTACTACTTTTCTGGACCTTGAATAATTAGGTTGCTTTCTATGGGAGATAAAAAAAAAAACTTCGGATTTCATCAAAAATATCTTAATTTGTGTTCCGAAGATGAACGAAGGTCTCACGGGTGTGGAACAACATGAGGGTGATGACGGAAATATAATTTTTGGGTGAACTAACCCTTTAATATTTTTTATTCAGCAAGAATAAATGACATTTTAAATTAATGCCATTTTAAGAACTTTCTATTCATTAAAGAATCCTGAAAAAAGGTATCAAGGTTTTCACAAAAATATTAAACAGCACAACTGTTTTCAACATTGATAATAATAAGAAATGATTCCTGAGCATCAAATCAACATATTAGAATGATTTCTGAAGGATCATGTGACACTCAAGACTGGAGTAACAGCTGGTTAAAATCTGTCATCACATGAATAAATTACATTTTAATTAAAATAGAAAAAGTTATTTTAAATTGTAATAATATTTCACATTTTTATGGTTTAACTGTATTTTTGATGACCCAAGTAATGGGTCGATAGCATAACGCTTAGTTACCAAGCAACGTAGCTGAGCGTTTATTGGCTATTTTACGACCGTTTCGAACGCGGCTTATCCAATCAGGTTTTAGAGTGGTATTTTATTTTATTTATTTTTAATAAATATTTTGGCTCCATTCCCAAAGAGGGCCCACAGTCTTATTGACTTATATAGGTGCTGGATGTTGCTGAAACATCCAAATGAGATGTTTTCATGAATATGAATGAACGAAGAGAAATGCTCTTCAAATACTAATACAGCTGCCTGTACTTACAGACACGGGCAGATGGTGAACAGCGGCGCCCTGAAAAAAAGCGCAATTGTTCTTTCAATGGGTCTCATTGTCTTTTATCCCCGTTGTGAGGCGACAGTGAGGGGTGAAACAAAAGACCTTGAACCCGAAGCACCTGCTCATGGACACGAGATTAAACCCAGGGCTGATTGTATTGGGATCCCAGGGGCGCGTCACGCCTGATCAAATGATGCGGCAAGCGTGAGGCCGTGAACGCGCACCAATAGAGCCAATGCACATGGAAATTAGTCCTAACGACCAATATGAGATTCCGCAAAGAAAAAAAGGCAGCATGTAAGATTAAGGAACTAGTGTGGGGGGAGGGTCACATTTGAACAAGGCCAGATGGAGAGCCATGAATTAGAGATGAAAGAGGATTTTTTTTTGGGTGAAGATCATGGATTGAGAAAACTCTTTCCTCTATGTGGTGTACAATGCCTGATGCAGAATTGACACATTATCGAGTGGAGCCAAAATATCTGGCCCATTGGCTGAGCCGAGAGTGACCGCTGCTGGTCTTCTACATTCCCATTGGCTAAACTCAGAATTCCTTGTGTAACTTTACAGACAGATTTCCAGCAAAACATCTTACTCATGTAATCCTATATATGGTCAAAATAAATAAAATGAATATATCTGATATTAATAAATATCTATGCATGACTAGAAAAAATAAATTCCATTATATTTAGAAATTTCCATGCCTAAAAAAATCTCAAACTCAATGCTACCTCTTGGTTTTCCATGACTGCATGATCCCTGTAAAACAAGGTACATGTGTTTTCTGTTACATAATAAAATTCAGAATTATTGACAATTAATGCTGGTAGATCTTAAATGCACATACAGCAATCATGTTTTACAGTTTTTTTATTTAGACAACCCAAATAAAAGGCACATAAAACATTGCGCATGTTTACATAATTATTTCTGACAAACTTACATTTAAAAAAAATGTAGGAATGTTTTTCTTTCTGCTACTCAGAAAGCCTAGTCTTCATATATACAAAAATTACCATTGTTAATGTACTAATACAAAAGTTTTATAAAAGGTTATTTTGCTTTTCTTCGCTCACATGTCTATCTGTACTCTAAGATCCTCCGAGCTAAACACGTCTGTACAAACATATACATTCAACCGCTTTCACAGGGGCTCCAAAAATCATCCAGTTCATCAACTGAATCAAAACAACATTAGACTCAATTCAAAAATCTTCACTTCATTGGATTTCATAATTGGTTTGAATTTGGCAAATAAAAGAGGCAATTATAATGCATCTGCTAAAGAAATGCATAAACGCTCATTCTGACTCTCCCACAAACTAAACTATGGAAACATGCTTTTGTTTGTTCTAGTGTGACAGGAGAATCAAACGGCTCACACACGCACACAAACACACACGCGGATCAGGGATTCATTGTGTCTGATCAAGATAAAGCATCCCCTTCCTGAGACTCAGTGCTGGGGTGGACGGCATCCATTCAGACACTCCAGATCATCACATCACAGGCTGTGGCGGGAAAACTACCCACAAAAAAAATTGCATACAAGTCAAATAATTAGTGTTTTCACTACAGCAATCTCTTCTCTCTGGCATCTGCTCCATCCACAGGAAGCATATAGAGGAAGTGGCTGTCATAATGTACCTAAATTTCCATCAAATTGGCAGCAGATCCATGTAGTGAGTGGCAGCTCACTCTTCCTACTTATACTGTTAATTGTGTCCTCAATAACACAAAATGATTAAACTATTTAGTCCGAATAAATCAGCATGTAACCACCCACCACAGTGTAGAAATTTCCAGAAGCAGTCTGTAAACATTCTTCATTATTTCAGACTGAAGACGTGCTTTTATGCTAAATGGCACTACAGCAAAATACTACCAACTACAGAGTCAAAACCAATGGAGAAGATTTAATATTAATCACTGGAAGCAAATAAAATAAGCAGGATGGTGCCGCTGTGAAAATAACAGATAAAATAACAATAAAACAAAAACAAACCTAAAATATACAAAAAAAAAAAAAAATAAAAAAAACTAAAACAAACAAAAAACAAAATAAAACCAAAAACATACAAAAACATTAAACAAAAAGATCAAACAAAAGAGATCAAAACAAAAGAAAAAAACAAACGAGAAAATCTAAAAACAACAAAAAATAAAACCTAAAATAAAGTAAAAAAAAAACAAAATAAATCAAAGTGAACTATACCTACAATAAAACAAGAATAATTCCAAGTCAATTTCCTTGAATTATTCATGTTCATTTCCTATTCTCAGCCTATTTCTTTTGCAGAACATTTTTAAGAACAGGGATCTTGCAAAAATATTATAAAAATACTAAAAACAAGGTTATAAAATACTCAGGCAACAAAAGTCCAAATTAAAGGGCGTCAATGCGGAACTCCAACCTCTAGATGGCCCTGTTTTGAATGAGCTGGTTATCTACAGCTCATAAACCCTGTCCCAAATGGCGCACTTGGCCCTTATGGCCCTCCTCCGAATCCACACTTTGGTGAAGTAATGCTCCACAGACTTTTTAGTAAGTAGTATGCTTGGAAGTCCACACCAGTGTGCAAAGAGGGCGCTCTTGAACACCTTTCTCAACTATAAAATGACAAAGGGGACACCCTACAGTCTTCATGAACTTCATGGATACGCACAAACAAGACCACATCAAATGCGCAATTTTGGACAGGGCCATATTATCATGATATTTATATTTAGATAATACTGCCTTTTTTAGACTAGGGATATGCTTTCAGTGCAAGACTCTCTTTCCTTCCTCCAAACGTTTTCTTTTGTATGCAAAAGCTAACAATGGCAACGTAAACAATAAGAAAAGGAAGCTGCCCTCCCCTCAGAGAAACTAAAAAGTCGTAAACAGTGTCCTGCCGAACACTATTAATACAGAAAACAAAAATTGTACCTCTTCAAAAGTTGCTACACGTACGTACGCACTCACTCACACCCCTGCGCAAAATCAAAATAATACAAAAAAATATTTAAAAAATCCTCCCTCCTAATGGAAGCAACAGTCACTTTCAAATTAATTTTCTTAAATACTGATTAGCAGGTTTCACCTCAACATCATTGAAGAACCCATCGGCACTCTGCTTATTTATATAAAAAAAAAAATTAAAAAAAAGTGTTCGAAATGCACATCAATTATTGCATTTGTCCTTAAAAACGTCTGTCAGGATTTGAAGTGCTCAGAGGAGCTTGCGAAATGCCCCGCTACCGAGCTGCTCACCTTGCACGCAAAATGCAAACGTATTCAAAGGCCAGAGAGAGTTGAATCAACCAGTGCAAATCTTTCACCAGAGTTGCCACCTAGCCACAGGATGGGTTTGTTCACGCCACACAGGTGTCAGTCGCACAGAGATCAGGGCAAACAGGCTGGTCAGGGGCCGGTTCTACCAGGGAGAAGACGGCAAGACTTGGGACAGGAAGGACATGCTGTCCATTGGTCTCATGGCGATGTTGAGCGGGCCGCCGATGTTCATGGGCATGGGGGTTGTGATGGCCACCGGGTGGGCGATGTTCATGGGCGCTGTGGCTGGGATGTTGACGGAGGCGATGTTCACAGGACCGGTGATGGTAACCGGGTGCTGCAGGCTGACAGGAGATGTGATATTGACTGTGTTGGTGGAGATGTTCATCTGGGCTGCTATGGTAACGGGGTTGCTGGTGTTGCCTCGGTTCATTGCAGAGGTGATGGGTGCTGCGGCCGAGACCGGCGTGGTGGAGGCAGAGTTGCAGACTTCAGTGTTGTCTGTAGAGCACAGAGAAAGAGACAGGAGAAGTGTTAACAAGCGTGTTGAGGGTTTGTGTGTATTCTGCTCCCAAACTCTCTGGGTGTCAAATGTGACTGGTGTGTCAAATGACCTAAATGAACCTGTAGACATATGTGATTGAAATTCCTGTTATCGTTTGGCAAAGACAGAAGAGAGCAAATTGTTACTTTGTGTGTATCTGCTTTTCCGTCTTTTTTTGTTTTGTTTCATTTTTACCTTTTCGGAGCCCTGAGTGGTTCCACTGCCAGTCTCCTATTTAGAAACAGACAGAGGGTTATGATGGGCAGGCAGCTGCCTGCAGTGATGCATTATGGGACTTTTTGCAATGCAGGGCGGCAGCATTTATGCTCAGTGTGAATTCAGACATGAATACTGTTTAATATTCCAAGATTTTTGTTCATTATCATCATAAACAGCCTTTTTTATGTAATTCAACAAAAACAGATTTTAATGTGAATGTTGCAGGTTCAAAACAGGTTAAACTATCGACAGCATGTATGGCAAAAAAAAACAAAACAAAAAAAATTCTTCATAGAAAATTTCCAAAATTGCTCCACCGATGTCCATTGTGAGGGAATTACAAATGATTATTTGCGATTTTAAATGGAGGTGTAATAATATAATATAATATAATATAATATAATATAATATAATATATAATTTGTAAATTAATACATTTTTTAACTGAGGCAAAAGACAAAATTATTAATATAATATAATTATCAAATAAAAATATAATTGAATAATTGTTTGCAAATTTTATATATACATTATATTATTTAAAAATGTATTAATATATTATCATATTACAAAATATATTATAAAAATTAATGTAATTGAATAATTATTGTTTGCTATATATATATATATATATATATATATATATATATATATATATATATATATATATATATATATATATATGCAAACAATTTTAGGTGAGAGACAAAATTATTAAAATAATAAAATAAATATACTTTTAATATAACAAAGATACAAAATAATATTCTGTGGTAATCAACAGCATGGTCACAGATGCTGTCAATAAAGTTTGTTAATTTGTTTTGACACCTGAACATTCAGAGGTTTTGGCTATTAAAATATACAATAAACATTCTACCAAAAAAGAAAAACAAAATCACAGTCAACAATAAAAAACAAAAAAATTAGCTAATCACTTTCAAAGCAGACAGAAATGTTTAAAAAACTAAACTACATGACAGACATAGATTATGGAATGGGGATCAGTGGGTTAATTCATGAAAAATATACAAACAAACACATAATGGCACCTATCACTAAATAGCACAACAGCTCTAAGACAAACTGAGACCACGAGTACGAATTTGAGGGAACTCCACTCATTAAATTCTAATTAAAGTAAATGACACTTCAAATTTCCAGAGTACTGTTGACCGCTTTTCATCCTTGCATTAGGTCTAACCCTTGACCCTTTCCTGACCCTGTCGTCCTCAGAAAGGATCCGGTTCAGTCAGAGCAGTTTGAGCCTAAAGCAAAGCATTGGCCTCCTCCACTGATATGCTTGACTAATTTAATCTCTGAACATACAAATCAAATGCCATGACCAATGAAATATGATGGAAGGTGCAGCCAAAGTTAAAATAAATAAATAAATAAAAATCACAAAAATAAACGCAATATTACACAACATTACTGGGAAAGGGGTTCTGGCCCAAGAATCACAGCAGCCATGTTCAAATATCATTCCAAACAAAAATGCTCAAAAATAATTAATTGCTTTAAAAGGCCCTAATGCCCACTTTACAGAGACTGCACTCCCAAAATTCTTTGTGCTTTATAACATTTTCCAACAACCTGTACCATTCCTCCATCTCAGAAAGACCTCTGGGCTTAAAGGGTTAGTTCACTCAAAAATGAAATTTCAGTCATTAATTACTCACCATCATGTTGTCCCAAACACATAAGAACTTCGTTCATCTTCGGAACACAAATTAAGATGTTTTTGATGAAATCACACACATAGGCAGCAACATCAATGCACCTTTTGAGGTCCAGAAAGGTAGTAAAGTCATTGTTAAAATAGTCCATGTGACTGCAGTGGTTCAACTTTAATGTTATGAAGTGACGAGAATACTTTTTGTGTGCAAAAACAAAACAAAAATAGCGACTTTGTTTAACAATTTCTTCTCTTCCCTATCAGTCTCCTACGACTATTTTAAAGAAGTTTCTACTACCTTTCTGGTCCTCAAAAGGTGACGTATGTGGTTCAGAAACCCTCAGATTTCATTAAAAATATCTTATTCTGTGTTTCAAAGATGAACGAAGGTCTTACGGGCTTGGAACGACATGAGGGTGAGTAATTAATGACAGAAATTTCATTTTTGGATGAAAATTGACTGCTCTAGCCCATAAAACATGTGGCTCTCACACCAGGAACCTATAAAGTCAAAGCCCAGGGACGGGACCAACTAAAAAAAGTTTTCAGAATAACTTATGATATCATGAAAACACTGAATTACTAAATACTTTGGATGTTCTGAAAAAAAAAAAAAATGTAGGACTCAAAAATAAACATAATGTGGTATAATTTATTGTAGGCACTATTGTAACACTTAGTTTCATTGTCATTCTGGCCAGTTCTCAGAGAGAAGTCTCCCAACTGATCAGGACAAAGTCAGTGAGTATGTGGAAGAGAGTTTGGGAGCTGAAGGGACAGCAAAGATCTCTGAGAAGAGAAGAAAGGATGGAACAGAGTATTAGTAGAAGGATGTCGGTGCTAGAGCTACATGAGTCACCCAGAGAAGCTGGGAGAGTTGTCGTACAGACTACAGGCTGATTGGCTGTTGGGGCAGCCAATCGTGTTGCACTTACCTTTGTTACAGGCATTGTTAAAGTTGCTCTGGCCATGTGTTTTTAAGTGGCTGGTGATGTAGGCGGCACTCAGCATCTTTCCGCACACGTTGCATGTGACTTTCCCCTCGTGCCGAATCATGTGTGACCGAAGTCTGTCTTTGGTGGCAAAGGCTGATGTACAGGCCTATTATGAACATAAAACATAGATTTTGCATCATTTACAGCCAAAATTCGAATCCGTTTTCCTTGAATTACCTGAATTATTTAAGTTGTCATACACTACTTCAGGAAGTCCTCATTATTAACACTTTATGGAGTTTAACCTACAATCTTTGGGTAACTAGGGGTTCATTTTCACGAGGCTCAACTGCATAAATGGGATGAATGGGTTCTGATTCTTACCGTTACTTGGCATTTGAAAGGTCTCTCTGAGGAATGAACATGCTTTACGTGGCAGCTGAGATGGTCAGGCCTGAAAGGAGAGGGAAAAATTAAATACATGGCAAGGAAGAAAACAGCATAGTGCCTCTGTAACAAAGCCTCTTGATTTTTGGTACCAGCTGTGTCTGTATGAACTTCAGGAAAAACAGCTTTTTGCCTCCAGGTGCTGTACTTTGCCTCTGATAGACAATTTTGACAAGTCTATCTCTAAGTTGCAGATTCATCAGGTGCCGTGAGCTAGAAAACCTACTTGCAGATGTGGCTTACAGTAAACACTGGGCTACACCAGCGCTACTCACTGATCACAGCTAACAGAACACAAACTGATGTTGCGTTCACACTAGAGGTTTTGGTTTGGATTCAAGTTTGATTGCCTGGTCACCGTGATTTTGTCAAGTAAGATATGTTGTTCCTGGGTCAAATTATTTTGTTGATCCTGGAACGAAATTCCTGTCCAAAAATGTCGTCCTAATCCTATCCCTACCCCTAAACCTAACCCTACCCATAACTAAATTAATAACTCTGATGTAGAAGCATCAGTTGTAAGCCTAAACTTGACAATCTGATTGGTTGATTGGAATGTTGTTCCAAGATCAACAAAGGCCTTGTCCACACTAATACGCTTTCGTTTGAAAACCCATCTTTTTCTCTCCACTTTTGCCTTCCGTCCACACCGAGATGGCGTTTTTGTCAAGGAAAGCAGCTTTTTGAAAATGCTGGATAAATTTGTTAACGCCGTTTTCGCGTCGTAGTGTAGATGGTGAAAACTGAGGTATTTAAAAAAACGATGAAGCATGTTTAGTCATGTGACGCATATAGTACCCATAGATATGTATAGTTATACCGGCATTGTTCTGCCTGCTATTTACATTAACAGTATTGCTCAAGATAAATGCTTCTTTGTAGAATCTTCGTATTACATTACTGCAAAGATTACTGAGAATTTACGCACATTTGCTGTCCTGCATGGCAAAATATGACAGTTGCGTTTTAAACTGTAATAAAATGATCGTGCCAGAAGAATAGCGTGAGAACTTTATTATATCTGCTCTCTCTGCATCATCTTATGAGCTTTTATTATGTTTTACACATGAGCAGTAAAGGTGATTTAAGCGTTTTCAGACATTTCAGTGTGGATGAGCAACTTTTGGAAAATGCTAGTGTGTAGGGCTGGGACAATATATCGATTCTTGATAAAAACGAATCTGGATCGATCCTGATATTTTCTCTCCCGAATCTATTCTGAGCTTAGTTTTAACAGCAGATGGCGCTCTAGGCTAGTTTTTAACCGCACACTCAAATGCTCACGAAGAAGAGTGCTGGACATCGCTTCTGCGTTCGGCTGAGTCATGTAAGTGGCTAAATATACTTGCACCTCGGCTCAGAATGCTTTTATGACGCAAGATTAATGTAAACAACCCACTGCGAACACCCTTGTAATTCGCTTCAACCTTTTCAAACGTTATGAATGATTGTTTTAGGTTTAAGTGGTGTGTGTAAAGGAACTGGAAGCAAGCAGAGTATGGCTGTTTCTAAAGCACGTAGTGCCATCTGCTGTTAAAAACTAAGCTCAGAATCGATTCGAGATTCTTTGCTTCAGATTCTTTGTATCGTGAATCAAGAATCGATGTATTGTCCCAGCCCTTCTAGTGTGGATGAGGAGTGTTTTTAAATGAAAACTCTGTTGTCAAATGTCTCCGGATTAATGTAGATGTAGCCAAAGATGTTGATCCAGGAACATGCTGTATTTGGTGAAATCACGTCCACCATGTCTAGTAAGAACTTCATTACCTGGTTTAGGTGTGTTTAATTGGGGTTGGAGCTGAACTCTGCAGGACAGTGGCCCTCCAGGAGCAGGATTGAACACCCCTGGCCTATAATGTTTGGTTTATTGATTAGCAACAAATTCTGCTGGAGTCCATACAGGATGCCAAGGAAACATTTCTCATTTTCATTTAGTTTAATTTGATGTACTAAATATACTCAAACTGAAATAATAATTAATGAAAAGCTATATAGATTTAAAAATAAAATAAAATTAAACCTTTCAAATGAAAATGGAAAATAAACAAAAACAAAATAACAGTGGAAGCAGATAAACAGGGACATGTGGAGGAGAACAATTCAATTTGGGTTTAAAAAAACACACTAAATATGAACGTGACACAACCTGCCAGAGGAGACTGGGACATTTTGTTTTCAGGTTGTGTTCTCAGGAATAGCCAGAGATCTAAAAACAGCTCTTTTCATCTCTGTGCTTTGACTTGTGCAGTGCGTGATTAATAATCCGAGGATTAATTTCAGGGATAGCAAGGCCTCTGAATCTTTCCTGGATATTCAGACATTATAGACGAGGTATAGACGAGACTCCTAAAGCAGCCGTGTGTCTGTGGCCCCTGAGTGACTCAAAGGAAACCCCAGCGCTGATCCTCTAAGACAGAACAAACAGGAGGGAATAACAGAGGAATAAGAGCACCCCCTCCTCCTTCTGTTCACGCAGAACCTCGGCATGCTGGGCCCTACAAAGGCAGCCAGTCAGATCCATTCACAACAACTATAAATCAGCCAGCGGCAGCCAATAGGAACGAGACGAAATTAACATCATCAGAACAGCAGATGGTGGATTCAGCTTGAGCTTTGAACACATATTTCAACAGAAAGTATTAAATGCACTGACATCATCAGAAACCACAAACAGCCTCAATTTATGCAGGATGGAAATTAGTTACATTTGCTATTAATGTATACATTTACACGTTGAAAGTGAAAATATTAATGTTATTTGTAGAGATTTGAATCAAGAAATGGTTCTTATTCAGAATCAACCTTCAATCATTAAGGTTTTTTCATGATGTTCAGTTTCATTATAGATTATACCAAACTACTAAATCTACCATTCAAAATAGGGCTGGGCAGTAAGACGATATATATGGTTACCACGGTATAAAATGTCTATCGTTAGAGATTTCGCTATATTGTGTATATCGAAGTGTGTAAATATATAGCAGCGCTATTGAGTGATGAAATGAAATGCACGAATGAGAATATAAAGAGTGGGATGTGCTTGATGTTAAAAAGAGTTATAAGTGCAATATATACTGAAAAGGAACTCTGTGCGGTGCTCATGCTGACTGGCACATTGCCAAATTGCGCACACAAAAAGCTGCCTCTCTCAGAAGTCGATCGCAAATTTGAGACGTGCTCAATGTGGGGTGGTTGATTATGATTTTACTTTTTTAACTTTAGTTAGTGTGTAATGTTGCTGTTTGAGCATAAACAACATCTGCAAAGTTACGACGCTCAAAGTTCAATGCAAAGGGAGATATTTTCTTTTACAGAAATCGCTTTTTAAGGAATACAACAAACGGCTGGTAGGGATCACAGTGAGCTTCAAAAGGGAGGGGCTTCCTCAAAAGAATCATTAAAGAACCCAAATTGTTCATTGGAATCTGAACCAGAATCATTGAATTCCTTATAACTCTCTTAATTCCCTAACTTCAAAATCAAGCGCACTGATTAAATCGAAGCAAATTTAAAAGAAATGCAAAAGCCCCACATACCTCGAAAAGCCCTTTCCGCACACAGAACAGACGTAGGGTTTGTGGACACCTCCATCATGTGAGCGCACATGGTACGTCATGCGATCTTTCCTCTTAAAGCGCTGCTGGCATATAGGACACTCGAACGGCTTTTCGTCCGAGTGTGACAGCTTGTGACGGTTCAGATGGTAAACGTCCCGGAAGGCTTTCCCGCACATTTCACAGCCGTGGTTCTTTTTTACAGGCTTGGGTGGCTTTTTGGGAGCACTGTGCTGGGTCACGTTGGACATGGACGTCGGGGACATGACAGTGGAAGCAGAGGACGTGGAAGTGGTCGCTGTGGAGAAGATGCCAGCGACGGTTGAGATGTAGGCAGGGTCACCCGTGGTCTCGCGGGGCATGGTGGAGATGAGCGGGACCATGGTGGGCGCCGCCTGCGCAGTCTTCTTGGGTCTGGACACCATTTTGATGCCAGTGTGGCAGGACTCATGACGGCGAAGGTGGTAGCTGTCACGGAAGGCCTTGTTGCAGTAGCCACAGATGAATGGCGTCTTGCTCTTGTGCTCTTTCTTGACCACGGGCATCGGACCGCCCCCTCCAGCGTTCC
This sequence comes from Hypophthalmichthys nobilis, assembly GCA_037950665.1. NCBI lineage: Eukaryota > Metazoa > Chordata > Actinopteri > Cypriniformes > Xenocyprididae > Hypophthalmichthys > Hypophthalmichthys nobilis. Next base: position 8,273,555 of record CM075476.1, read on the forward strand.
CACCCCCTCCTCCCCCCGTCCCGCTGGCTACATTGTCCTTTAGGAGCTCTGCTGCGCTGACAGGGGGCTTGTGGTCCAGCGGAATGGGCATCACAGGCTTCTGGTCCTGTGGCTCAGAGTTCAGCAGTGGCAGCAGGCTGTTCGGGGCCACCTGGTGCTGGTGGTGAAGGGCTTCATTAGCCTGCTGGAAAGAGAAGACAGAACCGGGGCAGGAAGGTCAAAGACTGTGATGTACTAACAAAAAAAATAATAATTTATTACAGTATTGGCCAAAATTATAGCTGATAGTGATTAGTGTTGTCAAAAGTACAGACTTCGCTACCAAAGTCAATACTGAAATTTTCAAAATGTGACGCTTTGAGTGCTGTTGAGTAGATTCGTAAACACCTCGGATTGGCCACTGTGTTCACGCGCTCAACATATATGTCTGTGATTGGCTATATATATATATATAGAAATGTGTTCTGCACTTAAAAATAATAATGAGAAAATAAATAAAAATATTAGAATAATGAAAAATAATGATAAAAATTAATAAAAGTATAATAAAATGTAATATAATAATGAGATAAAATAATAATAATAAAATCAGAATAATTAAATAATAAATCAGTCACAACTTTCATGTGTGCCGACCCAAAATAAATTAAACATAAAAAAAAACTGTAGTCTGGTGCACAGAGCATAGAGAGCTCAGTCTCACACACCGGTCTTCACTTTTATTTTTTCACAGATAAGAAAAAAGAAGACAATTCTCTGGAGAATTTAACTGTGGGCCTCCAGTATGTTTGAACAGAGATGAAAAACTCTGATCTCACGGATACAGATGATACAGCCTGAGTCCATCCTGCAGAGAGTTGCTGTGTGTGTGTGTGTGTTCTGTGTTCCCATCAGCACTTCCGGCAGCCTGTGGGGTGACTAACGATGAGCAGAAGTTCAGGAATGAACACACACGCTCACATTACATACATACAAACACACACTGGACACAACAGCTGGCAGGAGAAAGAGGCACTCCATTGAGAAACATCTCATTAAATCAAATGAGTCAAGTTTTTCCTCTTCAAACCGAAATTCATGCTGGGCTAATGACTGGATTCAGAATTCCTGATTCAGAATGATTCACAGTGTTATCAAAAGTGTCATCTGGGCCCCAAACTAATGACACAGATTACGCTGCAGTCGTGATAGAGCACATGCTGGCATGAACGCAGGGTACAGGACAGAGCCTGTGCGCTCTGATTAACTGAACTCAAAAACAACGCCGGGCCACTGAGGAATCTAAATCTGTCCGGTGTAAACCGATCTGCCAAGATGCTCCCGGTTCTTCATGTGACTGCAAAATTAACCGTAACGCAAGAGAGGTGATTCAGCGGGTCAGGAACAAACAAACTAAACCTGTGAATTAGATGACAAGGACTTCACAGAGAAAACGAGAGATATTACAGCACTTAGAAAGCTCTGATTGATGGGCAGGAATATGAAACATTTATATTTAGAAATGTATAAAGCAACATACTGGCTGATATTTGATATCAAACTCATTTAAAAATAAAATGAATAAAAGTCCAGATCTCTATGTATTTCAAATGACACCAAGCTTCATGTACAGTGGAAAACTGCTTTTATGCCTTTTAATTTAAAAAACAATTCTACTACTGCAGCAAATTTGTAGCACTGTAATAAGTAAATTATGCAAACGCTATTCAAAAGTTTGGGGTCAGTAAGATTTTTTCTTCAATCAATACTTTCAGAAATAAATAAATTATAAAAAAATAAATGTTACAAAGGATTTCTATTTCAAATAAATGCAGTTCTTATGAACTTCCGTTAATAAAGGCCTTCTGAAGCAAAGTGATGTGTTTGTGTAAGAAAAATGTCCATATTTAAAACTTTAATAATTAAAATAACTAGCTTCCGGCAGACGGCCGTACACACGTCAACTTATGCCAAAAGATTATCCCCTGACGTGATGTAGGAGTATCGTAAGCTTTGATGCCTCTCGCTGTTCAAACAAATAGGGCTAGGCAACAAACTCAAGCTCCTTTTGTCTTATATCGAAATCCTCTGACATTTCCCTTTAAAAATTCTCGTTTTAGACTTCTAATTCGTGACTGGTGTTTTGTTTTGCTCTATCCTCTTAGCTTCCACGTTATGCGTTGGGTCAGTTCACTCTTTTGCCGTAAAGCGATGCGTACGGCCGTCTGTAGGAAGCTAGTTATTTATTTTAGTTTTAAATATGGATATTTTTCTTACACAAATCCATAGCTTCGCTTCAAAAGGTCTTTATTAACCCCCTGGAGCCGTCTGGATATCTTTTATGATGGATGGATGCACTTTTTTGGCCTTCAAAACCTCATCCTCTATTCACTGCCATTATAAAGCTTGGAAGAGCCAGAACATTATTTAATATAACTCCAACTGTATTCATCTGAAAGAAGATAGGCATATACACCTAGGATGGCTTGAGGGTGAGTAAATCATGGAGTAATTTTCATTTTTGGGTGAACTAACGTAATTTTCATTTTTGGGTGAACTAACCCTTTCAGATGTATAAAAACAACAAGGAATGCAATCCAGAATAGTTTGTATATGATGCAATTTTATGACGTGCATTACTGACGTACTACATACTCAAAAAGTGCATACTTTCCCATTATGAGCAAATTATTTACTTTCACAGAGTAGAAGTATGTGAATTGGGATGCAGCCAACATGAACACCAAACAGGGAAACTCATGCCTGGAAACAGAGGTGGAAGTTTGTTTGTTTACTGAGGCTGGACGCACTCCTTCAATTCTCCCTTACACACACACACACACAGCAGCATGAGGCATTTGTTTACATGGCCAGGGGCAAAAGCTTACAGACACTCGGTGCTAACCTACATCACAACCACCTGCCCCAGACGACACTGATCTCTGAGCCAAAGCGTCAGGACAGACGAGAGGGAAAATAAAATACAGCAGTCACAAACACATAAATTGCCATGCTGGGACTTTGTGAACACCCAAATTAATCTATGAACAATCCTAACGAACTGATTCGCTAAAATGAATCAGACTTCAATGCTACCAAAGCCTGAGGCCCTTAAAAGACCCAATAAAGTGCGGCAAACGCCCTGTTCACCCACTATTGATGTTCAATGGAGCATCTAAAACAGGCACAGCCTGAGAAACAGCCCCAAACCAGCTCTGCTGAAAAAACCTTCACTCACCACACACTACTAATGAGCAAAAATCGTATGTAGATTTTAAACCAGAACAAAGTCAACGAAAGGTCAAAGGTGGCATTATTAGGGCTCGGCCCCTGAGGGCACGTCTTCCCGTTCCTTGATAAAACAACAAGGCCTGTCAATTCTCAGAGGCCAAGGAAACACACACATAGCCTGAGGGCATCAGGAATGAGAATGGGTTGATTAATTGTCCTAAAAGCTAACTGATTAGTGTGGCAGACTTGTTAATTTAAAAAAATATATATTTTTAACATCATAAAGAGTTTCAACATGCTGACAGTGTGCGTAACTGCCCAAATCCTAAAATCTTCGCAGAGAAGTTCTCAAATTTTAAAATCTCTATAATAATTTTGTGCAAAAAAAAGATATTTTGATATCTAGCATGTTTATTTGTCAAATATCCCTTGCAAAGCATTGTGTGTTTTTGCATTCAGTCCGTGATTATTTTTTAAATGTGCACGTGCAGAAAAGTGTTGGTCAAGTAAAAATAATGAGTTAAAAAAACATGAAAAATGTAATTCTAGTCATGCTGTATGAATACTAGGAACTACTACTAAGAAACAAATTTAATAGGGATTCCTGACCTGCCCTTATGGACCCTTTTCACATTTCCGAGGTTCCTGGAAGTGGAAGTCATCATAGTCATAAACTTCTATTGTGGTGAACGGAAACTACAACAAATAATTTTTGCCTTCCCTTTTGTTCAAAAAGCAAAAGATAAAAAATGCACAATAGCTTTATTATGACTGTGCGATAACGGCATATTTTAATACTCCAAACGATTATAAAAAGTCCAAGTTTTAGGTCGACGCAGACAGCAGTGAGTAGACTGGACACATGACTGTAACATGTGACAAGCTTAATGTTATTAAATCCAATAAGAAAGGGTGTAACAATATATTGTGTCACAATATATAGCAATACAAAAATGCAACAATATGTATCATGGATAGTGACAATATGTATTGTGTATAGTTCACCCAAAATGAAAATTACTGTGTGAGTTTACAGAGTTTGTGTCAGTATATATAGTAGTTCAAAGTAGTAATGTTGAATATATTGTTTAATAATGCAATGGGGGAATATCTGTGGGTCCTGATAATGCCAAATGTCTTATGTTACCAGTAAAGTGGCCTACATTATTGTAAATATATCCAGAGTGCAAGCATATTCATATTTTTCTGTATTTTCAGCCTCAGTATCATGAATATTTTTATTCTGGTATCAACATTTTCCTGTGCATTGGGTTACCAGCACCAAGTCCAAGCCTATTCATTTCCAGCCCCAATGTAATACCAAATTTAGCATTTTAATCAACAGTTAATTTTTTGTTAACCTTTTACCATATGTCTTGAAGTATCACAATAATATCATATCGTGATTTCTGTATAGTGATATGTATCGAATCATGACATGAGTGTATCGTTACATCCCTAGCAATAAGTGAAGTACTCATACGCACAGAAAGTTGCCTCTCAGACAGCGCAGGATCCCAAATTCAGTTCTCTTCCGTAGCTTATATGGCCAAATATATACAAAATTATGTCAAAATGAGTATTCACGTAAACACAATCAGTCATGTCTTAAGTGAACTAAACAGTTGAGAAAGAAAGCGTGCATGCAATAATATATTGGATCCGTGCAGCTCTTAAAGTGACAGCAGCCTAATAAACCTGCTTCCATCTGTGTGCTTAATGTTAATCAAACAACAGAAGAAAATCACTCACTGCTCTTGACTGAATAACTTTTATAGCTTTAATAAGAATCAGTAAACTTAATGTAGGCCTACCTGAAATCCTAAACCCTCTGGTTCTGATTTACAATGATGTTAAAATGACACTTGTTATGCAATGCTACAGTAAAACACTGCTGTTCACTTTCAGAAGTTGTAGGGATGCTTTCTTCTCACAAAAAGAATGTGAAGCATGTATGTTGGTTGTATAATTTTTAAATATATTTAAATCTAATTTAAATTTATTTTACACACTTAAAGTATTATCTGATCGCATATCGAATATTGCATTATTTAAAGAGTTATCACATTTTTTCTTCAATATCATGCAGAGAGAGATTGATGGCACTGGTCAAAGAAGAGAAAGATGTCAAAATTGCCATAACTCCCTCGGCTGTTGTGTTAGAAATACTCGCACAGCACAGCAGTTAACATTTTTTTGGTAATTTAAGGTAAAATAATACAAAGTATAATGTTATAAAATGTACATAACATTTTATAAAAATGAAAAGAAAAAAAAAAAGCTAGATTTATGATGTTAAAACTGTGGAAATGCACAGTCTGTGAAAGCCTCCATTAGTCAATTTTAAAAATATTTAATTTTGCACATGCGTAATCAAGAGCAAGAAATGCTGTTGGTCTCTGCAGACACAGCGAAAAGAGGACACCGCAATTAAGATGCGCGCTTTCCTGCAATCACGAAGAGGGCAGGGTTAAATACCTGACCTCTCGCATTCAGCGTCATCCATCCATCTCGCAGGGCTGACCGCGACGCAGGCAGACGCAGGACAAGAAAAATGAACGCTTCTTTCTGCTCCTTATTTCATCTGCTCTATTGTGATGGACACAAATCGGAGCGGGGATGCCCTCACGGATCCGCAGGGGGTCTTTGTGCGGGAGTCTTCTCCGATTTGGTTCCTCTATTCATGAGGAGAACTGCATATCTCCACACACACACAAACACACACACACACAGACACACACCTGCTCGCTCACTTCCTATAGCATCCCAGTCATCATTTTACTGGGTACGTCTGGGGATGCGAGTCTAGACTAGGCCGCTGCGTGTGTGTGTGTGTGAACTTCAGGAGCATGTGACGCAGAATGACTGTAGCCCTGCTGCGTCTTCACGCCACTCTGACAATTTTGATACAAATCGGCTCTGAAGGCTGAGGTCAGTGTAACGTAAATAACAGAGAAAACGAGTTCAGCGAGAGAATAAGGAGTTTTGAAAAGCCAGTGGCCGCACAATGGAGATCCGCAACGGGCCAGGGCTGGATGCTGAAACACATGGTAATTCATTTTCGAGTAAAGCTTTCTTAAATTTGAATTTGAAAAGAAACAGCAAAGAAGAAAGGGTGATTAAACGGGCAAAAAAACAGTACAAAAGGAACAGGGTGCTTGTGGGAAGGCAAACAGCTCATAACACCACACAACCCAGCTGTTTACAACTATTAGACCCTAAAGGACATTCCCAATGCATAATCTCCCTGCAGTTCACACATTTTTACAGACACATGAAGGTTGCGTTTTTCTGGGACTAGGGATGGGCGGTATGACCACAATCTTACATCATGCTATGAGTAATTGTATATCACACTGTATACACTAAAACATAACATATTGCTGTTTTGTCTTCATATACATATTTATATAAATAATAGATTCATATTTTACATATAATGATGTAATATATTCAACTTTACGGGGTTGAATTTTTAAAATAACTGATGTATAGAGTATTTTATATATAGTATTTAAGTCTTAAAATATATAAAGTGAAATTATTGAAAAGGAAATAAATGTATATAAATAATATAATTTTTATTTTTTCAATAATCTAGACTTACTTTAAATAAACAAGTGTTTACATCAATACATTGAAAATAATTATACTTATTTTCATATTTCATAAAATTCATAAAAACAAAATTATATATATATATATATATATATATATATATATTTTTTTTTTTTTTTTTTTTTTTCTCCAATACACTTCACAATCAAAAGATGAATGATAAATTTGGCATCAGTGCAAAAGTAGTTCCACATGTTTCATCATGTTTTACCATTAAAAACAGAAGACTGTAATACTGTAATACACTGTAAATATAAGCCACATTTGAAGTCACTGTAAAACAGCTAATTATATGATGTTGGAATAGATTTTGAAACCATGGATAAATTGCCGTATGAACAATATGACAGATTGGTGTGTTGACATTTAAACCATTTGACAATATATAGCATCACACTATAGCCCAAAACACTCTTTTATACTGTGTCGAACCTACACCGTAGGCTGTGTGTAGCACACGTACCCTACGGCATATACTGACGTGCACCTCTCCAAAAATGTAACAAAGCATCAATTCTACATGGACCGCATGCGCTGTGATTGGTCTGCCTGAACCCCTCCCTCAGGTCAAAAAATAAATAAATCTGCGATAGCAGCGCATTCCCTCATACGCATTTCCGCTTGTGATATAATTACTCTTGGATATTTAACAACAAGCTGCAACAAAAGTCGCTGTCTATTTACTGCCATCACTGCTGCTGCTTCTCCGACAACGTACACAAGTTGCTTCTACTTCGGGTTTTGCCTTGATACTGTGAGTTACACCATCAACATGCCTGTTGACACTGCCTACTAGTGGTCTGCAAGAGTAAATGCATGTTGACGTGGACAACAACGCAAAAGTATAAATGAAAACCGAGGCGTAGCCTACGCCGTAGAGGCTGGGTCCGACACAGAAGTATAAATAAAGCCCAAAGTATACTTCACTTTTTACACATACGCAAGGGTACACGTACAGTGCGCATGATGCGAATTTCATCATTAGAAGAGTATGCGCATATTGTACGCGCACCGCCGGATTTTTGTACGCGCAGGTCATACATGTGCATTTAAATTTTTTTGCAGTAATTAGTTTATCCACAAGGTGGCAACCGTGCACTGGGGGCACTGATTCACAAGGTAGTTGAAGAAAACTTGCATAAACAGAACAGACCTGAACACATGCAAGCTACAGCTACAATGGAGTATTCTTTGTCAAGTGAAGTATACTTTGCAAGGCTGTGCATTCGACTACATGCAAAAAAACCCCAGGGCTTAAGCCTTAAAGGATTAGTTCACTTTCAAATAAAATTTTCCTGATAATTTACTCACCCCCTTGTCATCCAAGCTGTTCATGTCTTACGGAACGAACATTTTCCGTAAGTAGAATAGGGAAGGCGTAGGACAAACAGCGTAAGCTTTTTGAAAAAACGAAAGTGCTGTTTTGGCGGAACCACTTGGAAGGCGATCATTTGTTTATATAAAGCATATACATTTACATTTTTCGAAAATGACCGATCGTTTCCCTAGATAAGACCCTTATTCCTCGTCTGGTATCGTTTAAAGCCCTTTGAAGCTGCACTGAAACTGTAATTTTGACCTTCAACCGTTTGGAGGCCATTGAAGTCCACTATAAGGAGGATAATCCTGGAATGTTTTCATTAAAAACCTTAATTTCTTTTCGACTGAAGAAAGAAGGACATGGACATCTTGGATGACATGGGAGTGAGTAAATTTTCAGGAAAATTTTATTTGAAAGTGAATCCTTTAACTGTCACGCTGCATCCTGCTATTTGAGTGAGTGTCCCAGCAAACATTTCCACTCTGGTGAGTCGACTGAGGCACTGAATCCAAAAACATTCTCGGATGAGCAATGCTCACATCACAGACGGTCGGACGTCAGCACATTCATTCATCAGGAAAAGTTCATGTTCCGTAGAAGTAAGAATGAAAGTATAAAGCTATTCTGAACACAGAAGGCAAGGTGTTGATGTGCCCCGGAGCTAAGGCCTCGTCTGTGCTGTGTGTCTGATCAACAAATGAAGGATGTTTTATGAGTCAGTCACTCATGAGTCACAAACCTACATCAGCTCGGTGATAAATGGATTACAGGAATTCTACTTTCTCTAGGCTACACCAAGTTATTAGGGTCACAACAACAGACTAGCTGTACAACAACCGATTAGTGAGGTGAACTAGTTTATCAAGAATCATGTTAAAGGCACAATATGTAAGATTTTTTGATTAAAATATCTAAAAACCACTAGAACAATGTTATATATTTTGTTGACTTGTGTACTTACATTATCCCAAACATTTTCAACAATGTTTAAATTCAGAGAAATCAGCAATTTTAACCAGGGCACAGAGTCATTGCGTAGCCTGTCAATGACGTCATGTCATGTTACCTTCGATTTCAAGTTTTACTAATATCGATCTAGATTACTGCAACAAGTCTCTCACAGCAGCCACCGAGCGAACACACAGAGTAATGTTAACATAAATTCCAACACACTCAAATGTATTTAGAATGATTGTTTTAAACATGTAAAACAGCACTGAGCGGCCAACTGCAGGAAAAACATAATAGCTCCGCCGAACTCGCAGGTGTCTACCATTAGCATTCGCTCCAGCGGCCTCGTTCTGCTCCCGCAGCTCTCAACCCGTCCTGCTTCATACCACCGTAACGTTAGTAAAATTTTAATACATTAGCTCATCCATGAACATGATTTCTGCCCGAGTCCATCGGATTTCTTTTCCATTGGCTGTGGAGCTGAAGACGACAACGCCCATGATTCACGCACTAATCATCAAGCTACACCTTTGCTTTGAATAAGCGACCTCTGGTGGCGAAAAGTTACATAATGTGCCTTTAAAACAGGTCTACTTCTAAAAAAGGCATCTTGAGACACGTGAATGATTTGCTTTCTCATTGAACACCCACTGAAGTGATTCACCCTCAAACTCAAGCTTATTATCAGAACAGCTTCTGCAATCTCAACAAGTTCATGACTAAAACCTGAAGTCACCACATTCACTATGATGCACCACCAAACACACAAGTCATCTGACCAATCAAAGAGAAAAAGCTGCTACAGGTTTCAGCCTGATTTATATTAATCAAAACCTCTTTTCAACGAGGAGAGAAATGGACATTACAGAAAGAAACAGGTTTTGCAAAACTGTGTGGCGGCATTAGATGGATTGAACTTGTCTAATCTCACTTTCAAAGAACTAACTGTGAAATGACTCAGTCGTGCAGCACTTCAAGGGCAAAACAGGACACCAAACATCCATTGCTTATGGAAATATGACATTTTAAATCAATATCAGGTTTATTAGAGCAAATGTTATGTTATTATATAGCAAAAAATGTTTTTACAATTTACATGTTTACCAGGATCTTTTCAGAAGAGTCATATATTGAAGTATGTTTCACACTTACATAGGCAATAAAGAATTATAAAGAAGACCTGCAAAACTAAACTCATCCACCAGGCAGCCCACATATGGCTCAACATGTGCTGAACACAAAGCATGTAATCAAACACACAACTTCTTCACTGACATGTTGGCCCACAGTAATTTATAGTAGTAGAACATATAGTGAGAGATCTCACTGACATCAAAAATTCATGAAAAATATGATTTTCAACAATATCACACAGAGGAACCAGATGCAATACCAGACAATGCACATTGTAAAAGGTATAATGAAAAGCAGAAAGTTAAACTAAAGCCTAGAGGATTACAAGTGACTAAGAAAGCAACGACTGAACACCTCATAAAGTGAGTTTACATGTGAACTAATTCTCAGCATCTGAGTCACCACAGCAGCTCATACTGTGTCTGATTATATAGACAGAATTGTATACATATTGTCACTCACAAAAAAAAAAATGTATTTATATATTTTTGTATTTAAAATGTAAAAATACATTGACTATAGACATTTCCATATTTTTTTCAGATATTAATTTTTCAGATTATAAAATTTTAGAGGAATTGATAATGAGAGGTGATGGACTGATAGAGAGGGAGAATTAATGAAGAGATGGATGGAGGTAGAGACAGAGGAACGAACAGAGAGAGTGACAGATAGAAGAACAGAGTGAAAGATCTATAAAGGAATGAATAGTGAGATGGATGAACAGATAAAAAGATAGATGGAGACAGAGACAGAATAACAGAAATATAGCGGGATAGATGGAGTAAAGACAGATAGAGTGAAGGAAAGATCTACAGAAAGAAAGAGATGGAGTAACAAAACTGATTGATAGAAGGCTACATCTATAGAGATAAGAGGAGTAGACAGGGATATGGTATTAGATCTACAGAGATAGAAGAGTAAACACAGAAGATTGAGTGCTGCTGCTACTACATCTAGAGGGAGCGCAGCTGGGCGCCCGGGACTCGTCTACTATTGTTTTGCTCCAAGTGCTCTGTTTCAAATATCTCTGTTCATAAAGCAGACTGAAGCAGGCAGGCCGGCAGCATGAGTGAGCGGCGCGCGAACTGCGTGTGAGTGTGAATGTGCGTGTGTGCTTGAGAGAGAGAGTTTCTCACCTGGAATAAGAAAGAGCTCCAGCTCTGCTCCATCATCGCGTCTCACTCACAGAAACAAAGCGCTCAACATGGCAGAGCGAGACTTCCGCCACCCCGCGGACCGTACCACTCGCGGGACGGGGGAATACAACAGCAGTCTGAATTATTTAATGCATAAAACACTATTCAGTTCTACATAATAGTAATATATAAACAAATGTATACATAATTGCCGGTACAAGGCACTCTGTCCATGCTTTTGGAGGCGAATGTCATGAAGTTCTGAATTTAGTGTTTTTCAGAACACCCCTGTTTTTCATCTCCATCTCGATAGACTCTCGGGACGCTCCAAAAAACAGGATTGAAGTTGATGAATAGCGTGGAACTGTCGCGAGACTCGTCATAACTCACTGCGCGAGACTGACTGCAGGATTTATCCTATCTGCATCTGTAGAATTAAAGTCTCTATATATTTTTTACTTTTAATACAGCGTCATGCATCTTAGTGCTTAATTTCTCGGCATACTGTTGGTAGTGATTTTGATTAATCCTAAGAGACTTGAATCTTTTGAAACTTTTCACTTAAAAGATTTGTTCATAGATTGGTTCGGTGTCCTTAGCTGTGTTCGAAATCGCCATATACCCTCATTCACTATTCCGTATCAGTCCACTAATATATAGTCCCCTAAAAGGAGTGAATGAAAATGAGTGAGCAATGTGCAGGAAGGGCTGCTGCTTTTGCCTAGTTTGTGCTTGCCGTTTAATAATACTTTGAAACTTAGCAAACTGGCAGAGCCAGTAGTAATGAAAATATTTATCTTGAACTTTGTAATGAAAATTATAATATGTATACCCTTAAAGGTGCAATATGTAAGATTTTTGCAGGCCAGTGTTATATATTTTGTTCACTTGAGTACTTACAATATCCCAAATGTTTCCAACTAATTTGTAAATCGTGAGAAAATTGCAATTTTAACCAAGTGTCCGGGACGTGTGAGGGAGTCGCCTGTCAATTGCGTCATACCACGTTACCCTCGGTTTCCGGTTTTATTTTGTAAAAACCATAGAAACACCAAAGACGCTTTAATATATTACATGTTTTGATAGACAAGGGAACAACTGTTTGGTTACTTTTATAGACAGAAAACTAATTATTGTTATATAGCTCAACACGTTTAGTCTTACTGTTTAAATCTAATTTTCTTGATTTTTTTTTTTTTTTTGTGAGTACCATGCTTTACCATGCCTCAGAGAAAAACACTATTTTGAGAAGTAGCTAACATAGCATAATCAGATGCAGCTTTATTTTTAGTAACAGTAATACAGAATTTTCTCCATCATACAATACGTTTTAAAATTAATTGCATGCTATTTATCAACACAAGCCATCCAGCATTTAATATGATATTCTAAAATCGATCTAGCTTACTGCAGTGTGCAACAAGTGTCTCACAGCAGCCGCTGAGCGAACGCACAGAGTAACGTTATAATATCATTTTCAACACACTCAAATGTATCTAATATGATAAACAGAGCTGCATTACCTCATACTCATGACCGGAAAAGCGGAAGCGGCGCCGGCGACTGTGGCATAATAAAAGTTCCACTCGGTCCTGCTCTGTTTCATACTACAGTAACGTTAATAATCACATCCATGAACATGATTTCTTCCTGAGTCCTATCCCAATTGTTTCCACCAGCTGTGATGTGAAGACCACATGTCCCAAGATTCCGTGCTCAAACTTGCCGTCATCAAGCTATTTCTTTGTTTTGAATAGGCCTCTAGCAGACAGAAATCTTACATATTGCACCATTAAATAAACAATGTAATAATCAATTAAAAATGATTTTTTTTTTACTGTATATATTACACTGTACCCACATTAGACCAGCGATTTGGAAAATGGATGGATGGATAATCAGCTGCAGGCGCCATCTTCTGGCGAGACCATCACAGTGCATTATGGGTATTATTCTCTAGCCGATTACAAGTGTACATCAGTTGTACACTCGTTATTGCGGTGCTTTATGGGATTGAATGAGAAATCGATAACATCTACTATGGTTTTGGACACCACTATAAATGGCTGTTTTTTTTTAAAATAATGAGCGATTTCGGACACAGCTTTGGCTGAGTTTGCGACAAGTGTATAGGTGTGTTCGACTTGAAGCAGCGCTGCTCAGACCGATCAGTGTATGACATCAAAGTACCGCGAGAGTGAGACGGCTCCGTACGTCGAACACACCTAATGATTCATTGAATCAACCGAATTGACCTAAACAAGACCAGGATGATGCTTTGTTCGTTCAGTTCATTCATGAACGAGATATCCTAGCTCAGTTTGTTCACAAACAAGATTTGCTGAGATGAGTAACTGCATAGAAGTGAACAAAAAGCCTTGTTCACTTAAAAGATTCATTCAAAACACAGAAACACCACTAGATATAAGTTGTATGTGAGGGTTTGGACAATGAAACTGAAACACTGGCTAGTTTTGGAGGTTTCATACCAGGCATCTTCAGTCCTGGACGGCCACTGTCCTGCAGAGTTTAGCTCTAACCCCAATCAAACACACCTGAACCAGCTAATCAAGGTCAAGAAAGCTACAGGTAGGTGAGGGTTTTTTTCAGGGTTGGAGCTAAACTCTGTTGGGACAGTGGCGCTCCAGGACGGAAGTTACCTGTTTCACACCTATATATGCGCGACCTGGTGGCCAATCTTCACTGATTTTACATTCCATCAGTAAGAGCAGAGTGTGAAGGTTGAATTAGCAGAGCAATAGCACAGCTGCACATAAAATATTGCAATCCATACAACATAATAGGAGACAAATCAGAGTTCAAAAGAGGATAAATTGTTGGTGCGTGTCTCGCTGGCTCATCTGTGACCAGGGCAGCAAGTCTTTGTGCTGTATTGAGAGCTATGTTATCCAGGGTAATGTCAGCATACCTCCGCATAGGACGAACCACATCCAACAGAAGTAACTGTTGACGCAAGAGAAAGCTGCCTAAAAGGGATGTCTGGGTACTAACCCAGACATTGAGATATTTGATTGTTTGATTGTTTCCAAAAAACATAAAGCTTCCGAACTCATTCTGAAGGACCATGTGCACCTAATGGTTCATATATTGTACCCTGAAGAGGGTTCCCTGTATTAGCATGATAATGCACCAATACACACAGCAAGACTGGTGACAGAGTGGTTTGATGAACATGAAGTGAAGTTGAACATCTCCCATGCCCTGCACAGTAATCAGATCTGAATATTATTGAGCCACTTTGGGGTGTTTGGGGGAAGTAAGTCAGGAAACATTTTCTTCCACCAGCATCACATACTGACCTGGACACTGTTCTGGAAGAGGAATGGCTCAAAATCCCTCTGGCCACTGTGCAGGACTTGTATCTGTCATTCCCAAGACAAACTGATGGAGTATTGGCAGCAAAAGGAAGCCCTACACCATACTAATAAATTATTGTGGTCTAAAACCAGGTGTTTCAGTTTCATTGTCCAGCTGCTGTATTCATATAAATCCCCCAGCAGACACACAAGAATGATTAGCTGAAGACGCAGAGACAGCTCGGTCTACTTTAGGATCGTTTAATAATGAAGAGCGACATACAGAGCGAGTCTTGAACTGAATTAACCTAATAACCCGATTTATTATCAGCAGGGTTCCCTTCTAATAGGTCACAGAGAGATTAAAAGGTCAGGCTTCGTGAGGATGTTTTTTCCAGAAGTATAACAGTTATTTTTGTGTGGCTGTCAAACATTATATGTTTGATAAAATAATTGAATTAGGATTTCAGTAAAGATTTCAGTCTATAATGTATATATATATATATATATATATATATATAAATAATAATAAAAATTATTTTAGAAACTATATTAATTACATGTTTTACTTTTAATTAAGCACAATTTTCTGGTATTTTCTGTTTTGAAGGAAGTGACCCACTAGCTGTTTTACAGAAAGGATCTGTCTCACCAACTATGACCCTGTGGTTGCATCAGGATCAGCTGATTTGTACAGTATGTTCTTGCAGTGAACATGATGACCTGAATGCACTCCTCATAAAGGCCCCAGTTTAAAAAAAACTCTTCTTCCATGATGACCCTAGAGGACCTTTTAAACTGCTCATGTTTGGCACAAAATTGTCTAAAAACCTGAGGATGGAAGGATATAGATAATGTTTGATTAGTTAAAGAAAGTGAGGTCAGGTGTGAAGAAAGTGGTATAATCATCATTTAAGATGTACATTATATTATATATATTATATACTGATGCGATGCCAGACTCTTTCCTAGTTTATGTAGGTTTGTCTGTGGGGTTTTCATCACTCTTTTGGCTTTTCTATCAAAATACCACAGTGAAAATCTATGATTTTAGGTCCATATTGGGTTGAGAAGCTTTTGGATTTGGTTTGGTTAATGGTTGAACTTATTTTGAATATTTAATATGGATTTGGATTAGTTGACCTTAAATGGACCCCACATTTATTTATTTATTTTTTTCATTTTTATTGATATTTATGCCACTAAACTCACTAAAGCTTTGTGCTTTCTAGATGTATTTAGGCTCCAAGACCAGAATAAGAGACGTTGTATTAATATAAATTTAATATAAAATGCATCACAAATGTGCAACAGATGGAGATTGAGAAGATTATTGCGTAACTGGAGAATCATAAAAGCATGCAGGGGGGATTAGTGCTGTCAGAGAGCTGGTCCAGAGGAGGGCGCTATAGCCATGCAAACGAGTTTCAACCACCATCACCATGCCATGGTTCAATATAAGAATAATGCAATGCAATATTTCTACATAAATTCATGTAAAGGACATGATTGTTTTGAAAAGACAATAATTTGTACTAAATATATTTAACATTTTTATTCTTTTTTTTATTTACAATGTCAATAGTGTGCACTATTTATACCTTTAGGCCTATTTATACTTTTTATTATTCTTTTTAGGGCTACTTGATTACTATATACATATGAATCATTCGTATACAAATTATAAAATTAAAATAATATAAATTTTTATCTATTTATTTAATTTTTATTTAATTTGTTGCATTTTTAAAGTGTTGTACATCAGATAAATTAAAGTTTTAACTTATTTTTAGTATCTCAAGCTAAAATTCTGTTTAGTCATGCAGAAATGGATCCATTGATTTGTTCAACTCTTCTTATCCAGCCGGGCTCAGTGAGCCGGCGGGAGCGCGCTCAGCTGGTGCGCGCGTCCCACTGACCGTCAAACGCTGTAGACGCGTTTCCACAGGACCGGTGCTGCAGTTCAGTGCGCACCGGGGATCGCCAGACTATTTCAGCACTGTTTCAACGGTAAGTTTGTTTATCATTAGCGGCATTTGTCTTTAGTTCACTGTACAGGTAAACAGACTGTCTGTTTGCTTTGATACGAAATAAAGAGGATTAGAGAAGCGCATTACGCGAACCAAAACACTCACCTTAAAGCCATATGATGTGATACACTTTATACAAGATCAAAGAAATGATATAAATGCAGGTATGAGTATGTGGTGTAAATACTGCATCAAGGGGTAATATATTAAAGGCACTAGCTAATAGATTTTAAAAGCCTCGTAGGTTTACTTTCAGCGCTGAATCAATAAGAGTTTCTGCCGGTAGTTTATTTATAGAGCTGAATTCAGCATTACATGATAGACGTGATTCTGCAGGTGATGTCAAGTGATTTTGTATCATAAATATTGTGCTAAATAGTTTTGAGATTCCAAATTTTAATTCGAAGAGAAAGCGTTCAGGGGGAGATGAGATGAGAAGTTTCAGGAAGTGATTCATTCTACTCGTTTTGTTTGGATAATCTGGAAAACTGATCGATTTAAGATCATTACTAATTTATGGTGCTGTGTTTTATATCACGTTTATGCCATTGTTTTATAAATTGTATAACTGTTGTCGATAATAAAAGTTGTACGACTCGCTTACCAATTTTTGTACCTGTCAGGAAAGGTAAGAGTAGCCAATGAGATTGTGTGACGTCACACAAGGGTCTTCCGTCACATGTCCCCCGTCACACACACACACACACACACACATATATATATATATATATATATATATATATATATATATATATATATATATATAATTTTTTTTTTTAAGGGTTTTTATTATTCTTATTATTATATTTTTTATATATTTAAAATGTGTAATGAGTAAAAGGGAGAAAACCTAAAAGGGTTAGTTCACCCAAAAATGAAAATAATGTCATTTATTACTCACCCTCATGTCGCCAAAGTCATGTGATTTCAGCAGTTTAGCCGTTTGATAGGAGATCCGAATCACTGATTCGATTCGTAAAGCTCCGAAGCAGTGTTTTGAAATCGGCCCATCACTTTATTGTTAAAGTCGTTTTTTTTTTTTTTTTTGGCGCAAAAAAAAGTATTCTCGTCGCTTTTTAATATTAAGGTAGAACCACTGAACTCACATGAACTGTTTTAAATATGTTTTTAGTACCTTTATGGATCTTGAGTTACAATGTCATTGCTGTCAATAGAGGCCTCACTGAGCAATCGGATTTAAACAAAATATCTTAATTTGTGTTCCGAAGATGAACGAAGGTCTTACGGGTGTAGAACGACATGAGGGTGAGTAATAAATGACATTATTTTCATTTTTGGGTGAACTAACCCTTTAAAATGTCTTCTGTTTGTTAATCTCTTGTTTTAGAGGAGGCCTTTACCTGTTGCTGAGGTGCTTGTGCTGTGGAACTGGTGCTGGTCATGACTGAATGCCATTATTGATCTGTATGGTGTGAAGAGACCGACATCTGGTAGATTCTACATTTAGCCCCAACCATGTTCCACTTGATCAAGAAAGATAAAGACAAGGAGAAGGATGGAACAAAAAAGGAGAAAAAAGAGAAGAAGGAGAAAAAAGAGCGGATGTCTCAAGCCGAGCTGAAGAGTCTAGAGGAAATGAGCATGAGGAGAGGTTTCTTTAATCTTCATCGGAGCAGCTCTAAACGGGAGTTGAAAGGGAAGCTGGAGATTTCCAGCCCCATTCCCATCAAGGTGGTCCGAAACACAGAGCTCAGCCTGACAGACACGGACCTCAGGAAACTCTACACTGAGGGTACCATAACGCCCACAAGCTCAAGTGATGACATTAAGGTGGAGCAAGATGTCCGCCGGTCATCCGTCAAAGAACAGGTGGCCAAGTTTGACTCCATGACGAAGCAGAACTCCCAAGTAGAAGAGAAGCTGAACTCCCCGGTAGAACAAATCTTAAAGCGGATTTCTTTCTCACAGAAGAGCAAAGAGGGAAGCCCCTCAGGGTCGACTGCACCATCAGGCCAGAACTCTGCCATTCCCTCACCTCAGGTAGAGATCAAGGCGTTCAATCAATCGCCTATACATATGCCCCACCAAACCAGCCCTGTAAAGAATGTCCAGATCCCAGAGATAGTGGACCGAACATTCCCTGCAGACTTGCGCTTGCCTGCTTTGGCGCCTCCTCAAGTTCCTGCACCAAGGGAATTGGAACTTCAGCGCCGCAACACTGGCGATTTCGGCTTTTCCCTTCGTCGTACCACCATGGTGGACCAGAAGCCCGATGGGTCACCCTACCGAAAGGTGGTCCACTTTGCTGAGCCCGGCGCTGGAAATAAGGACCCGACTTTGGGGCTGGTGCCTGGTGACCGTCTGGTAGAGATCAATGGGAGGAATGTGGAAAGTAAAACCAGGGATGAGATCGTGGAGATGATCAAGCAGTCTGGAGACATGGTACGTCTGAAGGTGCAGCCCATTGTGGAATTGAGTGAGCTGAGCCGCTGCTGGTTGAGGAACACCAAAGGCCCATACCGTGAGGTGAGATATGCAAGTTTGCAGCTTATGTGTAATGGTTGTGACATGTTAAAGGGTTAGTTCACCCAAAAATGAAAATTATCCCATAATCTACTCACCTTCAAGCCATCCTAGGAGTATATGACTTTCTTCTTTCAGTCAAACAAAATATTCTGGCTCTTCCAAGCTTTATAATAGGAGTGAATAGTAACCAAGATTTTGAAGGCCAAGGTTTATAAAGTAATAAATATGGATATTTTTCTTACAAAAACGCATAATTTTGCTTCAGAAGGCCTTTATTAACCCCCTGGAGCCGTATGGATTACTTTTATGATGGAAGGATGTGCTTTTTTTGGGCTTCAAAATCTTGGTTACTATTCATTCCCATTTTAAAGCTTGGAAGAGCCAGAATATTTTTTAATCTAACTTCGATTGTGTTTGATTGAAAGAAGAAAGTCATATACACCTACGATAGCTTGAGGATGAGTAAATTATGGGATAATTTTAATTTTGGGGTCAACTAACCCTTTAAATCACACAATGAGGACTTGCTCTAACACAATGAGCCATAAAGCCAATGTGGAAGGCATGGGTTTGCGTCTGGTTTGCATTATGCTCTTCTTCTTCACATAATTTTCTGTTGTTTCCCCACTATCCAAAAGGCCAATAAACCCAAATGAAATTATGTCAGTATTAGTCTGATGTTTTTTAGCTAAAAGTGCAATTTGGATGGTATGTGTTTGCCGTTTTGCCGTTTCTCAGGAAAACCGATACCGTTTGAAGGTACTGTATGTTTCAGCAACTTTTCAGATGGAAGATCAGTTACAGCCTTGAGGTTTTCTGTGAATTCAGAGCATTATGAGTGTTTCTGTTGAAATCTGAAAGGACCGTTGTGCAGAGAGCTGTTGATGATGTCAACAGTTTCAGTGAGACAGCTCGGGGGTTTAATAACCTGTCTAATGTGTGTTTTGTCTTATCCATAATGCACCTGTATTTGTGTAGAGCCCCATCTGAGTGGAACGAATAGCAAAAAAGTCTCTGACGTCCATAGTGTTATGCTGTTAAATGAAGTTAAATGAAGAGAGTCTTTTATTTGTTTACTGAATTTTAGAAAGCATTCCTGTAGCTCAAACAGTAGAGCATGACACTAGCAATGCCGAGGTCATGGATTCTATTCCCAGAGAATGCATGAACTGATAAAGTGTATAGCTTGAATGCAATGTAAGTCGCTTTGGATTAAAGCATCTGCCAAATGCATAAATGTAGAAGTGGATTAGACAATATTCTTGAAGATCGCATCTTATCTTCTGGAATGATAAAAATCTTTGTTTCACTGTTTGCAACAGAATTAGATACTTTTTACTTTGTCTGCTCCCTTGGCTCTGCTGTATTCCCCGGTTGCTCTCTCTGACACATTTTCATTGCTGTATCCTGGCACAGCTGAGCGAACGGCCCCGTTTCAGAATGTGGGAGACTCTGTTGGCCTGACAGCCCTTTTAGTATATTTCAATCTTAACATTTCTGTTAAGGTCAGGTGGTGGAAGCAGGGTGAAAGCAGATGTGATGTCAGCAGCATTTGTTTCTGTAATCGTCTGTCATCATGATTTCTCCGATATTTCAAAACATCAGCTGCCATTGTCTCAGACAATAAATGTCACAAGCACAAAGTCACGTAGGAAGTCACAATGATTGTTACATTTCCCTAATTATTAGATGCTTGATATTTAAGCATGAAAAGACCAAACCCTTGAGTGAGATATACTGCATTCAGCTGTCTTAATATAGCATATATTTGTATTCATATATGTATGTGATATATAGTTTTCTCACATTTTGGTTTGTTTAACTTATTTTCTACACATTTCTATTCAGTACAGAAATAAAGCCCTTATATATATTTAAGCATAAGGGTTTTCAGATAACAACACTGGCAGTTTCGATATCTTTTGACAAACTAATCTATTATGGAGTTTGACTAATGATATAATTTTCAACTTAATCTAGTAGGTTGAATGTCACAGAAGATCTGGGACATATTTGATATCAAAACCAAAAGAAAAACATAAGAAATTATATATATATATATATATTATCATTTTTAAATAAAATAAAATTAATTTAAAATTGCTTTTTAGAACAGAAAATTAAAGAAAATATATTTATTTGTAAAGGTTTTTTCTTTTTCTTTTGGCATGAAATATAACCATGAAAATTGTTTTAACATCATTATTTCCAATGTGACAGAAAATGATTTTGCATCATATTCATCTTAACAAATTGAGAAAAAAAAAATGTAACAAACAAACAAATACTTTAGGCTGATGTCCAAAATCTGATATGTTACTTCTGGCTCAGCACAAAACCAGAGCTCAGTGAAGAGATTAAAGATCATTGAGTGATTTATTCATGATGTACAATAATGTGGGGGAGGTAAAAATATACAATATTGTGTTTCTGTCCTGTAATGTTTGGCCTTTTGAACTGTAAGAGGTTTATCCTGGTGCAGCTGAGAGCATCTGGCCTGATCCTACAGAACAGCTCTTCACACAAACAGCATTTCATCTAATGGTGCCAAAATAGGAAGAGACAGGTGTTTGAAGAGAACGTTTTGGTCAAGCTAATCAAATGAGTGTGGCGTGGATCACATGAGTCAGCGATCACTCCTGCTAAACCTGTTGTTGTGTTTGAATAGGAGTGTGTGTGGAGAGAACTCAGCCCTTTATATGCTTACTGCTAATGGATAACCAGAAAAATCTCAGTGTCAAAGTCTGAGTGTTGTTTTAGAACACATGTCAGACCATTAGAAAACTTTTATAGACAATCCAATAGGAAAAAAAGCAAAACTTTATAATAACTTTAATATAGTATATGTTGTTTTTAATTAATGTTAAATTTCTTCATGGACCCCTTTAAAAATCCCTTGTTGATATCGGTGGGCCTAGTTGCCTACATGCATAGTCATTTATGCAGTCTCGATTCCTCTGGGCAAATTTGCCCTGACAACACTGCAAAATCGGAGCACATCAGTCAGAGAAGAGGCTGAGAATCTGGGGCATACAAGTTATGTTGACCAAATTTTCTCCTAGTTCCTGTTACCAAATACCAATAATATTCAATTTTATAATAATGTTTCAAAACACTTATCCTCATGCAAGCCATCTCAAATTATGATGTTTAAGGGTGAACGATGTCAACCCAGCAGCTGTAATGAACTGCACCTTTTGTGATAAAGTGTCCAGCCTCACCCAGCCTGCGGAGGGCAGGAGTCCCACCGGGGTTTTTACTGGCCCACTTTAAGCCGAGTACAGAAAAAGATATGACACATTTGGGATTGGCCTAGAAACGATTATTCTATATAAAGATTGTGATACAGAAATCTAGACTATGCCGCTGTGGAGAGCTCCATGGTGAAATGTGTTGCTTGTTGCATCTATATTGAGGAAAAATATGTGAATATGTAGGCAGCTGCAAACTATTGTGTGCTGTATTTCAGTGCACGAAAGTTTTTTTCACCTGATTATAACTATTTGTAATACAGTTTAACCAGGTGCTAAATGTGCTGAAATACTGCTGCTGCATAATTATTCTTTCATTGCAAACACTCCTTTCTATGCAAACTAGTATCTATATCATTTATTCATTACAAATTAACTCTATTTGCCTGGTGCATCTAAACTTTTTCAAAAGAAAACATTTGGAAAAACAATTTTTTTTCCCCGTTCACACTGTTACCTGATATGCATTTCCTTTGAATTGGATGCCAAAATAGTTTTAAGTTTTAGTCATTTGTTTATGTACATTTGTCATTTTTCAGAATCAGAAAGAGCTTTATTGCCAAGTATGTTTGCGCACACAAGGAATTTTTTTTTTTTTTGGTGACAGAAGCAGCTTCCAGACAACAACAGTACAGAGATAGTAAAATAAAAAATAAATAAAATAAAATAAACAATAAAGATAAATGAATAAGATACACATATGCATATATAATATATAAATAAACAGAAACAGGCAATAATATATCTATTTCTTATTTTGTACTTTATTAATTTCAATTAGTTTCCGAGGCAGCATTTATGACTGTAGTTGTTTTTAAAGTGTTCCATCTTGTATTTAACTTAATTTCAGCTTTATTTCAATTACTGAATTTTTTTAACAGTTATTTTGAGATAAGTGTTGGAGAAATGTACTTTTAAAAGTAATGCATTACAATATTGTGTTTCTCCCTAAAAAGTAATTAATTGTGTTACCTAGTTACTTTTTATAGAAAGTAATGTGCATAGTTACATGAAGTAGTGCGTAGTTACTTCTGCGTTACCTTTTCTCACCTGGCTTGCTTGCTTGTTTTTTAATAACAAAAACAGTTCTATTTTTGGCAAATGTAAAAGAGCTTTCACACCAAAAGTGAAATGAATAAGGCTCAGGTTGAAGGAAATGCAAATTCATGCCTGTGCTGCCATTCTGGATCGCAGAAGAATAGGACACAGAGATATGAGGGTCCATGGCTCTACCATTGGAGAATGCGTAACAGCCAACTTGAATCATGTGTGCCTTGATAACCAATCACATTACAGCCTTGACGCCATTAAATTTCGTAGTTGTACGACAGTCAACCACTGTTTGTGGATATCATAGGAATGAATGAGAAGTGCCATAAACTGAATCCTACCTGTCGTTCAGTTGTCCGTGACTTCTCTTATAAAACAGCTTTTTTCGGTGTAAACTCTAAAAAAAAAATAGATAAATCCAAAATGAATGTTTAAGAGCAAACATGTTGAAGATTACCCAATAGGCTGTGGATTCATTAAATGAAAAGCCGTTTTGCCACAAAAGCAGTTTATTTAGCGTAGTGAAGCCTCTGGTCTCCTTCCCTGCATACCACAGCGTTACGCTATTTATTTATTTTTTTGCTAACCTTGAAGGCTTGCCTTAAAGTGGCTTTGGTTCAATACTCTTCTTTCAGCAATAAAAACAAAAAATTAAACACAAATGTGATGTTTATCTAAAGTCATTTCTGCTTATTGGTATGGTTGAATTGGATCATCGAAGGTCAGCAGCAAAGACATTGGTTAATAAAGTGAGATTAAATATGAAGTACATTTGAATTATTTGACATATTTAATTATTGCAGGTTTGCGTAATACTCTGATAGCCTAAAACTACAATAACCAGCATGTTTACACAGCGCACACAATGCCTCTGCACTAACACCTGATTTCTCTCAACATGGGGACAAAAGAGGCATCAGTCAATGAATGGGAAAACAAAGTAACTTGCATTACTTAATTGAAAAATACCTCAGATATTTTGTGGTAAATTCAAAAGTAACGTGTTACATTACTCGTTATTTAAAAAAAAAAAAAAAGTAATCTGATTATATAACTCGCATTACTTGTAACGCATTACCCCCAACACAATAGCAACAGTGATTATCAGTGCACAAATCATTCTTAGTGAATTCCCTCCATAACTGAAATGCTCAGGGAAGGCAGATACTCTTGTGTCATCAAGCATGTGTGGCCTTTTGCCAGTATAATGTTTGGTATTTGTTCAATCATAGTGTGTCTGTGAATGTGACAGGAAACCCATGTGATTTTTTTTTTTTTGACAGGTTTGATTGTTTGTGCTGATAGTTACCAGATAGACAGGTTTTGGCTGCATTACTGTACTGAGAAGAACAACACTTAAACACACACTATCACCTCACACCCTCTCCGGTCCTCTTAGCTGACAGATTGGCATCTGAATGAATCAGCATGCTCTTCTCAGCCTTTTGTGTGTGACTGCTTATTCTGTTGGGAAATCTGAACACATAAAACTTTCAGCGATTTATTTTGACTGAGAGTTACTACATGAGCATTTTTAAAAAATGCATATCAAGGCAAAGTTTTTCCTTGCTCTTTTGCAGTAAAATAGTTAGATGTACTATGTAGACATTCGCTAACCTAAAACCACCCACGCTTTAAATATCGACACCTATTCAGTGTTCAGTAACTTGGTCTGCCCTGATGAACTATGCTGATACATAAAGGTTAGCCAATCATAACTTAGCTGATTTACATGTAGGCCTACATGTAGTCTTAAAGTGTTAAAGGTTATTGTTTATATTAAGCTGGTTAATATTTTCATTACAGAAATGCACTAATTAGCAATAAGTTTATTTCATTTTAAAGGTTTATTTTATTTTATTTAGGTACTATTATGTATGCATGGTTAAATTTTTTAAATTATGAGATACACTACCATTCAAAAGTTTGGCTCAACTTTTGAACTGTACTATTTTATTTTATTTTAAAATTATGCATTATAAACAAACCAACAGTCGATCAGTCTAACAGTTAGTTATTTGCATGGCTATGTCAGTCAAATTGTGCATTGCTATTCTAAATAACCCCCACTGACACTGTCCTGTATTTTTTTTGTAGTTTTTTTGGCTCAGTGGTTCTCTTTTTTTTTTTTTTTGTCTACTCTGAGAGGGTTCAACAGCCTGTGGACTATTAATGTCCTCTGTCTGTTCTGAAACAATCTGTCCATGAATGGCTTCATTAACTACTATCAGATTAGATTATGTAATAGATCAACTTGGCTGCACATCAGGCACTGAATACAGGAAGTGTCCTTCGTCTGTCACCAGTGTCTGCTGTCCCTCCGTCCTCTCTGTCAAATCTCTCTTTATGTCTCCACTTTGTTTCCTGGCCGATGACCCGAAGTCTTTCTTGAGCTGTCAGTGTCGCCCCAGTGCTGTTGTGAGATTGAGAGGGCCTTAATATTGACGCTGGTCATTGGACAGACTTGGCCCTCCATAGGGGTCCAGGAAGTGGCTTTAGTCAGGGCTGATAATTATCCTGGTTTGGACCGCTGGGTCAATGTGACGACCAGCTGTGGTTTTTGGGCTGATTTGCACTGGTATTTGGCAGTAGGACTGTGTGAAGCTGTCCAGTATTCAAGCTCTAACTGTGAGCATGTTGGCACAGGGATGATTCCAGCTCTGCCAGTTTATCAGTCCATTAAATGTGACTTGGTTAATGGGAGCAGCCAGTTAGTCACTTACCTGAAGGTTATTCATGCCCTTAGCATATGGCATAATGCATAGAATCAAAACAATTACCTTTTTTACTTTCTTAAAGTCGGCATGACACAGAAGTTGCGATAGTCTTTTCTTCCCCATTGTGACATATATCCAAGTGAAACGGCTTCTCGAACAAGAAAAAATGTAGGGAGGAACTTGATTTTGTCCATTGAGAATTGATTGGATGGTTGTGGTGTGATGTCATGTGAGTGACAGGTTGTCCCACCCTTGCACCAGTAAACACATCATCAGAGAAGAGAAGAGATGTTGCTGCAAGAGGGAGGGGAAATTATTTGAGTATAATTTTAAAAAAAGAAAAAGAATTGTCAATTTTGATTTCATGGTGACTTTAATGCATTATGGAAGAGAAATGCCATTTGATGTTGTCATAGCTTATTTGATTTGGTTGTTTAGCTTTATTTTTTAGGTGAAGATTGAATTTTTTTTTTTTTTTCAGATTCGACTCTAACAGGTTGGGGAATGTCTCATTTTATTCACAGAATTGAATCCATCCATAATTCTTTTGGTTTTATTGTATCATTTACTTAAGATTTTGATGCATCTGTTTAGCATGAGACTGTATTCTTACATCATGTAGGCCCTTTTCCCATAACATACACTACCAGTCAAAAGTTTGGACACGGTAAGATTTTTAATGTTTTTAAAAGAAGTTTCGTCTGCTCACCAAGGCTGCATTTATTTAATTAAAAATACAGTAAAAACAGTAATATTGTGAAATATTATTACAATTTAAAATAACTGTTTTCTGTTTGAATATATTTTATAAAGTAATTTATTCCTGTGATCAAAGCTGAATTTTCAGCATCATTACTCCAGTCTTCAGTGTCACATGATCCTTCAGAAATCATTCTAATATGCTGATTTGTTGCTCAAGAAACATTTATGATTATTATCAATGTTGAAAACAGTTGTGTACTTTTTTTTTCAGGATTCCTTGATGAATAGAAAGTTCAAAAGAACAGCATTTATCTGAAATACAAAGCTTTTGTAAAATTATACACTACCGTTCAAAAGTTTGGGGTCAGTAAGAATTTTTATTTATTTTTTTGAAAAGAAATTAAAGAAATTAATACTTTTATTCAGCAAGGATGCATTAAATCGATCGAAAGTGACAGTAAAGACATTTATAATGTTACAAAAGATTATATTTCAAATAAATGCTGTTCTTTTGAACTTTCTATTCATCAAAGAATCCTGAAAAAAATATATTGTACACAATAAATGTTTCTTGAGCAGCAGATCAGCATATTAGAATGATTTCTGAAGGATCATGTGACACTGAAGACTCGAGTAATGATGCTGAAAATTCAGCTTTGATCACAGGAATAAATTACTTTATAAAATATATTCAAACAGAAAACAGTTATTTTAAATTGTAATAATAATTCACAATATTACTGTTTTTACTGTATTTGTAATTAAATAAATGCAGCCTTGGTGAGCAGACGAAACTTCTTTTAAAAACATTAAAAATCTCACCGTGTCCAAACTTTTGACTGGTAGTGTACATGTTATGGAAATCACTATGCAGTGAGAAGCAGCAAGACCAGACATGCTGCTGTTATCTGTCCGCAGGGCTCGTGCCCTCAGGATGTTTCTGAATGAGAGAAACATCTGTTTTTTTGCATCTTTTATGAGTTTGTGGAGCAGGTGTTTAAATCAGCCTGTAGTTTGACCTGTAGAAGAATGTGTCCACCTCCTCTTGTATCATCACAACCTGTGTTTTCCAGTTTTTTTTGTACACTACAAATGTGTTAATAAGACTTATTTTCAATGGCTGGCTAATGAATGAATTGGCTGTTGAACATATTGTAAATATGCCATCTACTTTAACTAAGATCTATGGCTTGGATTCCCCTCAGAGATCAAATTATGCTATGCTAATCTTTTCTATGCTAGCTGTGCTTTAATCCTAGATTTGATCAAATCCTTCATGTATAGCCTATATGAAAATACAGCATATATGTATTTAAAAGCAGATAAAATGCACAGTTTTCTGCTCCATTAGCACTTGGTATTAACAAACATTGGATTAGCAAGAAGAGCTAAGAATAATCAGGCTTTGAAGGAAGGAGGTGCTAGGTTTCATAACCATAGCAATGAATAGGCTACTAGGTGGGGCTTAAAAAGTCTTTAGACCTCCCACCATGTTACATTGTGTACTTGTTTGGAGACCCTCCTAAACTCCACACTTCATCTTACTAATAATGTAAGTTTTGATGTGTGTATGTGTGATGTATGCCATTTAGTCCCATCCCCTGTTTATATCTACTCTAATCTGCTATTGTTGAGAAATGAAAGAATGCTTGATAAAGTTAACATCAGTCTTTCATTGTGTCCATTTTGAAGTCCTGACTGCAGAAGAATTGCTTTCAGTGAAGACAGCAGATAAGACGAAGAAATTCACTGATCCATCAGGATTTTGTAGAAGGACCACACAGAGACAAGGGGGAGCCAATCAGATTAAGGAGCCCACCGCGTCCTCCATAGACAACTCCAGCATGTTTGTGTCCTGTTTGGTAGTGCTGATATGATACAAAATGACAGGCCTGGACTGGTCTACAACCCCACCAGAATATAAGGCCTCATGGTGGGTTTGTATTCGTGTGGTAGTCAGTCATCAATATTATGTGTTATTTCTTCTGTGAACATTTATGCATGTTGATGCAGAATCATTTATTCATAATCATTTAATCTGAGTTTTGTATTAATTTTGTTGCAGCACAGCCAATCAGCAATCACCCTGTTCTCAACCCTGACCAATCACTGTGGCTCACTGCAGCTCTATAAAGTTAATCTGATAAGCTTTACCAGCATGAACAACTACTTTTACTGTTTACTTTTGAGCTGAAGACTTTTTAATCACAGCTTGCTAATTAAATAGATCCGCACATTTTCTGAAGCAAAACTTGTTATTATCAGAATGCTAGGATGTTTTGGGTGGTTGCTAGGATGTTGCTAAAGTATTCTGAGTGTTTTTTAGCATGTTGCTGTGATTTTTCAGGGGTATTTTGGGTGGTTGCTTCTTTGCTCAAGTCAAAAGAGCTCAATAATGACATTCTGGTCCCTAGATATGATGGGACAGTGTACAATGAATTACACAGAAAAGCTTACTTAGGGTTGGGGTTTATTTATCACACTAATGCTAATTAAGTCAGGCTAACAAAAATTAACTCATAAAGAAGTGTGCACAATGCCTCCCTCTGGTGGATCTGTGAGGAACAGCAGCATTTTGTTTAGTCACACATGTTGTTTCCCCCTTGTGGTGGAATTTAAACATTCATCAACAGAGTTGTCTCTGTTGATGAAGTTTGTGAATTGAGTTTGGCTGAATTTTCTGAAAGGACAGTTAAGCTGTTTCAATTAAGTTTGTAATGTGTGTATATGTGTATGGTCAGGGGGTACTGGGGTCTACATGGTTATTAATATCCTCCTCTGTCCTGCAACAGCTGTTATCCCCCCTCCCGAGCCCAAACTCCGGCTCGATGTCTCTGTCGTAACATCCTGCGGCTGCCTCATGTTGAGCTCCGCTCAAGACGTCTGCCCATGGATGCCTACCTGACTAACTGGTTAATGTAACAGAGGGAATCCGATGTGTCTCCTTTGTGTTTGACAGGTATAAGAATCAGGGTTTAAAGCCTGCGGGACAGCCGTGTGTGTGTGTGTGTGTGTTTGTGTGTGTGCTGGTCACTTCACTTTGTGGCCTCTTCACATGTGCTCTATTTATAGTGAATGTTCTGGTGTGTCATGAAAGCTCAGTCCTGTTGCCTTAAACTGAACTTTCACTTTCAGACCGGTTGTTTTGCATTACAAATGTGCTCTTCCAGCATGTTTTTTTTTAATCCACGAGAAGCTTGATTCACATGGACATTATTTAGATCTTTGTTTGTCCATCTGTCATAATTTACTCACCCTCATGTTCTAAATAATAACTTTAATTTTTGGAATATAGCACATGAGTCATGATTGAGTCTAGACATGAGCCGTTTGTCATTTTGGAGATTGACAGCCCCAGTCGTCATTCACATTCATCATTTTGAAAAAAACTCCTTTCAATAAAATACGCATTGAAAGCCCAACAAGTTTTGAACATCATGAGAATGAGTAAACAATTTCATTTTTAGGTGCACTTTCAGAAAGCTGCAATTCAGCAATGGAATGCTGAGTCATTGATCTCTTGCCTTGTTATTTGACTAACCGAGTGTCATGCTGTAAGCCTAAATGATTCTTCTTTATCTTTACTCCATCTAACAGATTTTATGTTCGTCCTTTTTTCTTCCCTTGTAGCTGTTCGTTCTACCCATTCACCGCAGGGTCCTAGTACCCTCAAAACCTCAACCGAGAAGACTGCCTGCATTTTCCCAATCCAGTTTTCTGCCTCTCACCAAAAAAGCCTTCCTTTCCTCCCCTTTCCTTTCCTCTACTCTCCTCTGTCTGTTTCTCCATGGCTTTCTCATCTCGATTCTCATTTTGGGAGAAAAAGGGAAGTACAGTTTTATGCTGTTTGTTAATTTATTGTCCGTTCATTTATAATTTGTTCATTTATTGCCCGCTCAGGACAGGTGAAATAGAACTAGTTTAGAAAATACAGTTTAGATGATTGGTCTACATCTTACAGAGCCCCTAAGTATGAGATGGAAGTAAAAACTATATTTCAGTGCTTTACATTCATGGGCGAAATGTTTGTGTTCCCACAAGAAACTTTGCATTTGCTTGCAAATCTTTTACGTTCTCTCTCAAAAGTGTTGTTCTCCCCCAAGAGACTTTGCATTTGCTTGAAAATCTTTTGCGTTCCCTTGGCAAAAGCATTGCATTCCCCAAGAAACTTTGTGAATGCTTGCAAAAGCACTGAAATGTAAATTTACCTCCCATCTCATATTATTTACATCACTAAAGTTTTTGCAAATGAATACTAAAGTTTTAAGAAATAATACAAAAGTAATTCCCTTTTAACTCAATTTTTAATCTTATCTTATGTCTCTGCTTATTTACAGCGGTTTTGTAATTTTTATTGTAATATTATGCAGTTTATTTTAAATACTTTATAGGGATCTCAGTAAACTTCAAAGGCCACGACAAAATGTCTTTTTTTGAGTTAAGTTGTACTAGTGGAAAAGGAATTATACATTGTGCCTTTTAAGATTTCTTCTTTGTCCATATTCACTAACTAGTTAGGTGCATGTATGTGACAATTTAGATGTACCATCCTTTAGTAAAGTAAAGACAGACATTAGAATTCACTCTTATAGCAGGATAATGAACTGTCTGACCTCATCTCCGCCTCTATGAGAATCCCTATTGCCTAAACTGTAGACTGGGAGAATAAAGAGAGAGAGAGCAGGGTCAGAGGTCACATCCAGCATAATATCTGAGGACAGAGGGCCTGATTTCTTGTTTAAATTTAATACTGTCTCCATCTACCTCCCTTCAGGTGAAAGATGAAAATGTCCCAGGTGCAAAAGCCTCGAGTGTAAGTGTTTGATCAGTGTCTTCATTACTGCGTGACTCGGATTTCAGATGGGTGTCTGTTCTGAGATCAGATGAGATCACATTTCCCAGCATATTGCATTTGTTGTTGTGGCTGTGGCTCGCTCTAAAACACATTCTGTGTGTTTACTTCACATATATCATCAGGAGGTGCTAAACATGGGGTTTGTTTGGAAAATGGTGGTCTTTTTCCTTTAGGACAGCTTTTGTGGACTTTGTCTATAATTACCGTATGAAAGCAGTTCATCTGTTTCTTCTCTTCCTCCGGATGCTCAAATGTGAAAATTAGCAGGAGTTAAGATAATTATTGCAGGTGGAGATGAGAGTGATTGTATGTGGATGTTTGTTTGGAACTGTACTGCTGTTATACTCCAGTGGGAGGAGCTTGCTGACATCACACCATGCCCTTTTTGTCCTCCAATCACTGTTGTAGTGGGAGGGGCAGCTGGAGGAAGAAAGAGAGGGAAGGAGCATGAGAATGATGCTGAGCTAAGAATGTATGTGTGTGCCTGAAGAAAATGTGTGAGAGGTTTGCAAGTCATCATGGAGGTGCACAGCTGGAAGAGCACCAGTGTCATCACCTTCAGGATAGACATGAAGGTCTGTCTCCACATAAGAGCTCATTACTAGTATCTTGTAACTAAATGTGCACTTTAAACTGTCGTTTTATAGTGTGGGGTGATTGTGAGGACTCTGCAATGCTCCAGGTTCTGAATTGTGTATAGTGTGCAAAAGAGACTACAAAAAGCCTGTGCGGTTGATCCTGTAGAGTTGTGTTTCAGGGCTGTAAGCCAGCGTTGCACAGCAGTGACCTTAATTACGGGGTTTGTCTGTTAACCTGCCTCACTGTGCTGAGAAAAGAACTGCAAAGTGCCTGGCCATGTGGAAGAGAGCAAATCAAAGAGTTTTTCAGATTAACTTTCAGTACTTGCTGCTGGGCTGGAGAGCGTGATGACCCTCTGATATTCAGAACGGCACCCATTTCTCATCTTTGGGAACTCCAAAAGGTTGTTGCTTGTTGAATTTTACTTAAGCTATTGTGAACCTCGAAATAGTACTGTTGTTGGTTATAAGTAATGTGAACTTGTAACTTTAATTCTTGCTGCTTGCGGGTTATTTCATAGGTGTTTACTTTGTGGTGACCTGTACATGTGTGTTTTGGGTTGTGTGAACAGTCGGACAGTGAGAACAGCATGAGTCAGTCTCAGACAGCGGTAAGTGGCCTAGCCGAGCGACACAGAGGTGAACCGTCATCAGCGGTGAATCCAGAGCGGCCACTGACTGTAGACCAGAGAAGTGGTGGCTCCATGAATGGACGTCATGGCAGCGTGGAGCCGGACACGTCAGCGAGGAGAGGACTGAACTTGGCGCACAAAGGGGGGTCAGAGGAAAAGCCATCGACAGCCACTTCTGTTCCCAAAACAAGCCGTCCCCAGCAAGCCGGCAGCTCTGTGGATGGAGATGCCCTCTCCATTGGGTTGAGCAGCTTAATGGGCCGTGCAAGGACTAAAGAGCATCGCTCCCGCACGAGAGCTGCCGAACGCAAAGAAACACAGGAAGAAAGCAAAGAAAAGATTGGGGAAAGTGAGACGCCTTCAGAGCAACCTCAACCATCCGCCCCTGCAACCAGTCCATCACCTAAAGCTGACCCTCTTGCCCCTCCTGTTGGCTTTTTACCTCCTAAGCCGAATCCTCTTACCCCTCTTGCCGGATTCATTCCAGGAACCAAACCCAACCCATTGGCTCCACCTGCTGGTTTTGTCCCAGCTCCTAAACCAAATCCTTCCACTCAACCTACACCCAAACCTGATCCTCTGGCACCGCCGGCGGGATTCATCCCGGCTCCTAAATCAAACCCTTCCACTCAAACTCTGCCCAAACCTGATCCTCTGGCACCTCCAGTGGGATTTGTTCCAATCCCAAAGCGAGACCCGTTTGCCCCGGTGGCAGGATTTATCCCCAAGCCCAAAGTTGACCCATTAGCACCCCCCGCAGGCTTTATTCCTGTGCCACGGACTGCTGCTGTGCGAAAGCCGGAGGTACATACTGCATGTGTTTCTGAATGCTTTTGCAATGCATGTAATTGCTCAGCAAGCCAATGCCGTGAAACTCTTCAAGGCTCACTGCAGAACTAATATCTTGCCATATCTAATGTCAAATGCTTTTTCTCACCCTTCTGTAAAGACTTTGGCTGGTGTCTCACATTAACTCTCTGAAGTGGATTGCAGCTTTAACTTTGAATTCAGCTGATGTCTGCAAGAATTCAGCATGGCAAATGATGATGCTGGAAGCAACTTTTTTGTGCTTTTTTCCCCTCCAAAGCACACCATCTCTTTGAAGAGATCAGACTAACATTGTATTGAAAGTAAAAGTGTGACGTGTCCCATACTCGAGATTTGTGCGGCATTTGCTGCGGCGCTCCAGTAGCGATTGGGGGTTAGGTGCCTTGCTCAAGGGCACCTCAGTTGTGGATAATGAGAGTGGAAGAGATGAGAGTGTTTGTTCACTCCCCTCACCTACATTTCCTGCCGGTACTGAGACTCAAACCCGCAACCTTTTGGTTTGCAAGTTCGACTCTCTAACCATTAGGCCACAACTGCCTATTGGCGCTGATCATGTCAGTTGCAGAGTTGTGATTCCTGATTGTGGCAGTTGCCATCTTTCCAGTTTTTGGCATGATTGTAGACCGTCAGCTTGCATACAAGCACACTGATTAGTGTTGTGTCTGTTAAGGTGAAAGGAGTGTCAAAAACTTCTGCGGCTCCTGCTGAAAAACTTCCATCTCAGATTTCTACCGTCACCAACCAACAGGTGTGTGTCTCGCAACTGCCAAGATGTTTGTATAATACGCTGGTGTTCAGCAGTCAGTGTTGTGTGTTGCCTGAAGAGGATATGTATTCTACATCATTATTGTTTATGTTCCACTGCTGATATTCAGATTTGACCACTTTTAACAATTGTTTACAGTCACACTATTGTGTCAGACTTAGTCTGGCAGTGAACTTGGTATAAGCAGGCCTACAGGTTTCAATGTTAGTATAATTTTATTTAATCTAAAGCAGATGAAAATTACAGGTGGTTTGATAATAATCACCTTGATCAGGGCCACTCAGGCTCTTCACTGATCCTATTTGATTCCATCTGTAGGGATCTCCAATGATTCCATTCCCAGAGAAACACAAACATCTGGAGCAGAAATTTACTGCAGAATCACCTCCTGTAACCTTTCTTTCTTTCTTTCTTTCTTTCAAGACCTGTTGATTTCTCTTCAGTTCACAATAATATGGGGGTTTGAGTAATGTTCTAGCAAAATTTAAATCATATAAGGTGCAATATTACCTGCCTCTTTCCCTGATGTTTATTTATCTTTTGAGGATTTGTGTGTTTATGATCTCTTGGTTTTCCCGGCCCTTTGCAGGCCAAGGCAGCTGAAGACCCTGTGGCTATCCTGCAGGCTGCACATGAAGCTGCCTGTCTGTCTAAGGTCTGGCCACTGCATTGCCTGTGTGAAATTCTGCTTATGTGTACAGCTTAATAGAGTCTCATAGTGCCATTAGAGCAATCTTATCACCTCAGAGCTCCTGGTTGAACCGAAGCATGTTTCCCATTCAAATTTCACTTTTTAAATTCTGTTAATTTGCTGATTCTGTGTGATTAAAGTTTTCTTTGTGGTGTGTGAAGAGAGCTTTTTTATATTTTTTTTCTCTGGATGTAATGGGTGGAGTTTGTCCTCATCCAGCTCCACCTCTGTAGACCAAATGGGTGGAGTTATGTTTAGCGATAGGGTTATGGGTGTGGTTTGGCCGTCTAGCTTCACCCATTACGTCCAGTGAGGGGGAGCTGGTTGTCAAACTTTACCCATTGGCTCTGCGGTGAGCAGCCTCTCTATAGACTTAGAGACGTGTTTGTCTCCCTCTCAGCAGTTTTCTTGTGTGCAGATGCTTCACTATATTATATTCAGATGCTTCACTACAAATATATTTAATTTATATTTTCTATATATTTAGTCTCAGATTTTTGCTTGCAGTGTTCACTTTCTAAAGTCACAAGTATACAACGGACTGAAAAGCTGAACTGACTCACAATCAATCAACCACAGTGTTACTGGACATCTATAGTGTTTCACTCTTTGTGACAGGTGTGTGTGCTCTGACTATCTGTCTCGCTCTCCTCTGCAGGTGAAGACGGAGGAGCAGCTTGCTGCGGAGAAGGCTTGGTACAACACTGAGAAAGTCTGGCTTGTCCATAAAGATGGCTTTTCTTTGGGTTAGTGAAGTCATAGAGTTCATTAAACACTCCTATTATGATCTGAATCCAGTAACAAATGTTCATTTTGTCTGGATAGCTACACAGCTCAAGACGGAGGTGGGCTCTCTCCCAGAGGGGAAAGTGAAGGTCAGACTGGAGCATGATGGAACGTTACTGGAAGTGGATGAGGATGATGTGGAGAAGGTGAGCGGAGTAACTAACCACATGGATGTAACCCATGCAAAACATAAGCCTGTTTAAATACTCTTATGTATTTATCTATCTATGTATCTATGTATCTATCTATCTGTCTCTCTGTCTCTCTATCTATCTCAGGCGAATCCCCTATCATATGATCGAGTGGAGGATCTCTCATCTCTTCTGTACCTCAATGAGTCCAGCATTCTTCACTCCTTGCGTCAGCGCTATGGTGGAAACCTCATTCACAGCTATGCTGGGCCAAACCTGCTGGTGATCAATCCTCTCAGCACCCCTGCCATGTACTCAGAGAAGGTACGAACTTCATAAAAACTCTTAGTCATCTCAGAGTTGTGGTCAAAAGAGATGGAGTGACTTGGTCTCTCTATATCAGGTGATGCAGATGTTTAAGGGCTGCCGGAGGGAGGAAACAGCCCCTCACATCTTTGCTGTTGCGCAGTCGGCATATCATCAGCTGCTGACAACACGTCAGGATCAGACCATTGCGCTACTGGGCAGGAGCGGCAGCGGAAAGACCACCAGCTGCCAGCACCTGCTGCAGTACCTGGTCACCATCGCAGCCGGCAGTGGAAAGGTGTACTCGGGTGAGGAAGAAGATGAGGATGTCAAAAAGCATGTCTTGTTGTACATTGCTATTGTGAATATAAAGCAGCATAGTCCGTTTTATTTTTCTATTTGAATTGTTTGTGTTTCTTGTACTTTAACGTCTTAAACTTGTTTCCGTCACGGAATTTAAAAAAAAGTAATTGCGACTTAATATCTCAGAATTCTGATATTTTTTCTTAGAATTGCAAAATATAAACGTACAATTGCGAGTTATAAAGTCAGAATTGTGTTATCAGCGGCAAAAGCCTTGTGGGCAGCCCGTCGACATATAGCACAGTTGCGCATCGGGCGTCCCGTGTTCGAGTCCCGACTCGAGGACTTTTCCTGATCCTGTCCCCCCTCTCTCTCAAACTTTGATTCCTGTCAACTTACTGTTCTGTCACAAAAACGTCAAAAAAAAAAATCAGAATTGCATGATAAAAACTCGCAATTTCAAGAAAATGTCAGACTTGAGACCTGATTTTTTTCCCTCAGAATATGACTTACTCGCAGTTGAGAGTTTGTCTCACAATTTTGAGAAAAAAGTCAGAATTGTGAGCTATAAACTCTTAATTGCAAGAAAAAAGTCAAAATTGCAAGTTTATATCTCATAATTCTGATATGATGCAAAAAAAGTCAGAATTGTGAGATTAAAAGTATTAAAAGATTAAAAGTATTGCAATTACTTTTTATTTTTTTATTCCATGGTGGAAACAAGCTTCCATATTAAACTATATATTAACTATAATAAAATATAAATAAATAAAAATACAATACATTTATTTATATATATATATATATATATGTTTAAGTTTTAGTAATTTCGTGATTTTTTTATTTTTTTTTATACATTTCTATATTTTTTATTTCTATATTATTTATTTATTATTTTTTATTTCAGTTTTAGTTTTAGTAATTTGTGTACTTCAATTTATTTTTTATTTTATTTCAGCTTTATTTCAATTACTGAAAACAATTTTTAATAGTTTTACTTTTGGTTAACAAAAACAGAGGGAAATAAATCAAGATAAATTCTATGATTTTTATCGTGCATTGTGAACTGTGCCCTTCCCACAGCTGAGAAATGGCAGGCGGTCTATTCGGTTCTAGAGGCTTTTGGGAACTGCAGTACAGCTATGAATGGGAATGCCAGTCGCTTCTCACACATAGTCTCTCTTGACTTCGACCAGGCAGGACAGGTGGCCTCTGCATCCGTTCAGGTAGGGTACAGCGAGAGGATGATTATTCATAATTTCTAAAGACACTGGAGGATTTATCTTTGATTTGCTTTACTGCATGTCTCAAATACAGACCATGTTGCTGGAAAAGTTCAGAGTGACCAGACGACCAGAAGCAGAATCAAGCTTTAATGTGTTTTACTATCTGATGGCTGGAGCAGATGCATCTCTAAAGTGAGCAAGAGACTATTAAAGTTTGCATATTTCTTGCATAAATCAATCCAGCCATCTTCAACATACCATATTCTGGCACAATAAATAGTAAGAATAGTGCAAACTGAGATTTATCCATAGCAGGAACATGTGTAGATTAAAGCTAAACTTCGTGCCTTTCAGGACTGAACTTCATTTCAGTCACTTTGCTGAGAACAACGCGTTTGGGCTCCTCCCTCACTCGAAGGTAAGAAATGCCACACATGCAATCATAAGGCCGAGCTAGACACACACTTTATCTTTTTTATCTGTACACATTGTATCATATTTCATCTTTTCTGTAGCCCGAGGACAAGCAGAAAGCCACTCAGCAGTTCACTAAGCTGCAGGCTGCCATGAAAGTCCTGGGCATCTCTGCTGAAGAACAGAAAACAGTGTGGCTGATTTTAGGGGCCATATACCATCTCGGTGCTGCTGGGGCAACCAAAGGTAAAGCTACCAGCTCCTCCAGTGTCTAAACCAACACTAATATCTGAATGCATGAGAACACTGTAGAATACAGCATGCCTGATTGTACAGAGTGTATTTTAACATCTGTCCACTAAGAGTCAGTAGAGTCTTTTCAGTCATGTGACTAAGAAAATTTTCGCTCTTTAGACTTGTGTGTGTGTGTTTGATGTCTACAAACATTTTTCAGTCATCATCATTGTGTACAATAGTTTGTGTATTATTCGTTGTAAATAATCATGTGTTTTTATTGCATATTGATGCATGCTGCCCCCATCATAACAGAAACTGATGCAGGTAAATGCAAGTCTCTCTCTTTTTGTTTCTGTTTTTAAACTGAAGGCAGGTGGTTTTATTATTTTTATTTTATTTATTTAGCATCTTAATAGAACTGTGCCCATCTTTCATCTGCCCATGTGCTTGTTTCTGCTCACTGATGTCGAACGCCAGAATGAAAATGTTTGTTCTCTTTGATCATCAATCCAGGAGATGAAAGTTTCTCCTTGCTCTTTGGACACTTGACCAAAAAGCTTTCTCAGTAGCTGGAAAATCTTTTGTAGTTCAACATAATGTGATGGATATTTTGTGGTAACACTCTTTCTCTTGTACAAATGTGGCTTTCTGACCCCTCAGCGGGCCGAAAGCAGTTTGCCAGACACGAGTGGGCACAAAAAGCAGCGTATCTCCTGGGCTGCACACTGGAAGAGTTGTCATCAGCCATCTTTAAACCGCATGGAAAGGGCACCCTACCCCGTTCAGCAAGCGTCCGGCAGAGTACGGATGATACGGACAGCTCGGGTATCTTTTTTTTGTTAACATTTTTAAGTATGTCATGAATGCTTCCCTACTTTCTGTTTAAAAAGAGTTTTTTTGTGCGTTTCAGTGTCTAAAGCAACAGCAGCTGAGTGTTTGGAGTCAATGGCATCTGGTTTATACAATGAGCTTTTTACGCTCATCGTCTCTCTTATTAACAGGTAATCAGTGATTACCTAGTGCAGTATGAACTTATTTAGTAGGGTAAGAGATTCATTCAGATATATTTTTCTACTTTCAGAGCGCTGAAGTCCAGCCAGCATTCTCTCTGTTCTCTGCTGATTGTGGACACACCAGGGTTCCAGAACCCTCGTCAGGTGAAGAATCAGCGCGGTGCCACGTTTGACGAGCTTTGCCATAATTACGCTCAGGAACGTCTACAGATGCTTTTTCAGGAGCGAACGTTCATAAGGGAACTGGAGCGTTACAAAGAGGTGTGGAAAAACACATAATCTTGAGCCAATAACAAGTCTCTCAGCTCAGTTTGACACAAAATCTCATGACACTTGACTTACTATAGCTCTTAATTTATATGGCTGTTAATATACTACAACTTAAATTTATATTTTTACTTTTTTAATGTAATTTATTCCTGTGATGACAAAGCTGAATTTTCAGCATCATTACTCCAGTCTTCAGTGTCACATGATCCTTCAGAAATCATTCTAATATGCTGATTTAGTGCTCAAGATACATTTCTTATTATCATCAATATTGAAAACAGTTATGCTGCTTTATATTTTTGTGGAAACCGTGATAGATTATTTCAGGATTCTTTGATAAATAGAACATTCAACAGAACAGATTATATTTGAAATAGACATTTTTTTTTGTAAGATTTTAAATGTCTTTACTGCCATTTTTGATAAATTAAATGCATTCTTAATGAATAAAAGCATTAATTTATTTAACAAAAAAAAAATCTTACTGATCCCAGACTTATTTCTAAGGCCACTTTTCACAATGTCTAGTCAATGTTTATTCATCTTCCACAGTAATATAACGTCATATTATTTTCATTTTTCACCACAAAAATTGGCATATGCAGTTATTTGCAGTTCAGTTAGTTTCATTAATTTGCATGTCATATAATTAAGGCAAAGCATTATTAGTCATTGTCCATCCAAATATCTGTGTCCATCTCTGTGTTTCCACAGGAAAACATTGAGATCACATTGGATGACCTGGAGCCCAGCCCTTCTCGCTCAGTGGCTGTGATTGATCAGTCCTCCAGTCAGGCCCTGGTGAGATGCACTTCCTAAACAAGTCAAAACTGCCAGTTTTTCACCTGATGTTTAAAGTTTGTGTGATTTATATTAAAAAGAGCTCTGTGGATAAGGATTTAAACGGTTAGTTAACACAAAAATGAATTTTCAGTCATTAATTACTCACCCTCATGTTGTTCCACACCCGTAAGACCTTCTTTCATCTTCAGAACACAAATCAAGATATTTTTGATGAAATCCGTTTTTTTTTATCCCCCATTATCCCCCATTATCCCCAA
The DNA here is from genome assembly GCA_037950665.1 of Hypophthalmichthys nobilis. Classification (NCBI taxonomy): domain Eukaryota; kingdom Metazoa; phylum Chordata; class Actinopteri; order Cypriniformes; family Xenocyprididae; genus Hypophthalmichthys; species Hypophthalmichthys nobilis. The sequence goes on from CM075476.1 coordinate 8,314,579, forward strand.
ACGTAATTACCATCATTCAAGGTTCAGAAAAGTTGTAAAGACATCATTAAAATAGTCAACGTGACTACAGTGATTCTCAGAATACTTTTTGTGTGCAAAAACAAAATAAAAATTATAACAAAAATGATTCTTGTCGCTTCATAACATTATGGTTGAACCACTGTAGTCACGTTGACCATTTTAACTGTCTTTACTACTTTTCTGGACCTAAAATGATGGTAATTACGTTGCTTTCTATAGGGGATAAAAAAACTCGCGGATTTCATCAAAAATATCTTGATTTGTGTTTCGAAGATGAACGAAGGTCTTACGGGTGTGGAATGACATGATGGTGAGTAATTAATGACAGAAATGTTTTACCCTTTAATGTTACTTTCATCTCTGTGTTTGTTTAATCAAAAACATTTAGATTTTGAAGATTGAGACTGGAAATGACAAGCTGTTAATGCAGGGCAAATGTAATCCTATATTAAAAGTAATTGTTTGGCCAGTCATGGTGATATACTGCAGTCATTTTTAACAGTAAGAACAGAAGAACTCAGTGAAAGAGATCTGAAGGAAAAGTGTGTGTATAAAAGAAATGATTGTGATTATTTGACAGTGGACATTCATGTTTCAGGTACGCACTCTGTCCCGTACGGATGAGGCCAGAGGTCTGTTCTGGCTGATGGAGGAGGAGGTTTTGCAGCCGGGAGGGTCCGAGGAAACACTCTTGCAACGACTCTTCAGTTACTACGGCCCTGCAGAGGGAGAGAGCACAGGTCACAAACACAAACATGCACAAACACAAACTCACACACTTACATTCTGCCCTGGACCAATTTATGATTTGTTTTTATGCAGGTCATACAGTGGTGCTTAAAAGTGAAAATGCACATCACTTTCTGCTCGGCCACAGTCATGGGACAGATTGGGTGGAATACGACACACGTGGTTGGCTGAACCTAGCCAGGCTAAATCCCACACCCCAGAACGCAGCCAGTCTGCTGCAGAACTCCCAGAAGTAAGACCTGCCTTCAACCCTTTGCACTTGTCACTTTAATAAATCAGTCAAAAAATGAGTATAATAGAAAATATGCTTTAAAATATGTTTTTCATTCAAGAACAAACTCTCTTTCCTACAGAAAGAGCATCAGCGGGATGTTTGTGGGCCGCTCCAGCAGTGCTGCAGTTCTGACCGGCTCAATCGCTGGACTGGAGGGCGTTTCTCAGCTCGCCATGCGTCGGGCCACCAGCATGAGAAAGACCTTCACCACAGGCATGGCGGCTGTCAAGAAGAAGTCTTTCCTACTTCAGATTAAACTCCAAGTGGTGAGTTTTCAAGAGGGTCCTACACCGAATAGTAGTTGTTGGATGTTTCTTCTAAAATCTTTGGTTTAATCTCAACTTTCCATCATTGAATTGTTCAAATTCCCTATTAATTCCAAGAAATGGCTAAAACTACACATTATATATTCCTCTTTCTATCAGGATGCACTGTTGGACACTGTCCGCAGATCCAGGGTTCACTTTGTCCACTGTCTGTTACCCCGAGCGGAAGTTCTGAGGGCCGCAGGGTCCTCAGAGGAGAGTTGTGACCCTGGACTCATGCAGATGGATGTGGCTTTGCTCAGGGCCCAGATCCGTGGCTTCAAACTGCTGGACAGTCTGAGGATTTACAGACAAGGTGAGAAGAAAAAAGATTGAAAGATCCAATCAAATAGATAAAATCAGTCCTCTCTGTTATTTCCTGCTGAATATCTGCATGCTTTATGCAGGTTACCCTGACCACATGGTCTTCTCTGAGTTCAGAAGACGCTTTGACGTTTTGGCCCCTCACCTGACCAAGAAACTGGGCCGAAACTACATTGTGAAGGATGAGAAACGAGTGAGTAGCTATTTCAGAGAATAATGAGCATGGAAATAATAGTACAAAAGCTTTACAATTTACCAAAATGAAGTTTTGGGCTCCTCTCGATCTTTTGTTTCATGAGTCAGAGAGAGAAATGAACTCTGGGTAATCAGGGTTATTGTGACAGCTTAATCAAAAAAACCCCAGCTGGGTCTCTGACTTGAATCAATACGCAGAGCAGACAGGAAAAATGTAGTAATTGCTCTGGGCTTTAGTGCTTACTAAATGCCCAAATGTACTGTAATTATCAGCTAGAAAAATGTCTCTGTCCAGGGGCCTCCTAATCTCGTTTTAGCCCTGTGATTAGCCGAGGGGAAAGGAGAGTTTTATACAAAATCTTTGCACTGTGGTGCTGGTCATGTAAACGGCAGACAGGGTCCAGAATTAACATTCGCCAAGTGCCAAATGGGCTTTGCAAAATAAAAAAAAAATATTCATGAGTTGAATGGAAACTTCATTTGGAAATACAGCATAATGCATAGTTTAAAAATGACAACCTGAATCTCAATGATGCAAATGAGATAAATATTCAAATCAATTAGAATTACGAGAAATGAAGTCTCAATTACGAGAAATGAAGTCGCAGTTACGAGAAATGAAGTCGCAGTTACGAGAAATGAAGTCGCGATTACGAGAAATGAAGGAAAAAATGAAGTCGCAATTACGAGAAATGAAGTCGCAATTACGAGAAATGAAGTCGCAATTACGAGAAATGAAGTCGCAATTACGAGAAATGAAGTCGCAATAACGAGAAATGAAGTCGCAATTACGAAAAAATGAAGTCACAATTACAAGAAATGAAGTCGCGGTTATGAGAAATGAAGGAAAAAATGAAGTCGCAATTACGAGAAATGAAGTCCCAATTACGAGAAATGAAGTCGCAATTACGAAAAAAATGAAGTCGCAATTACGAAAAAATGAAGTTGCAATAACGAGAAATGAAGTTGCAATAACGAGAAATGAAGTTGCAATAACGAGAAATGAAGTCGCAATAACGAGAAATGAAGTTGCAATAACGAGAAATGAAGTCGCAATAACGAGAAATGAAGTCGCAATAACGAGAAATGAAGTCGCAGTTATGAGAAATGAACTCGCGATTACGAGAAAAGAAGTCTATTAAGATAAATTGCAGTAGCAATTGTGAGCTATAAAATCACAATTATGAGAAATTTAGTCGCAATTGTGAGATACAGTCATATTGTGAAATATGAAGTCATACTGTGAGATATACAGTTTAGTTTTTTACTCTAAGGCAGAAACAAGCATGTGTTCTAGACTTGTACAAAGCTGTGCTGTAAAGAATGAACAGCTAAATCATCACATTGTCATCGGGACTAAATATAGTTTTTGCAAAAAAAAACCCCAACAGTTTAATGCCCAGTCTGAAATGTTAATAACACCTGCTTTTAGAGTAAAAAAAATAAATAAATAAAAAAAGAGTACAGAAAGATGCCCAACCTCTTTTAGTAACACAGCAGAGAAGGTCAGTGGTGTTTCTCAGAGAAAGTACAAACGATGCAAAATTGGAGATCTAGAGAGACACAACGAAAAGAAAAAGACAGAGGGAGGTAGAACCGTGTCTCAGAGGAGAGTTTTTTGTGAACCAATTCAAACAATGGCCCTTTAGTTGTCAGGGGCCAAAGCCCCCTTTAGTGCTGTAATCTAGATGGGCCCTTTCAGATGGATCGAGTTCTCAAGACCTTTCCGCATGAGAGAGACAGTGTCAGTGTCACGGTGAGGGCTGATGGTCGTCTGGACAGTTTGGGGACTGTACGGCAGAGAATAACCGGTGATAGTGTGTCCTGTCGGCCTACACAGGGGTCAGCAGTTTTTTTGTAATGTACACTGTGTGAACTAGACATGACACAGTGTGTGTGTCGTTGCAGGCAGTAGAGGAGCTTTTGGAGTCATTGGAATTGGAGAGGAGCAGCTATCACATGGGTCTGAGCAGGGTGAGTACACACAAACACACACATTTCTGTTCAATTTATCACTTTAGAAGCATCAAAGGATGCAGGTGAGTCAAATTTTGAATCATAAGCGGCGTGTGATATTACGACTGTGTTTTTTTTTTTTTGTTTTTTTGTCCACTACTGCATGGTCCGTTGGCTGGAAGCAAGAAACTCTCATCTCAGCATGAGCTGCTTTGTTTGTGTCTTTCCTAGTTCTTCATGCCGTCCTAATCAGTGTGAACAGACGCTGGCGCTCAACAGTTTAATCCCATCAGCTGGAAAATCACGGCAAGCCAAAAAGACCCCTGAAAAAACAAATGGTGTCGTGTGTAAACAAGCCCCGCCTGGCGCGTTCCCAGAAGAATGGAGATTTATTGGACCGTATTATAAGTTGGAATAGTTAGTCATTATTTTGTGGCAGCTGCAATTGGCGTAAAGGTTTGCGAAGGCTGAACTGCGCTCAGAAATAGATTACAATGTCAGGGGCCCTTCACGAAGGATTCGGGCAACCAAACAACTCTACCAACATCTCCTGTCAGTTCTGCTCGACTTCTGCTCTTACGATTATTGGAAATGAAATATAAACCAAATAATGCATTAAATGGACATTGATTTACTTGGTTCGTTTTGATTGTTGTGGTCAGATGTTCTGTTATTGGATATGACACTAGATGAAATAGTTGCATGAGTATAATCACAATTATTTTTGCTCCTTTCACACCCTCAGGCCTTGTTTATATCTTGTTCAACATCAATCTCAGATGAGATGTTTACACCTGGCATTATCATGCTTCTCTGCGTGTCTTGTGATCAAATTTCATGCATCAGATCAGACAGATGTTTTAAAACTGAAATTCTGTCATCATTTACTCATCATCATGTTGTTCCAAACCTGTAAGCATTTGTAAGCATGTCTTCTGCTGAACACAAAAGAAGATATTTTGAAGAATGTTGGCAACTAAACAGTTTTGGTTCCCATTGACTTTCATAGTTTGTTTGTTGTTGTTTTTTTGTTTTGTTTGTGTGTTTTGTTTTTTTGCTCATACAATAGAAGTCAAAACTGTTTACTTACCAACATTCTTCGAAATATCTTCTTTTGTATTCCACATTAGAAAGTCATAAAGGTTTGAAACGACATGAGGGTGAGTAAGTGACGGCAATTTTCATATTTGAGTGTACTATCCCTTTAAATATATGTTAAATACTGATAATTGAATATTAATTTATTTGAATAAGTAGAGGAAAATGATACTGAAGTGTATAAAAAAGCTGCCTCTCTCTTGCTGTTAAAGAAATGTATCCATATTATTTTTTATATTAAAGTTTTTTCAGTTTAAATTCTAATCGATCCTCTAAGACAAATTAATTACAAAAAAACATCACTGTGCTTATGAATGTTCATTTCAGCTTAAAGCTGCATCTGTTTGAAAATATGACTCTATATATGTCTATTCACGTCTCTTTGATTCTACTCTGGCATTTTAGGATCATCATAATATGCACTTTTAACATGCTGTCTTAGCTGTTGTCACAATTATGTTGGTGTGTGTGTGTGTTAGGTGTTCTTCAGAGCTGGAACAGTGGCTAAACTAGAGGCACAGAGGGATGAACACACCAGACAGAACATCACGCTGTTCCAGGCCGCCTGCAGGGGCTTTCTGTCTCGGCAGGCCTTCAAAAAGAGGAAGGTAAAGTCAATTTTCCGTTTTGCTTCAGTCCTGTGCTGAAATTGCAATGTCAATCAATCAGAATCTGAACATTTATTTCTCCAACAAAAATCAAAGGTTTGGTGTGGGTAAGATCTCTTATGCTCTAGTTTTATTAATTGTGAAATATTATTACAATTTAACAGTTTTTTTCTATTTTAATATATTCTAAAATTGTATTTATTCCTGTGGTGGCAAAGCTGAATTTTCAGCAGCCATTACTCCAGAACAGATTTTTACTGGTTGATGTTGTAAATATAATGGTTTATTCATTGACAACTTACTACCATATAGTATTAAGCAGGTGATCATTTATGAAGGTGACTAAATTTCAATTAAGGTTAAGCATCTAATTTCTGCACCTCAAGTGTCACTGAACAGAATTGCATATAAAACACACCTCCACCCCTCCATCTCCCATTGGTCAGCCAAACAAATAGTCCCACCCCCAACTTGCATCACTGATTGAGCCAATGTTGTTGTTGGGCAGCTCAAATAAGCTAAATAATGTTTTGAAAGCACCACAGAATCACAGTTTTTATTCTTTTTGATAATTAACCTACAAATAGTTGTCTCTGCATACAAACTGTGGTAGAAAGTATTTTACACACTTCAGCTTTAAAGGATTAGTTCACTTTAAAATGCAAATAAGCCCAAGCTTTACTCGCCCTCAAGCCATCCTAGGTGTATATGACTTTCTACTTTCTGATGAACACAATCTGAGATATATTAATAAATATCCTGACACATCCGAGCTTTATAATGGCAGTGAACGGGACCAACGAGTATGAAGCTCAAGAAAGTGCATCCATCCATCCATCGTAATCGTACTCCACACGGCTCCGGGGGGATAATGAAGGCCTTCTGAAGCGAAGCGATGTGTTTGTGTAAGAAAAATATCCATATTCAACAAGATATAAAGTAAAATATCTAGCTTCCGCCAAACTTTCGTATTCAAATTTTCATTTTCAAATTTTCCTACATTGAATACGGAAGACGGTCTGGTGGAAGCTAGATATTTTACTTTATATCTTGTTAAATGTGGATTTTTTTTTTTTTACACAAACGCATCACTTCGCTTCAGAAGGCCTTTATTAACCCCCTGAGGTGTGTGGAGTACGTTTATGATGGATGCACTTTCTTGAGCTTCATACTCGTTGGTCCCATTCACTGCCATTATAAAACTTAGATGTGTCAGGATAATTATTAATATAACTCTGATTGTGTTCAGTCATATATGCCTAGGATGGCTTAAAGGTGAGGAAATCTTGGGGTAATTTTCATTTGAAAGTGAACTAATCCTTTAAGTGCTCTCCTGTTTAGTTTCTCTAGAATTATTAGAATTATTATCATGCCATCAAGGTCTTAATTTAATACTCTGAACACTGTCAGATCATGACATGCAGTCAGGCCACTGAACAAAATCCTCTCAGTTCTTTATAAAGTGCATTTTATTAATTCCAGTCATATTTACAGTTTTGGTTTGCAAGTCTTTCTGTACTTTTTCAAAAATTACATATCAAAGTCATACTGTGGCTTTTATGTTTGTGTTTGCAAAGGAACATTAATCATTTCATGCCACGCTGTTAATGCAACTGTCATGTCATTGACAGATGGAGATCTGCATCATCAGCCTGTTTGTTCTGAATCCACATAATGCAGAAATTAAGGAATAGTTCAGTCAAAATTAATATTCTGTCATCATTTACTCATCCTCATGTCATTCACACTCACACTCATCGGAGTCAATAGGACACTTTATGTAATGAAAATGAATGAAGACCAGGGCTGTCAAGCTCCAAAATGACAAAAAAGCAGCACAAAAGATTTGACTTATGTGCTATAATATAATATAAACAACATGAGGGCGAGTAAATGTTGGCAGAATTAAATTTTTTGGGTGAACAGTTCCTTTAAATAAATAAAAACCCCTCTCTATCTCTCAGATCCAGGATTTGGCCATCCGTTGCGTCCAGAAGAACATTAAGAAGAATCATGGCGTGAAGGACTGGCCTTGGTGGAAGCTTTTCACCACAGTACGACCTCTTGTAGAGGTTCAGCTCACCGAAGAACAGATTCGAGGAAAAGACGTGAGTCTTTTTCATATTGCTCTTTATTTCATGTCCCGGTTTGCTCACTAAGTAAAGCTTCTTTCAATTACAGAACTTAAAGAGCACAAAGGTTTACCTATGTATGTGGATGTGTTTGCCTTAAAGATGACATGATCTGAGGGCTTTTGTTGCATCAGCATTAGAGTTGAGGTATCTCTTTGATTCCTGAAGCCGTCATCTCAATCTGAGCTCAAAGCTGTTGCAACATTGCTGTCTGGCCCCTTCCTGAACTCACCTGAAAGCAGAAAGATCTTGCCTGATCAAAAAAAAAACCATCAGATCATACAATATTAGCCTAACAAACCTCAGGCCAAAGATTGTTTTGTTCTTATCTAAATATTCAATATTGTTTTGTGCTTGAGATTTTGCTGGCATTTTGACTCGTAGGAGGAGATCATGTATCTGAAGTTGAAGCTGGAGAAGGTGGAAAAGGAAAGAAACGAGCTTCGGCTGACCTCGGATCGTTTGGAGAGCAGAGTAAGACATGCAAGCATCTTATTTTACTTCATCAGGCAAAGCAGGGCCTCATTTTACTGTCCTGTATTGAAAAAACCAGAGAGAAATTGAGAAAGCAAAGGCTGTTATTTTTGAGTTAGGCAGGCTGAGTGTCCCTATAAGGACAGACAATAAATGTAGTTGATGTCTTAATGAAAATGTAAAAATGCTCCTGCAGGTTTCTGTGACTATTAGGTTTAAGTTGAGGAGATAATATACAAGTACATGTCAATGGAAAGCCTCCACCATTTTAGAAAAACTAAGGCATATGTGTGTTTATATAGATTACGGAGCTGACGGCAGAGCTTTCAGATGAGAGGAATTCCGCGGAGTCTACATCCCAGCTGCTAGAGACGGAGACAAGCGAGAGATTGCGCCTGGAGAAGGACATGAAGGATATGCAGGTACATAAACTTCATGCTTCAGGATGGTATCATTTATACCAGTTATACCAGTGGTAATGTGGTATAATTTACAAAACACTGCATCACTATATTTTGTCACATTATATTGCATGTGCAGTTTTACTTCCAAGCAAACTAAGTCAAAAATCAAACACATTGATCTTTTTTATTCAGACCAATATGAATTTGGATTTATAAAATATTTAAAGTCCCACTGTAGTCAATAACTTTATCCCTTAAAAGTCATCTTTGATCACCAAAATTACATATTTAACAATTTTTTTTCCTTGAAAAAATATTTCTTCATGCCTTAAAATAGCTTGAATGTAACTCTACACCCTTGTCTCATTTAATATACATGCTTCTATGAATATACAAATTAACCCCGCCTCCACTCATTTACACCAGTTCAGAGATCCATTTGTTGACGATGACACGTTGAAGTGATTGGTTACAAGGTAGTTTGTGAAGTCAGAAACACCAGTGATTTCAAACCGCGTTTTTGAGACTGTCTTTGTTTCACTGCAGTTTTAAGAAGTAAATACTCCGCAATGGTGCTGACTGATGAATTTGCGCATGGTTTGTAAAGAGCATGTTAAAAACTCCACATAGACAGATAAACAACATTAAAAGCTTGATTTTCACCACAGGGGTACTTTAAATTTAAAGGTGTACTTTACTTTTTAAAGGTTCCTAATTTTGTTTTGAAGGTCCCCTACAATAGATTTACATGCATCAAAGGTCAAAAAACACTTTAATTTACTCATAATATACATTGCAGCATCACCTCATTTCTCGAAGAGTCTGAAAACGGTTTGTTTGAAGATTCTAAGCCGCTCCTTTCCGCGAGCCTACTCAGCTCTGATTGGTCAGATGGCCCAGTCTGTTGTGACTAGTCTACCGCTTACAGCGCGTGTTGGAAATGAACCGCCTCTTACCATATCTCCGGGAGCTTCCTCGGCGCTTGAGGTTTTTCCAAATCAATTCCAGCATTAGTCCTCATCCTTCTGAACTGCATGCAAAGTGAATTTGCAGTGCTGAAAACAGAATGTTCTCAACATGTCGACAACACGAACCAAACTCTTCCAGACCTCAGCTACAACTACAGTGTTTGAGGGCGAGTCAAAGTAAACGTTGTTCAGGGGCAGCCAATGAAGACCATAAGCTGGCGTTATGCAAATTTGTTACATTGTTACATAGGTATGTAACAGAAAGTTAGACTGCAATTGCTGACAACTCATTTCGGCAGTTCAGAATCGATTGATTCTTTTAGGAGACAATAAATTCATTTGTTGTCACTTTGATCTTTGAAACTTTGCAGACTTTTTACATTCACAAACAGCTATATTACACACTGCATGAAAGGTAATATCCGAAAAAGCATAATAGGGGCTCTTTAAATGCTACTGTTTATCACTATGTTGTGAATATGGCGAACAATATGACATCTTCATTAGTAGAAGTGTAACTAAGTCCTTTATTTATAAGTGTAGCTTTTCTGTAGTTAAACTGCTTTAGATTATGAGTAGTTTGTATCATTGATTAACTGGAAGTTGTGGTGAAAGTCTGTTGGAGAGCTTTCCTATATCAACTTATAGTTGATAAACTTTCTTTTATAATCTGAGGAGGTTGTGGTTGGAGTCTATTTTACAAGTGGGCCACTTTTTCTGAAACTCAGGTGAAGTTTGACACTGTGAAGAAACAGATGGAGTCCATGGAGATGGAGATCATGGAGGCCAGACTCCTCCGGGCATCAGAACTCAACGGCGAGATGGACAACGATGATGATTCTGGTAAAACACAAAACAACAATCTAGATGACCAGATAGAAGATAGAAACTGAAGCTGATCTCAGAAATGCTTAATTTTGATAAGAACATATCAATTTTTTTGAGAGTAGGAGTGGTTTCCTTGGCTGCTGAGACCGAAAGAGGACTAGTTTGGTCAAAAACTGCTCAACACACACACACGTTTGTTTTTGTGAATTGTGGGGACATTCCATAGGAATGTCCCCCCAACACCTAAACCTACCCATCACAGAAAACTGTGCACATTTTTACTTTCTCAAAAAATCTAATTCTGTATGATTTATAAGCCTTTTGAAAAATGGGGACATGGGGTAATGTACTCATAAGTCACCCTCTCCTTGTAATACCTATGACATACCCATGTCATTATACAAATTTGTGTCCTGATATGTCACAAACACGCACACACACACACACACACACACACACACAAAAACCCAGCTCAACAAAACAACACAACTCAGGGAAAATCTTTCTGTCTGTGTGTTTGTGCATATCAGGAGGTGAATGGAGGTTAAAATATGAACGTGCCATCAGAGACACAGAATTCACAAAGAAAAAACTTCAGCAGGAGATGGATGACAAGCTGGAGACAGAACAACAGAACAAGAGACACCTGGAGAGAAAAGTTAGTATAGCACAGTAAATACACACACACAAGGTGCACACACACTAGGTTTGCCAAACAGACTACACACAGTATATAATGTATCTGAATTCAAACTCTGTTACAATAATAGTCTGACGATGGAAGCCAGTAACACTTCAGAAACTTCACTTTCCTGTCTCTCTCTCTGTGTAGTTAGCGGACTTACAGGCTGACCAGGAGGAGTCCCAGCGATCTGTCCAGCAGCTGAAGAAGAAATGCCAGCGGCTAGCAGCTGAACTGCAAGACACCAAACTGCACCTAGAAAATCAAGAGGGACGCAACCATGAGCTGGAGAGAAAACAGAGGAAGTAAGAGCCAATCACACACATACACCCTCATACTGGTTTCCATATTTTATGAGGACTTCCCATAGACATAATGATTTTTATACCGCACAAACTGTATATTCTATCCCCCTACAGTAACCCTACCACTAACCCTACATATACCCTGCATTTTTAGATTTTTAAAACACTTCATTTAGTATGATTTATAAGCTGTTGTCCTCATGGGGACCAAAAAATATATCCCCATAAGGTAAAAATGTACTGGTATTACTATCCTTGTGGGGACATTTGGTCCCCATAACGTCGGGAATACCAGGTACACACACACACACATTTTCAAAAAAACATAATTTAGTATGATTTATAAGCAGTTTTCCTCATGGGGACTAAAAAATGTCCAAATGACATTTTGTCCCAACAACGTATGGTCTACCAGGACCACACAAACACATACACACTCTTTCTCAGTTTGTGTTTTCAGTCTCCTGCCTGGTCACCTGCTGGGATTTGATTATAGAGATTTTGGTTTGATTATTGTTTACTCTGTGGTTGTTTCAGCCATTTTTTTACGGTTTGATTGTTTGGGCTGTTTTTTATCATTTGAAAGTTTGAGCTGTCTGTTTACTTTTTGTTTCTTTGTTTACCATTTAATTGATTCAATGGTTTATTTACTTTCTGAGTAGTTGGGCTGTTCATTTAATGTTTGGGCTGTTTGTTTACTTATCGTTTAATCATACGTTTGTTTAATCATACAGTTTATTTAATCAAACAGTAAGCAATTAATGTTAAACAAATGATTGTTTAAGCTGTTTGATTACTGTATGATTGTTTGGGCTCTTTACTCTTTGATTGTGTACTTACTGTCTGATTACTGTCTTTTGTTTGTCGTTCGGTTATTTAAACAGTTTTTACTGTCTTAATTACTATTTTTTTTTGTTTAAGCTGTTTTTCTGACTTTTGTTTGTTGTTTAGTTAAAGCTTTTAATTTACTGTCTGATTTCTGTCTTTTGTTTGTTGTTTAGTTAAAGCTAATCGTATACTGTCTGATCACTGTCTTTTGTTTGTTATTTAGTTGTTTAAGCTGTTTGTTTGCTGTCTGATCACTGTCTTTTGTTTGCTGTTTAGTTGTTTAAGCTGTTTGATCACTGTCTGATTGCTGTTTTTTGTGTGTATTGCTGGACTGCTTGATTTTTTTCATGTGGCTGAATTGTGTTCAGTATTTGGCTGATGTTGCTCAGAACTAAAGCTTAGCAGATCAGACTTAGAGCTGGAACTAAACTTTAACATGCATTTAACTGCATAGACTTCATTTTGCTCAGAATTTCCAGCATCTGTAGAATTGGAAAAGGAAAAAGAAGCTCAGACTGTATTTGTTTGCTCTGATGTTTTTCCCATCATACTGTGGTTGAAATGACATTGCTTAATGCTTGTCTATCTTCTGAATTTTCTGGCAGGTTTGATGTGGAGAAGAACCAGGTTCAAGAGGAACTACAGAAGGAGAGGAACCTGCGGGAGAAACTGGCCCGAGAAAGAGATATGATGACGGGCGAGATGTTTACAATCAGACAACAGCTACAGGTGAGAATTAAGATCGAAAAGTGTGTGCCTCTCTCTAGTAACTCTCTCTCTAAGCAAATCACTTAATTTCAGGTTTCTGTAATAATTTTATGCCAAGTTGCTTTGGATAAAAGCATCATCTAATGATTTATAATTTTAAAAATAGGAGAAGGACACAGAGCTGTGTACGGTCAGTGTGAAGGTAGAGCAGCTGGAATCCGAGCTCCAGGATCTCTCCTCTCAGGAGTCCAAAGACGAGGCTTCACTTGCAAAAGTTAAGAAGCAACTGCGTGACCTGGAAGCAAAGGTCAAAGATCAAGAGGAGGAGCTTGATGAACAGGCTGGAAATATTCAGATGCTGGAGCAGGTACAAGCTAAAAAATGGCCAATTAAAAGGAGAAAAGCTAATTTAAGATATTAATAAATAATATAATAGTATTAGTGCTGTCAAATCGATTAATCACGATTAATTGCATCTAACACAAAAGTTTGTTTACATGATATATGCATAGATATTATTAAATATTATGTATATACTGTATATTATATATTATTATATTGACAGTTTGACACACACACACAGATGTGTGTGTGTGTGTGTGTGTGTATATATATATATATATATATAAATGTAATTATATAGATACACATATTATGTAAACACAAACTTTTATGTTAGATTTTACAGCCCTAAATAATATATAAATAATACAAAAATAACATTGTTCAGCACATAATTTCTTTATAGCTTGGAAAAGTGCAACTTGTTTTGCAGAGGATAATGTCAAATTAACCTCATCTAATCTCTAGTATGTGTGTGTTTGCGTGTGTGTGTGATTTAGGCTAAACTCCGTTTGGAAATGGAGATGGAGAGATTGAAACAAACACACTCTAAAGAGCTTGACAGTAAAGATGAGGAGGTGGAGGAGATCAGACTGTCCTGCAGTAAGAAGGTGAACACAGGATCTGAACACTCTAATCAACTCAATTTGAGACCTCCATGTTTCCTAATGGCTCTTTTGCAATGTGTGTGTAGCTGAAGCAGATGGAAGTACAGTTAGAGGAGGAATATGATGATAAACAGAGGGTTCTGAGAGAAAAGAGAGACCTGGAGTCCAAACTGATGACAGCACAGGAACAGGTACAAACACAACACTAATATTGCAGACAGCATACAACACTCCACTCCAATAAGCATAACACAGTATTACACCATATAACAGGTTGGCCAGAAGGATGTAGAGACAGAGAAACGTCTCAGGAAGGACCTGAAGCGCACAAAAGTTCTTCTAGCTGATGCTCAGATTATGCTGGACCACCTGAAGACTAACGTGCCCAGTAAGAGAGAGATCGCCGCACTCAAAAATAAGGTAGAATCACAATCAGAGCTATAGAAATTACAATTTATATCCTTCACTGGATTGATAGATCGAATAGGGCTAATTTCTTCATGTGAGCGTATGAGTGTGTATGTTGTATCTGGTTTAGTTGGAGGAGTCCGAGTTTGCCTGCGCAGCCTCAGTTAAAGCACGCAAGTCCATGGAGCTGGAAATTGAAGACCTTCATATCCAGATGGACGACATCACCAAAGCCAAGATGTCTGTGAGTTGAATTCTATTTTATCTGAAAACAGTTCATTGTTCATAAACAGAACAAGATTTCATCATTTAATCATACAGTTTGTTTATTCGTACAGTAAGGATTTATTGTTTGACCTGTTTATTTACTGCATGATTGTTTGTTTACTGTTTGTTCTTGGTTTTGTCATTTAGTTGTATAAGCATTTTCAGATGTTTCACAAGTTTCATTGAGTTCTTCCGGTTATTGAGCAGTTTAAAGGGCTATATGTAGAATTCAGAAATGCTTGTTATTAGCGACACCGGTGGCCATTAAGTGAACTGCAGCCAGCAACTTAATGCTTATGCACGCACTCGCGTACATGTAACGTACAAGTGACTGAACGTGATTCAAGCCCCGATATACTGAGTTCTTTTTCGTTCTTTGCTTAGAAATAAAAAGAAGTTGGAAATACCTTTGCAGCGATATACTGGTAACAGACAGCTATATGCGTACACGATGCTGAGAACGATGTTTAGATAATTGACCCTTCGCCTGGGAGTTTGATTGACAGGCGATCTAACCAGTCATAACACAGAATCCGTCGTTTTGTCCGACAAAGCAATCAGGGGAGTTAGATTAATTTCGGTAGACTTGAACTTACTGATGTCTTTCCACGGTTGAAACAACATTCCTTCTGATATTCATGTTTATTTGATGCTATAAATTAACTAGTTGGAACAAATGATCAGTTAACGAGTTGTTTGAACTGAAGCGCTACAGCGATCCGTCACAACACATTAAAGAGCCACAAAAAGGTATTTATTGTTTAAATTTATTTTAAACGTTTTTGTTTCATATGAAAAGTAACATGCTATGTCTTGTCTATCGACGTGTTGTCAGTGTCCTCTTTGCTCCACAATGCGTTTTTCACTGCATGAGACCATGATGTGTGGCGTGAGAGCGGCATGGCTTGTCGGACGCAGCAACAGTAACTAAAGGGGGCGGGTTTTTGCGAGCAGTAAAGAAAGCATCAGATCATAGCGATGTGGATATGTTTGCACAAGCTCTGCAATTTACCGGCATCATGTTGACAGATGAGGTAGCCTAATTATGCCTGTTATGATAGTTTGAATCAAAAAGTATGTTTGAGACTACAGACTATATAGATCTGACAATGTGAGACTATAGTTTGAATGAATCCCTTTTCTTTGCAAGTTTGCATGACAAATTGACATTACAGTACAGAATAGCTCTTTCGGCATTATCCTGAACATTAAGCATTCATTTAATGTGTCATTAAACGGAAGAGAGGCTCTCAGGTACACGTAAACTTCACATCCTTTGGATTTTCCCAGCGAATATGGCCAGAGTCCTTAACATAAAAATCAGTCTATAGGCTTTCATAGACAACCTTGGAAGTCGGGGAAGGTCTTGTTTTTTAAGTTTCATTACAAGATGTTCACACATTGGCAATACAAAAAGCAATTAATACCTGACAATTCTTGCATATAGCCCCTTTAACTGCATGAAATTGATTGGTTAGTCATTATAGACCACAAATTCATCACACTTTTAGAAATTTATAGGGGAGAGATTGTGCCATTCAAAACATGTTTTCCTACATTAGAAAACTAAAATTTTGTCCACCAGATCTGTCAGAGCTTTTGTCAGGCAATATGTTTGTTTTGAGCAATATATCATCTTTTGAATTGAATAGAGCAGAGTAAATGTGTCATGATTCACTCAAACTGCTGGGTAGAGACAAATAAAGAGCATGTAGTCATTTTCCTGCTCAGGCTGATGGAAAAACCATTTAGAAAAAATGTATTCCAGTGAAATAAACTTTAAACCTCTGATAAAGAATCATGGTGTCCTAACCAGCACAACGTGATAAAGCGTTGTTAATGTTAATCTGAGTTTTCGTCCTAACAGACTGTGACTGTGACGAGACATTTTTACAGTTGCTTGGTTTTTATTCCTGCAGTGTCTTTCTATCTGGCCCTGCCCACAGTAAACTCTCATTGGTCCAAATCCTGCTCCACATGGAATTTTAAACATCAAATATGTTCTGATTGGCTGTGATTTTGTCACTTCACATTTCACCTCGCTGAGGACAGAAAAAATGGTGGAGATGAAATGAAAATCAGTGTAGCTTTACTCTTCTCTGATTACTCTTTCTGAATCTTTCTGCATTTGAGAGCACTCACTTCCTCCCTAATCATGCTACAGGCTCTTTCAAGAACCCCAAAACATGTTACTCAGAATTAAATGGTTCAGTTGGGGCTTGGGGTGTACATTTGATTTATTTTTCATGAGGAAGGGCAGATGACGTCAAATAGGAGAGTTTAAGGGTATAATCTCCTTGTCGCTGCCTTAACCAGAAATATGCAATTACTGTGTGTGTAATGACAGTGTTTTAGTCCCACTCTCGTTCTTACTCTAAAATGGCAGAAGCATAGTTGTTAAAACGTCACAGTGCTGCTCTAGCTGTATTTCGGCAAGCATTCTGTTATTAAAAGTAATGTTTTTTTTGGTCAAAAAGATTGTTTTGCTCTGAAAGGGTCACAGACAGCAGGGAAAAACACAAATAATAATAAAACACAACTCTTAGATATAGCTAAATAAATAAGTTTGGTAATTGGGGCTGAAAAAACATAATTTGTTGTTGATGTCAAAAGCTATGTGTCCAGTCAAACTCTCCTGTATTTTGGTGCGGTATTTATTTATCTGTCACATGGTAGAAGCTGTCAATTCAGACAGTTTCGAACATTGACAGGTTGTGTTTTCTCATCCTCGAAAACTCGTGAATAAAACTATTCAGGGTACTTATCCACCCCTGTCTGTTCTGTCTACCTCAGTTGGAGGAGCAGATAAGTCGTTTGCAGAGAGAGAAGAATGACCTGCAGTCTCGCTTTGAGGAGGATCAGGAGGACATGAACGAACTCATGAAGAAACACAAAGCTGCAGTGGCTCAGGTGAACTCACATCCTGTGTATATATATATGTAATACTTTTATTCAGCAGGGATGCATTAAGTTGATCAAAAGTGATGGTAAAGACATTTGTAATGGTACAAAAAGATTTCTATTTTTCAAATCAATGCTGTTCTATTGAACTTTCTATCATTAAAGAATTCTGAAGAATAAAATAAATCTATCACTGTTTCTACAAAAATATTAAGCAGCACAACTGTTTTCAAAATTGATAATAATCAGAAATGTTTCTTGAGCTTCAAATCAGCATATTAGAATGATTTCTGAAGAATCATGTGACTCTGAAGACTGGAGTAATGATGCTGAAAATTCAGCTTTCCTATCACAGGAATAAATTATAATAAATATAGAAAATTGTAATTTAAAATTGTAGTAATAATTCACAATATTACTGTTTTTACAGTATTTTTGATCAAATACAGTATCTCACAGAAGTGAGTACACCCCTCACATTTTTGTAAATATTTTATTATATCTTTTCATGTGACAACACTGAAGAAATGACACTTTGCTACAATGTAAAGTAGTGAGTGTACAGCTTGTATAACAGTGTAAATTTGCTGTCCCCTCAAAATAACTGGGCCCAATTAGCCATTTTCTCTCCCCGGTGTCATGTGACTCGTTAGTGTTACAAGGTCTCAGGTGTGAATGGGGAGCAGGTGTGTTAAATTTGGTGTTATCGCTCTCACTCTCTTATACTGGTCACTGGAAGTTCAACATGGCACCTCATGGCAAAGAACTCTCTAAGGATCTGAAAAAAAGAATTGTTGCTCTACATAAAGATAGCGTAGGCTAAGCATGGTGGTGGGAGTGTCATGGTCTGGGGCTGCATGAGTACTGCCGGCACTGGGGAGCTACAGTTCATTGAGGGAACCATGAATGAGCAGAGCATGACCCCCTCCCTTCGGAGACTGGGCCGCAGGGCAGTATTCCAACATGATAACGACCCCAAACACACCTCCAAGACGACCACTGCCTTGCTAAAGAAGCTGAGGGTAAAGATGATGGACTGGCCAAGCATGTCTCCAGACCTAAACCCTATTGAGCATCTGTGGGGCATCCTCAAACGGAAGGTGGAGGAGCGCAAGGTCTCTAACATCCACCAGCTCCATGATGTCGTCATGGAAGAGTAGAAGAGGACTCCAGTGGCAACCTGTGAAGCTCTGGTGAACTCCATGCCCAAGAGGGTTACGGCAGTGCTGGAAAATAATGGTGGCCACACAAAATATTGACACTTTGGGCCCAATTTGGACATTTTCACTCAGGGGTGTACTCACTTTTGTGGCCAGCGGTTATTTTGAGGGGACAGCAAATTTACACTGTTATACAAGCTGTACACTCACTACTTTACATCGTAGCAAAGTGTCATTTCTTCAGTGTTGTCACATGAAAAGTTATAATAAAATATTTACAAAAATGTGAGGGGTGTACTCACTTCTGTGAGATACTGTAAATGTAGCCTTGGAGAACGTAGATATATCAACATATCGGCCTATAAAACATTTAAGATACTATATCACAGATTAAGAGTTAAAATTAACTCTTTGTGTTACATATGTTTTAGTCTACAAGAGATCTGGCACAAATCAGTGACCTGCAGACCCAGGTGGAGGAGGCCATGAAGGAAAAACAAGAGATCCAGGACAAGGTATCAAAAAAATTCCCCGAATACACAAAAAAAGCAGATGCTCTCTTCCTTTTTTGGCATATACAACCTGAAATCGACCCCTATTCCCTAATTTACTATTTCCTTTAGTATATAGTGGATTTATAGATGATTAGGGGCCCGATGCAGTGAGAGAACTGCGGTGGATCGGTCACATGTGACCTCAGTGTGTGTTTTTATTCTTTTCGGCAGCTTCACTCCCTGCAGTCACAGCTTGAATTTCAGGAACAGTCTATGGTGGAGAAATCGCTTGTCAGCCGCCAGGAAGCCAAAATCCGTGAACTGGAGACCAAACTAGAATATGAGAGGACCCAGACCAAACGTCTGGAGGTGAGTCATGTGTACGGCTTGACAAATTCTGTTAATTCATAGCAAGACACTGAACCAGGGCTATAGTTTCTGTATTTTAGTTGTAAATTTCCTTTTTAGTTTTAATGTTTTTATTTAATTTCAGTATAGTTTTAGTTTTCACTCATAACCGAGCACAACAAATTATTCCATGCATAATTCTTTTAGTGAATTGGGTGCTAAAACAACGTCCACAGCACATGCAAATTAACAACGCAATCAATTCATTTACAGTTCATTTCTTTTCATGAGCTCTTATCTTTGGCTTATATTCGTCCTCTAGTCTCTTGTAACACGGCTGAAGGAGAACCTGGAGAAGATGACTGAGGAACGAGACCAGCGTGTTGTCAGCGAAAACCGGGAGAAGGACCAAAACAAGCGCATGCAGCGGCAGATCCGGGACATAAAGGAGGAGATGACTGAACTGTCTAAGAAAGAAACAGAAGCCAGCCGCAAAAAACATGAGCTGGTGAGTTTCAGATCACCCCTGCTGGATGGAGAATGCCTTAGTATCACTATAGTGACTATAATGAAGAGAATCTGCCACAATGCCACCTTTTATGAAACTATAAAATGGTTTCTATAAAACCGTGGTAATTTTTCATAACTTTGATTGGTTGGACCTTTTAACAGGAAATGGATATTGAAAGTCTGGAAGCAGCCAATCAGAGCTTACAAGCAGATCTGAAGTTGGCCTTTAAGCGGATTGGTGACCTGCAGGCTGCTATGGAAGATGAAATGGAGACGGATGATGATGATGACATCATCAACAGGTATGAGGATTATTCTCCTGTCAGTACCGCTGTTCCCTTGGCAACATTTCTCTGAAGCTGATCAGGATGACCACTGCGTGTTACTATCGTTGATATGCACTTTTTCAGTTCTTTTGCTTTTCTTTTTAATCCTGGGTTTCCTGTCTCCAATTTTTTGATAATGGATCAACAGTTTACTCATTTTCCCTTTTCTCCTTTTCATTTTCCCTTTTCTCCTCTTTTTTTAATTTTTATTTTTGGCAGTTTACAAGACATGGTGACAAAGTATCAGAAAAGAAAGAACAAAACGTGAGGATACTAAATGGTCTTTGTTTCTCATCTGTTGTTGGTTTGAGTTTGTAATTATATTCATTTTAAGAGCATGTGAAAATGTTGTTGTATTAATCTGTGATTCATATGAAGTCTTACATGGCAAGAATTATTTTCAGCTGAAATTGAGTCATTAGTCCAATAAGTCATTTGATAATACAGCAACATTTTCCTGTCTTCATGAGCATGTGCTGTACATGTTTAACACTATCATTGTTGCTAATCTGATTTGACCCATAACACCAGCCATCTTTTCATCTTAAAATGTATTTAGAATTTCTAGAAATTGAAAAAAAAAAAAAAAAGAGGAAATTATTGTATAGTGAATAGGATTTAGGCTCAGCTTTGAAATATTTAATCAGCTAGAAATTGCTCTTTGTGAGTAGTATCTTTATAAAATATTTTAAAAAATAATTATCCAATTGGGATATCATGGAAATGGCATTAAAATGTCAGGGAAATTGGTTATTTGTCAAAAGATGTTGGAGTCCTATACATTAGACTTCTATATATACTGAAAAACACAAAGAAGCCGTTGTTAAATGAATCCCACTGAACCCGTTGAGTTTTCATTCTGTGTGTTTGAAAATCTAAACGAATGCATTAAGTTTCCACTTCCAGAGCGAATTATGATTCAGCATAAAGTTTCCCAGGTGCTCTATTAATTCCTAGTGCATCTTGCTACTTAACTGTGTTTAGCACATTGTGGTGTGTTTATGTGTGTTGCTGTGCAAGTGTAACTGCTTGGATTCGGGAAGGAGGGAATCCGCTGCATTTGGTTGATTTGCTGTAATTGGGTGGAACTGCGATACGCAACCAATAGAAGCAGAATGTCACAGTCGATTAGCATCAGAATGTGAGCTGTGTGTGTGCTTAAGCTTTAAATTGTGTGTGACAGTAAGTTGAAATTTTCCATAAAAGCTGCAGCCTAAATCCACTGCCCTCATGGCATCCCTGATTGTGTGTTTGTGCAATTTATGCTTGTATAAGCTTTTGTGTATATTCTTAAAAGCAGAGCCTGATATAAACAGTAATATTAACTGCAAAGGCTCATGGTAGTGATATGACATGCCACACTGCGTTCACAGATCTCCACAGAGAGATTGCAGTAAGAGATCTGAATTCAAAGTATGATGTGAATGGTTTCTCTTTCTCTCCCATCTTCCAAAATAGAGGCAGTTATTGTGGGATGGATTGAAATCCTCTTCTCCTATATTTATTTTATTGAAACCACTTGTTGTGGCACTAACAACTAACTGAAGTATCATAACCTTCTTGTCTTGACCAGCTGAAATGACCTTTATGTCAGCTGCTATATCTGATTGAGCTTCTCTTGTTGGCAGTGGAGATGAATCAGATATGGACTCTGAGGTGGAGGACCGCGTGGATGGGGTGAAGTCATTGCTCTCCAAAAGCAAAGGATCCACTAAGACACTCTCTGATGAGGGCACACAGAAGACCACTAGGTCAGTATGGAACCCCTTTAGTTTAGAGTTTCATTTCAAGGTTTGTGATCATTTTATGAGGCCTCAGAGTTGGAGAAATTAAACCACATTTAATGATGTTGGGGAACTAGTGACTAAATAATGAGTTTGTTTACATTTAATGTATGTTTTTACTTTGGAAGTACAAGTTAATATTTTTATGAGTTGATCATTTAAAAGCTTTAAAATTAGTTTTAAAAAAGTGAAAGTGATATGTGAAGGCCAAGTATGGTAACCCATACTTGGAATTTGTCCTCTGCATTTAATCCATCCAAGTTAGTGCACACACATTAGGAGCTGAGAGTGAACACACACACACACTGCAAACTGTGGACATACACATCCGGAGCAGTGGGCAGCCATTTTCGCCCAGGGAGCGATTGGGGGTTAGGTGCCTCAATCATTTTCCTGCCAGAATCGAACCCGCAACCTTTGGATAACCAGTATTACTCTAACCAGTATTACTCTTTTTAGCTATATATATATAATATATGCATATTTATTTATTTGTTTTTTGTTTTGTTTTTTGCTGGGTGCTAACTAATGTAAAAACAATGGGCTATTTAAGAACAAGCTTTCCAATATGTCCCACACCAACTTCTTGTTTCAAAAGGAACTGTCAACACAGAAAAGAAAACCATTCGTGTGGCCTTTAAGACTTGTTGTATGATATAAATATTATAACATATTTCCATAACTTCAGTCAGGAGTGAACAATAATCATCTAAACTTTAATGCAGTTTTCTTGACCTAGTATATTTAGTCCGGAGCAGTGGGCAGCCATTTTGCTGTAGCACCTGGGGAGCGATTGGGGGTTAGGTGCCTTGCTCAAGGACATCACAGTGATTTCCTGCTGGTATTGAGACTCGAACCCACAACTTTTGTGTTACCTGTCTGACTCTCTAACCATTAGGCCATGACTGCCCCTATTCTTTTTTGACCAGAATGATCCTGGGCTCAAAGTTTTCTGTGTAGAGCTGATTGAACAATCGTCCAAAGAGTATAGACGGCTTTTGTAGCTAAATTTACAGGATAAGAACATTGGGGACATATGCAAGCCAAGACTTGCATATGTCCTCTCCATCTGTGAGAAGTACTAATAAGCTCAAGACAGCATTTGATGGTGTTGGATTCATGACTGTCTCACCAGGAACTGCTGTTACTGTTCTTTTCCTCAGTAGTATTAGTATGGAGCTGTTACATAATTGCCATTAGGAGTTTAATCCTTTTAAGTTTATTCCTGGGGTTGGTGTAAAATATGCTCCTAAATTACCTCTCAAATCTCTTTCGTTCTTTGAATTCATGTTTATCTCTGTCACGGGTATCATCCTGTTTCATTCATTGATCATCTGCAATTCTTTCGCTTTTAATGTGTTTTCTGTCCGTCTCAGACACCCCAATGCCGCTAATGCTGATGTGAAAGATATAAAAGAAGTGAAAGAGGGAAAAGAGGGGAAGGAGGAGGTAAGAAAAGACTCAGACGAGAGTCGTCCAGTGTCAGTGATGAGCTCGCTCAGCTACAGGAAACGCTCCCATCAGAAGGATTGGAACGGAGGTGCAGGGGATGAGAGTTCCCTCTTCAGCGCCCTTCGGGAGCAACCGGACATGCCTGACCGATTGTCGTTACGAAAAGCTAAAAGCAAATCCACCGACAGGCCTCAAACTGGTGATGACCTGGATGACCGAGGTTCAGTGATCTCCCAGGCTTACTCAGAGGCTGCCAGCAGGGCCAGGAAAGGCCTAGACCGTCGCTGGACCAAGAGCAGTCCAGAATTTGACAAGGAGTCCACGGTGTCCTCAGTGGCTCCCAGTCGAGCTTCCACCCGCCGCGGGATGGACCAAGATGATGATGCTCGGTCTGGTGTGAGCAGCTTCAGCTTAAGACGTAGTACTTCTTGGATAGATGACAGCCGCAGCGATTACGGGTCAACGAGTACCAGTCTGAGGCAACGATCTAGAAGTCGGAGTCCTGGGAGCACCAGCGTTGGCTCTCGAATCTCCCTGGCCCACAGCACCCGACTTAGTGAGTTCGGAGTTCGTTTGAATAATGATGATGTTTATGAAGATGATGATGTTGACTCTGTAAGTGTGGCCGCATACAGTCCACGCTCACTGGGCCGTAGTCTGTCTACTCCCGCCCAACTACGCTCCACCGAGAACCCACTGGATGCCTCTGATGTTAAACCTGTGAGCCACCGCAACTACCTGGACCCTGAGCTAGAAAAAGCCATCAATGAAGTCCTGAGCTTCAAGCCAATCAAATTCAAACGTCGTAGCTTAGAAGACTCAGATGAAGATGAAGAGGAGAAAGGTGGTGGTGCAGGAGAGGAAGAAGACAGGAAGAGCATCAAGAGTTTGCTGCAAGACAAGGACGATGAAGGTCTGGGCCACAGAGGGTCCAGTTTGAGACGCTCTGCTTCAGGTTCTGCTGTAGATTCTGGACGTTCTGGAAGCTCGTTAAGTTCCTTCAGCTCCAAGAGCAGCAAGAAAAAGAACAAGAAGAAGAGCAGGCGCTCTGAGTCCGACAGCTCCTCCAATGAGGGTCACACTCGGCGGCATTCCAGACAGAAAGAAAAGAGAGGATCCAGAAGCTCAAGGAAGAAAGAATCCGGATCGTCCAAATCAGAATCCGAGTCTGAGTCATCATCTTCAAGCTCTGCATCAACCGTTTCGTATCGCAGCTCGAACAGTGTGAAGAGGACCCCGGGTAAGAAAACCTCCGATGGGGGTCTGGAAAGTGATGAAGAACGGCCCCCCAGCAAAAAAGAAATTAAGAAACAGAAGAAGAAGGTGGACAGCCTTGTAATGAAGTATATTTACAAGCCTGACAGTGAATAAGGATCATTATCAGGTGATTTTGGATGGGCCAGACTAAGAATTGATGATCTCAAGAAGCTTCTCTCCAAACGCATGATGTGATCTGCTGTGTGTTAAACTCTAAACAGTGTTTAAATTTTAATAACCTCAGTCAAGAAATGAAATCTAATGACCTCCTTTGTGCCACTGGATGGAAAAGCATGCCCTGACGTTGAAGCTTAAGCATGGTTTTTAGGTTATAACAATGTCACAGCCAGATTCAAAGTGTGCCCACATACAGTAGAGTATTAACAATTGAATGTTTACCTTGATTTCGCCAAGTAGGACATGTTCCTCATTGGTTCTGGAACAACAGTCTATCAATCAGAACTTTGCGAAAGGTTAGGTCTAGGGATGATTTTGGAGCTTGCAGAACCTTTATGAACCATATTATTATCAACATTTTAATTTTAGGGGTAGTCAATAGCCTCGTGGGCAGCACGTGCCGACATATAGCACAGTTGCACTTTCGTGAGTCCCGGCTTGCGGACCTTTCCCGATCCCGCCCCTACAACTTCACTTCCTATCAACTTCCTGTCCTGTCATAATAATTTTTAGGGGTAATGGTTAGGGGTATCTTGGGTATTTAATAGGAAAGGATAAGTAAAGGGATATGGTTAGGACTTTTTGTTGGTTTGACAGGATTTTTCTTCCAGAACCAACAAAAGATGTTCCAGGAAAATGTAGCAAGCCACAATTAAAGTACACAAAGATTTAGAGATACTGCAAGAGTTTAAACTGATAATTCAGCTTGACATTATCACAAACAGAATGACATTTTGGGAACTCATGTAGATGTGTGTTTGTGACCACTCATGACCTTTGTCCTGCTATCGATCTGTGCATGGCATTGAGCACATCTGACCTCTCGCAAGGAACAGGTCTGCACTGAATGTGTGGCTGTAACCTTCTCTTTATCCTCTGCTTATTTCCTGTTTCTAAAAAATCTTTTGTCTTTTTTCCTCCAGGCCCCCTCTCTACAGACCACACTCAGTGCAATACGATGAAGACATCACTGGACAAGACAAAGACACTACACAAACTGGAAGAACTATCCTTAAAGACAGCAATGGTGACAGCCAACTGTCAGAAAGCACCACATAGATTTGATCTGCTGCTCACGTGCACTGAAAAACACCTCTGTTTACCTCTCATCTACCCTAGTACTAACTCACTTCAGCCAGTTCATCACCGCTGGTGTCCATATACCATGTATACAGTATTTTTTCTGCAGCTGTGTGGCACATTTATTTATTTAGATCTCACATCTCCATCAACAACCACTCAAAGAAAATGAAGGAATATATTGTGGAAACGAATGAGAATCTTTATCTAATGTGTGTTTATTTTGTATGGTTAGAGCAGTGGTTCTCAACCCTGGTCCTGGCAGCCCCCAACACTGCACATTTTGTATGTCTCCCTAACCAAATACACCTTATTCAGGTCATCAGCTCATCAGTAGAGACTCCAAGATCTGAAATGGGTGAGGGGGTAAGAGTGGGTTAGAGTGACTGCTTCATGACATATTTTGCCTTGAATTTGCTTGAGTGAACTGTTTAGCAGAGCTTTACTGTAGTTTGCAGTTAATGAAATAGGGTATTTATCTTTCTCTCCTTTGTTTCTTTATGAGCTGATGAGCTTCTGTTAACCAGAGTAAGTTAATTTAGCATTGGTTTTATGGGTTTTTTTGGCAGCATTTTCATCTTAAACGTCTTCATGATGAGTTTATTTTCACTTGGGATGCATCATGTTTGGGCCTTAAATGACATTTATACCCCTTAAGTTAATATAATAATTTAGTACTATATAATTTAACTCTGCCAAAATTGATTATCGATGGGAGTCTAAAAATTTCTGACATTGTGTCTGTGGGTATGTGTGGTGTGTGCATGTGAAGTGTGTGTGTCCTCCCATTTTTCTATGCATTAAATAAGACTTTTATTATGAAAATACATGCAAACAAGACTTTTTGTCTGTGCAGTGGCTAATGCAGTAAACGCAAAATGATAAATAAGAGCAATATATATATGCAAGAAAGAGTTTTGGATTTGTTTTATTGTAAATAAAAGATGTTAATCCGTTTTCCTGGCTGTGAACTTGATTTCTGACAGACTAAAGAGTGTCAGTTAGGGTACAGGTTCAGCCCTTATACCTGGAAGTACCATAGAGACAGATGATTCAGCCAGCTCTTGCCATTTTTTGTGTGAACTACAAAAGACAGTTAATGAACGGACTACAGGCAGTTTGTAGGCAGCTGAGGCTGAGATAAAGGTTTAGCTGGTTAAGCCTAGGCTGCATCTGAAATCACATACTCTCTTGAGTAGGTATTTATTTTGAATAAATAGTATGAATGTGTGTAGTAATGTAAATTGGACGTACTACATCCGCCATGTTAAAATTGTCATGTGACATACAGCGTCAGTTACGCTGCTTCACTGGCATTCACAAATCCTCTCCTGTGGCCTCAAAGTGTCCATCGTATGCACACTTCAGAATCTCACCGGAAGCAGTAGGTCATAAGGGTCAGTGTTGCCAAGTCCCCAAATAACATGATATTTAGCCCTGGAATGCG
Organism: Hypophthalmichthys nobilis; assembly: GCA_037950665.1. Classification (NCBI taxonomy): domain Eukaryota; kingdom Metazoa; phylum Chordata; class Actinopteri; order Cypriniformes; family Xenocyprididae; genus Hypophthalmichthys; species Hypophthalmichthys nobilis. The sequence goes on from CM075476.1 coordinate 8,342,000, forward strand.
ATTTTACCAGGGAAACCCCACCAAAAACGTGGATTTTACCCCCTGGAACACAATTTTTACCGGGGGACCCCCTTGAAACGCGATTGGGCTACACTGTAAAAAATATATCCGTAAAATAACGGAAAAAGTACTGGCAACTCATTACCTGGACATTATTCAGTAATTTTACAGACATTCCCGTTAACCCTAAAACACAAGGTAAAACACCTGTAAAAAAATAAATACGGAAAAGTAGTTTTGGGCTAGTTTTGAGTAGCAATTGGGTGGGTTTTGTTGTGAAAAGCTGGCAACCCTGATCCAGGTACTTTTTGCCTATTCTTTATGAGTACTGTGACATACTTCTTTTGTCACATGCTGTTTTTCACCTACTATATGGTAGAGAAGTACGCGATTTCAGATGCAGTCCTAGTGTTTGCCAAATTTTAGGTTTAGGGGTAGGGGTTGGGTTAGGCAATAGAAAATCAGTTTATTTACCTGATATATATCAGTATTTACCTGATATAAAATCAGTGGAAGTCTATGCAATGTCCTCACTAATATAGTGAAACAAATGTGTGTGTGTGTGTTTGTGACATATCAGGACACAAATTTGTATAATGACATGGGTATTACAAGGAGAGGGTGACTTATGAGGACATTACCCCATGTCCCCATTTTTCAAAAGGCTTATAAATCATACAGAATGAGTTGTTTCCTGTGATATGTAGGTTTAGGTGTAGGGTTGGTGTAGGGCGATAGAAAATACGGTTTGTACAGTATAAAAACCATTACGCCTATGGAATGTCCCCACAATTCACAAAAACAAACCTGTGTGTGTAAAATAGTAAATAAATTTAATTCATGTAAAATTATCCTCAATCACCCTTATGGCAACAGTATAAATTTGCTGGGTTACTATTTTGTATCAAGAAAATGTAGCTTATTTTCCAAGGTTTAAAAGAACATCTATCTAGCAGAGTAAAAGGAACACAGTGTGGAAACAAGAATAGTATTTAATCCCTGGAGTCTCCAGGGGTGCCTTAGATAAACAGTGTTGTGGGAACGCACAGGAGAGGCATGCTGGGATTTCCCACTGCTTTGTGTTTGGTCTCATTCACAGTATCTGTCGTCTCTATTCTGATCCCTGTTCACTGATATGATGCTCTTCAGTGGAAAAGTTAAACCTGCAGGACACGTTGGTTTAAAGCCTCCCTTTCTTTGTCTCTTGATGACTATTAAAGTAATTTTCCAGCTGCAAGAAGCTTATGGTGCTTTGATTTCATCTGTCAGAGCAAGTTCTAGATGTATACTGCTCTAGAAAAGTGCTATTGTCACTCTGTTTAGACATACATGACATTACTGCATGGTGCATGACTTGTTTTGCATGCTTTATTCTGGTTCCCAGATAACCAAGTGAAATGTTGGCCAAAGGTTTGGTTTGATTTTGCTTGGTTTTTAAATTCTTCCTATACTTTTTTTTAGTAATTGTACAATAATGCATATTTTAAATTCCAATGTAATGAATAATAGTCAGTTTTTTTTTTATTTGAAAGAAGAATGTCGGTGACCAAACAGATGATAAGCCCCATTGACTTCCATAGTATGGAAAAAAATATATGGAAGTCAATGGGGTCCAACTGTTTGGTTACCGACATTCGTCAAAATATCTTCTTTTGTGTTCAGCAGAAGAAAGAAATTCATACAGGTTTGGAAGAACTTGAGGGTGAGTAAATGATGACAGAATTTTCATTTTTGGGTGAACTATCCCTTTTACTGTTGTATAATAAGTATTATGTTGTTCTGGCAGATGCTAGATTGTTTCATAGATCTTTTAATTTCACATATAAAATTCCCAAGTATCAGCAAGTTTAAAGTTATACTAGAATCCCGTGATTTAACACCTGTCTGTTGCTCTCTGCTGATCACGGCAATCCCGAAGCCAATCAACATAGCCCTCTCTGGGTTGAAGATGGATTTCTTCTGCTTTAGCTAATGGTCTTTTAATGTGTCCATTGTCAGACAAAGTCAATATAAATTTACTTTATTATTCCCCTAATAAATACGCTCTGATCTTCTCGCTGTGTATAGCCCAGTTGAAGTGCGGGGAGTGTGTGCTGTCTGTTGACTGATGTTCCCGTTGAGAGGAACGTGGGAACATCAGGAATCATGATACAAAGCGGCTAATCGTTTTTAACAGCTTGTTTTGTTTACAACTGCAGGGCTGGGAGACAAACTATTTCCAATATGTGAAAGAATTATTCTTAACTAAAAATATTCAATTTTTATTATTCATGTATTAATGGTCTTTACAGTGTTGAGATCATTATAGGGATCCCCCCAAAGATGTATGTTTCAGAACTTTAAACTGCTTAAAAGCACAAATTAATTAGCCATTTAATTCCAGAGTTCATTAGCAGAGCAGATGGAATGAATTCAGTAGGGTATATAGACAAATGATCCATCCATAGATTACCAGGCGGATTCAACACCATGCAGTCTACAGAAATTCTCCACTATAATAAATTCAAACATCCCCAGGAAGATTTAAGTGAGTCAGTGAGATGTTTGTCAGTCGCCCATGGCAAAGCTATATATCAGTGTGCTCACCTGATATGACACTACTTTCATGTTAAGTCAAGTCACCTTTATTTATATAGAGCTTTTTACAATACAGATTGTTTCAAAGCAGCTTTACAGTGATAACAGGAAAATAATGCAGCAGAGTTTGTTTTGGCTGTAAAGCATCTCTAGAAGAAAATAGTGTCATTGTCCTGAAAGTAAGTTCAGTGTTGATTCATTTCCGTTGTAAAAAAAAAAGTAAACTTGGAGAAAACAGAGATGTCATCGTCTTAGTGCAGTCTTGTGTTTAAAGGGGACATATGTAATATAAGTTTCTGGTGTCCCCAGAATGTGTCTGTGAAGTTTCAGCTCAAAATACCACACAGATCATTTATTATAGCTTGTCAAATTTGCTCATATTTGGTTGTGAGCAAAAACACGCCGTTTTTGTGTGTGTCCCTTTAAATGCAAATGAGCTGCTGCTCCCGGCCCCCTTTCTGGAAGAGGGCGGAGCTTTAACAGCTTGAGTTTCGGTTGCTCAACAACAACAAAGCAGGAGAATCTCACGCAGCCAAAATGACGATTGTCAGTAACGGTGTTCAGCCTTACATTGTTCAAACCGGAGTCAGACACTGATGGAGAGACTCAGGAAGAACTTTTAGAATATATCTGGACATTTCTGAATGGTTAGTGGATAAATTTATGTAGTTGCTGTGGAGTTGATTCAACTCATCGACTAGCATGTGCCGTCATTTTGTGTAAATCCAGGGACCAACCTGGGAAGAAGCTTGTTGTAGTCCCTACCAGCCGTTTGTTGTAGTCTTTAAAAAGCGATTTCTGTAAAAGAAAATATCTCCCTTTGCATTGAACTTTGAGCGTCATAACTTTCCAGATTGCAAACATTACACACTAACTAAAGTTAAAAAAGTGAAATCAAGGACTAAGTTATTGATTGTAGTGAAAATGACCTCGGATGACTTCAGAATATTATTACTATGATATTGTTGTAATGTTCATCTTGTACGCCGATTGTTTTGTACATTGTAATGGACTTTTATTTTTTTCTTAGTGGGCATTTTAAGATTATAAGATTTCAAATGTCCATGGACCCTTTTGATGAACTTTTGCCACAGTTATCTAGCAAAGTTTTTAATATAAAATTTTTGTATTGCACATTTATAACACTATATATACTTTGTGTTACATTACCTTGGCATTACATTTCAGAAAACTAGTTAATGCTGCTGTGTGAGTGTTTCTAATATGATAGATGAGGGAGTGGCGACAAATTTGACATCTTTATCTCTTCTGTCCATCGTAATTAACCTCTCAATATTTTTTTTATCCTTTTGGAAAGTTACAGAAATGCTATCATGGATGTTTTTTCTTTTGCTTCTATCGGAGCAATGGAAGTTTACCCAACTAGTACAACTTCTGCTTTTGCGTTTCGGTTAGGATTCCTATGTAAGCATTAGCGAGCAAGGCTGCTCACAATGTTTTGAAACAGAGCTGTTGAGATTGTAGCTGCGTGGCAATTTGATGTGTTACATCTAAATGTAAGTTTGCAACATTATGTCACAGCTCCAGATCTGACAAGAACGCAGAAACATTGATGTGGTCTTTGCGTCTGTCGCAATGTTATTGTAGGTCTACCGTGCAGAACAGAGACAATAAACCCTGACTCTCTGCAACCTGTTCAAACTGCTGACAAAATGCATCAGCCAGGTCCAGTCCAACCCTGCAGGCAATCTGCCAACCCTTTCCCATAAAGATCAGCTAATGAAAAAGCTGTTAAGATGGTTCGTATAGACATATTCTTAAATAATAAAACCTGGAGCCTAAATGAAACATTTATAGCCCTATTCAACAGAATTTCCTCCAGTTCAGCGATCCTGCAGTGTAATACTGTGGGTGTGAGATTTCTGACAGTGTGAAGGTCAGCGGCGGTTTAATAGAGCATAATTCTCTCTTGGTAAGTGAATTATCAGTGCTGTGCCATAAATCACTGGAATAAATCAGTTAGGGACTCCAGAGACTTATTTCACTAATGCACATCTACACAGTCAGAATGACCTCTGACCTTTATAAGGCCTGGTACCTGTTTGAGGGAAGGTCATATATTCTTCTTGCGGGTGGTCATTTGGCAGCTAAGCGACTGCTATTAGCTTTCTAGCTCCAGGTTTTATAGACCGCCTAGGTTTTAGGTACAGAGCAACAGTGGCCTCTTACTTTTTTCTAGTGGTCTTCTTGATTCAGATTTTCCACATTCATTTTTCTGCATAAGCATTTATAAATGATGCCACTGAATCAGTATTATGAAACTATTGCCTATTAATCATTACCTTTATATATAAAATACAATTTTTTTTAGGTTTATTGCAAAATATTCAAGTATCTTAAGTTGACTTAATGGGAGATTAAATCAGTTACATAATTTGCAATGCTTTATAGGAGTAGGCGTTAACTACTAAGCTCTTGTAACACAATGCAGAATGATTTAGAATCATAGAACATTGTGTAACAACCTTTCTTTAATCTTTATGTTATCTAACAGTCAATGAGAAAATGAATGTGATTTTAATTTCCCAACTCTACTGTTGCCCTTTAGAGATTTTGTTAAAGTTTGAGTTCAGCGTAGTGACTGATTAAAAAAGGTTTGTTGTGTTTGATCAGATATCTGAGCGCTCTACACCTTTGTGCGCCAACCAGGTTGACAAAAGAAAATGAATAATGCTGGATCAAACAGCAGACAGCGATATAATCAGTGAGCTCGAGGACTCTTTGTTAAAGCTGTGATATTTGCTGACTGTTTGGTTGTGCAGCCTTGTGTAACATTTCAACCTTCCACACAACTGTCATAGAAGACGCTGGGAAACTTGAGCTGATGTTGTTGATGTAGTCTTAGTGTTGTGTTTGAAGGAATTATGTGAACTTTTGTTTGGTACTCTATTACCTGCTCCCTGCATTAGTGAATGTGTCACAATCTGCTCCGAGACTTAGGTTGAAGATCCAAATACAGCTTTATTGGGACAATCCAGAATCATAATTCTCCTACGAAAGCAAAGGGTCAAATGTACAGGCAAACAGTCCATATAAAACATGGCAGAAAACGCAGGCAAAAAGGGTAATCCAGAATACAGGTAGAGAATCAAAAAACCAAGACACAGGAAACCAGGATAACGCTTTGAAATTAACACATAAGATTTAGCAATGAAAGAGTTTGGGCTTATATAGGCAGAGTTAACCCTTTCAAGTGTGAGTTTAAAATATTCTAGCTGACCCCCCAGAGCGACCATTATTTTAGAACGTTTGCCCTTACTGTTTCCATGGCGACGCGTCATTCGTGTCACGTAACACACCGCAGCCACAATAATGCTGTATGACTGATGTATCCCTATTATTTTGTTTTTCCTTTTTTTATTTAAAATATTCACAAACTTGCTTACCATGTCATCAACTATCTGATATTCCGATTCTCAAATATGAGTAAATGAGTGTGTTTTGTAGTTTAAAAACCTTTATAAATGATCTTTATCTTGATCTATAACGCGAGATGGGCGCCGCCATTTTAGTTTGCGCCGAGTCCTGTCAGTCGGATTTACAGCACATGAATTCATCAGTTTCTCCAGAAATACATGCAAGTAAGTGGCTGGTGAACTGGAAGAATAATAGAGTAAACTTTATAGTAACTTAGGCCCATTATGTGTGTCTGATATGAATAAGTGTCGGCAAATTATATTTTAATGGATTGTTATTGCTGCTTTCACTGACGTCTGATATCAGAGTGTATTTTACAAACTCTAAATGTATTCCCACATGAAAAAATACTATAGTAATTTATAGTAAATACTATAGTGTTTTGAACCATACTATGGTAAATTGTAGTATACTGTATTATAGTATTTACAACACTTTGTTAATGAGTGCTACAACATACTGTAGTATTAACTATAGTGAACTGATAAACTAATAAATACTGTAGTATACTTTAGTTTTTACAACAGTAAACTGTAGTGTATTGTAGTATAATATACCCTATAGTTGTAAAAATAAAACAATAAGTAATTTGTTTATATTACTATAGTTGTTAAATTACCACAGCAACTACAGAATTACTACAACAAATTAATTCAAGTACTTTACTATAGTATGGTTCAAAAACATTATATTTACTATAGTAATGTTTCATGTGGGTTGTTTTACTGGTGCTTATGTGTATTTAAATGTCTGAAACGTTACAAAAAAAAAAAACATTATGTGGCTGAAAACACTGCATAGTTGTAATATATGACAAGCGCTGAGCACGTCCGTCTCGAAGCCAAAGCGTGAAAGCACAGTTTGAATCTGGCAGTTATGTGACATCACTGAATGTTCTAAATCCCATATGTGGGACCGTACCAGAGATTGTATATTATAGGGAGATGAGAGGGTCTGTATCTCTTACCATTGGAGAAAGCACAACGGCTAACTTAATCACGTGTGGCACCTCTCAGCCTATCGTGTAATGGCAGTGACATCAGTTGCAACATACCCTAGTCTGCCTTCTCTTAAAAAAAAATACATTTTTATCAAGCTAAAATCTACATATAGTTCCCAACAAAAGTATTGTTTAGTGTAAAACATGCTGAAGATTAGCAAACAGGCTGTCGATTAATTAAATGATTAGCTATTTCCCCACAAAAGCTGTTTAATCAGCATAGTGAAACCTCTCATCCATTGACATCCATTCAAAAAACAGCCTCTGGTCTCCTTCCCTGCGAACTGCCAGAGGTGGAGCGTTAGCATTAGCCGTTACGCTTTTTTGGCTAAAGGTTGCAGGCTTGCCTTCCAGTGGCTTTGACCGTACTGCTCAAAAGGTTAACAAGGTAATGAGACACAGGTGGAAGAAATCAGAACGTGATTAGTCCAGGCAATGTGTTATGGGAAATGTAGTCCATGGTGAGATAAAGCAGATGGAAGGAGTGACCTCTGGTGGCTGTCATAGGCACTCTGCCTGTCAGGTGTAACATGGGATTGACTTTGATGGAAAAGTTGATTTAAATTTGAAATATTTTGTAACATATTATGTATGTCTTCACTTTTGATAAATTTAATGTATTCTTGCTGAATAAAAGTATTCGTTTCTTTCAACAACAACAAAAAAATGACTGACCCCAAACGTTTGAACGTTGATGTATATTGCATGTTTTCTTATAATTAATACTGTGTGGTAATGAAATGCATTAAAATTATGGGTTGCACTTTATTTTACAGTATGTGTACTTGCAGTGTACTTACCTAAGAAAGTACCTGGTAGTAAAAGGTAACTACATGGGTTAAGGTTAGGTTCAGGGTTAGTATCTACTTATTATCCAGTTATTGCAATTACTATAATAAGTACATAGTATTTACATGGGGAACACGACTGTAAAATAAAGTGCTATCAAATTATGTTTAAAATAGTTATAGATGTAGTATAGCCACAGGACACTGCCATCACTGCTTAAAAATGTCATTTCAAATACTCATTTTCTGTTAAAATGACTTATTAGCAGTCTGAGCTTTGGTCCCGGCCTCATGAATATTAATATTACCACCCCGACATGCAAACAGAGTAATGTTTGTTCTTGCCTGATGAATAATTTACTTGGTCTTAGAAGTGGTCACAGGTGTGCGAGTGTTCTCAAATGAGAAAGAGAAACTTTTTAACATCACGATTTAAACCTGAGGGTCAGACTGTACCTGTTTCCTCCTGAGGTGAAATCCTTTGTGTAAAAGCATAAAATTCTGTTATATAATCTCATGCTGATACAATCTCAGCAGCCATTCTACAAAACCCCACTGGCTCAGAACATGATGTACAAGTAGGAGACTTCAAGTATGCTTAATCTCAGATGTGTGGCTTTCTTGATGATTTGTTTTGGTTCACATTAGTAATTTTTATATCCTCTGAAAGAGAGTAAGGCTGTATGGATTGTGTGGGTCACATTTCATGATACTCGTTTCATGATACTGCATGCTAGGTCTCAGTCATCTCACATAGATATATGAAGGTCACAGGAATTGTGGGGTGGCCATGAGTAGGTGGAAGAAACCACACATATGTTGTACGTGATATTGGAGAAACCTTGGAATGATTTCTTTTTATTCTTTCAAAATCTCATTCATGCTGTTATTGCAGCTATTATAAAGAAGCTGTTTCAGAAACATCAGCTGCTATTGAGATGAATGGCAATGCTCAGGTTTTATAGACCTCCTCACTGCATACAGTCGGAATCGGATGCAGGGTGCTTAGGTACGAAAGACATTGTTTCTGCTCATGTTGACAGAATGACTTCATCAGTACAGGCAGAGCTGTCCAGTCCTGAGTGGAAATGTTTTCAGGGAGAAAGGCTCATTTAGCAGAACAGAGGGAGGCCGTGACATCAGCAGACTGAGACAAAAATATCTGGCAGCTGTGAAAGGCTTGGTGCCTGAATCACACTTTTCACAGCAGTTTTCAAACCCTCAGGCTGATACACATATACTCTATATTCAGGATGTGAATTTTTACCTTTCATAATCTTATAATACTAGTCTTTGAAAGTGACGCTTAAACAATACAGATTACAGATATCATTAAGAAATGCCTCAATCTCACATATTAAGCTACTAGAAAAACAATTAAATAATTAAAGTTGTTTACTATATATATATATATATATATATATATCAATAGCAGCTGATGGACCATTTAGTTTATGTGATTCATATTAATAAATTTAAACATATTTTCAATTTTTTTTATTTATGAATACAAATCAAATAAACTGAAATGGTCCATTCCCTTGTTTCATTAAGATTTATACAAATACAGATTTTTTTTTTTTTTTACTCGTTTAAAATTCTTAATCCATAATATGAATAATATTTAAATATTTTCAATTCAATTTGATGGAATTTTACTATACAATTGAAATTTGTAAATCTTAAAAAAAGTTTACATTTTTGTGAAAGAATTTTATTGAAACAATTTTTTTAAAAAAGGTTATTATTAAAAATGTTTTCAAATGAAACAAACATATAATCAATATACAGTCAAACCAATAATTATTCAGACATTTTTAATATTTTTGATATATTTTTACTAGTGGGTGCAGGACATTATAGTTCATTTATGAGAAAATAAAGTAAACTGTGACATATTATACCCAAAAATTCTTCATACAGTGGACTAACAGTAAAATTAATACAAATTTGGAACCAAAAATTTGGAACTGACCATGTTTTGCTTAAGTGATCTGACATAATTAAGATTATTTTTTTCTGACACAGTTTAACTCTGAGATCTTGTCATATTTTATTACCATTTTTTTTAAACTATAGTGAATAAACTGAATTAATGAATGAAATGTTCAAGGTGTCTGAATACATTTTGACTGTATAATCATTACATATAAATATATTATACAAAAATAATAAAAAAAATATATTGTATATTACTATAAATATATAATAATTAAAAATAAAAGAATATGTAATTTTTTATTTATACGTATATGCAGTTTGTTTATGGCCAGGCCTGATACTGTCATTGATAAGGACAAAGTAAATCTTTCTCCTGATATGGGAGGCTATAGATTAAATTCTCAGTAATAATATCTAAACGGCTGTTTAGTCAGCAACCCATCCGAAATGAATTTAGTGCCCGTGAAGATGATGATGATGATCGCTTCATTACCTCAACACATTGGTCAGTCTATTTCACGGCCGTGATTTTCATTAGCTAAGCAGACAGAAGTGCTGCGCAGCTGAAATCTCTGGCTGAGGGTGTATGCAATGAGACACAAGCATAAAAAAAACTATCAGGCCAAATATACAGTACATGATGTAAAAAAGAGCCCGGGGCCAGTTGCATAAACTGCCAAGACTAGTCTTACAAGTTAGTCATCAGTTTTTTTTTCTTTAAGACTGCTCAAAACTTCTTTTCTTTTTTTCTTTTTTTTTAAGTCAGTTACATAAAAATGTAGATTGCTCTAATTTCATACTGAAAAGTAAGACTGATTGATTACCCCTAACTAACTGCTGGTCATAGTTCTTAAGACACGGTCTTAACATAATGGCTATGTTTATGCAACTGGCCCCTAATGTTTCTGCTACAGCTGCTACTTCTGTTTTTATTGCTGTTTTTGTTTAAGGAGATGTACAGTAGCTTCAGATGTATTTGGACATTTAACCCTGACTTAAAATGTAACAAAATATCAAACCAATTAGCATCTGCAAATGAATGATTTTCTCAGAATTAAGTCAGAACTAACTTTACCCATTTTACAGCTTCACTCTGGTACTAAAGAACTCTATAGTCTTGTAATTTTTAGTCCATGTCTATTTGCTTTGATGCCATTTATATATTAGTGTACCCCTAAACATCACTAATTCACTTTTTACCAAAAATGTGACCCTGGATGGACCACAAAACCAGTCATAAGTCACACGGGTATATTTGTAGCAATAGCCAACAATACATAGTATGGGTAAAAATGATCGATTTTTCTTTTATGCCAAAAATCATTAGTATATAAAGTAAAGATCATGTTCCATGAAGATATTTTGTAAATTTCCTACCGTAAATGTCAAAAATGTATTTTTGTGAGTGGATATGCATTGCTAAGGACTTCATTTGGACAACTTTAAAGATGATTTTCTCAATATTTTGATTTTTTTGCACCCTCAGATTACAGATTTTCAAATAGTTGTATCTCTGCCAAATATTGTCCTATCCAAACAAACCATAAAAGCTTATTTATTCAGCTTTCAAATAAATCAATTTTTAAAAAATTACCCTTATGACTGGTTTTGTGGTCCAGGGTCACAAATATAATTAATTTGAAGTATATCTGGTTGTTTTATATTCTTACACAACACCTATTAAAATACTTAAAGAAGATTTATTTTCAAACATTTGTTTACACTTTAACGTGTTTCCATTTTAATCTGGACTAAAACATGCCCGATACATTGACTGAAAATGTTCTGATTCTTTATTATTGTTCTTTATATTTCTTTTGCACTTTAGTCTGTATGAAACATTTGTTTGCATATTTTATAGTATTAAAATGTTCAGAGTTGTAAGAAAAAAGTTATTAAAGCTGTTAAATGTCGTCCACCTAAGTTTTGTAACTTAATTCTTTGATCAAATCTTCAGGAATTATTGTGATAGACCGTCACAATCCTATTATGTTTTATCTGATCTGAAATGTAAAAACCCAACCAAGTTTTTCTTTAACATTATTTTACCCACTAAAGCCCATTCACTTACTGTCCTTCCCCTCAACCTTTCAAATGTCTGTATTCCCCAGGGTTAAGTTTATATTACAACTTGTTCTCATTACATTAGGACGATATGCATCTGATGTAATTCTCCTCTGCCTCTCCACACACAAAAGCTGCTGCTCTAAATAAGCCCAATGCTACTGGATGAACGCCAGGCTGCTGTCCAAAGTGTCCAGGCGCGCTGAGGTTGATTGGAGCTGTCCGCGGTCCTGAACATCCACCGCGCAATCCGCTTATAACAACAACAGCCCGTGAGTCGAGCTCTCTCTCTCTGCGCGAGTCACCGGGAAGTAGTCCGCTTACGGACATTTTATTTGACATTCGAGTCATCCTCGCTGGATTGTTTAACACAAGGACAAATTATAGTGTGTTCTGAGGAGTCGTTTCAGCATGTGCGTAAGGATCGAGTTCCGAACGAACTGGCTCTTTCTGCTGCTCATTCTTTCAGTGATTCACACGCGTTGTCAAGGTGAGCATTTATTTTTTAAGTACTTAAATCTACTAATGCTGCTGTATGTAATTAATAGAGTTAGATATTCATCTTAGGCACATGATTAACTGGGATTGTACCTGCTATCTGGGGCTTTACTAGCAAAGAATTTCTTAGTAAGCGCCACACCGATGCCAATTTCAAATTACGCATTTATATTGAGACAATTTAGGAGGTTCGTTGATCACGTGATATACTACTTCAACAGAAATATCGCAGGACTGCACGAAACTGTCATAAATAAACTTCATCTGTAGAGTGTTGAAAGAAAGTCAGGAGCTGTTCACATTGACGTGATGTTGCGTTCAAAATAAATAGATAAAAACAGGCGCAGGGCAACAGAATTGGGTTCGAGATGCCTAACTTTAAGTTACTTCTTGAAAGGGCGCGATATGCGACACAACGCCTAGAGAGTCCGTCTGCGAATAACTTGAACCCCCCAAAGTAAGTCAAAACAAAATTTTGCGGTGCTCCTGCAAGTATAAGGGGGCATATTATTATATTTTGTAAACATTATGAGTTTAAACAATCACAAAAGTTACATTACACGTTGGTTTTTTACGCGCAAATAGACATTTGCGCACATAAGTCGCGTTCGTCTATGGCAGTAACCATAGAAACAGTACGCTGCTCGAGCACGTCGATCGACGCGACTGTAGAATCGGACGGAATGTTAGCAAAACATGACGAGTACTTTCATTATCACATCATTAGGCTATTAAAATATTTTTTTGTTTTAAATTTTTTTTTTTTTTTTAAAAGTAGCCTATTTTAGACATTTGACGCTCGTTGCCCCAGAGACGAACCATAACATTTTTCGCCTCGAAAATGAGATATATCGAATCTGTAGCCTCAATTTGCACCATTTCAGAAGTCAAATATCGGTGCAGTGTTACAACGGGACAGAGTGATTGTGCTGTGGGTCCCTGCAGCAGAAGATAATGACACTAATCCTGAAGATTAGATTGCCACCGTCCTGAACAGATCTGTTTATGAAACCAGCAGAGTTGTGTTGTTTTTACCAGTCTAATAACAGACTCTATCTCAGCATATTCAGGTCATTTTAACAGATATGGATAGACTGCAGATGGCACAGAGGTTTTTTAGAATATAGCTGCTTCATAAGTCAGTGTATTGTTGCTGTTTATATTTAATTTAGAGACAGCATGTTTAGCATCCATATGTTGTGTTGTGATAATGAGATGCATACCTCCTGTACTATCCCGCGGGCTCATGCTTGCTTTATAAGCACAAATTCTGCAATGAGATTTTAATGAGACAGTTGGAATTGCACAAATGGACTTTAACATTAATAAAATATGCACTCTTTTAAATTATACATTATAATTTATGCAAGCTTTTGAAACTCATTGAATTAAAGCAGATGACAGTGATAGTATTTCAACATAAACAAAAAAACTGAGGTGGTTGATAGTCTAATTACTCAAATAAATAAATAGAAATAAAATATCATTGCCTCTTTTATAGTACTGCCTTGCTCTTTGTTGTAAAGTCCAGAAACATTACATCCACTACCATTACAATCATTTTTAAAGAAACTGACGTTTCTGTTTACAAATGTAGCATTTAATTGAATCTTCCGGTGACTTGCAGGCATGCACATTACATAATGTAATTTTCTGCTTGGTCTTGTATGTGGGTTTTTCCCTCATTATAGGACTTTTTTGTTTTGTTTTTTAATCATGGTGAATCTTGTTGCACATTTTGACATTTATCACATTAATTCGGCTATAAGACAGTGAGTTGTTACTAAACTGTGCATGTTTTTATGCTTTGCATATCATAATGTAGATTCCTCCATCAGTGTGCTTTTTAATGTTGTGATTACAAATTATAAATTGAGTTTCATGATTTGAAAATACATTTTAGGTGCTAAATAATTAACGTCTGTGACTTTTTGAGCTGTGAATGGAAGTTTCATAAGTATTTGAGAGTGAATGAGTCATTTAGGCAGCTGGAGGAAAATGTATTTCTATGCAGGCAGAAGTATGTGAAGTCATTTTGAAGTGTGCACTAGGTCTTTTCAAAGGTCTATTTCTGAATTCATTTTGCTGCAGCTTTCTTATCAGATCCTTTCATAATTCCTTGCGAGACTCATCGTCTCATATTCTGGCAATTCAAAAACAGAGGCATGGAAACAGTCTGAGGGTTTCAATTTCTGCCTTTCATACCCCTGATTTCAGGGGAGGGTTTGAAAATGTTCAACACCTGTTTTTTGGATTGCTGGTATTTAGCTTGATCAAGGGCTATTCAGAAGCTGCTAGTTGACATAATTAGTCTGGCGCTTTGTCAGTTTATGGCTTATAAATGAGAGTCATTATGGCAGAATGCTCTCTATGGCCATGTTCAGACTGCCAGCAAAGATCTGAATTTTTGCATATCAAGATTTTATCCAGATGGGTTTTTGAAAGTATGGACAGAAGTATGGATCTCCAACTCTGTTGTCCCACTCCCATCCGTTACAGTAGTAACCTGATTACATGAAAACTGGATTATGTAATCAGATTTAAAAAAAAAAATAAAGTACTTGTAATTAGATTATATTAAATTTGTAAAATACTTGTAATCAGACTACAGTTACTTTTTATTGATAACATGTTGTTCTCATAATAGCAGTAAATTATTAATAATTAATGAATCCTCCCTACTACTACTTTTTTATCTTTTAAAATTTACTTTTTAAAAAAGCCTACTGCTTATATATGTTCAGAAGGTCTTCCAGGTTTGTGGAATTCACCCTTCACCATGAGTTTGATTGACAGCTGATCTGACCAATCGTAACGCTGAGTCCGCCATTCTGTACAACAAACAAACCAGACAGGAGAGTAAGTAGATTGACGTCAGTCGACTTTAACTTGAAAAATGGTGTGTACTGATGTCTTTCCGTGGTTGAAACAACATACTTTCTGATGTTCATTCAGGAAGAGATGATCGGTTCATATTTTGCTTGAACTGAGGCGCTACAGTCATCTGTCATGCCACATTAAAGAGCCACAAGATGTAAAGTAATCTAAAAGTAGTCCGATTATATTACCTATAATGTAACAGATTATGTTAAAAAGTACAATTTTTGTTATGTAATTTGGAATCAGTAACTGATTACAATTTGTAAGTAATCTACCCAGCACTGTAGGTTGGTTATGTCTGGACACACAAATCATATTTGATCACTTGCAATTAATAGTGTGGACAGTCTTCCTGAAAAGATGTGATTTGAAGAAAAAAAAAAATAGGATTTGCCTGCAGTCTGAACATAACCTAATATCCTCATGCTGTATGAACTCTGCAGGTGGTGCTAACCGTCCCTTGGCTGTTTCTCACAGAAACTGAAAGATCTTAGTCTTTTGGGCTCTTCTGAGAGAACTTTTTCCTCTGTTGATGGTTTATGTACTTCATGTGTTCTTAATTTACACAGAAAAGAGCAGAAATCTACCAGTAGGGGCTAACACAGCCATCCCTACCAAAATCGTGGCTGATATTACTTCCGATTCATCCATCAAATAGAAATGGGAGGTTAGGTTGGTTGCATTGCTTTGTGGCATACAGCTTTGAACCAAAAGCAATGGCAGGCTGTTCTGCGATGGCCTTTTCTCATAAAGAAATGCAGCAGATTATAGAGGACAGAAAGTATAATGTGTCTGGAACCATTTATTGTAGCGTTTTATCTGTGTGACCATGCAAAACTCTTAAAGTATGCCACACACATTTCCTTTTGTGTTAAAAAGGCATTTAAAACCCTTTATTCAATCAGCACGCTGTGATGGTTCTTGTATTGATTTCAAGTGTTTTTATTTCAGCCTAAAGGGCGGCGACATCGACTTCCTGGGCATCAATACTTGCTGATCCTCTTGAAAGCGCAAAGCTGATGCTCTTTACATGCCAGGCACCTGCAGCCACACAACCATAAAATTGGTATATTTAAGAGGAAGATTACAAGTTGACATTTTGACTTTTAAAATGCCACAAGTCCGTTGGCCTCCTAATCCCCCTCTTGTTATGTGTGACATTTCATTATTTACTATCCTGATGGCTTCCTCTGCCTCCGATTCAGAATGCAGAACAGGGTACGTCTTAAAATAAACTAACACTAAGGATATTTTTTTTTACGAAGGCTATAATGGTCTATTCTTGCCTTCTTCATTAAAAGGAAGAAGTACTGCATTTTGATATGTGATATCTCTGTGAAGTCCTGTATACTTGAGTGTATTTTTCAGAACTTTTGTATTTCTGAAAAGTAGACTGACAGTATACTTTCTTATTTTTAGTTTAAAATAAGTATACTAATAGCACACTTGAATAAACTTCTTTTTTTGTAAGGGGTTTCAGCAGTTCAGAACCGATTCTTTCTTTTAGACAATAACTTTATTTGTTATTATTTCACTTTGACCTTTAAAACCTTTTTGACCTTTGACCTTTCCTGTAGCTCAGTGGTTAGAGCATGGCACTAGCAATGCCAAGGTCATGGGTTCGATCCCAGGGATTGCACATACTCAGATACAAATGTATAGTATAATGCAATGTAAGTCGCTTTGGATAAAAGCGTCTGCCAAATGCATAAATGTAAAACTTTGCAGACCTTTTAAATTCAACTACATTACACACTGCATGAAAGGTAATATTCGAAAAAGCATAATAGGGGCACTTTAAGTGATTTGAAATAGGGGGTCAAGTGTCTGATGTTTGTGTTCATTTAAAAATTTAATTGCATTTATTCTGACATCTCCTTTTAATATGAACATTTTGTGATATTACTGAGTGTTTGTTAATATTCTAAGCAGATATCTATGCTGTAATATGCTGTATATGAAATATTTTTGCATTTTCGTTTATGCTTTGAGATGTTGTCAGGTAACACAACTGCCCAGTGTCTTTAAATAAAGTGACAAGGAAAGGTGTCTGAAGATCCCTTGAGCTCATTTGTCAAATAAGAGGCTCTGTGTTTTGGCAGGATCAGAGCAGAGGACACTGGGCTCTCAAAGTCTCCAGGACAAATGGAGGTTTCATGGCGTCTTTTTGTTGCAGCGTTCAAATGTCACTGTACTTGAAACGGCTGCTGCGATCGATGCCCAGAGCATCTGAATTCTGCATCAGAGACTATCTGTCATGCTGTAATAAAGATCTGATGAATATGTAGGCCAGTTGGACTGGTAAAAACCAATAGACCCTGACTCCTGGAGACTGCTTAAGCCAGCCAATCAGGGCAGAGCTTGCATTTTTGTGTGCAATATGCGTCAGATAGTCAGTAAACGGACTGTTGGTTGTACTATGTAGATATACAATACCATAGAAATAAAACATATATATAGAATACACACTGAATACAATAAAAGAGGACTTACCAGTCAAAAATCTCAAGGGGTGTTTAAGATGTTATGTGCTAAAAGTAATTATGCCCATTTAATTGCAGCAATTAGTCCAGTTAATGAGGAACTCTGCTAAAGCCATGTGTATTTCAGCTGTAGCTGCTGTTTGTGAAGTTGTTTAGGTGTTGTGCTGTTTACCTTTGCGGTGATTTGACAAGGTGACGAAGCCACGGTTGGACTTTGAAGCTCTTCTGTTGCTACGGGAGACGTATCTCTGGATCTGGCATGCTGACAGAACTGTTCGCACCGGCCCGTCCTCTCTCATCCGAAACAGAGAAGAAAGATCTGTGTTTTTAGAGGAGAATAGCTCAGTACAAACACATACACACTATTTAAACAGACAGTCCCACAAACAATCATTTGCAACACAGGCCCTCCATACAATACTGGGTGTCTTACAACAAAACATTAAACATGAAATATGAAATCTGAGTTTTGAACATCATTTTTAAAGCAGAATTTTTGGAAATTGTTTTTTTTTTCCCCCCTATGTTATTATATTGTTTGATGCATATGAAATGAATTAATTTTTTTTTTAATTTGTCTAAATTAATGCTTTTCAGCACTTTGAAATCTCAACTTCAACTAAACATACGTGAAAATGTCTGAATGCTAATAGATAGCTTTCTTGTATTATAAATCTATGTGTGCTGGAATTCTGAAAGATGAATCGCATCAATATATGGTTTTTGTCTCATTTAGCTCTTGGTGTGAGCAAACCTTAGATGACAATTCGATTGACAGTTTAGAGTTCACACAGTTCATTCATCTTGCATAACCGCTAACACAAATGAGATCACATAGCTAAAGTGGCTCCTGGTCTGCTCTGTCAGAGGGTGAATTGGTCATTAGAGGTGTAAGGTTAATGCATCAGGACTCCTACAGGGGACTGCGGTCCTGGGTCTGCTCACACTTCTCTGACTGATTATACACACAAGAGAAGCTGATTAGAGAACGGAGCCACAGTCAGTGCTGCCAATCACAGCTGGGGTTCCTCACACTGTGACACCAGGAAAAAGACTCGGAGAGAGACAGACAGGAAGACATATAGTAGATCTATTCAAAACCTAGTGAGTACTTGCTGTAATAAACACTCTTGGAACACTCTTCATAGGCTAAAAGTCTTTGCGTAAAGCATAAAAGAGACTTACAGCTGATTTCATTAGTTTCTGTTAGCATTTGCTGTTTGCTATAACATGATACTCTAATAGCATACACAAATATTGCGTAAAAGGGTTAATTTTTAATTAGACTGGATTTTTAAGAGCTTATTTTATTGAGTGAAATATGTATATTTCTATTCAACATTTATCTACCATTTTAAAGGGGCTATATGTAGAATTCAGAAACCCTTGTTAGTAGCGACACCGGTATAAAATACCTATGCAGCGATTAACGAACATCCAGACCAAGCAATGTTTAGATAAATATGTAAATATGTGCTCCGTGCTTTCCTCTTAATAACAAATTTAACACACAACAAAAATGACAGTGGTGAGAAAGCAGCAGTTAAGAAAGCTTCTGTTCATAGCGATATGGATATGTTTGCACCAGCTCTGCAATTCACCGTCATCATGTCGACAGATGAGGTCATTAAAATTACTGATAGTTTTATTATAAAGTATTTGAGACAATGTGAGACTATAGTTTGACTATAGTTGGCTCTCGGGAGCGTGCGTAAACGTCCTTTTGATTTTCCCGACAGGCTTTCATAAGCTGCGTCCCAATTCAGAAGCTGTATCCTTCGAAGGACTCGGACTTACTTCAAAGGCCACACCAAGGTCGGACCAAGCGTTGTTAAATGGGACGGTCTAGCCTAAGGAGGATTGTTATGACATCTGACGCAATCTGCCTTTGAAGGATGCAGCCTCTGAATTGGGACGCAGTTATATATATTGTAGAAAGTACAATGTGCAATATGGCGGCTTCTTAAGTCCCGCCTTCTAAATAAGAGCCAGTCACCGATTGGTAAAGTCATGGCGTCGCTGCAGCGGCCGTTAGAAGCTCCGGTTCCAATAGATAGAAAAAGTCAGACACGCGCCCCTGAAATGAGACACAAGATGCGCATTTAGGATTGCGCATGCGCATCAGCTTGATCCATCCTGAAAAATACAGTTTTTTGTCATGATTCGAGCATTTAGAAACAAAATTTATAAAACAGTTGTTGTTAGATTTCATTGGTGATTTCAAATATGAAATTTAATCAAAAGCTTGGCAAACAGCTTTGGAGAATTTGATGTTTCCCCATTCAGAGTGATAGGAGCTGCACTTGAATGCCCGAGAGGCGTTTCAAAGATGGCCGCCGAGTGAAATGACTTGTCTTAAAGGGACTTTGGTCATAGTCAACCTAGGAAATCAGGGAAAGTCTTGTTACTTAAGTTTCCTTAAATGCTGTTCACACACTGGCATTAAAAAAGCGATTAATACATGAAAATTCTTATTCAAAAATTCAGTATATAGCCCCTTTAAATAAATGTTTTCAATTAACTTGTTGCAGACAAACTTCATTTCTCAAGGTAGCTTTTGAGATATCTTGAAATGTTTCTGCTATTATACCAGATGTTTTATTGTTCAGGTTAGTTCCTGTGAGCATATTGACTTAACTAATTTGTGGAGCAAGACTGTCTTCATAGTAATAGTAGACAATATAACTACACTAAAAGAGAAAACTGACTACAGAGGAAGACATTTTCACTGTCAGTTGTAGTGCATCTAGTTATTGTGATGTGTTATGAAATGCATTTTTTTGAAAAGTATTTGAATTGTGTTTTGCCACGTTTATTTATATAAACGATATACGTTATATATAATTATATATTACATAAAAAATGATTTTAAAAATAATCATATGCAAAAAATTAAATGAATTGACAAAAAAATAAAAACAATAAAAATTTATTTAAAATGTATTAAAAACAGGAGACTACATAAATAAGATGATGACATGCAATCTAAAGAAGTTATCTTAGAAGGCAGGATAATTATGCAACCTACCTTTGTGGGACAGTCTTAAAATGCTGCTAGTGTGTGATTTTGTGTTTGTATCTTTATTTTATGTACTATACAGTACCGGTATTTAGCAGAAAGTTAGATCATGTTTTTGTGTGCAAATAGCTTGCTTGTGCATCTGTTTTTCAGATCACAAACCTTGAATATCTTACACAACAAGGCCAAATCAACTTGCTTGCTTCTGTTTTTCATGGTACTTATGAGCTGAACAAGTGTTTTTCATGCTTGAAAGCATATTTACTTCACTCGAGTCCATCTGACCTTGAAAGAAACAAAGTTTTCTCGATTTTCCAAGTTCAGGGATTGTTGTGAAATGTACATTCTGAAAGCTATACTCAGGTCAATTCCAGACATTCTGAGAGATCTTTAGATGTCTGTGCTTGCTTGTGAAACAATCCATGGTGTTAAGAAGTCAGTTTTATACAGCGCATGTCTCGCTGCTCTGTTGCCCCGTGTCTGTGTTTTTCCAGTCAGAGGTGAGCAATATCTATCACCCTGTTACATATTCATACACTTAAAAAATCCTCTGTGTTGACCTAGACAGACAGCCTGGGAAAAACCTGTATTCATTACTCATCATTCATTGCATAAATTGAAAATATCCAGTGGGATGTATCTAAAAGTTGTTTCCATGGTAATTTTCTGGAGAAGTGGCACCCAGTGGGAGCTTCGAAATAAACCGTGCAAAACTTGAGAAGTTAACAAGACACAAGGGGAATACAGTCTACACCATTAGCATCAAGCCTTTCTCTCTCTTCCTTTCTTTCTGTCAATCCATGACTTGCTCTCTCAGATGGTTCTCATAAAACTCCTTAGGATAAATAAAATGAATTTGTTTGCATAGAGAATGTAAAATTAATATGGATCACTCAGATCATTAGGTTTAAAAGTTATACTGCATTTTCAGATTTCTGATTGCAGCACATTTTAATTTTCTTTTTTTCTGTAACTCGTATGAGGTTTTTATGGTCTTTTTTCAGGAAGAAAACCTGAGAAAAATGATACATTAAATGGGGGGTGTAATGCTATTTCATGCATTCTGACTTATTTACACTGTGAAAGACTTGCATTCTCACGCTAAACATGGCCAAAGTTTCAAAACACGAGTTGGACATATGACGGATTTCTGTGCCAAATACATAACTTCCGGTTATGGACATGTTTCACCAAATTTATTTTGAGTATGGCCCTTTATCACGTAATAAAGGGCAGAATTCCTTGTATAGGCACTTCTCCCTGATAAGCATGCACACACACATTACCCAGAGCAAGAGCAAGAGCACGGCCATCAACGTGCTTCATTCGGGATAAAGAAGCTAAGAGATTTTTCAACAATGGCTGTGTCCCAATTCAGGGGCTGCACCCTTCGCAGGCTGCATACATCATCGAGGCAGTCTCATTTAAGAAAAATAACCATTAGATTGCAAAGTAAGAAAGAAATTACAGTATTTTACACCTCACAATGAATATCAGTCAATTTTATCCTTGATGACATTTGCAGTCTTCAAATGCGACCTCTGGAGGAGCAAGCCTCCGAAATGAGACGCAGCTCCTGTCACCAAAGGAGTGTGTTTTTGGTTGTGAGGGAAAGATTACCTTTTTCAGCTTCCCAAAGAACCCAGCATTAAGGGAACAGAGGATGAAGTTTGTTTTTCCGGGGCAGCAACAGAGTTCTGCAGGTATGTTTGTTTGTTCCCGAAATTTCAGTGATGAATACTTTGTAAACAAGTCCCAGTTTGGCGCTAGATTTGCAGATCGCGGGTGGTGAGTAAAACTCCATCAGATGTCTGTGTTTTGTTCGGCGTGCAAGTGCATATAATGTAAAGAACATAAAATTTTTGTTCCCTT
The DNA here is from genome assembly GCA_037950665.1 of Hypophthalmichthys nobilis. Taxonomy (NCBI): domain Eukaryota; kingdom Metazoa; phylum Chordata; class Actinopteri; order Cypriniformes; family Xenocyprididae; genus Hypophthalmichthys; species Hypophthalmichthys nobilis. The sequence continues at coordinate 8,364,560 of CM075476.1, forward strand.
TTTATTTATAATGATGTCGCAGCTTGCAGACGATCTCTATGCAGAAGCTGCACACACTCGTGACTCTTTAGCTCTGCCCACGGCATGCCTCCAGGAGCTCGGCTTTTTTCGGAAAGACTATAAATATGATAAAACTAAAGACTTTCGGAGATATGAAGGATGCAATACTACTTTATAGGTACTCAAGAGTAGCATGAGATTGGCAGAAACTGTGTAATGCCCCCCCTTTAAGGAGATATAATTTTGCCATTTTTTTCATATACCCCTAACCCTAATGTACTCTAAAATTATGGTGCACGGGGACTCCGTTTACTTCTATTGTTTTTATACTAATCTAATAATATTTTATATTCCCTATCCCAAGCCTAATCCTTACAGAAACCATATTGCATTTTGACATTTTCATTAAGACATTATTTTATTATTTTTTTATTAAGCTATTTTTCATCCAAGCAAAACCTGACCCAGAATGTGCAGAACAGAGAGATAAACAAAACAATTTATATATATATATATATATATATATATAATTATGCATAAAATATAATTATGTACCTAATGTAGGCTTGTATGTATATAAGGATATTAACTTCAGATATTTTCTTTCTTGATGTTACGCTCTGGGTTGATGGGAGATGGGCAGATATTGAGCAAAGGCTTCTGGGAGACTGCTGAGCTCATCACAGAGCATCTTATCAGCCCCCCTTTTCTCTAAGTTTTTAGCAACCTTGACCTTTTCTTTGCAATAAAACCTGCCTGTCAATCACAGGTGTCTATCAGGACTGTTGTCTCAGAAGAGAGAGGCAGACAGAAAGAAAGAGAGCAGAATACCAGGATTTACCTCAGAATTTTTATTCTAACATTGTATTTCATATCTCCAGATGTAAATCCCAGCTGATCAGGAGTTTGCTTTTCGACTGACTGATAGAAAGTTCAAAGATACATTCATGTATGAATGCATATGTATCTGAATTACTTTTACATTAACCTCAATATGATTGTAAAACTAATTCAACTAATATGCATTTATTTAAATACAGTACATATTTATTTATTTCACATTTTGTTTTGTTGCAACCTTATGCTAAGCGGCTTTAAATTACTTTTCCACATCAATCTACACTGTTCACCCCATAATGCAAAGCAAAAAGTTTTGCACATCTGCATTTGGGGATTTTCTGCCATTGTTCTCTGCAGATCCTCTGACGCTCTGTCAGGTTGGATGGGAACTGTCGGTGGACAGCCATTTTCAGGATTCTCCAGAGATCTTCTATTGGGTTCTTGCTGATTCAGAGAGTTGTCCATAAGCCAGTCTTGCACTGCCTTAGCTCTAGGGTCATTGTCCTTTTGGAAGGTGGACCTTCATGTCCAGTCTAAGGTTCTGAATGCTCTGGACCAGGTTTTCATTAAGGATATCTCTATAATTTGCTGCACTGAGTTTCCTTCTACCCAGCCGAGTGCCCCAGTCCCTGCCGCTGAAAAACACCCACACAGCATGATGCTGCCATCACCACGCTTTACTGTTGGGATGGTATTATGCAGGTTATGCCTGGTTTCCTCCATACATGATGCTTGGAACTGAGGTTCATCAGATCAGAGAATCTTTTTTCTTACAGTCTAAGAGAGCTTTAGGCAATTTTTGCCAATTCCAAGTGGGTTTTCATGTGTCTTCACTGAGGAGAGGCTTGAGTCTGGCCACACAGCCATAAAGCCCAGATCAGTGGAATGTTGCAGTGAGGTTTGTCCTTCTAAGTCTCTCCCATCTCCATATATGATCATGGAGCTCAACCAGCCATTAGCTTCCTGGTCACCACTCTAACCAAGGCCCTTCTCCATCAATTGCTTGGTTTGGCCAGAACTTCTTCCATTATGGATTATGGAGGCTACATGCTTCAATGAACCTTCAAAGCAGAATTTTTTTTTGTTGTTGTCTTCCCTAGATCTGTGTCAATCCTGTCTCTGAGCTCTACAGGCAGTTCCTTTGACTTCATGGCTTGGGTTTTGCTCTGATATGCATTTTCAGCTGTTAGACCTTATATTAAGAGGCGTGTATCTTTCCGAATCATGTCCATTCAATTAAATTTGCCACTGGTTATCTCCGAAGTGCAGAAACATCTCAAAGATGATCCAGATGATCCTGAGCTAAAGTGTCCCAGAAAAGGGTACAAATATTTATGCAATGTAATCCTATATATGATAGAAAACACTGTTCATAATCACTGTACACATCACTTACTGACAGCCCATAGACTGCATGTTAATTTACTCCAAGAAATAAAAAAGGCATATGCGAGCGCACAGATAAACCAAAGTCTGTTTACTTTACCTCTGTTTGTTTGCTTTTATGCCTTGTGTTGTTGTCTCTTCTCTTCCGTGGCTTTATTTTTCTCTGACAAGCTGTCATTTCCTCGCAGGCCTTTGTTCTTTCAAATAGCATGAATTATGCTTTCTCTTTTTCTCTCTCTCACTCTCTCCTGTCACTCTGATCAAGTGTTTTCTGAAGAGTATGGTGCAGAATGAAAGCGTCTTAGTGAGGCTGCCTGTGAGATTTCATTTCACAATCCTCTGAGTATTCACACATACGCCTCTGTGTTAGAAATATAAATAAAGAAATCTGTGCATAACTCTTCTTTCCTCCTGTATAGAAAAAACTATTGATCACAAGAAACCTAGAATATTTTTACATTTTTAAGCTATATGAGAGCTGTTATGGATAAATGAGTATTTATTTATTCAGATACTGTGTTTGTATAAGGAAAGTCCCTTTAAAGGTGTGGTCACACTAGACCTTGAGCATGTAAAATTCAAAGCAATGGACAAGATATGTCCTTTATTAAAAACAAAAATTTAACTTATAACAAATAATAATGAATCCAAAATCCAAAGATATACAATCTACTCCACTTTCCTGCAATTCTACAAACCTGCAGCTTTAAAGTTTGTGGTCTTTGAATTCAACTAAGAAGTCACTGAGATGTATTGATCTTATATTGGTCATGAATATACAAATTTTTTCAAACTTGAACTTTGTATTGCAGAAAATTTGTAATGAATTTGCATTTACGGTCATATGAGTATGAATGGATAATGCTGTAAAATAACATATTTCAAATCAGTAAAAATATTTCTTCTTTAGCTCAAATCACCCTTAAAGCTATAATTTAATATATTAATACATATATATTAAAAACTATAATTATCTAATATAATGTAAATTTTAGACATTTTTTAATATTGTTAATATCTTTTAATATGGTTTCATAATATTTATAATATATAATCTTTGCTATAATGCAGAATGTCAGTGGTCATTATTTTTTTGTTTTATTACCCACAATGCTTTGCTGTTCAATCTAACTGCAAAAAAGTGGGAAAGTGATGGTTTACATCATAAGAGGACAAAAAGAGAGAAAGGTAAATGGGGAGAGAGATACAGAAAGGGAGAGGTGAATAACAAATCAAACCATTATTTATAGAGTGTTGTGCAGACTATTTCTGATCTTATAACAATGTTCCTCTGGATTTACAGCATTCCTCAGGAGGCGGATGGCCAAAAAAGATCATTAGTATTTCCTTGGGCATGTTCTCTCTCTCCTTCTGTGCAAACTGTCATGGGATAGCCTCCTGAAAAATCAGCCTCACTAAACCTACAGGAGTCTGGTGCAGTTTGAAGACACAGAGATTTTCATCTTAGTGAATTTTCTTTTGATAACGAACATGCAGTGATGGTATTAATCATAGAACTGGATTTGAACGGATGCAACACTTAATTCAAACTCTGCTTAGATGAAATCCAGAGAGAGCAGAGATGCCTTAGAAGACAGGAAAGGGTTTTGTTGTTTATCTCTTTGATGAAATAAGTTGTTTGTCATCAATAAGCCCTAAAAGTTTGTTTTCAGTAGCTCTGTATTCCAGTCCTCGGTGTCCCTCTGCAGGGTTCACTGCTCCATACACACTCAGCAAGGGATATTTGTAGAAGTTCACTTCACTTGACAGAATGTGTTCATTTGGAATGGCCTGTAAAGTCTTTATGACATAATATACCAACATAAACATTAATATCATATATATATATATATATAATCTTTAATATATATAATCTTTAAACACCCGAATATAGTGATAAATGTCTGTTGCTATACTGTTTCATATGAAAAGAAACATGATTTGGTTAATGTGCATACCATGAGCATAACATGTGTATCTTATTTCACTTTCCTTTGATAAGTATCATTCACCCTATGACATAATACAGGCAGCAGTATCAGTGAGACAATATTATTAACAAGCATTATATACCAGCCTTCATTTTCAGGTCCAGAAAACAGCCCATTTTTAACAGGTTTCAGCAAGACAGAATTGCAGTGACCTCTCCTCCATGTGGGTGGAAAGCTGTCTGAACGTCCACGCTTTAATATATTCCACAAGCTGCCAACAATTAAATCATGAGCTTTCAGGTATAATGACACTTTTTCCGCCCAGCTAAGCTATGTGTCAGAGAAGAGCTGCTAATGTATGAGCTCGGTAAATGATACATGCTGTTCACTAACACCTACACAAGTACACTTTACTTTGTTTGTCGCTGAGCATAAGTCAACTTTTGCTCTCTATCGGTGCTGCCCAAAAGTGGTTTATTATAGAATTTAAACTTCTCCAAAAAAGTTCTCCACCTAGTGCTATTCACTATAATGAAGTTAGGAATCTTATTTAACAGTGATAGAAAGGATGTTTGGAATGCAAGCACACACACACACGCACACACACACAGGTTTGTTTTGCTATCAAAGTGAGGACATTCCATAGGCGTAATGGTTTTTATACTGTACAAACTGTACATTCTATCCCCCTACACTACCCCTACCCCTAAACCTACCCATCACAGAAAACATTTTACATTTTTACATTTTTAATAAAACATTGTTTATTATGTTTTTAAAGCTATTTTAAATATGAGGACTCATGAAATGTCCTCATATTTCATGTTTACGTCGTATAATACCCATGTCATTATACAAATTTGTATCCTCATAAATCACAAAAAAGTGCACACACACACACACACATATATATATACAAAGTATACTGCCTATAATTGTTTTTAAGATGTATGTGAAATTGTATGCAGTAAGCAGCAATAAATGTTTTAAACAGTATTACGCTACACTGCACATCTCATTAAATTGCATACTTAATTCAGCAGGTGAAATACATATTTAATTCATTGTAATTTATAAAAGTAATATATAAATATAAAAAATAATAGTTAATAAATAGAATCCTTAATGATTAAGTTGTCAAAGACTCATTTTAGCTTTACTTCATTTTAAATTATTAGTATAAAAATGTCAACATTTTTGACAAATACTTTTTGATAAAGACTTTCATAAGTTAAAAAGCGCACTTGATAGTACTCCCAATTGGAAATGAAAGGTCAAGTTGGGTGCTGGTGAGCTTGTGCAATTGATTCGATATTGTCGGCTCAGTAGTTTGTTTACTGTCCACTACAGAAATACTCACACACTGTAAAACTGAACAGTGAAATTAATTAAATGAAATGAGTTCGTTTCACTCAAATAATAATGAAAGTTCATTGTACTTAATAGAAAAAAGTTGTGTGAACTCAAAATCCCATTGTAGTAAGCTGAACTTGATATGATTGAGTTGAGTCGCAGCAGATTTCTAATTCCCAGCATGCTTTGTGTCAGACTGTATAAATAAATGTTGAAGTTAAGTGTTATGTTATGTGTTTTTGCACAAGATTAACACAGGGAGACATAAATTAGGGTTTAATGTTGTGTTATTTTGGGATTATAGGGGGTTCTGTTATGTTAGTTTTGTAGGGTTACCACTGTGGTGAGGAGCCTGTGGTTAGGTTGAGGATGGGCTGCAAAACCATTAAGACCACAAACTGTATGTTGTTTGATTATATACAAGTATAAAAAGACATTCTCTTTGATAGTTATTATAGCATGTGTTATTTGCTATCTAACATTTAACCATGAAGATCTGAATGTGATGTTTATGTGAATGAACTGTATGTAATTAACATTAGGATGAGTGGGGTGAGGCTGAGAACTGTGGGAGTGAAGGGATGCGGGTGACATGATTGTTAATGACAGACACCTGCGCACCACACTGGCTTGTTCCGCTTCCACGGCTCTTGGCCCCGCCCCACTTATCACAAAAATTTTAAGTTCTTGTTCTACTAACTTTAAAAAATTGTTTGTTTACTTAAATGTTTTGAAGTAATAAGTTTCCTCAATTGTTTTGAGTATTCTGAACTTATGGAGTTTTACAGTGCACTCTCATTACACAAATGAGTACACTTCAACAAAATGAATTCAGAAACTGCTAAGGCTGAGATGGTTCCTCGTTTTAGTTAAAGGTGCACAAAGGTTTGATGAAAGAATGGAGATAGAAACAACTGCATGATTTCTCATCTGTAAAGGTCCATTTCAAATCTCAGGGTCACTGTCTGTCCTGGGACCAAAACAATCACAAACATTCTCTATCTTTTTAAGAACCGAGAGTTTCATCCATCAGTGTCAGCTCTAATATTGCGTTTCCTGCTGATGTCCGTTGGGCAGGTAGGACCTTTGTTTTGCCCGTTTATGTTTTTAGACATGTTGACTCGCAGCACGCTGCACTCTGACACATGCCTGCCAAAGCGAATAAAAGCAATTTCAGACTATTTAAACACCTCAGCGCTGTCTACGTATAACTGTGGGATTCTCACAGGCTGGAAAAAACATGCTGGATGCTTCAGAGAGTAGCATAGCCTGATGCAAAACAAGAAGAAACCGCCTAAATTCAAACTGTTTATCATATAAAGCGACTGTGTCTCTTCAGAAAATTTACTTTATAAACTAATCCGCTCAATTCATATGGATTAGTTTTACGATCTCTTAATGAACTTTTTGAAGCGCCAAAGCACATTTGCGTAGCTGTCAATGGTCTTTACGGGTTTGGAATGACATAAGGGTGAGTAAATGATGACAGAATTTACATTTTTGGATGGACTATCCCTTTAAAGGTGGTATTTATTTGCAGAAGTGCACTGGGATTAGTCTTTCCATGTCACAGTCTATAAAACACGGTTGAATTACCTCTTTAGAGATTAATGACTGTCTACAGCCTCTGGTTTAATCTGACTGGATGGTCTGACATTGTGTGGTTTTGTGAAGCAGCTGTTTATTGCCATTGGATTGATCTGATCACACTTCCATTACAGAAAGTGTCATCTTGATAAATGGGATTCACTCTGGAGTGACATGTGCTCTGTGTGTTCTCAATAAGAGAAAGATTGTGAGGTCAGTGCTTGATTTACAGCTATTTTAACACTTGCACAAACGTGTTCAATATATCAGGAAAGTGATTTGAGGATGAAAGGATGCTTTTGTGAGCAGTTGGCCTCTAAACAGTTTATGCACCCAGATTTAATCTGTGATTTATGTTCTTGGAGAACATAACAGTTATATTTTTATATGTTTACAATACAATATATTTTTATGTTTACATTTTAATTTTAGTTTAAGTTTCAGCAATTTTCTTATGTGCTTTTATGTTGTAATTTTTATAGTGTAGTTTTTATTGTTTTTAAATATTTCTATATAGCTTTAATTTATTTTTATTTCAGTTTAGTTAAGACATTTTTTAAGACAAAAAAAGTTAAAACATTCAGTTTTAGTTTTTAGTCATTATAGTATTTAATTTATTTCAGATAGTTGCAAAGGCATTTTTTTTTCATCTAATATTTACATTTTATTTTATTATTAAATATAAACTATTTTTAATAGATTTAGTTTAAGATAAGAACTGGTTATATAGAATGTATATAGAATGGCATGTGGTGTAGTTACAATATTTACCAGCAGGGGCTAATTTGTTCATGCTATACCCTTCAGAAAAAAAACCTAAGCTGGTTTACTAGCCTTGGGGGGTACTCACACTAGACATGGTTGCCTTGAACCGAGCCCCAGCATGATTGTCCCCCCTCCCCCCTCCTCCACTGGCCTGCACTCACATTACCTTTAACGTTCCAGGCCGGAGCACGCTTACGTCATATACGATGCAACTTTTTGTATGGAAGAAAACAGGAAGAAAAGCACTTTCGCTAAGATACTAATAGATTTATCATTTGTGCCGTGCAGCGATTTTCACTTGCATGTATCAGAGGATTATTGCAGCAGCTGACGTTAATGGAGGAATTTGCAGCTTTATTCACAAACTACAATTTCTGTTCATCAAGAAGTTGAGAACCAGACCCTTTCTAAACCCAAATACACCCGAATTAATTACATTAATTGAAAAGTATACTATCCAAGTAGTAATAAAGATGTTTGCCATCGTCATAATGACAGAAGCACACATAAAAGTAGTAGCTGTTCCTTGCTCCGGCATGGTTAGCGCTCACACTACATGCGTACCGCGCACAAGCCCAACTGAACCATGCTCTGGCCCACCTCTTCCAAGCGGGCCAGGGACGGCTAAACGAACCGCACCCAGGCACGGTATGGAGCGTTCGCACTAGTCAAACAAACCGGGCTTTGGGGGTCAAACACGGTCAAACACACTCGGGCACGGTTCAGATCGCCTAGTGTGAGTACACGGCCTGGGGCACACTAGACGATTTTCAAATCTTAACCGATTTTAAAACTGACATAATGACAGTTTCAACTGATTTTTTGCATTATAAGCCTTTGAATGCATGCACTAGGTGACCACACACCTGTTGACTGCAGGAATGATAGGCTTGTTTGAGATGCATCGGTGCTGCGCAGACCAATCGGCGTAAGACATCAAAGTACCGCAGAGAATTTGGAGAGCATACGACTCCTTATGCTTTTGAATAGCTCTCGCGGTACTTGATGTCATACGCCAATCGGTCTGTGCAGCGCCGATGCTTCTCGAACAAGCCTGATTTCACAGTGACACAAGATCTCATGTAGACTCGCGAGATCAAACTTGAGAAGAAAAACAAATGGAGGACAATCGTCAGCAGGCTCTCCTGCCACGCGTTCTGCTTCACAGTGAAAAACAAAATAGAAAAAAAAGGATTATGGGTGATCTTTTGTCTCAATACTCCACGTTCATGGCATGTTTGTGGCTGCCAAGTTTCAGCTAAAGAAGCACGCAACATCCGGTAGGTGACGCTTGCTCTCTGTCATTGGCTACCGTGGGGATCACGTCAGAGATGATCAAGAGTCATAAATATCATACATGTTTGATATTTACGATTTGACATCGGGATGCTCCGTCTCGATCGGGAGCAGTTAAATAATCATAATGACACCACACAATGGAGGATTTTTGGGACAAAAAAATCTTTGCAACAAGCCTCGAATCGGGCCACGCCCCCCGATCGTTCGAAGTATGTGGACAGCCTTAAGCTGGTCACCCAGCTGGGCCAAACTGGTGTTCAGCTATAGCTGGACTCCATTTGTGATGCTAGATAAAGACTTAAACAAGTACAGAAACCAATAAGACAAAGAAACATCGAGAGATGCACCCAATGGAGATTTCATTTCAGCTTTCTGGTCTCTAACAACATTTTCCACCAACAAAACAATTACAATCCACAACTGATTATCCTCATTCAGCCTTCCACCAATGTTCACTGGATTACATCCAATAATAAAGCAGGTCTGTAGCTCCCGCTGAGAGTTTGACTGTGCGCTGGTCTCCAGAAGCCGTCTACAAATCTCTGATCCCTTTAGGATCCGTCCCCCATTTACAGTCTGTGTCAGTGATGTTCTTTTTATCTCTTACTGTCTTCATTGTGTCGCCAAGCTACATCCTGTTAGAACACACTGTCATCCAGTTCCCTAATTAGGGAGTAAAACATACACTCACAATCTCATGCTGTTTGAACGCAGAAATAACACTAGATCTCAGAGGTATCTGCTCTTCTGGGGTTCACAATCTGCTTAGGATTTGTTTTGAAGCCGTTCATGAGATGTATAGGATGTTTTATGATAATAAACAGTGATGATTGTCTCTGTTTTCCACAAAGCATTTTAAAAATAAAAATCTGTCATCATTTACTCACCTTCATGTTGTTCCAAACCCCATATGATTTTCTTTCTTCATGTAGAACATTAAAAGGAGGATTTTGAGATTTGAGAGCTAGGGTTAAAAATCAAAAAAATCCTGAGTTGGGAATGACATGAGGGTGAATAAATGATAACAGAAGTTTAATTTTTAGGTGAACTATCCCTTTAAGCGTACCTTTAAGACAACGATGTACTAAAAATGGAAAAGTTTTTCCTTTGCGTTTTTCGCGTACAGACAACAACGTTGTCAAAACGATCCTTGTTCATGTGGTTCTGTGAAAATGACTGTATTATGCTGCCAGGCCAGTAGTTGGCGATGTCACTTCATAAAGAAATACTACGCACCTATAGACTGAACACGTAATACGCATGTGCATGACGTCACCGTTTTCACTAATTCTGTTTTTTGTAGTTTACACGGAGACAATAACAGTATCGTTTTCAAAAACTTGCACTTTGAAAAGTTTACGTTTACAGGCCCCCAAAACGGCGCTGCCGTGTAAATGAATGGCCAAAACACATAAAAAGTTTTCCGTTTTTAGTTGAAAATTGTGTTGCGTAAACGGCCCCTAAGACTTGAAAATACAATTATAAGAAGCTGAATCAAGGTATCAGTGCATGCGTTTGTATTAGAGGGAGACTGTACATCTGCGGTTGAATTTTCCTCAAGCCAGACATTGTTAACGTCCCAGTGGAGAGCTGCTGTAATCCTGTAGGAATGATTATAAAAAGACAGATGATCTGACAGCAGTTCAGTGCAGCGTTTCCCTTACACGTCTCAATAATGGAAGCACTTCTTGACAGATAAAACACAACTCCAGATGTTGTTTTCAGCACAGCGATGTCGCACAAGCAAGTTTTTTGTTGTTGTTGTTTTTGATGGGTAGCAGGAAAATAAAAGGATTTCCTTCACACCTCAGTGAAATATTACAAATATCTCAATAAGACAAGCAGAGAGATGCCAACATGTGCAGTGATTGGAAATGTTTGATAGCTTTTTTGTAGCCAAGACTTTAATGTATGTTCCTATACTGAAATTGACTTTCAACAATAAACCTTCCCTGAGAAATATTCATTGGTGGAAAACTGTGGCAATTACAGTACAATTAGACTTTACAGCCAGTGATTACTAAGCATTTTCAATGTATGGAAAAGAACAGATTTGACATTTTGATAATAACTAACTTTTATATCCCACAGAAAAAAAGTTAATTCGGGTTATCAACTTAGGGTTCTCATGCTACATTTTGTTTGGATTTTGGAAGTTCAAAATCCACTCAAAAATCTGAGGAAACAAATGCAGTTTGAATGGCATGACGCATTTAATAACCAAAGATTGATCAACAACAGTCCCTGACATTCCCATAATAACTGTTTTTGATTAAACTGGACTTTTTATATTTTTATTAGACATGCTTTTAAGAATATTTGTGTCTGAATGACATTTAAATGACTCACTTCCTCTTAGTGGCAAATTAAGTCTTACTGATTACAGTTTCTGATCATAAACATTTGTTGAGACTTTCAGGCCTAAAGTGCCGGCTGTCATTATACAGCTCTCTCTCTCTCAACCCTTCTGAGAGCTCTTCTGTCTAGCGAGGTGTGTTAATCTTGAGATGAAAGATGTTCTGTAATTGCCTCACACTTTCTTTTCCCTGAAAGATGCTGCTGTTCTTCAGTACTGAAGATCACAGCAATATTGAACCTCTTGTGTCACTCTTAAACTATAAAATAATTACTTTGCAGGGAGGCACTGCATAGATATGCTCAAAAATAGAATAATCAAATAGTGTCACAACTTTATGTACAATTACTTATAAAGCATCTGAAGAGCATCAAGCATTAAATAATTATATAAAACAAATTGTCTACAAAACAAATATTTTAACAAATCATTTAAATTTTCCAAAGGGCCCTTGGGGATCTGTGAAGCCCAGTTTAAAAAGCCTTTACTAATTTTCAGTCTGTTTGGACTTTTCAGAAGATGGAACCGTACAAACTGGGAGAGGAGGAGAGTCCGAATCAGAGAAAGAGTTTGACCCTTTCACCAGTAAACAGGAGCCACCAACTGACATCCAGCAGCTCACAACAGATGCAGTACCAATCCTTCCCAACCTAAGACTGCTTAAACTCCACTCAGCTCTGCTGACCAAGAGCTTTGAGGGAGATCAGCAGTTTTTTAAAGAGGCACCACACACCGTGCCAACAGTCTCTACCTCTACATCTAACACTGAACATTCACTTCTGGTGCCTCAGGAGGATTCAGCAGTCTTCTCTGACCTTGCGACCACATTGACCATGACTGCGCCAACATCTGTTGAACAAAGAAAACCCAGCAAAAGCCCTAGTAGAACATCAGAGAAGATAGCAGTCACCTCTCAACCTCTCACAAACCCCACCATTCCAACCAGCACTCCCACAAGCACCAGTCAAATAACAACTCTCACCACAACAACAAAGAAAGCCTCTGACAAGAAAACTACTTTGCCACCACTGTTTCTGTCAACTTCACCTAAGAAAGAACCACAAAGATCGGAAGGGAAAACCACATCAGGATACTCGTCTGAGTATTCAGGTACATTTATGATTGATGGAGATGGATGGATGGATGTGGATCAGATGGATGGATGGATGGATGGATATAGATGGATGGCTGGCTGGCTGGCTGGATGGATGGATGGATGGATGAATATATATGGACGGATGGATGGATAGATGGATGCATATATATATATATATGGTGGATGAAAAAATAGATGAAAGGATGGATGGATGTAATATATGGACGGATGAATGCAATATTTGGATGAATGGAATGGATAGAAATATATATATATAGATGGATGGATGGATGGATGGATTCAATAGATGGATGATGTATGGATGCATATATATATATATATATATATATATGGATGGATGGATGCATGTATATGGACGGATGGATGGATGCAATATATGGATGTTGGATGCAATATTTGGAGGGATGAATGGATAGATATATTTGGACGGATGGATGGATGCAATAGATGCATGGATGGATGGATGGATGCAATAGATGCACGGATGGATGCATATATATGGACAGATAGATGGATGAATGGATGGATGAAGGTATACATATATATATATATGGATGGATGGATACAATATATGGATGGATGGATGAATGGATGGATGCAATATATGGATGATGGATGCAATATTTGGAGGGATGGATGAATGGATAGATATATATGGACAGATGGATGGATGGATGGATGGATATATATATATATGGATGGATGGATATTAAAGAATACATATACATATAATACACAGATGCACAGGCGTCAGAGCTAATGAAGGATTAGTGCACAGCCAACCAAACATAAGACAGCTGTAAAAGGGGCAATTGTTTAAAATGATGCTCTTTCTCTCGCTCTTTCTTTTTCCAGCTCACTGCGATATGAACTTCACAGAGGCTGAGGGTTATATAGAGCTCCCTCTGGATGTCTCATTTGATTCCCACATGCATTGCACCTGCCTGGTTACGGTATATCTGGGTTATGGTGTTGAGATTCAGGTCAGTACTTTTTCGTCCAAAGCTTTTATCATATGCAGATTAGGAGAAGCGTCTCTCACACATATCTTTGTCTCTCAAGGGCAACAGAGTGTCATTTCCATCTCCTCTACACTGAACATTGAAATTTCATAAGTGTACACACAGAAATTAAAAAGTCAAAGCCTGTCCCTGCAGGCTCAGTAAGACAAGATATTTCTCTTCTGCATATCTACATGGTTATGAGATAAATATTTGACTTATTAAATTGCAAGGATGGTTAGAGTGGCCTGACACCTGCAAACAGGGCACTGCAATTACAATAAAAATGGCTATAGATAAGACGGACATTGCTTAAATGTTTGACAAAAATAAAAATACAATAAAATTGAGAATAAAAAAAGCAGAGTTAAATTATTTAATAAAAGAAAAAAATCAAAAATATTTTAGTTAAGATATTAAGTGCACCCGCGTTTAAATCGCAGGATAATATACATGATAAACGTTTATCATTATGAACACCAGAGGAAAACTATGTGTTTTTCTAAATAGTACTTGGAAGAAAGCACTAGTTAAAAAGAGGATTTAGCAAATATCTTACTTCATTACTCAACCCAAGAGAGAAACAAACCGTTCATTTTGAGCAAATGAAGCACCACAGACACTGCGTTTCATGCAATCAGGTGGAACTTGTTATCGTTTCTGTCAGCCGTCCAACTCGATACGGTTCAATCGACAGCACTGAGATTTCTCAGACCTCTAATTTTGGATTGATCGGAACAGAGAGAAGCACATTTAAAAAACTGATTGTGAGGAGACAGAACATTGCACGTAAAAGTTTTAGAGACACGCAGACAGATGCTGCCAACTCTCTCTCAGGCATTAAAGGCCTCCAGTCTGAAGTTGTGAAAGTTTCCGTATGGAGTTCCAGGAGGATAGTCATGTTCGTGTATCAGTGTGTTTGACTGCAGCACAGCTGCTCTGTCATATGAAACATAATTTCCCTCTAAAAGGCCCTACAGTAGATTGGATATGTTGGTTTTCTTTAAGGAACAGGACAAGGGCGACTCTATTCTGTGCTGAATCATACATGTGATGCTTACTTGACTTTTTTTTTGACATTTTTGATGTGATGTTTCATCAGTTGAAGACAATAATCAAAATGTTTTTGAAGTTTTGTTTTTGAGGATATTATATTGAGTGTAAAAATGAATTGTTTGCTAGATGTGTCCAACAAACTTAGCAAGTTCTGATCGTCTGTTTGCTTTTTGATTTCCTGCAAAAACAAGACTTCTTAAAAATAATTGCTCTTTCCTGACATTTGTCATTCTCCAGGTGGCCAATTTAAAGCCAGTGGTTTTGCCCTGAGGGGGATGCTAAGGGCACACTGGCTGTATGTTTGTTTGAATATTGACTTATTTTTCTGCAGATTCCTCAGAGTTTTAGAATTGTGTTTTGGATAGTGACTGTTTAGAGGTTAGAATGTCTATAACTGTAGGTGTTCTGATGCTGTAGTGTGACAGACAAAAGAATAGGCCTTTGTTAACATGGGTGGTATAGCCTAGTGGTTGAAGATCTGGACAGCTAACTGAAAGGTTGTGGGTTCCAACCACAGAAGAGGTGAAAGGCATTATACTCATTATAACCAAATTTGACAAAAAAAAAGAGATGCAATTTCATTGTCAAATGATGACATAATTTCAGAAAGAAATACATTTAAATCAAGTCTTGCAGACTTTTTGGATGTGACATGATCTAGCAATTGGCCTTAACCATATGTAACAAAAAAAAAAAAAATCATGAATTTATTTTTATAAAGTACTACTCACAGAAATCATGTGTATCATTAACAACTTGCTTCCATATAAGCAAACAGTCATTAACTACACGAGTGACTCTGATGAACAACATAAGTAAGCCATTTATGTGTTTAATTCACTGGAAAAAAAGATGGCATTCATTCAAGAACTGTTTGGACTACTGGTTAGGTTGTGTGGTTTTAATTCACTAAAAAGAACCTACTCATAAGAGTCATTCTTTTGGGAATCCCAAAAGGTTGGAAGAGTAGTCCACCTTCCGGGAATTCAATTACACCGGTCGCTGTGTTTCATGCTGTATTTGAGGTGGTGCGTTGTCTCTGAAGATTAGTGTAGGGAACCCTGTCAGTATCATATTGTCAGAGAAGGTTTTCTGCCTGCATCAGTGGAAGAATGCATGTGCAAGATCCGTTAATGGAACTAAATTTAATTACATGTGGAAAAAGCCAACAGAGGTGCATTTTCACCTCTGTTTTATGTGTTCTGTGATATTGCTATGAATTCTGTGACAACATTTTATAGCTTCCATCAACCATTTTGGTCCATCAACCATTATGGATGCATTTGATTCACAGCCATTTTGCTGTAATAGGCCTTTGCGGAAACAGATCCTAAAGTACATGAGTCAGCTTCCCTCACAATCCATTATACTGTATATACTCTTTCACAGACTGTTTAGCAGTTTGTGATCTAATCAATGTTTGTGTGCTGATAAATGAGTGGACAGTGTTTAGTAGTGAAATTGGAGATTTAAGGCCAATTTACACTGCACCGACTGACCCCGACCATTGTTGACAATCACCAGATTAAAGTACATCACTTCTCAGACATTCCACAACCTGACAAATGCAGATCGAAGTGTCTGTTGCCGTTTGTTTGGCTTCTATTGGTGCAGTGTGAATTGGCCTTTAGTTGAGCTGTAATTAGAGGTACCTTGTATTCACACTGCCATCTCTCCAGGGTCCAGAGCTCTGTCGGCTAGACCCTCATTAACTTTCCATAAACTGGTCTGCTGGAGTCCACAAAGGTCCTGTGAAAGGCCACAAATCATTAAGATTCTTAACACCATTTCATTTTAATTGCTTGTCGACCTGTTGACCATGACACCGATCATGTTATTCTATACGAACTGCCCTGCTAACTCTACCCAGCTCAGGGGTCAGGGAGACTCAACCGAACATCGGATGACACACTTTTAGACCCAGTTTATGGAAATTAAGGCGTTTGTACTTGTTCGGTTGGGTTTTGAGTTTAAGAAACTCAAATTATGGCAGAGCAAATTAGCTAATATTCACAGAAAGGAGCCACTTGAACCTGAGGAGAGTTTCAGGGTCTTGCCGCCACGTCTGAGTTTTTCAGTCAAGGTCTCAGTTGGAGAGATTGCTGTCAGCTAATAATAATTTCACCTCCGAAAGGTGTCACAAAAAGTAGGGAGACATAAAGTAAAAGAGTGTCAGGGACGGTTATTTCTTTCAGTGTGTGAGAGACACATCACAAGGGAAAGGGAAAAGCAAAGGCTTTGGAAATACAGTATGAAGCTAAATTTATCATGCATGTATTCAAATCTATGCAAATTTGTTACAGGTATCATCTCCTTCACCCTCTGTCAAATGATCATTTTTTAGCTTCATTTGAACACATAAATGAAGAAGGTCTGTGTAAACGTTTTGTCTGAAGCCACCCAGTGCCAGTATCTACCACAGAAGCGAATGATGGAATAAAGTCGTTTGTCTCTTTAAATGGATTTTTATACTGTTTCGACAGAGTGGCAGCCAGAAATAGTTTGTCGCTGGTGTCAAAATTACCAGCAATTCGTCCCCATTATGGTTGTATGTTTCACCTTTAAAAAATACCCGAACCGAATGATTTTTTTCTTTCTGTTAACGGTTCTCAAACGTGCATTCTTCCGTTAATGCGAAACTACTACTAAAGTACCGCAGCTACGCCAGCACGTGGTCTGATTCCAGAACGAATGACTCCCCAGTCGCCTGAGGCGGTTTCTTTTTAGTGAATCAGAGCAATATAGCGCGCCAGTTTTTTCAGGTTCCAGAACGAAAGATTCATATGAGCCGGTTTCTTTTTAGTGAATCAAAACAATAAAAGGCGCGACCACTTACTGAACAAATTAATCTCTTATCGTGAGCCGATTCTTTTCATAGAATCAAAACAATACAGCGCGACCAGTGTGGTCCGATTCCTGAATCATTTTTGAATGAATTAATAAAACATTTTTGTTTATTTAGTATTTTTATTTAATCTGTACTTAAAGGTCTGTGAAAAGTTATTGAAAATTATTTTAACAACGTTTTCAAATAATTTGTATAGCCCATCTGTTCTGTTGATATCTAAAATGATGGCACCTTTTTTTCCAACAAACTACAGAGGGAAGTAAATGCATTTGTTTTTCCCCAGATATCTATTACTCAAAATACTGTGTATCTTAAATAAAAATACTCATTGGCCCGGTTTCACAGACAGGGCTTAACCTAAGCCAGGATTAGGCCTTAGTTCAATTAGGATATTTAAGTAGCTTTTATAAACGTACAGTAGAAAAAAAATATTACTGGTGAGAATCTTGAGACAAAACAATGGCACTGACATATTTTTAGATATGTCAGTGCAAGTTTCTTTCAGTTAAAACAGCTCAAACATGCATTTTAGTCTGGGACTAGTGGGGGATTAAGTATTAAGTGAATGAATGTTTGCAAACCAACAAGAAAACTGTTTCACCTGTGTAGTTCCTGTGCTAATCTCACAGCAGTTTGTAAAAACATATCAGTGTGTGTATCAGTATCAGTATTAGCTCTGATACGAGTGGACAGCTCAACACTTCACACGAGCACAGAGCTGCACACAACACTGGTCAATGTGCTTATCTCAGAGACACACGCACAGAGGATCCTGATATACACTTCCAAATTCGGGACCCACTGAAGTGCTTCTAAAAGACACTTTCAGTTGAGCTGATTCTAGAAGGTATATACACAGATGCAATCATGTAAGTGTGGAATATCAAGGCATACATTCTGATCTGATTCTGCTCTTGATGCAGGTGCTGAACGCGAGTTTGGATGATGGAATGGAGGCGGTTCTGGAGGATCTGGGTGGACCTGTGACTTCCATCCTGGCCAACAACTCAGTGTTATCCAGAGGTCTGGTGATACGGAGCTCTAGTAACCAGATCTCAGTGCGGTTCAGCAGTGAATGGCCCGCTCGCCCTGGCTTATTACTTCTGCGGTATAGAGGTACCATCTCACTGTTGTGAAACCTTCCTCATTTTTATGCTGATAGCGTTAAAGGGGACCTATAATGCTTCTTTTACAAGATGTAAT
Source organism: Hypophthalmichthys nobilis (assembly GCA_037950665.1). Taxonomy (NCBI): domain Eukaryota; kingdom Metazoa; phylum Chordata; class Actinopteri; order Cypriniformes; family Xenocyprididae; genus Hypophthalmichthys; species Hypophthalmichthys nobilis. The sequence goes on from CM075476.1 coordinate 8,383,302, forward strand.
ATAAGTGTCCCCAGAATGTGTCTGTGAAGTTTCAGCTCAAAATACCCAACAGATCATTTATTATAGCCTGTCAAATTTTCCCCTATTTGGGTGTGAGCAAAAACACGCCGTTTTTGTGTGTATCCCTTTAAATGCAAATGAGCTGCTGCTCCCGGCCTGCTTTCCAAAAGAGGGTGGAGCTTTAACAGCTCATGCTTCGGTTGCTCAACAACAACAAAGCTGGAGAATCTCACGCACCCAAAATAACAATTGTCAGTAACGGTGTTTAGCCTTACATTGTTCAAACCGGAGTCGGACACTGATGGAGAGACTCAGGAAGAAGTTACAACTTTTAGAATGCAACTGGACGTTTCTGAATGGTTAGTGGATAAATTTATGTAGTTGCTGTGGAGTTGATTCAACTCATTGACTAACATGTGCCGTCATGTTAATCTTATATGCAAATCCAGCGTTGAATTGACCCTCGTTTGTGAAGCAGTCCGGCGTAAAATGACGGCATGGTAACAACACTCTACTACAACAACTCTTCCTCTTCTCTATAGCAGCCCAACATTGCATTGAACTTTGAGCGTCGTAACTTTGCAGATGTTGTCTGTGTTCAAACAACAACATTACACACTAACTAAAGTTAAAAAAGTGAAATCATAATCAAGGACCCCTTTAATTAATTGCTTTAATATTAGGTGAAAATATTCATTTGCTACAGGTTTGTGTACCGAACAATAAACAAATATTAGTACTGATTGGTTTATAGTATAATGTCATGGAAATAAGTCCCAGGAGTAAAATCCTTCATGGGTTTGATACTGATGGTACTCCTCAGTGTAAACATGTTGAGGTTGTTTTCCAGAGGAGAGAGACAGCGACTGTCTGTTTGGATGTGTGTGTGTGTGTGTGTGTGTGTGTGTGTGTCTGTATGGGCAAAGAAATGTCCTAATGCACACTAGACATTCATTTTCAGGCAGACAGCTCATTCAGTGAGACAGTATTGTTATATGGGCAGCACTCAGAGACATCACTGTCAGCGAGACATCTTTCATGGAAGCAGCATGGCTAGAGATACAAGAAAAGGTCTTATGTACTTTTGAACACTGTGTAGCTAATAATAATCCTTGTGTCCTTGCTGAATTTTTTTTTCTTTTTTTAAAAAAACAAAACAAACTATATATATATACTATCAAACCATTTTCGTAGTCATTTTGATGCCCAGCATCCTTGAGGTTTGGCAGGCACCACCGATGGAGTTGCTGGCCAAAAGCCTGTTGAGTTTAAATGCATTTAAAAGCACACGTGAACTCCACTCCTGCTGCTAAACAGAGATCAATAGCGTTTCTCCTAGAGAGAGATTAAATGAGAGAGAGCTATAATGCATCACTGTGCTCTATTGATATTTATGCACTGGGGTTAAATGCTCTGTTCAGATGGTCAAGGGCTCAATAAAGGCAGAGAGATGCAGCTCAGAGGCCATGAAGAGCACTCGCAAAAGTGGTTAAATTAATGAACCATTCGGCATTTGATGACCTCCCCATGATATGATGCTCTTTGGCCAGTATTTTGCACACAACATCTTGCAGAATGAAGCAATTAAGGGGTGAATTTACTAATGCATGCGGTATTTCAATGCAAACTAATCTATCCAGTGTGCTTGCTGTTGAAACACTACTGGGATATTTAAATCAAGTCATTTTCAGTGCAGACACCCCTGTTTCTCTGCAAATTCTCTGCAGATCTTTGTGATATTTGTTAATTTTTAACAAATGTATAAGAAAAAAAATATTATTATATTATTTAATATTATATTTATTTGATCTTCAGACTCTAAAGACACTAAAGGTTCTTTTTTTGCAAGCAAAAGTAATATTTTTTTGATGATATACTTTTGTACTTATTTAAATCATGATCCATTATGTGTCTTTGTGTAGACTCCGTTAGCTGACCCTGAACGCTTTTGTTCTGCCATTTTAATTCCCTTTCCATTGTATGGAAACGTCTGTCAGTGGCTCTCTTTCCGTTGATAGACAGATTGGATTAGTGTTAGATAAAGCCCTGGCATCTGTTGGTCGTAACCCTTAAGCAATGAATCTGCCCTGCTGTGCTTGAACTGAGTCATTATTAATAATAACTAAACAACTGGGCATTATAGAACATTAATCACCATGGAAACAGAGACAGCAGGGTCTGTTATTCACAGCTGGACATCAAATGTCGCTTCCGCACATTTAACCAGCACCTGAACGGTTTAGTGACAGATGAAAGAAGTCTGGGTCAGGATTAAGCATTACTTTCTGTCTGTTTGCTGACCTTAATGTTCCTGTAGCTCAGTTGCTTGCACTGTAAGTTGCTTCAGATAAAAATACCATTAAATGTAAGTGCTGAAGTAGAGGTCAAAGGTCACAGAACTGATACTCACATTGTGACAGCAATGTTTTTCTGTGTCTGCCCATTTCTAGTGAAAAAATTCAGCCACGTTCAGCTAAAAGTATATGGGGCAGTTATACAGGCAGTACTTGGTGAAAAAACAGGTCAGAAAGACCTCTTTTTAAAATGGTTTATTCCTGTGATGCAAAACTGAATTTTCAGCATCATTTCTCCAGTCTTCAGAGTCACATTATCCTTCAGAAATCATATGCTGATTTGCTGCTCAAAAAACATTTCTTATTATTATCAGTGTGGAAAACAGTTGTGCTGCTTAATATTTTTGTGGAAACTGAAGAATAGAAATTTGTAAAGCTGTAAATGTCTTCACCTTCACTTTTGATCAATTTAATATGTACTTAATGAATAACAGTATTAATTCATAAAAGTATTATAAAAATAGTATTAAACACACATAATGATGAAATGTGTATCTTAAATGCACTGTAAATTTCTTCAGTTAAAAATGCCATTAAAGGCACAATATGTACATTTTCGCCGCTAGAGGTCGCTTATTCAAAACAAAGGCGTAGCTTGATGACGCCTTGATTTCGCGGAATCATGGGAGATGTTTTCTTCACGTCTACAGCTGGTGAAAAAGAATCGGGATGGGACTCATGCAGAAATTGTGTTCATGAATGAGATTATTAACGTTACTGTAGTAGAGCAGGGTCGACTTTTATTATGCCACAGTCGCCGATTCCGCTTCTTCCGGTCAAGCGTATGTGGGGTAACGCAGTGCTGTTTATCTTATTAGATACATTTGTGTGTTGAAAGTTGTTATAGTGCTACTCTGCATGCGTTCAACGGCTACTATGAGACACTTGTTGCACACTGCAGTAAGCTAGATCAATATTAGGCATGGTAAAACATGGTACTCGCTGTAAATCAAGAAAACGAGATTTAAACAATAAGACTTACTGTGTTAAGCTATATAACAATGATTAGTTTTCTGTCAATGAATGTATCCTTCCAAACAGTTGCTCACCTGTCTAATAAAACACATAATATATTAAAGCATCTTTGGTGTTTCCATGGTTTCTACAAAATAAAACCGGAAATCAAGGGTAACGCGGGTATGATGTCATTGATAGGCGACACACGGACACAGTCCGTGTCCTGGTTAAAATTTTTCTCTGGATTTAAACATTCTTAGAAACATCTGGGATGTCAACAAAATATATAACATTGTTCTAGTGTTTTTTGGGATATTTAATCCAAAAATCTTACATATTGTGCCTTTAAATGTTAAAAGTTCAATTTTCAGTAAAAATGTTTTATGGTTTTGAATGGTTTAACAAATAAAAGTTGAAGTATTGATAAATGGGCCTCATGTGATGTACATACATGTTTTATTTTTCAGTATATATAGAGAGAGAGAGAGAGAGAGAAACTTAATTTGCCTCAACTTAGCCAACTTTGCCTCAACAAATAATTTTTTTTTTTTTTTTGATGATGATGATATACTTTGTGCTTATTTAAATCATGATCAATTAAGTTACTTTTTTTTAGACTCTGCCAGCTGACACAGTCATCCGCCGTGTATTTCTGTTTCTCTTTCTCTCTTCAGCCTTTGCTCTGAGTTGTGCATCCCCGCTGGCCCCTGATAATGGTGAAGTATCAGTCACTGGTTTTCAGGTTGGGGGCGTGGCCTATTTCTCCTGTCTGAATGGCTATCAGCTCCAGGGCCCCGCCTCCCTCACGTGCCGAAATGCCACCACTCCCTACTGGAGTGGCAGAGAGCCCAGGTGTCAAGGTATGGGAGGACAAACTAACATTACACCTACATGTACTGCCTCAAAATTTCTCCACATAAAATATGACAACTTGTGTTTTATTTCATTTAAATGCATCCATGTTATGCCTTTTCATTAGTCTCATTAATTTTTGGCAGTCTGTTGGAAATCTGTGCCATGCATAATGAAAATGAAGGGAACTGAATGCAGCAAATTCACAGCAGTTTCTCTCTCTCTCTCTCTCTTTCTTTTTGTCTTTCATGCCTAGTTGCTTGTGGGGGGACGATGAGAAATGCCACTCAGGGTCGTATTGTCTCTCCGGGGTTTCCTGGAAACTACAGCAACAATCTGACGTGTCACTGGGTACTGGAGGCCCCTGAGGGCCATCGGCTGCACGTTCACTTTGAGAAAGTGGCACTGGCTGAGGACGATGACAGGCATGCGCTTTGTGTATTTTTACATACAATATTTTTCTAAATATTCCCCAAAAATTCTTTAAAAGTAATGTCCTTATTTGGACAATTAAAATTATTTTATTTTATTCTAAAAATGTGAAATGTTTTATTTTTAGTGGGCTGTCAGTTGAAATTTATAGATTTATATATACTACTGTTCAAAAGGTTGGGGATTGGTTGAAAGAAATTAATACTTTTATTCAGCAAGGACACATTAATTTTATCAAATGTGACAGTAACGACATTTATAATGTTACAAAAGATTTTTATTTCAAACAACATTAATAATATAATAATAAAGGTTTCTTGAGCAGCAGATCAGCATATTAGAATGATTTCTGAAGATCATGTGACACTAAAGACTGGAGTAATGATGCTGAAAATTCAGCTTTGATCACAGGAATAAATTACTTTATAAAATATATTAAAACAGAAACCACCTAATTTAAATTGTATAATATTTCACAATATTACTGTTATATAAGGCATAAGAGACTTCTTTTAAAAACGTTAAAAAATCTTTTCAACCCCAAACTTTATGGTAGTAAATATACAAAGATTAAAAGGGGAAAATGTTCCAATATCATCAAGCATGATCAATATGATATAATCCATTTTTATAAAAATTGAAGAAAAAAAAACCTGTTCACGTATTTACTCTTTAGTGATGCAGACTTTCTTTTGTTTGTTTTTAGGCTCCTCATAAAGGATGGGAGCAACATTGACTCTCCGCCCCTGTATGACTCGTATGCAGTGGAGTATCTGCCCATTGAGGGGGTTACCAGCACCAGCAGGCATCTGTTTGTGGAATTCACCAGTGATGAGATGGGCACATGCACCGGCGCTGCCATCCGATATGAAGGTATACGTTTTCTTCTGGATTTCCTGGACATGAGCCTTTCATGTATTCCAGTCATTTAACAAAAAAGCTTGTTCTTTTCTGCCCCTCATTAGTTCTGATCTCTATAAGACCTGAACAAATTTCTTACAGCAACTGAAGAAGAGCAGAAAGAGCCAGATACGACAGATGTAACCTAGAAACAACAGATTTCTGGGTATATTTGTAGAGTAACAAGTTAACCATCACCAAGGTCTAAAGATAATGAACATCGCACTGAAATATCACTATAAATACTATATTGCTAGGGAATGCAAGAACTTATAAAATGCATGCCTTGATTGCAATGTAGTCACTTTGGATAAAAGCTCTGCCAATTGCATAAATGTAAACATACATGTTTTAATGTCAATGAGAGAAAAAAATGTTAACACTATTTTATTGTTGTGTTTATTATACTGTATAAAGAGACTGATACTGTATTAAAGTTATATTTTTCTGCATGTTTTTCAGCATTTGCTCAGGGCAGCTGTTATGAGCCATTTGTGAAGTATGGAAATTTCTCCACGAGTGATCCTGCGTTTGGAGTTGGTTCTGTGGTGGAGTTCACCTGTGAGCCGGGTTACACACTGGAGCAGGGCGCTGTTATTTTAGAGTGTGTAAATGATGAAAATCCACAATGGAATGAGACGGAACCAGCATGCCGAGGTGATTTTGTGTCTATGATGGCTTGTCCGATTGAACTTTAGTTTATTTTAGTAAATTTCTTCTCTGATTTAACTTTTATTTGAAGTCTATTTAGTTCTTAAAAGGATAGTTTACCCAAAAAATTTAAATGTATTTACTCTCTCTCTTATGTTGTTCCAAACTTTTACAAAAGAAGATATTTTGAAGAATATGGGTAACCAAACAGTTGATGGACCCCACTGACTTCCATAGTATAGAAAACAAAAAAAAAAAAATACTATGGAAGTCAATGGGGTCCATCAGCTGTTTAGTTACTGACATTCTTCAAAATATCTTTTTTGTGTTCAGCAGAAGAAAGAAATTCATACAGGTTTGGAACAACTTGAGGATGAGTAAATGATTACAGAATTTTAATTTTTGGGTGAATTATCCCTTTAATGGTAAAATACATTATTTTCACTTTTCATTTACAATATAACTAAGTTGCATGTACAAAATCCCTATGATTGTACAATTATGATAGAATATATAATGGTTCAATTCAAAAAAATAAAACAAATCCTTTAGAAAACATAAAAAGCAAAAACACACTCAATGCACATTCTTTATTCATCATTTTGTAGATGTAGAGTTAAAAAACCTTGCTGAATTTTATGTAGAGGTACATTACCATCTTACTACAACCAAAGTTATTTGAACGCATCTGATGTCATAATTATGACTTCTCAATTCGCAAATACTAACTTCCCAGGAAGACTTCAACGGACCATTTGTGTTTTACAGCGGTTTGCAGTGGAGAAATAACAGATTCAGCAGGTGTGGTGCTTTCTCCAAACTGGCCTGAAGCATACGACAAGGGTCAGGATTGTATCTGGGGTCTACATGTGGAGGAGGACAAGAGATTTATGCTGGATGTCCAGGTGTGAGTATCTGAACCTATATGCATGTGTGTGGACAGAAGAGATAAATGGTTATGTTTTAGGACTGGCTTTGTGTAGTTATGTGTGTGTTGCTTTTTTCCTCTAATGAGAATGCTTTCACTTCTCTATTAGCATTCGGTACAGTTCACCACCTTCCAATTACAGAGGAACAGTGTGTGTAATGACAGCTGATTAATTGATTTAGCACAGACAGGGAGGCCACCCACGGACTCATTAACACAGAGCACTAATGGGCCAGCATGCAGGTGCCAGGCTGAACACCTGGACATGGATCACACCTGCACATGCTACTTTAAGACAGTAGAGCTTCTTCAATTATCTCAGAGACTGATTATGGGATATGCACGTTATATCTTTCAAAAGCAGCATAGAGCTGAGTGAAATAATAATATGAATTGGGTTTGGATTTTGGATGGTTTAGGTTGGAGTGATATGGGTGGGCATTGTGGTGGTATGAAATGGATTTGGGTGGTATAGGTAGGTTTGGAGTGATATGGATTTGTTTTGTGGAGTTATTGGTGGTTTTTGTGGTGGCACAAGTGGGGATTAGGGTTGTATGAATTGATTTTGGGTGGTATAGGAAGATTTGGAGTGACATGGGTGGGTTTTGAGGAGTTATTGGTGGTTTTTGTGGTGGTACGAGTGGGGATTAGAGTGGTATGAATTGATTTTGGGTGGTATAGGTAGGTTTGGAGTGATATGGGTTGGTTTTGTGGAGTTATTGGTGGTTTTGTGGTGGTACGAGTGGGGATTAGGGTGGTATGAATTGATTTTGGGTGGTATAGGAAGATTTGGAGTGATATGGGTTGGTTTTGTGGAGTTATTGGTGGTTTTTGTGGTGGTACGAGTGGGGATTAGGGTGGTATGAATTGATTTTGGGTGGTATAGGAAGATTTGGAGTGATATGGGTTGGTTTTGTGGAGTTATTGGTGGTTTTGTGGTGGTACGAGTGGGGATTAGGGTGGTATGAATTGATTTTGGGTGGTATAGGTAGAATTGGAGTGATATGGGTTGGCTTTGTGGAGTTATTGGTGGTTTTTGTGGTGGCACGAGTGGGGATTAGGGTGGTATGAATTGATTTTGGGTGGTATAGGAAGATTTGGAGTGACATGGGTGGGTTTTGAGGAGTTATTGGTGGTTTTGTGGTGGTACGAGTGGGGATTAGGGTGGTATGAATTGATTTTGGGTGGTATAGGAAGATTTGTAGTGACATGGGTGGGTTTTGTGGAGTTATTGGTGGTTTTTGTGGTGGTACGAGTGGGGATTAGAGTGGTATGAATTGATTTTGGGTGGTATAGGAAGATTTGGAGTGATATGGGTTGGTTTTGTGGAGTTATTGGTGGCTTTTGTGGTGGCACGAGTGGGGATTAGGGTGGTATGAATTGATTTTGGGTGGTATAGGAAGATTTGGAGTGACATGGGTGGGTTTTGAGTAGTTATTGGTGGTTTTGTGGTGGTACGAGTGGGGATTAGGGTGGTATGAATTGATTTTGGGTGGTATAGGTGGATTTGGAGTCATATTGATGGGTTTTGTAAATTTATTGGTGGTTTTGTGGTGGTACGAGTGGGGATTTTGATGGTATAGGAAGGCTTAGAGTGAAATTTTTGTGGATTTTGGGGCAGTGGGTTTGGGATGGTATGGTTAGGTTTTAGGATGTATTGGGATACAGGAAGTCTATGATTGGTGGGTTTGGCATGATCTCAAGAGATTGATTTGTCAGTATGACAAAGAGGTTTTACAGAGGCCACTGATTTGGGGAGACTGGAATTTTAAAACCAACCTACTCAATTTTAATTAGTATTATATTAAGAAGAAAATTAAAAGTAAAATTAACAGTTTTATTGCTCTGACATTCTCCCCTTTGTACTTCCAAAAATATCAATAGTCCACCAGTCATCAAGTCTTTCTGAGGTGGAGTGTGACACTATCTCAGCACACAGAGCCTCTGTGTTCCAACATGCATCATTAGCTCAGCTTTACTGGCTTCTGCTCAACAGAATCTTCCAAACTTACTCTCTAAACACACACACACACACACAGACCTGTGTGAATAGTCTTAACAATGAGCCTGTTTGGAGGAAGAAGGGAAAAATATGTCATTCCATCTCAGCTGATCATCAGGATGTGTATATCCTTCTTAATTTTTACTCTGTATTGTACCCGTTTTTTTTTCCTATTTTTTTTTTTTTTTTTGTCAGGCTATGAATATTAACACAGCTCATCTGTGACCTTCCCAAACAACAGAACCCGAAGGGCTGACAGCTGTGTGACGGCCCTGAGGGTTCTGCCTCTCTGCTTTCAAACATTACACTAAATAAATCTCATTTCTTTGCGAAATGTCACTTCCCCGCTGAAGAGGTAAATGCAGCCTCCCGATAGATGAAGGAATCTAAACATTGGCCTTTATTGCCATTTAGCATGACAGAATGGAAAACATGATTGATTCTCAGCGTGGACACTGTTGTGTAAAAATCTGCCTAGGCTGCATAATTTGTTTTTCCCTTGCATTACTCATGTTGGTTCAGAAATGAAGATGAATTGCAGAATGACATCAACAAACCATCTGGGAAAAAATGTGGCTGGTCAAGTGACAGCTTCTTATGTTAGGATGGCAGCATTCTTCTTAATTAAAGGGATAGTTCATGAAAAATTAATTTTCTGTCATCATTTATTGTCCTTTTGCTTTAAACATGTATAATGTTTGCTTTGTGGAATACAAACATATAGCAAATAAATAGTATATCTAGCATTCAATTTAATCACTTTAAATATAATCAGATTTATGTTTTTCAACAGTATAGGTTCTTAAACAGATGATAATTTATTTAATTATATTATTTTAAATTATATATCAGATTCATATTATTATATTATAATTATATTATTAATATAAAATTAGATTAATGAATTTTATGTTATTAATATAAACTATGGTGGGGGGGTTACAAAACAATGAGTGAGAATTATCACAAAGAGACCTGAGCTACATTAATGGTGTGCATTCATGTGTGTTATTTCATTAGTCTTCGTCTGGGGAAGAATGACCTGCTGACCTTTTATGATGGTGATGACCTCACAGCCAACATCCTGGGACAGTACAGTGGTTTCCTCCCTCGATTCAGACTCTACACCTCTACGGCTGATGTGACCATCCAGTTTCAATCTGATCCAGCATCCAATGTCTATGGATATAACAATGGCTTTGTAGTGCATTTCTTTGGTAAGTAGCATTATGAAAATGTTTTTTTACAGTGACATTAGTGCAAAATTAGTGAGCTTTTAAGGGAACACTGATCAAATGGAAACAATCATTAATCTGTCTTCAGCCAGCGCTTGTATTCTCCTAAATGAATCATGATTGGAACATGATGGCCCCCTAGTGTTTGAACAATAGAGGTGCCAACCTGCTTGGCAGTGCCCATTACTGGCAAAGCCTGATGGGCAACGGTTTTCTCACAGCAGTCTCATTTACATGTAAAGCTTAATGGTAAAAACAGAAAAATCCCAAGACTGTATGCCTCTTTTCTCTTTTCTACCAACCAAATACTAGAAGTGCCACGTAACGACACATGCGCAGAGCTGCCAGAAATCCTTAATGGCTGGAAGAGCACATCTCATCCTGATCTGACCCATGGAACCGTTATTACCTACCAGTGTTACCCAGGCTTCCATCTGCAGGGCTCAGAGATCCTGATGTGCCAGTGGGATCTGACATGGAGTGGAGATGTCCCCCTCTGTGAGAAAAGTAAGTGCTAACATCACACTTAAAGGTCACACCAGGTCATTAGTGCTTAAGTCACGCTGGGAAAACTTAATTAACCTGTTGATAATGACTGCATAGGTTTAAAGCTAGTTCAGCTGCCACCTGCTGGTGAATTAAGGTTACTACATATAGTAAGCACCCTGTCATTATAGATGCCGAGTCAGTTAATTGAAAATGCAAAGTTTTTAGAAACACTAACTGGCAGGTACCTGTGCTGTGTGGGTTTAGCAATGGTGATTTGTTGGTTTGAAAATATTTGTTTATAATTAGATTGATTTTCTTCTTTAAGAAAAAACAGTGAAAATTTGTAATAAGAGAAATTTATGTTTATTATATTTTAAATAATTCCTGTTAAAATTTCCTCAATGATGTGAATCACATTGTCAAAACCTCATATTCCTTACGTAAAAAGGATTAATTAAAAATTATTATTATTATTATTATTATATAACATTGTTTTAAATATTATTGTTTTAACCACTTAAAAAATGCTTGAATTTAGAATTTTATAGTGTGTGTATACATATATATATATATATATATATATGTATGTATACATATATATACTGAAATGTTTTGCACAAAATCAATTCATAAATAAAAATAAATGATAATTAGAAATATTATATAATTTATATTTTATATATATATATATATATATATATATATATATATATATATATTATATAATATTTCTAATTATCATTTATTTTTATTTATGAATTGATTTTGTGCAAAACATTTCAGTTCCAGTTCCAATATTCTTTTCTTCTCTCTTCTTTCTCTCTCTCTCTTTTAAATTTGTTTATTTTTAACAGGGACAGTGCACATTAATAAACTTTTCAGTAAATGCGCCAGAGTTAGCCAAGGGCTATTTTTCATCTGTAGTCCCTAAGTATTTTCTTATTGACTTATCTTCATAATTCTTTTTTCTTTCTTTTTTTTCACGTCACAGTTTTGTGCTGTGATTTTTAATTTTTTCATGTGTTTTTATTTGTGATATTTGCCTAGTTATGTCATGTGTGGATCCGGGATTAGTAGACAACAGCCGCAGACTGGTGACCGGCTCTCGTTACGCTGTGGGATCGACTGTGGAGTACATCTGCAACAAAGGATACTCACTTTCTGGCCCTGGAGTGCTCACTTGCTACAGCAGAGAAACTGCAGACCCAAAGTGGAGTGAAAAACTACCAAAATGTGTCCGTAAGTGGATGAGAGAACATTTGCATTCAGCATTACAAGAAATGCAACCTGAACTGACTTCAGTTCTTACACTCTACTGCCATCTGGTGGACGTCAAGATTACTGCGTTCCAGTACATACAATGCATTCCAGCAGACTGATCTGTGTTTTTTTTTTAGCTGAGAGATATGAACCCTGCAGTAACCCTGGCGCCCCCTCTACGGCCATCCAGAGTTCAGAGAAAGCTTTCTTCCAGGCAGGAGAGACTCTGAGCTTCACCTGTCGTGCAGGTTATGTGCTTCAGGGTGAATCCACTATCCACTGCATCCCGGGACATCCCTCTCAATGGAGCAGTGCGCCCCCTATGTGCAGAGGTAGGAACTGCGCTCTTTAATGAATTGTTTAAATTAAATGCTCAGAAAAGAAAAGCTCTGTATAGGCAAGTGTAGTTTTTAAAGAATTTAAAATTTGATTTGATTACAGTTTATCTATTTAAATTAATAATTCAACAATTAAAGGGTAATTTCAACCAAAAATGAAAATTATCCCAAAATTTACTCAAGCCATCCTAGGTGTATATGACTATCTTCTTTCAGCTGAACACAATCGGAGAAATATTAAATAGTGTCCTGGCTCTTCCCAGCTTTATATTGGGAGTGAAAAGTAACTTGGATTTTTAAGCCCAAAAAAGCGCATCGATCCATCCATCCATCATAAAACGGCTCCAGGGGGTTGATAAAGGTCTTCTGAAGCAAAGCAATGTGTTTTTGTAAGAAAAATATCCATATTTATAACATTACAAACTTTAATTACTAGCTTCCAGTAACAGCGGTACTCGAGTCTAGTTCAGGCTGAAGAGTGACCTCTGACCCGACACATGACGTATTGACGAACACAGAAGTGCAGAGGATAGAGCAAAGCAAAACACCAGTCACGAATTAGAAGTCTAAAATGAGAATTTTTAAATACAAATGTCGGAAGAGGCGTCTACTCTCACCTAAGTTTACGCTACTCCTACATCCTACTTCGTGTCGGGTCAGAGGTTGCTCTTCCACCGGAACTCAACTTGCGTACGGTCCTTACCAGAAGCTAGTGATTATAGCTTATAAATCTATAAATATGTATAATTTTCTTTCAAAAATGCATCACTTCGCTTCAGAAGGCCTTTATTAACCCCCCAGAGCCGTATGGATTACTTTTATGATGGATGGATGTGTTTTTTTGGGGCTTCAAAATCTCGGTTACCATTCACTCCCATTATAAAGCTTGGAAGAGCCAGGATATTTTTTAATATAACTCCAATTGTGTTTGGCTGAAAGAAGAAAGTCATATACACCTAGGATGGCATGAGGGTGAGTAAATTATGGGATAATTTTCATTTTTGGGTGAACTAATCCTTTTAAGTAGTTTTTTTGTATTTTTAAATTGAAATCATTAGTTTAATTGGCTGCTGTTGAATAGAAGCATTTAAGAAAATGGACTTTAATAATCTCTCCTTTAATTTAAGTATAATATAATAATATAATATGGGGTATGATTAATAGCAATAATAATGATAATTCTGATTATTAATATTATTATTATGATTGTCTTTAGTGTGAGTGACATACATCTTAAATGAAATTGCTTCAAGTGTCTCAGAAGTTGTTACTGGTGTTTTTCAGCTTCTTTGAGAAACATTGAGGAACACAGGCTGAACGGTAATACTATTTTAGCATTATCAAAACACTTTGATCACTAAAGATTTAACCATCTTAATTCATCATCATATTATTATTTTTTTTTTTTATAAATGTTCTGTAAAATGTCCACATTTAGCTGCCGATTCAGAGTTTGATGTGGAGGGCGTCAACATTGCCATTGCAGTTCTGATTCCCGTTGCTGTGGTGCTGATGCTCCTCTTGGTCTTTTTCCTCTGCATTTCAATGTAAGTTCCAATGGCAGAGAAAAGGATTTGGTGCTTATTGTTTTGGGGTTTGTTTTTCACTAATAAGGTTGTGTCTCTGCAGAGCTCAAAGCAAGACCCTTCAGCTCCCCGGGTCGTCTTCTCCACCGTACGACAACATGACCGAAGAATCTGCATTTGACAACCCCGTGTATGAGACGGGAGTAAGTATGGATGCCATGAACCTCAGAGACGTGGGCTCTCACAACACCATCGTCCTGTCCTGATCAACCCTGCCTGCCATTCTGTCATTCCACCTATCATCTGTGACTCTGACCTGATCCGCAGAACAAATAAAACGAATTCGAACAGTTAGATAGCTAAACAGAAAAACAGTGGCATATCCTTTTAATTTAAAGGCCAGTATTTATAATGCAGCAGTATCAGTACCATGTAATGGCGCTACTACAAAATTTAGGACCAGATATATCATAAAACTATTTTCATAATTTAATGAGCCTAATGTTGCATAAACAAAATGTTTCTTGGGGACTCTTAATGAATGTTTTTTCAGAGAAGTTCAAAGATGCTGCTGTATTTTCATAACATGCAAATGAAAGGGTAAGAATAAATACATTTCAGTGGAAAATGAAAGACTCTGCGTCCCTTGAAAAAAAATTAAAATGTTAATTTTAGATGTAAAAAATAAACATTTAGGCTTGAGGCCATGGGTCATGGGTAGCTAGAACTCAGCAGATGGTGTGTGTGTGTCTCAGTTTTCCCTCTATGTTCTCATATTGAACGTTATAATACCAGTCTGTAACTCAAATGCATTTCCTAATCATACAGCATCCAGGATGATGTAATTGACTGTTATCTGCTTAATGTGAAAAGTTCAGACCAAAATCCATTTCAATGATCACATTATTAATAATGTTTAGTTAAATTATATTGTCTTTACTTGATTGGATTTTTTCATGACTCTCACAGGACTCATTATTGTGTTTTATTTCCACGTCATTCATCATTTTTGTGTTTCATGTTTTCATAATTTTCTTCTCTTTTGATTCAAATAAGAATACTAATGAAGCTCATGAATTTACTTGTGCATTATACATACATAAACATATTTAAGTTCAAACGTTTATGGTCTGCAACAATTTTTTTTTAAAAGAAAGAAAGGTTCTGCAAGGATGCATTAAATTGATCACGTGACAGTAAATACATTTATAATTTCAAATAAATTCTGTTTTTTAAACTTTCTGTTCGTCAAAAAAATCCTAAAAAATGCATAAGGGTAAATAAATAAATAAACAGCACAATTGTTTTCAACAATGATACTGTTACATTGAAATTTGTATGTACATGTGTATAGTATAGAATGTAATAAAAATAATAATAAATAAAAAAATTTGGTAATAAAAAGAAATGTTTCTTGAGCAGCAAATCAGCATATCAGAATGATTTCTGAAGGATCATGTGACACTGAAGACTGGAGTAATGATGCTGAAGCTTTGCATCACAGGAATAAATTACATTTTAAAATATATTCAAACAGAAAACAGATATTTTAAATTATAGCAATATTTCACAATATGAATGTTTTTACTGTATTTGTGATCAAATAAATGCAGACTCGTTGAGCTTTAAAGACTTCTTTCACAACATTAAAAAATCTTACCGACCCTAAACTTTTGAATGGTACACTGTAACAAAAAATTTAAAAAAAAATGTTGGTTTAACTTAAAAAAGTAAGTTACCTGGTTGCCTTAAAATTTTGAGTTCATTGAAATTAACAATTTGAGTTAAAACAATGAAGGCAATTGGTTTAATCAAAAGAAACTCAAAATATTATGTTATCTGAACCACATTAATTATCTAAGTTGATTTGACAAAAAAAAAAAAAAACTGTTCTGATAACAAATCATGAAAATATTTTTTTCAGTGTATTATAGTATTATGACTTCCAAAGCCTTTTATTTTTTATTGAAATGCTTTTATCTTGAGTATAACTTGGATGATCAGTTTTAAGGGGGCTCTGAATGAAGACAATAAGACAAAGAGAAACCACTGTTCTGAAATCCTATTTGTTTATCTTTTCAGGATGCAAGGCAATACGAGGTGTGTATGTAAAATCCATCAATCTTTTATTTGGCATCTCTCCAATTTTTTTCGCTGGGCTCCTGTAAACGTATTTTTCCCCCTCTAAGACCTCTGCCAGCACATTAAAGATGGTGGACAATAGGGTGTCATTTCTGTAGCACATAAGAGCCTGAGGTTTGTGTTGTACTTCTTTATTTGTTTGGCAAAACATCCCAAGGCTCACACCTTGAGGTTGGACTATTTCAGAGTGCACCAAGAGGGTTCTTGGTTTCGCATTGAGGAACAACAGAGATGGGAACTGTTTTCTCCCACATGCAGCAAACCTATGAGACTGTGGGAGAGTGTCTGAGGGTCTCGAGTTCCAGTGGGGCTTCAGTTGCACTGGTGATGGTGATAAAGCCATTTCTCTATGTATAACATGCTGTCACTGCATGGGGGCTTATTTGCAGAACACTTTGTAAATAAACTGTACAAAAATCTAGTATGCTGTTGTGTGTTTATTGTACAATATTGTGTGTAGTTGTGAAACTTTTATTTGACCAAGACTACTATTATAATATACTTTGAATATCTATGGATATAAATATGAATACTAAATATTTAATATCTATAAATATTAATCTAATTACACATATAACCAATAGTTGAATGAATGAATGAATTCACCGCCATTGTTCAGTGCTCACAGATGATTTTATAACTAGTCATCAAAAAAAAAAAAAAAATGTTTCATCTCTTCCGTTACGCGTATTGGTTCATGTTACGTCGGCGACGAAACAGTCCAATCAGAGCCCAGTAAATTCCCTCACAATACAAAGAAGCTCGAACACGTAAACAAACCGTATAAAGGCATTTGCTTTCTAACCGTCACCGGTTGATGTATTGAACAAGCTCCTCACGCCCACAAAAAAAGAACGCATTGACCATTTCCCACAATGACCCCATCGACGGAAAGGTTTTATAAACGGAGGAAAAGAGCAAGATGGCTCCACTGTTGACGGGTAGTGATGCCTGACCGCGAACGAATCATTGTCTTGAACCGGCTCTTTTTAAAGATCCATCCGAACCGATTCGCAAAGCGTTTGTAAAACACTCGAATGTAAACAATTAATAGTTCACCCAGAAGTTAAACCTCAGTCATCATTTCATGTTGATATTAAATGCGTGACTTTCTTTCCTCTGTTATTAAAGATGAATGGCAGTTTCAGTCACCATTCACTTTCATTGTAAAAAAGAAAGCTGAATGGTGATTGAGGCTGACTATGCCTAAAAGTCTGTTACCAACAGCTTGGATGGTGAGTAAATGATTTCAATTTTTATTTCTGGGTTGATTATTCCCTGTAAGAGAAAGCTTTGTTTGTACAATTGTGAGGTGTGACATGTTGGAACCATGAACAACGTAATAAGTCATAAACAACAGTATTTAAAATATGTATTATAAAATACTTATTTAAATATTGAATATTATATAAATATTAAATATTTATTACACAATTAATATCAGTGATGCCAAACCAGTGAATTGATTCTACTGCACCGGTTCACCAAACCGAATCGATTCTCTAAATGAATTGGATTCCCAACTCGACTGACTGGCCCACGCATGCGCACACAGGTTTGTGCGTCAGTTAGCGCGAGCGTTTCTTCATCACAACAGAGACGCTTTGCCGTTAAGTCGCTCTTTCACCGGGAGAAAAACGTCTGCTTTTTGCCGCTGCCAGTTCCTCGAATGAGCTGTTCTTCGGGGGGCTTGATGTTTGATGTCTTCGCATCATGGACTTAATGATAATTTCTGTATCTTTATTATTCCTTCTCTTACCGGGCCGGAGTCTCACACAGCACCGGGGATAGAGGCCTCCGCGCGCCTGCTCGATTAACGGAGAGCCCGCGCGGAGCCACAACAGACACGGGCGGGAATTCTGAGGCGATTTTGGTAGAGGTCAGAGGCTACTCATCTGACAGGAGTCGGGGTGTAGCGGCTAAGGGAGTCAGAACCAGTGCTGGCCGGTGTTGATGTGGGATAAAATGGAGACCCCGACGATCGTGTACGATCTGGATACCTCCGGCGGGTTGATGGAGGTAAGACAAACACACACTCATATACCCGTTTATTCCTCTCGTTACTGCCTGGTTAGTATTCTCAATGTAGCCGCTAATTGCTCGCTAATGTCATCCATAGGCTCCCCTCACATGAACGTGCATGCGCGCGATCGCGATCACGGTCACGGCCCAACAATGGTTTGAGCGGCTGATGTGATGTAGACGCGTGCAGATGTTTCACTAATGAGTTTCTGAATCTCTCCCGCAGCAAATCCAGACTCTGCTGGCGCCGCCCAAGTCTGAGGATGGAGAGAAGAGGAACAGGAAACCGGACAGGAGCACCAGGAGAGCCGGCAGGGCCACCAATCACGATACTTGCGACAGCTGCCGGGAAGGAGGGGACCTGCTGTGTTGTGATCACTGCCCCGCTGCCTTCCATCTACAGTGCTGGTGTGTGTGATGCTGGAGCTGGGACAAAATTGGGCCCAGGACCAGGACTGTGATGCTTGTTTAGTTGGAGCACAGAAGTAATTTGTGCTGTATTTTTGCGGTGACAGCTAGACGTTCGTCAGATTTGGCTGATGTTTTTTCTTACAGAGGGAGCATTATGGAGGCTGAGGTTTATTTATATGCTGTCTGACGTTTCTTGAATGAGCTCTAGCAGGGAGCTGACAAAATATTCATTAACTATGGACATCTGATCTGAAGGCCACGATCACTTATCCATTATAGAGAGATCTGATTGAGATTACGAGGTGGATTTTTCTTAATCATCTCAGTCAGTTTGTCAGATGTTTGCTGATCCACTGAAGATCTGTGATCGCTTGGCTTTGTTTATTATAGTCAGCATGAAATGAAAATCCACCCTATCTTTTTTCTAAATGCAAGTTTTAGGTCTTATTGTGATCAATTCACCCGTGCTTGTGTTTTAAAAATAATTTTAAAGGACAGAGTTCTTTCTGATCATGACGTATGCAGGACATCTCCAATCATTTAGTGCACCTAAATCCTGCAAACTCGCATTCATCTGTCTCCACTTTTGAGTGCAGCACCCAAATCTCAAAATCCAATCAACTGCCGATGCGTAGAACCAAGTTTCTGCCCTACTTTATTTTCTTTTTCAATAATCCATTACACTCGGATGTACGTCACAGTATGGAAGATAGCTATTTCTATTTAATCGAAACTGTAACCTCACTTTGTGTTGCAGTCGGTAAGCTGGAATGAAGGATGTTTGAATTTCGATTTCCCCTCCATTTTTTCTCATTGTTTATTCTCTGTGTTTGGGGGCTGAAATGGTTCCATGTGTGTTTGAGGAGAAACACATGCAGCTGGTGCTGTGTGAGCCCTGGGAAATCTGCCACACTGGCCTTCAATTGTGTAGTCTCGACTACAGTTTCTGGGATTGATCTAATAGGCTTCAAAAAGAAACTGCAATAGCATGTCAAGATCTTTTAATGCTTTTAGATGAATCAGTCTTGAAGTTATTTGAAAGATCTGTGGTAAATAAGAAGGTTAAAACAGGATTCTATTTGTTGAAGTGATATAGAATCCGAGAGCCTGGTGCTTTCAAGCTTCATGGCTGATTTGTTTTAAACCATCTGTAGAACAGAAGCGTTTAGGTGCTTTAGATCTGTTTGCATGTGTGCATTAGAAAACAGAAACTCCTTTCTTACAGAGTGAGGTATTGATTTACCCTCTCTGTGCAGGCTGGGTATAGATGGTTAATTCAAAGTCACCTCTTTTAAAACATCTCTTGTATTCATGTTTAACACAGGCCTGGCTTTAGAAACGCCTAAAGTTATAGCACAATGTTGGATTTTGTTTGCTTCATTTGAATGTCACACTCAAAGTAGACTGTAGTATAAAGCTGGTCTGCCATCCTCGTTTACTGAAGTATTGAATGGCTGTTCATACCGTAACTGTGTATGTTTGATCTGTGTTAGATGAAGCCTGTAGTTTCACCTCTTGACTTTGTTTACATTTCCTCAGTAACCCGCCAATGAGCAGAGAAATGCTGCCCCCTGGTGACTGGATGTGTCATCGCTGCAGTGTTCGCAAGAAGGTTGGTGTCCCGTCCATTATGAAACAACCACCCATGCTGTGTGAAGTCTTAAATTTGACCCTTTTTTATCTTTCCAGTTTTTCTCATAATAGTTTATAAATTGTTGTCAACAAAACAGAAGCTTTAAGATCTCCCTGCAGGTTAACATTTGAAAGCACATAAATTAAGACAGACATAGATATTAGTATTTATACTGTTGTACTGCAAAATAAATAATAATAATAATAATTATTACTATTAAATAATAGTGTTTTTATATTTTAAATATTATTGCAATAGTAATATTTGGTTGATTTAATTTTTGCAATTGAAATAAAATCATATTTTAAAAAATAACAATAATGTTTAATTAGAAAAATGTTTATTAATGTTAGTATTATCATTAGCACTAGTCATATTGAACGGGGAACAAAACTGCTTTTTCTTTTTTGTCCTATGTTGTCAAAAGTACAGATGTCGATACTGAAATTTTAAAAATGTGACGCTCTGAGCGCTGTTGAGCGGATTTGTAAACTCCTCTGATTGGCTATTGTGTTCATGTGCTCAATATATATGTGTGTGATTGGCTACAATGATCAATGCTTCAAAAACATGTTGTAAATAGACATCAGTGACCCTCTTCACCGAGCGCTTACGGGAGAGATACACATGGCAGCATTTGAAAGCAGGCGTCCTGCTGGCCCGCTGAGAAGTGGCACGCCTGCTTTCAAACGCTTCCATTCCCGCTTTCAAACGCTTCCGTGCGTTGATCATTGTAGCCAATCACAGACATATATGTTCAGAGCGTGAACACAATGGCCAATCAGAGGTATTTACGAATCTGCTCAACAGCACCAAAAGCGTCAAATTTTTTACATTTCAGTATCGACTTGGTATCGAAGTCGGTACTTTTGACAACATTATTTTGTTGTACTGTGTATTGTACCTTGTAGAAAATGCAAAATTTTTTTAAATTTAAAAATATCATTGACCTGCACTGATAGAATGTTCGGCATCCATAAACAAACTGACAATTATGTCATTTGCATGTTGGATTGTGATTTTTGTTTATTTTTTTTTTTTTCAGAAAAGGGAACAGAAGAAGGAGCAAATTAACGGTCTGTTGGAGCGGCAGCTGGGGAAGCAGACACCTTCTCCGGCTCCTGAGCAGGAATGTGGGACATTACGTCTGGATCCCTCCGTGGGGTCGGGAGGTACAGGGCTACGGGCTGCCGTTGCTCAGGTACGACTCTTGGAGGGGCGACCCAACAGCCGGCCCACGACCCCCAACTCCAACACTTCTTCCGCTGACACGCCCACACCGTCCGAGCAGAATGACATGGAGGAAGACCTCCTGGATGTGGAGGATGAGGCCCAGGGTTCTGAACCCGAGCTTTTGAATACCACAACCACCCTCAAAAGACCATTTGACCTCCTAATCGCCGCTGCCATGCAAAGGAACCCGACACAGTTCCAGCTTCCAAATGACCTCACCTGTACGACTGCACTTCCAGGTACAGGGCATCCTGATCTAGGGCTGCACAATATATCGGAATAGAATCAATATGGTTTTTTTTTTTTCCCAATATTGTGCAGCCCTATCCTGATCTCACTGTAAAATTGTTTGAACAACAGATTGTGTGTGATTCTAAGATGTGATGCATCTCTTCTCTCTCAGGCACCAGCAAAAGAAGACGAAAAGACGAGTTATCAGGCAAGAATGTTAAACGCCCACAACATGAGCTGGACAATCATGGACTGGTTCCACTGCCGGTGAAAGTGTGTTACACATGCAGCAGGTACAAGATCTAATATTATTATATATTTTATTTTTATTAATAGTAGGAGGACTGCTTTTTAAGAAATGAAACATTTGAAGTTTGAAAATGTCATTGACTTGCTGATAAAATGTTTGGCATTCATAATTGAACTGACGATGTTGTCATTTGCATATTGTATTGTGTTTTGTCTGTCTTGCAAGCCCTAGTTTTTTCTTAAGATAATGCAAATCTAATTTGAATAATGTTATACTGATAATTCTGGTAATGTCATTTAGAAGCAGATGAACTTTTGGATTTTTCTCTGACCATACTATAATCAGCAAAAGGAGGAAACCCTGAAGGCTAAAGCAGCAAAGCCACACATTGCATCAATAAAATACTTTTATTTTTAAGATTCTGCTTTAGTATTCTCACCAAGAATGCATTTATTTGATCAAAAAATAGTAATATTGTGAAATATTATTACAATTTAAAATGACTGTTTTACATTTTAATATATTTTAAAATGAAATTTATTCCTGTGATGGCAAAGCTGAACTTTCAGCAGTACTTGCTCCAGTCTTCAGTTTCATATGATCCTAATATGCTGATTTGCTGCTCAAGAAATATTTCTTATCATCATTGTTGAAAATAGTTGAGCTTCTTTTGATACATTTTATCGGGATACTTTTGTAAATAGAATGTTAAAAACAACAGTATTTATTTGAAATAAAAATCTTTTGTACCATTGTAAATGTGTCGATTTAATGAATCCTTGCTGAATAAAAGCATTGATTTCTCACAAATAAAATTACTGACCCTAAACTTTTGAGTGGAAGTCGAAATCCCACCTTAGAGACATTAGAAAACTGCTAGTGTTAACATCAAGACAAAAACAAATGGTCTTTTATTCTGTCTTTTTCTCACAGGAGCTGCCGAATGGCTCCACTGATCCAGTGTGACTATTGCCCTCTCTTGTTTCACATGGACTGTTTGGATCCACCTCTCACTGCCTTCCCTACAGGCAGGTGGATGTGTCCAAACCACATCCAGAACCTGGTTGTAAGCTTACGTAAAACAAAAGACTTTGATTTCCATATCCTAAATTGAAGAACACCCCTGTTACCAACATGCAACTAATTTATTCTCTTTCTTTCCTCGCAGCTGAACCAGAGAACCTTCACCCTGAGCAACCGTTGCCAGTTATTTGACCAGTTTCAGGACCGCATATCCCAGCATGCCATCAAACTTGACTTCCTGCAAAGGATACATCGGCAGCGCCCCCCTATACGGCGGTCAGCTTATGCTCAAAGCAAAAAGACTCTGAAGGTGATCCGTCTTCTTTTAAACTCACTGTATGTCACCAGTGATGGACACTAGAGATGTTGTTGAAATTCATTCGAGATATCGCTTGGTTTTCGCAGGTTCCAGATGCCATAAAGTCACAGTATCAGAACCCGCCCACTCTGATGGCCCCGGCAGGGATCCGTGAAGGGGAGCTTATCTGCACCGGCCTTCCAGAAGCTTTTGTCCCGCAGCACTTAGCCAGTGAAGACGAACAGTGTCAGGTGTGTATAAGGCGCCCACTGTTTACGGCTGCTTTTGGATTAAATATTGTTTCTGAACCAGTGATCTTATTCTGTTTATGCTTTGGTGTAGTGGCTCAAAGACGTCATCTCGCTGCAGTGCAGCATTATGAGGCATTTGTGGAACAGACAAACATCTCCTTGGGATTCAGAGCACACAGAAAAGACTGATCTGAAACTCAGAGACTCCTGCCAGAGCGCCGCCTCACAGGGCAGCCAGAGCATAGCGCCAAAGGTTTCCTGTAGTTCATGTACTGATGGACTGTGTCAGAACTGTAAGACCACAAATGGCCCTGTGGAACGATTGGTGCAGTCCAATGGAACGGAAGGTCCTGTTAGAACCCAAGAAAAAACAGCTGACCATTTACCCATACCCGCTCAACCAAACCATGCCAACTCTGGAGCCATTATCAAGACAGAGGATGCCAGTTTAAAGCCCTGTAGTGGCACAGAGGTCTCTGCTTGTGCCTGTGTCAAATCTGAGCCCAGCACTCCACTATGTGACCATAAAAAAACTCCATCAGCTTCAGATGCAGCAGCAACAAAACTCTCAGCCTCTACAGGAGTGCATGCTGTTAAACCGCAGAAAATCACCACATCAAAAGGTCAGAGATTTCCATCCTCTTCCTGTGGTAAATGTCTACTTGTGTAGTTTTGTGCTTGATTATTACCTAGCAACCCTTTAAAATATTGAATAGCTGCGTTCTCTTTTCAGATGGAAAGGCCGGCTTGGACTCTGTGATGGCAGGCAGTGGGGATGTCTTCTCTTGCACAGAACCTAACATGTCAGAGCTGACCGGTCGAATAAAGGACATCATGCCGAGCAGTGGAGGTGGGTTTGTGTGTGTTTGAGAGAGTACTCTTGATTCTTGAAGAGTTTTTAGTTTTGGTCTTCAGGTTAGATTTAAGAAGATAGTGTAACTTTAAGAATTTGAAATCCCTTACAATTCAAAATTAAGCATTAACAAAATGTATATTGTGAAATTTTGTAAGTGTGAATTTTTTTTTCCCTGATTAAATTTTTTTTAAGGCTCCAGTGCTTGTTTGTATGGACTTTTTATCTCACAATTCTGACTTTTTTCTTGCAATTCTGGCATTAATATAACAAAATGTAAATTGTGGAATTTTTAATTGTGACATTTTTTCCTTGTTTATATATATTTTTTTCAAGGCTCCAGTGCTTGTTTGTATGGAAGCTTCTTTCTGCCACTGAATAAAACAATTTAAAAGATAATTCTGACATTTTATCTCACAGTTCTGACTTTTTTCTCGCAATTGCGAATTTGTATCTCACAATTTTGCCTTCTTTTCTCAGAATTGTGAGAGATAAGCTTGCAATTGCAAGTCCAATTCTGAGGTTTATATCCTACAATTCTGACTTTAAACTCGCAGTTGCGACTTTATATCTCGCAATTCTGACTCTATAACTCGCAACTGAGTTTACATCACACAGTTCTGAGAAAAAAAGTCAATTACAAGATGTTAACTTGCAATTGCGAGAAAAGTCAGAATTATGAGATAAAAGGTCGCAGCTACCTTTTTTATTTTTTATTCAGTGGCGGAAAAAAGCTTCCATAGTTTGTAAGCTTGTTCAATTTGGATTATATATATCAATATAAATGGATAAAAATTATTATATATCAATATAAAATATTATTAGTATTACTACTAAATAAAAATGATAAACAACTGACTATTTATTCAGAGAGAAAATAGAACAGAAAAAGAAACTTTATTTGTATTGCAGAAGTTGAGCTCGGCTCATTGGATGAGAAATTTATCAAGCTCTTGGCCTGGCAGCGGATTCAGCAACTCTTTGAGTCAAAAACCTCTCCTGTTCAGAGCAGTTCCCCTTCATCTGTGTCACCCGCTCATAGGAAACATAGTGAAGGTATGAGATTGTATTCATTACGCTCTTCTTTTTTGAAACTGACCATCACATGTTTCCATCACATGCGCACAAACTCTTGATGTTTCTGTTCACAGCCCAAAGCAGGGAGGTGCAGGCGAGAGCTTCGTTCTGTTCGGTCTCTGGAAAGGGAATGGCTGTCAGTATGTGCTACAGGAGTCTGTACATCGGGACAGGTGATTATCATCCTGTGACTGCTGGAAATATATCTTCCTATAGTGTTCAGTACAACTCTTAAGTCTTTTCTCTTTGCAGGTGCTGATATGGATGTGTGCCTTACAAACTACGGGCATTGTAACTACGTTTCAGGGAAACATGCCTGTATATTTTATGATGAGGTATGCTATTTAAAGGTTGCCCCTTTTTGACAAGACGTAATATAATTCTCTGGTATCCCCAGAATGTGTCTGTGAAGTTTCCGCTAAAAATTCCCTACAGATCATTATAGATCAAATTTGCCCCGATTTTGGTGTGAGCAAAAACACGCCGTTTTTGTGGGTGGGTTGCTTTAAATGCAAATGAGCTCATGCTCCCTGCCCCCAAGCTCGCTCGTCATTCCAATACACTGAGGCATACATAATACAGAAACTAACACAGCAAATATAACTCGCAGAATGGATCATTACAAACTGTTCTTGGTGCAGCATATAACATAGGTATGGCATGTATTTTGTGGATGTTTGCTAAAATTCAATTCTGAATGATTTTGATAGCGTGATGCACGGCTAACATGGCTAAAGCTACACACTGCTAGAGACACTCAATAAGAATGAAGATGCGTTTATGAATTATACAGACAACGCGCATTTTGGGGTTAAAAATTAAAATAACGAAATGGCTCTGGTCTCTGTGAATACAGTAAGAAACAATGGTAACTTTAGCCACATTTAACAGTACATTAGCAACGTGCTAACTAAACACATTCAGGAAGACAATTTGCAAACATCACAAAATAAATATATATGAAATTGGATCAGTTGGTATCGATCCATCTTTGAGAATCAATTTCTGTGCAAATCCTGTGTTTTACTGACGATCGTGTGCAGCATTCTAGTGTTAATGACTTACACATACTGGTATATGAATTTATCTAGCTACATTCCCTTCATAAATAAAATTGCACCACTGTGTCCTTAGCGGCTCAGATGTCAGGAGTTTATGGAGACTCATATGTTTACTATTATAGCCGTTAACAGATCAGTGATAATGTTTACATAGCTGAGAGATATCATGAGCTCAGGGACGGTCGTTCTTGAGTGCTGCTGTCCTGCAGAGTTTTGCTCCGACCCAACTCACCATCCTTCACGTAGCTTTAGTAATCCAGAAGACATTCATGTGTGTTTGATCAGGGTTGGAGCTAAACTGTGCAGGACAGCTGCTGCTGCAGTCCAGGACCAGTGTTACTCATCGCTTGCAAAAACAATGGCGGCGCCGTGGGTGGAAACATACAGATTCAGGGGGTGGTAATATTATATTATATTATATATAATATTACTACATCACAAGGGGAGCAAAATCAGAACGGCTCGATTTTTCACATGCTTGTAGAGAAGGGCTTACCAAAACAAAGTTACTGGGTTGTCCTTTTTCACATTTTCTGTCCTGGTAGATGCACCAGAGACCTGATTATAGCACTTAAACACGGGAAAAGTCAGATTTTCATGATATGACCCCTTTAAGAGAAGGACAAAGGTTTAATCTCTTGAGTGATTAAATGTGTTCTTTCCTCCTCCAGAATACAAAGCAGTATGAACTGCTGAACTACAGCGAACATGGGACGACCGTTGACAACGTATTATATTCCTGTGACTTCTCTGAGAAGATGAGCCAGAGCCCATCCAGCAACCTGCTCACTAAAGTGCAGAACATAATCCGTGAGTTATTTCTTCCAGTCGCGTAGAATCTTAAGTAATCTTAAGGGTTAGTGAAACAAAAAAAGGGCGGGAACTTAATTCTATCAGTCGATTGTTGATTGGATGGAAGCTAATTGGCTAAATACGGGCTTGCAGTCGATTGTAAAAAAAAAAAAAAAAAAAGGGGCGGGTTTAAGCAACTGATTAGAGGAGTGTCATTTCACCGGAATACTTAATTAAAGGATTAGTTCACTTCAGAATTAAAATTTCCTGATAATTTACTTACCCCATATGTCATCCAAGATATATATAAGAAATTAAGGTTTTTGAGAGATAACATTCCAGGATTTTTCTCCATATAGTGAACTTCAACAGGGACCAACGGGTTTAAGGTCCAAATTGCAGTTTCAGTGCAGCTTCAAAGGGCTCTACACGATCCCAGCCGAGGAATAAGGGTCTTATCTAGTGCAATGATTTGTTATTTTCTAAAAAAAAATTTATATACCTTTTAACCACAAATGCTCATCTTACAATGCTCTGCGATGTGCCACACATTACGTAATCACGTTGGAAAGGTCATGCAGGATGTAGGCAGAAGTACCGATCCAGTGTCTACAAAGCGAACGTGCAAAGACTAAGTCAAATGCGCTTTACAAAAAAGGTAAAATGTCGGAGGATTTTAAAGTTGGAGGAGCGAGATTGAGTTTTTCGCCCTACCGCGGTACTTCCGTCTACGTCACGCATGACCTTTACACCGTGATTACGTAATGCGTGGTGCATCGCATCGCAGTGCAAGACGAGCATTTGTGGTTAAAAAGAATATACTTTTGTTTTTTTTGTTTTTTTAAGAAAATGAACGATCATTTCGCTAGATAAAACCTTTATTCCTCGGCTGGGATCGTGTAGAGCCCTTTGAAGCTGCACTGAAACTGCAATTTGGACCTTCACCACGTTGGTCCCTGTTGAAGTCCACTATATGGAGAAAAATCCTGGAATGTTTTCCTCAAAAACTTTCATTTCTTTTCAACTAAAGAAAGAAAGACATAAACATCTTGGATGACATGGGTGTGAGTAAATTATTAGGAAATTCTGAAGTGAACTAATTCTTTAAAACATTCTAATTTAAAAAAAATGTAACAAGCATGGATTAATCGCTCACAATAAGATCTATAACATACATTTAGAAAATACATTAGGAAATTTCCATTTCATGCCAACTTTAAAAAAAATGGAGGTAAGCATCATTAACTCAAGTGTGTTTGCAGGACGCTGCAGGAAAAAGGAGCAGGAGGAGTCTGCAACGGGCGTCGCCTCTGCAACAGAGGGCAGAGTTATGAGCTGCCACTCTCACGATGCTCCCATCACTCCCTGTAACTGTAAAAACAGCGGCTCCAGTTTGATTGGAGGCAATGGTGCGGGATGGGAAGGCACTGCACTCCTCCATCACGGAAGCCACGTCAAACTGGGCTGCTTGCAGTTTATATTCAGCATCACGGAGTTCGCCAACAAGCCGCTTAAAGAGGAGCTCACCACCTGCAGCCTCACTCCCACACCTGGCCAACAGGGGGAGCAGCTGAGCAAGGCCACGCCTCCTTCGCTCCAACACAATCTTGTAACTTAACCCCTAAAGCACCGACCTGTACAGTTTAAACGGTTTCCTAATTATTTAATGGTTTATACATTTGCATGAGATGACATTTTTTTTCTAATTTCTTTAAGACTCTTGGCAGGTTGCACATTTTGTGTCTCAATGCAAGACTTGCATTTTTAAAGGGAAACTTTGATCATCCTCAATGCTCTGAGAACCAATGAGCAGTTTTCACATGTAAAGAAATCAAAACATGTTCTATTTTGTGCCAGTAACAATAGTTTTTATACAAACATGCATTTTCTTTTCTTTCAAAAAAACGGATGCTTTTATTTATGTATGTTCTCTGGAGCGCAGTCAGACCTGGTGTTCCTTCAGCCCGACACATGCAGAGAGACTCGTGTACATATGTGTATGTATTCATGTGAATAGCCTGAGATCCACACGATTCATGGTGCAAAAATGCTCCAGTTTGTATTATTTCGGTCGTGCACTATTTGGTTGCCGTTGAGTCCTTTGTGTCCGTTTCATGTGTTCTGTAATTAGTTTTCACCAGGTTCTTGTGTCAAACTATGTAAATACAAACCAGATTTTAAATAACATGCTTTAGAAATCCACCAGCATGTGTTTGTGTCATGTTTAATGATTCATTCACTCTAAGATTAGAAGTTTTCTAAAGTAAACATTACTATTGCTTACATTCAGTGTTGGGGGTAACGCATTACAAGTAACGTGAGTTACGTAATCAGATTACTTTTTTTCAAGTATCTATCAAAGGAACGCATTACTTTTAAATTAACTACAAAATATCTAAATTACTTTTTCAAATAAGTAGCGCAAGTTACTTTGTTTTCCCAATTATTGACTGACAGCTCTTCTGTCCCCATGTTGAGAGAGATCAGGAGTGCAGAGGCGTTGTGTGAACATGATGGTTATTGTGGACTAGTTCTCGACTAATTGTGAGCAACCACTTACTCATTTACTACTTCTTCCTATTTGTCCAGAATGGCAGCACAGCTGAAAGGCTTGTTTGTTTGAACTGTGCCTTCTACTGTACAGGCGTGAATTTGCATTTCCTTCAGCCTGCAGCTTATTTATTACACTTTTGATGGATAGGTGAACTTTTAAAGCTGCTGTCCATAAATTTTTAGGTTAAAAATGATCCAAAATCAATTTTTGAGCAAGTACATAACCAGCTAGCGTTCAAAACTATCTCCTTACCTTAGCCCGATTCACAACGGTAAGCTTGTAATATTGTTTTATAATTCGGGTGGTACTAGTGGGTTTTAGTGGGAAAATCTTGAGCGTTTCTGATATTTTCAGATGGATCGCGATTCTCTCAAATCGATTCTCAGCTTTGTTTTTAACAGCAGATGGCACTACTATATGTGCTTTAGAAACACTGCCTGCTTCTAGTTCCTTTACACACCACTTAAACCTTAAACAATCATTCATAAAGTTCAAAAATGTTGAAGTCATAAAAGCATTCTGAGCCGCGGTGCAAGTATATTTAACCACTTGCATGACTCGGCCGAACGCACAAGCTCTCTCCAGCACTCTTCTTCGTGAGCATTTGAGCGTGCAGTTAAAAACTAGCCTAGAGCGCCACCTGCTGTTAAAACTAAGATCAGAATCGATCCAGATTCATTGTATTGATCGAGAATTGATGTATTGTCCCAGCCCTAATAATTAAACTTATTTGGATGGCGGATTGTATGGTATGACAAATTAACGTTAGAGATTAGACTACAGAAATTGAAATCTACAGGTAACGCTAATACACACTAAATACACATAGTCACGCAATGCTGATGTTGTTAACATTAACAATTTGAGAACAAAGTATAACAATAATAATTTGCACGGTTTGACGTGATCCGAGCTGTGATCCATTGGCAGCACGATTTACTGTAATGCTTTTTTTCTCTCAGTTGGTCAGAACAAAAGTGGCAGACATGTTACTTACTTGTTCAGATGACATTTTCCGGTGAAAATTCTTACTTTGGTCATACTTCAAAACTACAATCTGAAGTATAGTATCCACACTGGTGTGGTGACTGACAGCAAACATTAGATTAATCGGCGCTGAGGACGAGTCGTGCGCGGCATAACACACGTAAAGATGAAAATTCCGCAAACAACTGCAATTGCAGGTTTCAAACAGAGATGGCGACAAAGAGGCAAAACTTACGGACTGCAGCTTTAAGATAGAACTCCGTTATAAAAACAAACAGCCTAGCCCAGATGAGAAAAAGTAATGCAAAAGTAACGTAACATTACTTTCCATAAAAAGTACGCAATATTGTAATGCATTACTTTTAAAAGTAACTTACTTTCCCCAACACTGCTTGTATTTAGACTAAACGGTTTCGAAAAATCTCCAATGCAAAGTATTCAAGTGCCTAACTTGTACGTGCATGACGTGTTGGTTTGTTAAGAAAAGCTTTGTTTGTTTGTTTGTTTGTTTGTTTAAAGCAACCAGACTTAACATTTTCATCTAGTGTATGATAAATCAAACAGGAATCTGATAAATTTACAATGAAGGAGTGATTTAAACCTGGGGTTTTCAATCTTTCAGATGCCATGGATACCCAAATATGATCATCCTTGTGCAAGGGAATCCCATTCTAAAATAAAAAAGGCAGCTACTGTATATATTTTCATGTATAAAGACCCAATTTATACTGTGTAAAGTTAATATAATAAATGTGGAAAACATATTGAAAATATTTAGTATCTATTACATTACATGTTAAGACATGATTCTCTCTCTCTCTCTCAAAATCCTAGCAACAGAAGCCACTTAGCAACTGCATAGCAACATGGTAGTGAGTTTTGCATAGGCAAAGAACATTCACATTTTTCCTCAGACAATGGAACGGATAGCGTCATGTTTTTAGATGCAATTTCAGTCTGAAGTAAGTAACTGCAGCACAACAGTAGTGTTATGTTCAGTATAATTGGTTAGGTTTTGTAATCAGAATGAACTGTCCAAGAGGGAGGGATTAGCTCCAGCACGCCTTCCTGTTCCAGTCTGCAAGAAAACGAGCTCTTTCATAATCATCCGTTATTGCTCTGATCGTTTGAATATGTTTACCGTTCTGCTTATTTGCGGAGGACTCGTGGGGTTTTACCTGCTGCTGTGCGTGACGGTGCTGAAACTGCCAAAATGCAAAAGTACAGTCAAACTGCACGGAAAGACGGTGGTCGTGACTGGTATGTGTTCGGTTTTAGGACGTTTGTTTATTTTCCGTAAACAGTCAACGCATGTCTTAATTTTTGTCGTCATTATTTGTAGTTTTAAAGCTTTTGCGGATTTTACGCTTTTCGCAAACACAATCTAGTCGTGTTACACAACGCAGAACTGACAACTCGTGTACTTGTTCACACTATACACAGGCGCTAGTGATAAGCAACTGATATGATTGACAATTGAGCTGGTTTTCTTCCAGGAGCAAACACAGGTATCGGCAGGGCCACCGCACTGGATCTGGCGAGAAGAGGAGCTCGTGTGATTCTAGCTTGCAGGGATGAAAGCAGAGCTCAGGCTGCTGTCACACACATCCAGATGGTGAGAGTGACCATTATGTCAACTGTCAAATGGATAATGACCGTTTCCGTTAAGATAAAAGTTCCACTAGGGGGCGCTTGATGGTTCATTCAAAGCAGCCACTTGTCTTGTTTCATGGCAAAAGCAAACCCGCAGCACGAGAATATATATATATATATATATATATATATATATATATATATGTAAGCAATAAGGTACGAGAGGCTGTGCTGTATCGTGTTAGTCCCTGCAATCCCTTCAGCCATGACTTATTCACGATACAGCACTAGCCTCGAGTACCTTATTGCTTTTATAAAACGGTTACCACACAATACAAATATTAATGCCAAAAATATATATTAATGCAACTTTCATGAAGTAAACTTTAACTAAAAGCCTTCCTTCTGCCAGAAAAAAATAGTCCCTGACCGTGAACAGCAACAGAAGTTACATTATATCGCCATTAGATGGCGGTAAAGATTGTCTTTATGAGTGTGTCAGTCAGTAGCGAAGACTTTTACATTGAAAAGACTGAATTCTTGTGAACACGGAACAAGACACAGCTGACAAATGCTTGGAAATGGAAAACTATTTACTATTAAAAAGGACAAGATAATGCATCGGACAAACAGATTTTTTTATTATGAACAAAGGACTGACCTGAAGGAAAATGCTAAATCTGAATACAGGTAATAAACTCCCTCACTCGATCTCTTTCTCACAATACTCTTCTACATAATACAGTAAGCTTCGATGAACAATATCAATTGAGAACAAACAGTTTACGTTGCTAAGAACCGTTGGGCAGAGATTATTCATGAGTCAGTGTTTTGATAACATATAAATAAAACTGTCATTTACAGATAAAGTGATTATAAAATTGTTTACTTATGGTTTGCGATGCTGTTAGATCCAATACAGTGGCTGTTTCATTTTTAAACAAAAGGTTTTTTGGAAACTCTCCGTTACACTGTGCCTTACAAAACAATCTGCAGTCAAATGCTCCGAACAAACATATCCTTCCGATGTCATTCGGGACGCCATTACAAATAAACCATCCTCATATTCATGATGCGGATTGCCTTCTGAAGTCTGTACAGAGATGCAAACGAGCTATTTAAATAGGACATGTCAGTTTTATATATATATAATCATCCAGTAATATTAGTAGCCTAATAAATGCTTTGCTGAATTAACATTTCATTGCCATCATTTACTGCTGTATTGTTGTGCAATGATTTGGAATACAGGAATCAGGAAACAAAGAGGTGTTGTATATGCACTTGGATCTGGCCAGTCTAAAGTCTGTGAGGTCTTTCGCAGAAAACTTTCTCAAGAAGGAATCCAGATTAGACATTCTTATCAACAATGCAGGTAGCTATCAAATATATGCCAATTTATTTTATGCATTGATGCAATTGCTTCCTTTTTAAGACAACTAATTCAAAATCTGCATCAGGTTTAAAAGCTTTACATTTTTTTCTCTAGGACTTGTAATTGATGGCAAGACTGAGGATGGCTTTGGAAAGATCTTTGGCGTCAATCACCTCGGTCACTTCCTGTTAACCCTCCTGCTGCTGGACCGCTTAAAAGAGTGCGGCCCCAGCAGAGTTGTGACTGTATCTTCATTGGCCCATTGGTGGGGGAAAATCGATTTCAACTGCATCAACACTCATAAAGATTTGGGTTTAGGAAATTCAGCATTGGGCTTACTGAAGTTGTACAGTAACAGCAAACTCTGCAACATCCTCTTCACACACGAGCTGGCCAAGAGACTCAAAGGCACAAATGTCACCTGCTACAGTCTTCATCCAGGTCAGTCGGTGTTCTTTATTCTCTAAAAAGCAGTGCTTGATAAAGTATCATAGGTCATATATGCAGTTAATGCTGATTTATTTATTATAGGGGCCATCAAAACAGACATCGGTCGTCACAGCAATCTATGGTGGCGGCTGTTCATGGCACCAATTTTGCTGCTTTTCTTTTCGGATGTGGATTCTGGAGCTCAGACCTCTCTTCACTGTGCACTTCAAGAGGGACTTGAGCCCCTGAGTGGACGCTACTTCTCTAGCTGTGCAGTGCAGAATGTTCCTGCTAAAGCCAGAGATGATGCAGCAGCCAAAAAGCTTTGGGAAGTCAGCGAGAGGCTTGTTGGTTTAGCATGAGAGCATCAGTTTCATTACACCTGTATAGATGTGCACTTGCACAGTCTTAGTGGCACCTGTGGTCGACTGCATTGGATAAACCTTATAAAAAGCCTGTGTAGACTACTTTGTGGTTCATAACATGCTCTGAACGCAACAGTCTGTTTAATTCCTCTAATAAATGTGTTCTTTGATTGTTTTACAGATTGTGTTTGTGCAAATATCACTCATCACAATATCACCTGTAACTTGCAGAAACCTGTTTCACTTCCTGTAGTTTATGTGATGAAGTTTCCACTACATAAAAATCATGTCTGTCATACCAGAGTAAAGACGAAACACACAAGGTGTGTCTGGGGATGCCGAGGCCTTTACTGTGTTGAATGCGTCAACTCTCCCAGTTAAAATATGTGACTGCTTTAGTAAAGGAACAACATGCACTGTAGATTGCATGTGTCAAAAGTACGTCAAAAGATGCCAACAGTTCTTCTTTGAACCCAGTTACACAATGACTCCATAATAATGTGATTCAAAATATTTGAATGGTACTGAATGATGTCAACTTTACTAGGAATTCAAACAACATTCAAGCAATTTCTTTAATTTTAAGAAATAACTAATACAAACTTAGTGTGTATTTATATATGGGGTAAGATGGCCCCTACTGAGGTAAGTTGGCCCCCTACATGGGGTAAGAAGCCCCCCCGGATAAACTTTTACAAAATGTATAAATGACTTTTGATATAATTCTTACTAAGTGTCATTAATGTAAAATACTAAATCAACTAATCAATTTAAAATTTAATTTTGACAATTTAGTTGAAAAATTGAAAAACAGATGACAGTCAAAGCAGAATCCCATATAAAAGAGATTTATCTGAAAGGTAAAATTATTCTTCAACTTGCATAAAGGCATATGAATATTTACTTACTTATTTACTTAATATTTTACTTGAAGATATGTCATAATAGCAACACAATGAAATCAGACTGAATGATTACACTCAATTAACCTATATGTTTTAATGAAAACGAAAATGTCTGAAATGTCTAATTCATGGAAATATTCAATAATAACTCTGGTAATGACAATAAGTATTACATTTAAAAATAATACCACAAGTAACAACATGCCACTTGGGGCCTAATTTTATCTTTTTACTTCAAAATAAAAACTATAACTTTTACCCCACAAATCTAAAAACATTAATGTTTCCACAGATCCCTCATTAACAAATAGACACAAAAACTTTGATATTTAACGTAATACAATTTTTATAGATCACTATTTTCCAGAGACTAAAAATTAGATCAATTAACCTCAAAACTGTTTTGTCTGACTAAATTTCATAAATGTTGATATTCAGGTGAAATCACAAATTTAAAAATAGCGTAGCCATTCATCAAAAGTGCTGAAATGAGATTTTGTGTCTTCTCTATGGTCAGGAGAAAAAATTAAGGAGGGGGGTCATCTTGCCCCAGGAGGCATCTTAACCATTTTACCATATATTTATATTTAAAATAACTTAAAAATGTGTAGCTAAGTACCACATTTTGAACCACATTAACCTTGTAAGAAAAAATATATATTTTTAATTGTGGTGTTTATTTAATATTTGTTGCTAAAAAAAAAAACACAGTTCGGGGATTAAAATTTTATTTAGACTCGTGTTTTTGTCAAATAAAATAATTTAAAACTTAAGAAATCGTTTGAGACCCTGACTGATCTGTTGTTGAAAAATAAACTTCATTTTAAGAGTTTCATGCTCTAGTCTATTTTTCACCCTATTCGTTAAGAAAACATGATGAGATATACAGATAAAACAGCGATCTTTGGCATTGAACTGTATTGTTTGCTTGAATACACGCAAACCGGTCCAGTGAGAGCCAAAGGGGTGGGATGGAGAGAAAACCCGGACCGGTTCATCAGGCTCTGGCCCGAGCGGAGAACATAAGAACAGCCTGCTGAATCCTGACCTGCAGTAGGTCACAGTCATGTTTCATCTCATCATCGCCGCTGCTCTCATCGCAGCTCTTTATGTCGTCTTGGTGGAGACGTTGTTTAAGAAGTCCAAATGTAAAGGAACCGCTGATATGACGGGGAAAACGGCCATCATTACAGGTGAGGTTTGTGATTAATGTTTTCATTGTGGTAAACGCGACGCACCTGTGGAAAATGCCGCGTTAAATGCGTTTGTCGTCTTTATGTTGGCTTTCTCTTTAAAATGTGATCTGAGATACTGTGAAAACACCAGGAAAACAATTATTTTCGTAACGTTAGTCTATTTTTATCTCGTTTTCCAGTACAAATATCTAAACATTTGTAAATCAAAATGCGTTTACTTGAGAATCAAAATGACTTGGTGTAACGTCGTCATTTATAAATGATGCCGAGAAAATTCTATTTAAAATACAATAATAATATTCAATAAAAAATATATTTTAGTATTTATCATATGACATCCCCTTCAGCCAATAAAATTTAAAATCTATGTGCCATGTGCTTGACATTTTTGGCAACAAGGAAGTGAAGGAGACATTAGGTCTCATGCTGTGAGTTCATTTTAGATTAGGAAATGCATATAAATTCAACTTTTAAAAATATTATTGTACATCCAAATGTGTTTTCTAAAGTTTTTGGTCATTTTAACGGACATTTTGTAAAATCAACAACTCAAAGACCAAAAAAAATAGTCTTAATCCTTTTAGGGGATACATATTTTAAATTTAGCTGGCACTATTGTTCACAACTGGCAGGCAGTATAATAGCCCTTTTGCCTGTGTTTTAGATTGATGTTGACGGAGAGGAAAAGCTGTACCTTTTCCAGAAAGTATTGATGATAGTGACTGCAGTACATCATAAAATAAGGCCATAGTAAGAGAAGTTGAGGATCAAGGAGAATAGAAGCAGTGAGGGAGATGGCAGAGATTAAGAATATAAGTCATAAATTGTTGTGGAAGTCAGGCATTTTGGTACATTATCCTATGACAGTCTGGAAGACGTGATCCACACTACAACCAAACATCAGGAAAGATGCCACTGCCTATTTGTGTCACTACACTGATGAGTAGGGATGCTCAAAAAAATGACAAAACACGTCAAAATCAAGTTACATGTGGAAAGTGTGGGTTATGCTGAAAAAGAAGAGTCTTGTTGATTTACACTTGTGCTACAATTATTGATTTGGACTTCCAAGAATGTTTTAATAGTGTTTTTTTTTTTTTTTTTGAAACACTAAGACATGGTTTCATTTTCCAAGCAGTGAAGTTGCATCTGAATTTGTGTGAGGTTTTTGACATTTTCACATGTGAGTTCCAAATGAAATATAGTTGCACCATTTGAAATGGAATGTTAATAAAGCTTTTTAATGTTTTTGAAACACTAAGACATTTTTAACTACTTTTCAGATAGTGAAAATGCATGTGAGTGTGTGTGAAGTTTTAGACAATTTGCCAAAAATAATTGTCCCTAATAGGACAAAGTCAGTTATAAATGACGGCACCCTAAAAAAAGTCAAAGTTCAGATGTAGAAAACTAATTTTGGAAAATGATTTGAGCCTTAAATATTTGTAAAGTCATTTTTTCTAGCTGATATTTCATAATTAGTACCATAGAGGGTTAGATCAGGTTTACTAAAAAAATTATCAAAATTAAGTGAGTTTATGCTTAAAACAATAAAAAATATATCAGTCTGGTAAGAAAAATAATCTTGATATTTGTAATGGAAAATGACAAAAATACCGAGTGAGGTCGGCGCCGATAGCCTCGTGGGCAGCGCTGACCTATAGCGCCATTGCACTTCGGGCGACCCGAGTTCGATTCCCGACTCGCGATCCCGTCCCCCTCACTCTCTCCCACTTCACTTCCTGTCTGCTTACTGTCCTATCATAATAAAGGCAAAAAAAAAAAAATACAGATTGAGAAAATTTTTTGTAGTGAACCTGGAATGTGTTTTTGTTTTGTTAATGAGAGATGTTTGGTGTGATGTTTCAGGTGGGAATACAGGTATCGGTAAGGCCACAGCTCTGGATCTGGCTGGTCGTGGAGTAAGAGTAATTCTAGCCTGCAGAAACCAGAAGAAAGCTGAGGCAGCTATAAATGACATCAAGAAGGTGAGGACCGTCACTTAAGACCACTAATTCAAGAATTTTGAGTGTTTATTTAACCCATATTTGTTGTTCAGGCCACAGGAAGCAATGATATCCTGTTCATGAAGCTTGATCTTGGAAGTCTCAAATCTGTGCGAGCTTTTGCTGCGAACTTCCTCAAATCTGAGTCGAGACTGGATCTGCTCATCAATAATGCAGGTAAGCCAAACCCTCAAAAGTGTTTCAAATCAGAATGTAAACAAATGTTCAAGTTCGGCCATCTTGATTAACCACTTATCTGAACATTAGTGAAAACATGGCACTGTAATCAAAGGCTTTTTCCGTTTAGGTCTTGTTGCGGATGGTCAAACCGAGGATGGTTTTGGCATAGAGTTTGGCGTCAACCATCTTGGACATTTCCTGCTCACATGTCTTCTGCTGGACCGTCTGAAGGAGAGTCCCGCTGCTCGGGTCATCACTCTATCCTCCATGGCCCATCGCTGGGGCAAGATTGATTTTGATTCTCTTATCGCCACCAAAGACCTGGGGTCAGGGAGATACAGCTGGCAGTTCTTCCAGGCCTACTGCAACAGCAAACTCTGCAATGTCCTGTTCACTCACGAACTGGCCAAGAGATTGAAAGGCACTAACGTCACCTGCTACAGTGTTCATCCAGGTAAAAATTCATACTTGATATGTATAGTTTAGTAAAATGAAGGTTCTGTCATTATTTACCCACCCTCATGTTGTTCAAAACCCGCATGACTTTTTTCATTTGTTTGTACATCATTCGAATTCCACTTTTTGCGTTCCACTGAGAAGTTGTACAGGTTTGGAATGTCACGAGGTTGAGTAAATGATGGCTGGTTTCACCTGGTCTATTGTATATTGTCAATTGTGTAGCAATGAATGAAGCACTGCTCACACAGAAGTCACTTTTAAACCAAGCAGCTTTCTTTTGGTCAGTGTGATAAATCTGTAAAAAAAAACTAGAACCCGTCGCAAATTCTGTGTCACCCTTAAGCGAAATTAGAACAAAGGTAAATTTGACCGTATCTTTAGACCACACACAGAAGCTGTGCCAGAAAAAGCATACTATCTAGTAGGTACTACATTTGGTTTGAAACGTCGTGACCATTAAAAAAGTGTTCTGTATAGCATGAATGAAATTAAGCCATGTTGTTACTATCACATGACCTACCAGAGTCGTTTCACTGTTATTCACAACTGGTTTCATGGGATAGTAACGTGTCCATTGAATGGAAGCCATAGGTCATCCGGGTACTTTTCGCCTACTGTTTTTCGAATACTATGAATTCGTCATACTCTTTTGCCGTGCTGTTTTTTTTACATGCTATATAGTATGGAAATAGGCGTATTCGTACTCGGCAAGAGTCTTGTTCACTAATCGTGCATACGCACTTATTTGTACCTAAAATCTAAGTGTGTTTACAACCAACTGGAGATTCTCGAATGCAAAATCACATATTTCTGATGGCCTTTAAAAGTTTAAGCGTACGTTTACATGACAACAATGTACTAAAAACTGAAAAGTTTTTCCTTTGTGTTTTTCGCGTACAGACAACGTTGTCAAAACGATTCCCTTCACATGGATCCGCAAAAACAATTAAAAACGCTCTATTATGCTTCCAGGCCAGTAGTTGGCGATGTCACTTTGTCGTTTTCAGGCCCCCAAAAGGCCGTTGTCGTGTAAATGAATGGCCAAAACGTACAAATTTTTTTTTTTTACATTTTTAGTTGAAACAGTGTCGCGTAAACGCCCCCTCAGTCACTTTTAAAATGTCTGTAGGCTATATTTTTTTCAAAATGCAAACTAAGTGAGAAAGTACTGATTTTATTGAAGCCCTATAAAAATTAACTGACAATACAAATGCCTATACAAATTGCAACTGAGAGGTCCGAAATTTGATCACATGTAGGCTTAGGCGTTTACACGACAACAAGGTAGGCTACTAAAAACAGAAAAGATTTTCCTTTTGTGTTTTTGAGAAGTTTTGCGTACAGACGACAACATTGTCAAAACGACCCCCTTCACATGGATTCATGAAAACAACTAAAAATGCTGTATTATGCATACCAGGCCAGTAGATGGCGACGTCACTTTGTAAAGAAACACTACGTGCCTATAGACTGAACACATAATATGCGTGCACATGTCACAGTTTTCACATTTTTGTAGTTTACATGGAGATGAATGATAATGGTATCGTTTTGAAAAGTTTGCGTTTTCAGGCCCCCAAAACGTTGTTATCGTGTGAATGAATGGCCAAAATTCAAAATGAATTGTGTGAATGAATGGCCAAAAGTTTTATATATATATATATATATATATATATATATATATATATGGTTTAAAGGGGGCATGACCAAAAAGTTTGAGAACCACTAATGCATAATATTGCATTACCCCTTTTGCAGGTATTGTAAAGACCGAACTCTCCCGCCATGTGAGTCTCTGGCAGAAAGTGTTCATCGAGCCAGTGGCTAGACTGCTGTTCCTGGACCCAAAAACTGGAGCCCAAACGACTCTTCATTGTGCCGTTCAGGAAGGAATTGAGCATTTCAGTGGACGTTATTTCTCATGCTGCGCTGTGGAGGAAGTCAGTGCCAAAGCCAAAAACGACGCGGTGGCCAAAAAGCTTTGGGAAGTCAGTGAACAACTGAGCGGCCTTTCATAAAGCCAGAGGAACTGTTTTATTTCTGCTGGATGGAGACTGTCTGTGAACTTATTTACCCCTAGAGAAAAAAAAAAAAAAACGAGTATGAAGTGACAAAACTGATTGTGGAATTTTTGTGTTTACGGACGCACAATTATTTACTAGGTTTACAGTGTTTTTTTTTATTTTTTTTTTTATTTGTATGTTTATATGAACTGCTGTATGCTGGGTGTTTTTTTTAACTGTATTAAAGTATGTAATGGAATCACCTTTATCCTGGTTGTTTTTTACTGTATGAAATATGAAATTATATTTGATAATTCAAATATAATCAAAGAAACATGAGCATTGAGCAATATAGTATTTTTTTTATTTTTTTTTCCTTGACATGTGCTAATACCCAACAGAATTAAAGTAAACTGAGTTTAAAATCAGACATGTAAACCTTTTGTTACATATCACAGCAGGTCATAATCTAAGACGGGGGTTTTCTAACTGGGGTCCAAAAGGAAAGTGTTTACAGAAAAACAAAAAATATTAAACTAAATGAATAAATATGAACTTGGTTAACATAAATTTAAAAAAATCTAACCGTACATTTATTTAGTACCATAATAAGTAGAAAAGAGGAAAATAATGAATTGTAATAGAAACTAAATATTTTTCAACTTATATTTTATGATATTTGTAATATTTTTACATAATATAATTTGGGTCTTTAGCTGCCTTTTAAATTTGGACCCTTTTCACGGACTGTGATGACGCGTTTTAACGGTCATCAGCATCGTAAATCTTTCAAAGTTTTTTTAAATTTTATTTTTATTTATTTATTTTTTAATGTATGTACATTTATAACGCTTATTACCTTTTCATCAAATTACAAAAAAAAAAAAAAAAAAAAAACACTGCCTGTGAGGGACGGGTGTTTCTAATACAGCGGCTGTGGGAGTGACGGTAAAGTTGACATCTTTCTCTCTTCTCAGAGCCGTTAAATAATTTTTGTGTCCCCGTTTTCTCAAATAGCAATAGTAAAACTTAACAACAGTGTTTTCGCAACTTTCAAAAAGAAGAAAAAATAGAGATTGATAACGGCAGTCAGATTTTTGTCACTGTCTCTTCTGACTGGCGTTTTTATTCTCTATTTTTCTCCTCTTTTTGACAGTTGTGGAAACACTGTTGTTGAGTTTTTCTTTTTCTATTTGAGAAAATGGAGACACATACATAAAATATATATTTAATGTATACTTTCATTCACCGCCATAGAATTTTACCCAATGACGACTTCCGCTTCGAGAAACCGGATATATGAAAAGGATCTATATTTGGGGTCTGTGACAGAGATTGGAAACCCCAGCTATAGATTTACCACTAAATAAATAAGAAATTGATTAACATTAAAATGATATAAATAATACATCAGAAAGACAGTACAGTACAATAGTAAATTTTAGAATGGGGCTCTCTCGCATTAAAATGATCATATTTGGGGGTCCGTGTCATCTGAGAGATTGAAAACCCCTGATCGAAGAAATTGCAGCTCTCAAAATTCGTGATTTGTTTGAGAAAACATCTTAAACTATGACAATCATAGGCTATATCACACGTGAAATTAGGTCAAGTGCAAAATTCACCTACAAACACTGCTGACGTGCTTATGTCGGCAGATCGCATTTCAAGCATGTTTGTCTTGGTCTAGTTAGCAGTACGTGATGTCTTCTCAAGTTAAACCCCACAGGTGTTTGAGAGACGTGCTCACCTGTGCAGGAGCATGTGTCTAAAGCACACATCTTGCAATGCGGGGAATGAACGAATTACGTTCTTAACATTATTAGGCGGTGTTAGTGAGTTTGTGACTTCAGGCTAGAACTGAAAAGAGTGCATCAAATTCTCTTCCCGCTTCATTTAAGGGGACATAGGCCTTCTGTATGTAGGTGTTTCTTAATAAAGAGTGTTACAGAAACCTAACAATTACATTTATCCAATTTTATTGTATGCCATTTTACAAGATGTGTTGATTAAAATGTTTTTCACTTGCGCTTTTTCATCTTACCGTAGCAGCCTTTGAACAGTCATGAACAACATGAAATCTAGATCAGCTGACAAGAACACAACTTCAGCACCATCCTGAGACATAATGTCAAAAAGACACAAAACTATGAGAAATTATATCTGTAAACCTCAGAATTTTTACTAAATTAAAAGTTTGCTCGCACATTTACACATTACAAAATGTTTTAAAATCTAGGCTACTATATGCTTTCCCACACAATAACAATGAATGAACACGTGACCACTAAAGTTTTTTCCTTTTTGAATTCCACAGAAGAAATAGTCAAACAGGTTTGGAAGAAGATGATATTGAATAAATGACGCCAAAAGTTTCATGAATCTCTTTCAACTTGAATGCACCGAAACTAAAATGGTCTCACAGCATCTCCACATATCTCTTTTATGATTATATAGAAAGAAAATGACAACAAGACAGTTTCAAAAATAAAACAAAATACTGTAATGCATTATAAACTGCATCTAAAGTGCTCAGGTTGAGTTTAGCCTCCTGGAATTTAAAATATATATGAATATTCATTCAAATAATGGCCGTGACAGATCAGACAAGTAAAATACTGACAAAAATGTTACAGCTAAGCTAAAACTGTAATATGCTCCTAAAATGTTTAGCCCTAAAATTGTGTATGGACAGAATCATACACATAATCTCTCACAAGTCAACACTGAAATTGCCACTTTTCCCTTTAAAGTTTCTTTGTAGCTCTAGTAAAGCCTTGTGTGTTTTAATTGCCCGCAAAAAGCTGAAGAAGAAGGTGTGGGACCACATTAAATAATGGTCAGCTTGTGCATCCATATCTTCATTAAAAAGGTCCTGAATATCCACCCTGCACAGAATCGAATTCACATGGTGCATTCAAACATGGTAGCGTCAGTTTTGTCAAATGTGCTCACACCAGTGTGATCTCCACTTCTTCTCTCTTCTGCACCTGGCCCTGCGCCTGCTGTTTGGGTGGAGGAGGAGCAGCTCGTACCTGCAGAAAACAAAAACACCCATCAGATTTCACACATATGCGCCCATCACAGGCATGTAGCTTTAGGAGTACAGATCTCACAGGTCTCAGGGTGCCTGACCCTCCCTCTCCTGGGGACCTGGGTGACGTGGTGTAGGCGTGGCCTGTGGAGGAGACGACACAGATGACTGTGATTCTGAC
The DNA here is from genome assembly GCA_037950665.1 of Hypophthalmichthys nobilis. NCBI lineage: Eukaryota > Metazoa > Chordata > Actinopteri > Cypriniformes > Xenocyprididae > Hypophthalmichthys > Hypophthalmichthys nobilis. The sequence continues at coordinate 8,427,770 of CM075476.1, forward strand.
GTTTGTCAAGAGCATAAATCTAATAATAGAACAATGGCATCAGCAGTGCTGTTTTAGTATCATCTTTATGAATATTTTATTTTTATATTTCCCATTTTCATTTTAGTTAAAGTTTTAGTAATTTTCATGTGTGGTTTTGTCATTTTTATTAGATTTAGTTTTTAAAAAAAATATCTATAGTTATTAATTTTTATTTCAATTTTAGTTACTTTAGTACATCAAAAATGAAAATGAGAAATGTTGCTTTAGCAACTAGCTGAAATAAGTTTAAGTTTTTATATTATATACTATAATTTTATGTCAGTAAATGTTTATTTTGTTTATTAAGAAACATTTTTTTTTATCGTTTTAGTATAATAAAAATCCTGGGCCTTAGTGTTGCTACTGTTAGCAAAAACTAAAACTATTTAGAAATTATTTTATCATAATTTCTTATATTAAATTTCTTAATTTTTTGTTACTTGAAATAAAGCTGAAATAAAATAAAACATAAATATTAGAAGAAAAACTTAAATGAAACATGGCCTTGGCAGCTAACTGAAATAAATAAAAGCACTAAAATGACTAAAGCCAAAACAAAAATAAAAAATTAAAAGCTAAATAGAAATATATATATTAAAAAAAAAAAAATGACAAAAGCACAAAATTATTTTTACAGAAACTAAAATTAAAAATAAAACTATAATATATTAATACTATAAAAAAAAATATGAATAGATACTATAATATAAATAATACTAAAATAACACTGGCAGGCCCACTAACAAAAAGTTCATTTAGTAATCTTTTTTTCATTAGAAACAATATAATGCTTATTTTTAAGTAGCTAAATTACTAAAAGGAAATAATGTTTTTTTATACAAGATTTTTAAGATAGACAATCAGGTTGTGAGATTGAATGTTACTAAAAAATTACGTCAAGTGTGAGGTTTACTATAAAGGGTTTGCCGTGGTGCTCTATGTCTTACTGTGGCTCAAGATTTTGGGGGTTCTGGGGTTTGATAGCCATTTAAACTGAGTGTGCCAGTCAAAGACGGCAGCGGGACAGACTCTGGACTGTTACAGGATGGAAACACAGAGGGTGGACAAGCCGCTTGATCCAGAACTGACAGAGACACCTGGTGGTAAGAAACAGCAATTACAAAAAATAATTCAACATGGGCTTACTATAAACATGAAGACAGAAACTTTTTCAATGCGGCCTGTGTTTTCCAGTAGTATTTGTATAAACCTGCACGTTCATGCTCTTGTGTGTTTGTGCACCCTCCGGTCCGCATAGATCCTCCACTAACACTGCGGGAAAGACGCCCACTGCGCCGTTGAACTCGCCCTCCCAGAAGCCATCATCTTCCTGGTTGTGTTTGCTGAGAATACAAATAACGGCTCCCTCAGGGAAGGACAACTCGTCCTCTGTCTGAGCCTCATAGGCATACAGAGCCCTGGCCAGATTTATGGCTGTGAAAAAGAGGAAGAGGGCAGAAAATGTTTGTTAAATTCTCTTAAGCATTCAGTACTAGCAAAGTTTAATAAATACTGTAAACGTATATTATACTAGATATAATAGTATAATGGGTCGTCTCACCGCTGGCGTGACTGTTCAGGCTACTCTGGGTGAGTGTCTCTATTTCTGGCTCTTGTTCTGTAGAAGTGCTGGAGGTGTGTGATTGGGCGTCAATGCTGGATAGAGACTGGATCATGCTCAGAAGAGAGCTGGTGGTTGGAAGCTGCAGGTATTTCTCCGGCACATATCCCACCTGTCCTGTTCGGTTCCTTGCCTGAAAAATCAAAACTTGTCTAATAAATGCCAACATACTTATTAAAGTGGCATCTAGTTCAGGTGTTTTCAAACTGAGGGCCACAAGGGGATGCCTGTGGAAAATTTGAAACATAAAAAAATAATACAATTTATTTAACAGAATGAAATAAAATCCAAATATGTATATAGTTTGTAAAAAAAAAAAAAAAATATATATATATATATATATATATTTCTTTTTTCTATGAAGTAAAAATGTAAATCTAAATATAATTTTAAAATAGTTAAATAATTAAAATTAGTTTCAACATTTCATTTAGCAAATTCTCAAAATGTACTAATTATATTTATTATTATATTTATACTTATTATATATACACACACTACTATATAAAACTTTAGGTTCTGTAAGATGTTGTAATGTTTCTGAAATAAACAATTATTTTAATTTATTTTTATGCAATTATTTTATTAAAATACAGTAAAAACAGAAATTTAATTTTTCTTTTTATTTTAATGCATTTTAAAATGTAACTTATTCCTGTGATGCAAAGCTGGATTTTCAGCATCAGTCTTCAGTGTCACATGATCCTTCAGAAATCATTTTAATATGTTGATTTGTTGCTCAAGATACACTTTTTTTACATTTGATGAATTGTCATCAATTTTATTTGAAATAGAAATATTTTGCAACATTATAAATTTCTTTACTGTCACTTTTGATGATTTTAATGCATCCTTACTAAATAAGTGTTAATTTCTTTCAAAAGGAATCTTACTGACACCAAAATTTTGAAAGATATTGTATAATATTTATAACAATTTTGTAAATAATTAAATAAATTCTATTTTTCCTCACAGTATAAATGGGTCTGTATATATGAAAACATATAATTAATAAATAAAAATATATGCCTTTTTATTTTAGGGAAGGGCAAGGGGATCATATGTATTAAAAAATTCAAAAATCTAGATATAGATTGAGTTGGTGTGCGTGTACCTTAACCCAATCCTCCATGTCTCCATCATCAATAAGCTCCAGTATTTCCTGTTCCTGGATGGTGAGCTCATCAGGCTGGGATGCCTGTGGAAGTAAAGCACAGGAAATGACATCACAAATGCATGAATAGAACCCTGAAAGCCTGGCGAATGACAGGCTAGACCACACAAGGTATGTACCTGATACGAGTACAGCACAGAGCAGGTGAGCGGGTAGTTCCTGTGAGTGCTGGAGGGGCTGGAACTGCTGTCGTCTAACGTCTCTGTGTCCTCATCATCTTCTCTGTCCAAATCTACAGAGTGCTTAAGACATTTGTTGTAAAACATGATTATAATGGGTTACAGGGGTCTATGTGAATCTGGCTTTGACTGTAAGCGATTGAGACTTACAGAGAATGGCGCATCATGGGTATTGAGGGCCGCCCATCTCTCGTTCTCCAGTTCCTCCATCACTTGGTTCATGGCACTCTTCAGCCAGACGTCTACAGCCACACCCACGTCTCTGAGGAGGTTCAGACGCACCTCTGCCTTTAGTTTCACCGTCTACAGGAAGAGTGGACTCATTATCTACCCACTTCCTTTTTTATTGCAAATTGTTTAACTATTCCAACAACTCTTGATACAAGAAATGGTACTGTGTCAAACTAAATACATGACAAAATGTGCAGCTTATTTTAATAAACAGTTTAACGAGTAGTGACCAGCAGAGGGAGTTTGATGCCACTGAGCCAATATTTTCATTTCACACTAAGTTTCTCCCAGAGGTGACAGACAAGTTATGATCTGGAGTGATATACTGTACAAACACAAATAAACACTCTTCACCTCTGATTTCCGAATGCATTCTCTTGCATCGTCCATTTTCAGTTCCAGCTCATTGTTATTCTGGTCCTGTTGGTGCGACTCTATATACTCAGATAGAGTCTAAAAAACATCAAACCAAACACAAATTTCATATTGTACATTAAAATATTGTAATGCCTAGATTCACTAGCAGCACTATTAATCTTGTTTTTATTTTTTTATTTTAAATTTATTGAGAGAAAATAGATTTATAATTATTATTTGATTAATTTTTTTTTTTTTTTTTAGACAAAACAGTTTTTATATTACTATTTTACATTTTATTAAACCTCTTGTTATTTTATATTTAACTTGTTTGAATAAAACAGATTTTATATCATTTTTATTATTTCATTATATTTTATTAGTTATTGTTTGACAAAAAAGAATTTAGATTAGATAATAGCATAATTACTTTTATTAATTTATTATTTTAATAAAATAATCTTGTATTATTTTAATAAAATAATCTTGTATTATTTTATGTTTTTTAATATAGGCCATTTAGACAAAAAGGTTTTAGGTTACATAATAGAACAATTAATTTTAGTAATTTATTAATTTTAATAAAACAATCTTTTATTAGTTTGCATTTATTTTAATATTGGCCATTTAGGCAAAACATTTAAATTCGATAATAGAATAATTAACTTTATTAATTTTCATTAAAGGGGACCTATTTTGTAAAATTCACTTTTATAAGGTGTTTAAACACCAATGTTTGTCTGTTCAATGCTGAATTTTTGAAGGTTTATTCCGAAAGATGGGTCAATACCAACGCTTCATGCTCAAACGTCATATCCAGAACTGATGCTGCCCTCATGTGCTATCGGAATTATCATAAACAAGAGTTTTCTTGTTAAAAATTGCACATGAACGCCCTTTCTGACATTTTTGGTGCGTGAGATTGTCCTGTTTTGTTGTTGCCGGTATGCCGGAGCATGAATTCTTGAAACTCTACCCTCTTCTGGGAAGGGGACCGGGAGCACCAACTCTTTGCATTTAAAGGGACACTCAAAAATGATGCATTTTTGCTCACACCCAAAAAGTGGCCATTTTAAAATGCTATAATAAATTATTTGTGGGGTACTTTGTGCTAAAACTTCACATACACGCTCTGGGGACACCAGAGACTTTTTTTACATCTTGTAAAAAGGGGCATAATAGGTCCCCTTTAAATAATCTTAAATTGTTTTATATTTATTTTAATATCGGACACTCAACCAGAATTTTAATATTAGTGCAACCCTAAATATATAAATGAAGAAGAAATAAATATAAATGAATTATATAAATATTATTCATATCACAAATCAAAATCATATTGTTCAGTGACCCCTCACCCGTTGCGTGAGAATGATGTTCTTGTGTTCTCTGGCCACACGTGTGGCCCATTTCCGTGCTTCCTTATTCAGACTGTGTTCCTCAGCCGTGCCACTCTCCTTCAACAGTTCCCTGACCTGAAGAGATGAAGAGAGAGAGGGTGTTGACTAATTCACTAGTTAACAAATTGACTAATTTGAACAGAGAGCCTTTTTCTGCACATGAAACCTTGATAACTTCTCAGTGCACACGTGTACACAAAAGTCGCAGCATAACTTGGAACAACATCAATCTCCAAAATCAGATGAACAAATCTTTGCTTAACAAGACGGTCTGTAAATATTGACAGACTAAATGATTAAGTGAGGTAAGCTCTTGAAGAATGATCCTTCGAGATGCTGCTTTACAGAGCAGCTCCTGTTTACCAGAAACTAAATTTACGACAGTTTTTTGACAAAATGCATGCATACAGTACATGGATCTACACTACAGCATAAAAATGCTGATATTTATAAATCCATTGAACGTAATAAAACAATTTTATGTATGTAAAATAAATGCATTTGTATTTATTTTTCATTTATTTATTTAATTTTAGAAATAGGGGTATGGGAGGTGTTCGTTAGGGGTGCAAGAGGTAGGGCAGGTTCACTTCTCAATGCCCTCTTTTCACAGACCATGCTGCTTCCTGCCTGCACTGACGCCCAGTTTTCCCTGATCTTTCCGCCCCACCAGTGCTGAGGGCTGCATCTCTAATGTTTTCTTTAGGAACAGACCAATGCTTGTTAGACTTGCAAACAAAAAGAGGGTTGGCGAACAAACGGACCACTATGCTGGGGTGGTGAGGGGCGAGATGACATACGGGCAGCAGGGGGCGCTGTTAACCATCTGAAAAACAGCTGCGCAGTCATAGAAGAACACATTCGGCCTTCATTAGATCCCTTTTCCTCTTTGTCAGACTGATTAATGGACAAATAAGAATATTGTAACAAGTGACATTTTAAGTGAATGAGAAGTTTTTGATTAAAAGTATGTTGTGAGCCTCTATTTAAGACATTTAATCCACAATAAATGTCAAATATGCCTGGAAAAATCATCTTGTTTATAAGTATGCAGGTCAAGGAAAGGACTCTATTATTAAATCATTATTAATGCTACATTAATGAATCACAATATTATAAAGTACAGTATTACAAATTAATATAATTTTTTTTCGAGTAACATTTAACAGTGTTATTAAATTCTTAGTGTTTTTAATCATTATCTTCAAGTGAGTGTTAGATGACGAAAAATATATCTTTCACACATTATTCACTTAGATGCAACTTACTGAATCATTTTCACAGGGCTGGTACTGGAAGGGGACGGCTTTCTGAAACACTGAGTTGTCCTGAATGAAAATCTGTTGGTGGATATCCTGTGTCACCTACAGAGGGGCCAAACACACATACAAACACACAGGGACAATTAAACTAATGTAAACTAATGTAGACTAACGACAAGATGTCACATTAACAATAGCACAGTTTACATAATCTTTCATCTGGAGGAACAACAGACCAGAACAGGTAATTCATGAACAGTATGTGAGTGTGCGTGTGTGTCTGTGTGTGTTGTAACCTGATGCTGGCTAGAGACATTAAACCTGAGTCCCACAAACTGAATGGAAACACTGTGAGAATCATCGAATTACAACAACACAAGACCAAAAAAAGACCTAATGACACATACCAAAGGCTGTCACACTGTTACTACTGAAAATGAGTTGATTCTCTTTTCAAATTACACATTTAGAATAACTAACACTCATTTTATAATTCTAATTTCAACATTTTTGATGTTCTACCCAGTTACAGTGAATCTGAAACATCAGTACATCTTAAAAAGCCACTCTGCTCTAACATAACATAAAGATCTTATTCCTAAACCACTGCAAACTCTCTAAACCAGGTACATTTTTCTCTTTAAGGTCAGGTTTAAATGCTTGAGCTGGGATTTGATCCAATAACCCTCCAGTGGCAGATCATATTACCTGCTCTACATTCGGCCACTGTGGTTCATGTGTGCTTTTCTGTAGCAGTGTATACTCAAGTGTGTGTGTGTGTGTGTAACTCACCCCACTGGACGTCTCCAACAGGCACTGGAAAGTGTCCTGAATGCTTTGAGATGTCTCAAGCTCCGTCTGACACAGTGAAATGAGAAAACTCTGTACGTGATCGTAGAAACTGCCATCTAGAACCTGGACTCAAAAACAAGGCACAATAGTTTTACTTTCAATTGGATTTTTGGTTGTGATATATTAAAAATATATACACAGTATATTTAAATAATAATAATAATAATAAATGGTTTTCACATACTTACTACCAGTCAAAAGTTTGGAATCGGTAAGATTTTTAATGTTTTAAAAGAAGTTTCGTCTGCTCACCAAGGCTGCATTTATTTAATTAAAAATACAGTAAAAACAGTAATATTGTGAAATATTATTACAATTTAAAATAACTGTTTTCTGTTTGAATATATTTTATAAAGTAATTTATTCCTGTGATGGCAAAGCTGAATTTTCAGCATCATTACTCCAGTCTTCAGTGTCACATGATCCTTCAAGAAGTCATTCTAATATGCTGATCTGCTGCTCAAGAAACATTTATGATTATTATCAATGTTGAAAACAGTTGTGTACTTTTTTTCAGGATTCCTTGATGAATAGAAAGTTCAAAAGAACAGCATTTATCTGAAATACAAAGCTTTTGTAAAACTATACACTACCGTTCAAAAGTTTGGGGTCAGTAAGAATTTTTTTGAAAAGAAATTAAAGAAATTGATCATTTTATTCAGCAAGGATGCATTAAATCGATCAAAAGTGACAGTAAAGACATTTATAATGTTACAAAAGATTATATTTCAAATAAATGCTGTTCTTTTGAACTTTCTATTCATCAAAGAATCCTATAAAAAATACTGTACACAAATATTTTTGTACAATTGTACACAATAAATGTTTCTTGAGCAGCAGATCAGCATATTAGAATGATTTCTGAAGGATCATGTGACACTGAAGACTGGAGTAATGATGCTGAAAATTCAGCTTTGATCACAGGAATAAATTACTTATAAAATATATTCAAACAGAAAACAGTTATTTTAAATTGTAATAATATTTCACAATATTACTGTTTTTACTGTATTTTTAATTAAATAAATGCAGCCTTGGTGAGCAGACGAAACTTCTTTTAAAAATATTAAAAATCTTACCGATTCCAAACTTTTGACTGGTAGTGTATATGGCAGTTTTTCCCCATAGTATCATCCAGCCTCACCGTGATGCAGCTGATTAGATCTGTCTCATAATAGCGGTCCTGATGAGCATTAGTGGCTGACAGTGTGAGCAGGTAATCATTCCTTGCTTGCGTGGCTTTGCACTTCCATTCGTTCTTCTTTGCTTTCAGCTGAAATCAACAGGAAATGTTGTATGCTTGATTTTCAGTCACCATGATTTATACAAGATAACTTTTCAGTGAGTGTTAGATGATGGCAAATGTAAACCAACTATAAAAATATGAGAAATGAGCATGCATTATAAAATATCCAATATTATACCGCTAGCCAGTATGGTACTGATATTGTACTAATCCCTAGATTACCTTCACACTCGCCCTCTTCAAACTGGAGCGTGACTGAAACAGGCTGAGCTTTGACCTTGTGTTGCATGATCAACAGGAAGAAGGGAAAAAGAAGTGAGGATGAGGAAAAACAGCAAATAATGATGAATCTTCATTTAAAACTGAAAAACATGATAACCCTATGCCCTGTTCTGTGTACAGCTGATGTCAGGTCAGCGAACGTACTTGGCCTCCATATCAGCTTTCTCTCTCACAGTCTGCGCTGTTTGTTCCGCCTCCTGGTAGGCCTTCCTGCTCTTTTCTAGGTCTCTGATCGTGACCTGCAGATCGGCCTGAGCTCTCGCCAGCTGTTCGGAGCACTGAGAGGACAGATGAATAAACACTTTCGTGAACAGTCAAAAACTGCCACTCTGCTGCTTTAGTGCAGTGTATCTGTTAATGCGTTTACCCTCTTCAGCTGCAGGTCCTTCTGCGCTCTGAACGTCTTCACAGGATCTGAGATCTGGCTCCTATAGTTCTCACATCCGTTGATACGAGACTGGCTCACTTTCATCACACCCTCCAAGTAAGACCTCCATACGGCCCAAACATTTCTGTACGCATATACACAGACATCTTTTTCAAATCTGTTTAATGATGCAGACAAATGGACAATGCAATTGAAATTCAATGATTTAGCTGAATGAGATTTTCATCTCTCCTATTACCTGGAGTCTCTCAGATCCTCTGATGGTGCTCCATTCCACTCTCGCTTCGAGTACTGCGAGGCAAGCTTATGCAGAGCCTACAAAGTCAAGTAACATTTATTTATACAGCGCTTTATACAATACAGATTCTTTCAAAGCAGCTTCACAGTAATAGACAAGAAAATAACAATATTAATGTTGCAAAATTCTTCAATTATGAACAAATACAATTTTAGCTGTAAAGCAGCTCCAAAAAAAGACAATAGTGTTATTATTTTTCATCTCAGGTTAGTTAAGTGTTGATTCAGTTTAGTTCAATGACAGTGTCAATGTTACAAAGTTCATGAAGCAAACAAAATTATTCAGATCAAGTCAGTTCAGTGTTGATTCAGTTTTTAGTTCAATAATAGTGCAAAGTACATCAAATTATGAAACGAGCTTTAAGTCGACATGAAACAGAAGTTGTGATAGTCTTTTCTTCCATATTGTGACGCAATATTTGATATTAAATATTGCCCCCCCAATATTTGATATTATTGATGCTGCTCTACTGTACTGCATTATGCACCACTTTGTTTGTTGTTAGGATGACAAAAAAAAGTTTTAAAAGTTACATTTTTAGGCTGCTCTGCCTCAGCGGTCTAACAGCACGCATCACTGTCAGAATGAGTGAGCTGGCCAATCAGATCAAAGAAGGCGGGGCTTACTGTTCACAGAAGATGAGTGCGATGCTTTCGTTTTATATGGTTAGTAAGTAGCTAAACATTTAATATTTGACAACTGTTTTATTATTGAAATATTCAGTGATCAACAGTAATTTTCAGTAAAACATTTTTCAGTAAAACATTTTTATGAAATTTTGCCACTTTGAATTGAAAACATGCTATTATTTGATTAATATGAAATGATTAATGTAATTCATAACTGAATGAGACGAGACAAGAAATGTTTTTGCGTTTTTGACATATTAGACATACAAATAAGAGTACAAATGTAGGGCGGGACTTGATTTTGTCCATCGGGAATTGATTGGATGGTTGTGGTTTGCTATTGCTTTGATGTCATGTGAGTGGCAGGTTGTCCCTGTTCGATTCACCTATAAAGCAATCTACAGAAGACAACTGACATTGTCCAGTGCAGTCAAGTTGATAATATTTCTGAATATTAAATGTATTTCAAACAAACAAGAAAACAACGCTTTAACATCACTTTAAATGTTTATGAAAATTTAGATCAGAGCCTCCGAATAGCATTTTTAAAACTCCACTTCAAAAGTCGCCACAAAATAAAACAGATGTCTGAAAGGAGAAACATTAATTCATCCCGTCACTCCAGATCAGTGCAAATGTGGAAAACACGGAGGACAACTTTCAGTCTGTAAAAGCGAAACCCACATGAGTATTTCTGCCTGTCTGCTTGACACTTAAATGCCAGACAGCGGCACAAACTGTGCCAATGTGTAGATTTACAAATGAGTAAGTAGCTGGCTGCTTTTGAAACAGAAGAAACTTTCCACTTTCCATCCTTAAGTAAAGCAAATGTCACTGTATTGGTCTGATCTCCAAAAGTCATAAAAACTTGGCAAAATATCAGCGCAAAAACAAACAAACAAACAAAAAAAAAAAAAATGACAGATTGAACTGAAAACAAAAAGGTTAGTATTTGTCTACCAAAAGTCCTTTCATTACTTCACCACTACTGATGATAATGCCAACAAACGATAGCTAAACTCGAAATGATTGGATAAAAACAGCTTCTACAATGGACAGAGAGTGAACAGCATCTCCTCAAAACAGAGAGAATTCACTTCCTGGCCCTCAGACTACAATCTGGCACTGTCAACCTAATCCTATGAGCTGCCAGCTCTGATGAGTCCACTCAGGAAGAGACCCTGAGGAAGAGAGAGAGTCCTGTCTTTATGAGCCAATCAGCACGCAGCAGCCCTGCAGGTGCACAAGCTTCAGATCCAACAGCAAAGAATCTCACACACACACACACTCACACACACTGAGCATCATTCAGACAGCTGGGCTCCCCATTTATCAAATGATCACACAGATCTTATAGTATCATGAAGACGATCAACATGTTAGGCTGTAAATAGGAACGCTTTGGGTATGAATCTGTTTATGCACGATACACTACAGTTTAAAAGTTTGGGGTTGGTATGATTTTTCAGTGTTTTTTAAAAGAAGTACCTCATGCTGACTAAGACTGCATTTATTTGATTAAAAATGAGGTTAAAACAGTAGTAAGGTGAAATATTATTATAATTGTTTTGTATTTGAATATATTTTAAAATGTAATTTATTCCTGTGATACAAAGCTGGACTTTCAGCATCAGTCTTCAAAGTCACATGATCCTTCAGAAATCATTCTAATATGCTGATTTGCTGCTCAAGAAGCATTATTATTATCAATGTTGAAAACAGTTGTGCTGCTTAATATTTATTATGGAAACAGTGATACATTTTTTCAGAACTCTTTGATGAATAGAAAGTTAAAAGAAGAGCATATATTTGAAATATAAATTTTTTTTAACATTATAAATGTATTTACTGTCACTTTTGATCAATTTATTTATTTTTTTATTTCGAACAACAACAAATAAAAATTCAATTAAATATGAAAATACAATAATTGTGTTACCACATACAGAAGAAAAAACAATATCTAAAAATAATCATCAATTAATTACATGTGTCCGAAAAGGAGCAGGATGAAGCAAAAGCTTGTTAATGCATCCTTGATGAATAAAACTATTAAAATATTACTGAGGCCAAACTTTTCAATTGTAGTGCAAGTTGTATAATTCGTATATAGGCAGTAGTTTTCCCAAAACTTTTTTAACTTTAATTTTGTATTTTAAGGGAATAAAAGGTAAAAATGTACATCCTGATGCCCCAAATATATGAAATCATACTCTAACGTTGAGATCAGTAGATATCAGAGTTATCATCATAATGCAGTCTGTCCCATGACTGATGTCATGTAGATCTTCTCAACAACGTGACAGAAAGAGACAAGAAAAGCAGATTCGAACCAGAACGCATCTGGTAAAAACATGACCACCTGCAGATCGTTAACAACCACAGTTTTTTCCACTGAGTCACTAAATCTGCTTTTCTACAAAAACAAATTCACATATAAAATGTCAGTGCTAGTTTACATCAGAGGCAGACACATTTTTCATTATTCTGACCATAAAATCTTAGCTGAATGAGATTTAAAAAAAAAATTAAAAATTAAAACTCAAAACACAAATCGCCCAACATTATCAAAACTAAATGTAATGTAAATTATGAACTCATGTATTTGAACTCACCTGTGAGTAATCTTTCTCTATTAGTGCTTTCTTCTGGCTGTAAGTCCTGAGGATGACACACACACACACACACAGTCAAACACTTCAGCACTAACATACCAGCAAATAGACAGAAAATAGACTGACAGACATTTATATAGCAATGTAAAAGGTGAATCAAACTCAACCTCAGATCCTCCAGGAAGTCCAAGTCGGTCTGGTGTTTGAGCTGGAGTCTGTTCAGCTGCTCAGTGTGAGTGTGTTTCACCTCTTGTGTGACTTTTACCTGCAACACACACAGTGACAACCTCTGGAGAAGCAACTTTGACACAGATCACACCAACCTGAAAGAGGAATCCGTGTCTGGCATCCTCGAGTCAGTGAAGACAGATGATGGAACTCAGCATAAACATCATGTTTCTATCTATCTATCTATCTATCTATATATATATATATATATATATGATCAGCTGAACAACATTGTCTGTCTGTCTATCTATCTGTCTATCTATCTATCTATCTATTTGTTTGTTACAAATATACGGACATGACAACAAAAAATCGTAAAAAGTGAGATGTATCTATTAAAGAAGCAGGTCGACTCACCTTTCTTGGAGGAGGTTGCATGTCTGGATGTGGATATACAGGACAAAACTCTTGGAAATTCACCCGTGAAACCCAAACACATCTGCGGGACGGAGCAATGCAGTGCAGAATATTCTTTTTAAATGGCAGCTAGAAAAAAAGAGCAGTGAAATACTTCTAGACCCCTCCGTTGAACCGCTCACATAAAACACAGCTGAGAAATGAAGTAAACTCATGAGAACTTCAGTCAGTGGAGCAGAATGAAGAAGAACAGCGCCCTCTAGTGACCAAACATAATAATAATACATGTTCTATTTGGATGAAAACGGTAATGTATGTTTATGTGTGTATATGCTGTTGAGTGTTTATGAATGTTTGTTGATATATGTGATATTTGTTTCCGTTAGAATATGAGGCTGTGTTGATATATGTGTACAGATTACAGATGTGTGCACTGGTTTACAGACTCAGACTCTTTCTGTGCCGCTCTTATTCTACATATAATTGCAGTGATGATGATAAATATTGGTTACACTTTATTTTAAGGTGTCACTGTTACAGTGTAATTATATATCTAAGTACAGAGTAATATTAATTAACAACATGTACTTACTAGGATAAGGGTTTGGTTGAGGGTTAGTACTTATGCATAATTTACTGTTATTACTATGGTAAGTACATGTAACATATGTAATAAGGACACTGTAAAATAAAGTGTTACCGAAATATTTTCTCTATTGATATTTTTCATCATAAAGTAATCACAGGGGTGTGAGAGTCCCTGCGTCATTTGTTGTTGGTGAGATGAGGCCATCTAGTGGCGGGCGTATGTCAAACTCACGTTCAATATCCTAAATATTGGCTTTAGTTTTTTTTTAAAAATAATAATAATATAAATTATTATTATTACTATAAAAAAAATAACGAATTAAATATTATTTTCATGATTTAAATACATTTTAAATGATCGTGCATTGCGATAAAGACATTTCTAAAAGTACACTGCTACTAAATGTGTTACTTGCTGTTCATGCTAACACGTTTAAGGAGCCTGACTGTAAAAACCAGTAAAATTAACATGGCTATAAGTGTTTACTAGAGTTTAAGGGTAATTCCTGATTTAATTTGTTTATAGGTCAGTTATTAAGATGGTTTAAAAACAGATAATTGGCTTGATATGACTACTTAGCATCCTCAATGTTTGCTAAATTTAGCTAAGGGTGAGATTAAGGCAGGCTATGTGAGTGAACATGATTTGCTGTGCCTGTATTAGGGACGACATTAAATCAAATCTTAAAATACAATAAGGTGCATTTTAGGTTTAAGGTTTGTCTGTTTATCCAAAAGAGAGATTTTAATGTGAACAGGTTTAAAAATGTATGTCAACAGTGCTACACTGATAACAGGATTAACTATATAGACTTAATATAATACATAAAAACATGAAGAATAGATTGAGTAACACAAGAAAGGGAGAGAATATTCCACAGATGACCAGTACTAACTCACATGGTGCTGTAATCTGAGATTACTGGTCAAGTGAAGCTTCACTTTGGCCTGTTTAAAGGATTAGAAGAAGAGTCATCAAACTATTCCAGCAATACAACCCCCTCCGACTGCTGAGACGTCTTACAGTTACTGTCATCACTCACAAACAAAAGCACAAACTCTGCCGTCACGTCAAACAAGCACCACAACATTGGAAATACTTCTGTTGCTCTTGTGGCAGCTGACTGATCAATGGCTCTGCTCAAATCTAGCTTGCTCTGGAGACAGTGTAAGTGGAAGATTATTCATTTATATATTTTTATTTTTGTAAAGAGATATCAAGAGTCCTAATCTGCTCAATGCACCTCTAAAAAATGGAAGTAATTTAAGTTTTTAGCAAAAAACATTGTGGAAGAAACAAACCTAGTGTGAATATTTTGTCTTCAAAAAATAGAAAACAAAGTGCAGTTGCTTTTGACATTTTCCAGACATTTAAATTCATTTAAATTAAAGTTAAATTATCTAAATTGCAAAAACCTTGATATTAGGATGTGTATAAGTTTTGAACAGCACAAATATAATACAAATTTGTCTATTGAGTGCTTTTTTGACAATACATTTCTGCTGACAGTGATATTTCCCATTTCAAAGTGTGTGTGTGTGTGTGTATATATATATATATATATATAATTATTATTATTATTATTATTATATTAAATAAAACGACTGTTCCAGAAGGTCTGTTATGAAACTCAGAGCCTGACACTGTTTGCAGTAATAATCCTCTTACGGTCAGTGTTACAGAACAGTAGATGTTAGTTATAGACTTTAGGTTGTTCTGTATACTCACCTAGAGAAACTCCAAATGACATTAATTTAACAAGAAATGATAACTGTATTTAAAATAACAGCTTAAGAACTAATATTATTCTCCCCCTTTAAGATTCCTAGCTAATTGTCTTGATTCTTAAAATAAAACATGCAATAACATAGTATGACTGGTAATATAAATGACTAAGTGACCTTTATATTCTCTATTAAAAATAAATATAGGTCTATTCTTTGTTAGCACATAGTCTAGTAACATCTTTGAGAAGTTTTAGTTGCTAATGCTAACTTCAGTGGAAGCCTTTGTGATAAAGTATATATGTTGTTATGCATTTTTATTCCTATGTTCATCCATTGTATCAAATAAACAAGAATCGCTTTCAACAATCAGGTACTTATGATCATTTAGCTGCCGGCTTTTAAATCTGCATTAGTAGGCCTATTGTCATGGTGTTCTGAATGTGACTTTCTGAACAATGATTTTGAAGGAATCTGTTGATTGAATGATTCAGTGTCTTACTTATAACATGCGTAAACACGCTCACTGCTGCCACCTACAAGTGTGACCTACAGGAACATTCAAATAAAAAAAATCAATGAACGAATCTAAACGGAATCAAAAGATTCACTGGAATTAATTAAATGGCAGCTAGTAGTGGGCATTTTAGTTCATTCCAATGAATTGAATCTTTTGATTCCATTCATATTTGTTCGCTGAAGGCTCTTCCGGTATAGTGTAATAAGCTAGCAGCATATTCTATTTACACTAAGTGACAATAGCATTTTCTTAGCGATATGCTATTTACACTAGGTGAAAATAGTGATAGATTCTATTTACACCATGTAAAAGTATCAGTTTTTTCTTTGCAATAAGAGTAAATAGTAATTAGATGCTATATATTGGCAGATACTATTTGCACCTCAGTATTGTTGCACATTAACAGGATGCAATAATAGAGTGTAAATGATTATATTTATTAAAATTATTAAATGGATGCTGCCTTATTGGGAGAATAAAAACCCTCCCTACACCTTCCCCTAACCCTACCCAGTAAACACTTTTAATATTATTAAACACTCGTTCACTGTTTATTTCCACTTTTAAAACATTACTTTCATTTTTATTGAAAATAAATGCAAGCTCAGCAAAAGGCGGATGCGAACCCGCATCGATCGCATTAAAAGCCAGGTCTGCGAGCCTTACTCACTACTGCCAAAGAACGTTGCTACTGCTGCGCCACTGAAGATGTTGAATTCAGGGTGTCTTTTTTAAAATTTGAGTGGCCTAACCAGACATTGGTGGGCGGAGCTAGTGTAAATAGCGTTTGCCAACAAGGGACGCTATTTGCACTTAGTGTAAATAGACACTCTGTTTTTTTCAGCAAAGCAATAGAAGAACCATTTCTGATTCCCCAAATAACCTTTCAGTGAAAGTTCCTTTTTATCTGAGTGTGAAGAACATTTTAAAAATCTAAGTAACCTTTTTCCACTATAAAAAACCTTTTGTGTAGTGGAAAGGTTTTATGAATGATAAAGGTTTCCATCAATGCCAATAAAGAACCTTTATTTTTAAACATAGCATGAAGCTGTAGAGAATAGTTTGTCTGTGAAAAGACAACGGAAATGAAGACAGATACTCCATAATATTTTTTTTTGTTTTGGTTTTTTTGTTTTTGTTAAAAACGTTCACAGCATCAGTCCTCAAACGCTGGAAGCTGAACTGGTGTGACCTGTGGATAGATGGGAGCTTTGTTTTTTACAAATCTGAATCCAGAAGAGACTATGAGACCAGAGTGAATCTAAAGGCCTCCTGTGTAAATGTGAAGTCTGGACTGGAGTGTGCAGGTAGGAAGGAACTTATTTATTCAGTCATGTAGAAAGGTCATGTTATGAAAGTACTTTAATGCTGTTGTAACTGTGTCCTGAGCAGGTGTATGTCCACCTGAGAGTCACCCCCGAGAGAATCTGCTGGTTGTTTATCTGAGGGATGGTTCTACGCTGATCCTGTGTGCCAACAGTGAAGATGAGGCACTGTAAGTCTTGACCTTTGACATTTTAACTTAACTCCTCCCACGGCAAATTAAGCCCCACCCATTTTACCCTCTGTAATTTATTTCCGTTCTGTTATTTTTCAGGGCCTGGAAACTCACACTCATGGAGGCGAAAAGAAATCCAGTGAGTGTTATTCTTGACATGCAGGATGCTTTTCTATTTTGCTTTAATATTTGATTCAATTCACATTTCTTTTCACTCTCACAGGTTTTCACATACAATCCCTATGACGATACTTACCAGACCGTTCCGATTGACAGTCATAATGCAGTTTACATCATGCCAGGTACAGGGTGTGGAGGTAAATATACAAACACATCCCTCATTCTGCAGAAAGCACAGAGATATTTATGGTTATTGCATTTTTTGTTTTTTTATACATTGATATAATACATTGGTATTATCAGTAGTATTATTACAACCA
Source organism: Hypophthalmichthys nobilis (assembly GCA_037950665.1). Lineage (NCBI taxonomy): Eukaryota > Metazoa > Chordata > Actinopteri > Cypriniformes > Xenocyprididae > Hypophthalmichthys > Hypophthalmichthys nobilis. The sequence goes on from CM075476.1 coordinate 8,445,681, forward strand.
TATAAGTGTACAGTTCATTCATTCATTTTCTTTGTTAATAAAGCACTTAACAACTACTTTATAGCTCATAAAAAAAGTCCTCTAGTTAAAATATTTAATTATTTAATTACAATATTTTCCTTGAAATTTATATTATCAGCTGATAATTTAACTGAAAATAGAACTGAAAAATTTACTTAAGAAATTGTGCAGAATATTATTTTAGATATTTTGTTAACACTTTACAGTAAGTTTCCATTAGTTAACATTTGTTAATGCATCAGCTAATATTAACTAACAATGAGCAATACATTCATTACAGTATTTATTATTCTTTGCTAGCATTAGTTATCAGTGTTGGGAGTAATGCATTACAAGTAATGCGAGTTACATAATCAGATTACTTTTTTCAAGTAACTATTAAAGTAATGCATTACTTTTAAATTTACAACAAAATACCTGGGTTACTTTTTCAAATAAGTAGCGCAAGTTACCTTGTTTTCCAATTTATAGACTGACAGCTCTCCTGTCCCCATATTGAGAGAAATCGGGAGTAAGTGCAGAGGTGTTGTGTGTGCTGTGTGAACATGATGGTTATTGTAGTTCTACTCACTTGCACAAAAACAGATTCAGTATTCCTCAAAATGGATGCAGTGAAACAGTGAAATGCAAACTCAAAATATTACGCAAACCTGCAATAATCAAATATTGTTATTAAATAACACAAATATACTTTATGTATTTAATCTCACTTTATTAACCAATATTTCTGCTGCTGACATTCAATGATCTAATTCAACCATACTAATAAGCAAAAACTACTTTAGTTAAACATTACAATTGTGTTTAATATTTTTGTTTTTATTGCTATAGTAAGAGTGATGAACTTTCTTCTCCCGCAATCCTATTCTTCTGCTATCCAGAATGGCAGCACAGCTGAAAGGTTTGTTTGAGCTGCGCCCTCTACTGGAGTGCAGTGAATTTGAATTTCCTTCAGCCTGTGCCTTATTCATTTCACTTCTGGTTTGACAAAAATAGAACTTTTTTGTTATTAAAAAACAACAACAAAGTCCAGTCCAGGTGAGAAAAAGTTACGCAAAAGTAATGTATCGCATTACTTTCCATAATAAGTAACTAAGGCAATTAATCATTTTTTAGGGAGTAACGCAATACTGTAACACATTACTTAATAAAATAACTTTTCCCAACACTGTTAGTTAATAAAAATACAACTGATTTTAATAATGTAGGCTATTAGTAAATATTAAGAATAATAATGCTTTAGAGGTATTTTTCAATGTTAGTTCATATTAACTAATGTAGTTAACTGATGTTAACAAGTGGAACCTTATTGTAAAATTATCTCTTTGTTTTAAATGTTTTTTTGTTTTTGTTTTAATTATGCTCCAAAAAAAAAAAAAAACAAGAAAACAACAACAGACATACCACTAAACCTGATGTGCTTCCTTGTAGGAACTCAGCATGTCTGGGTGCACAGAGAATCTGATGACAATTTCGGAGAGCAGATTGCATTGGGACTCCTGGCTGGAATGGCTGCGGGTGCAGCAATGCGTTCGCTTCTATGGATGCCCTTCTGGTTCTGCTGAGGACCAGTCAGATAGCAGGATGAAAGAATACACTGGAAGAGACGTCCATAAAGCTCAGCGAAAGCAAACGCTCCTGTTCCTGCATATAAATATGTAAATATGAGAATAGCTGCAGCTGTTTTAAACTCACTGGGCATTAAGAGGTCAATCAATGTGTAAAAGAGGGATTCTAGCTGTACTGTTAAACAGATTTGTTTTTTCTTCTAATATGTGAAATATCAACAGATATTTCTGTAACATTTCTATAGAATAATTCTGCACATAACTAAGGTTGTATTTTCTTGCTGTTATGATTCTGCTTTGTGTATAATGTACATGTAGAGCTTTGCAAATTTGTTCAGTTTTGTCCATAATTTATATTTTTTATTTTGTCAGATATCTACTATTTGTATTTATAAATAGTTCCAAAATATTTTCTAACTATAAACCACGAGGAGACCTAAATTTATTATGTTCTGTAGCATGAGGTTTGGGAGTGACCGGCAGACCTTTGATTGCTCTCCAAATATAAGAATCTTGTGTGTTTATAGGGATTTTCTATCCACCTTTTTCCTACGGCCCATGATGCTGTGCGCGAATTATGGGGGTAACTTCCGTTAAACTGTAAACAATCAGCGAGAGGTTCGCTTTATGAGCGCAGTAATAATCATTTTCAAAAACTGGGTGCAATTCAGTCAACCTGACGGATAAGGATTATTTGTAGCGTAATTTTGAATGATCTCTTTCAGTGAGGGGATCTTTCCCAAACCGGAAGTGCCTCCCGTAATCTCAGTAGGCTATTTAGGAAAAAGGTGGATATGCAAAATATGATGCTGAAATAGCCACCAAAAGCTGAATATATTCATTATAATTAGCGTTTGAGAAATACCTTTGAGATACCTCAATGATGAAGGCTGCATAATGGAACCAGTTCTCATGACTGACCACTAGAGGAGACAGAGCAGCATTTGCATCTGGCCTGTTTATGCGCTAATGTACTACCTTGCAAATGTATTAAGTTACATTGTTGTGCAACACTTGTAAATAAATAAAAAGCTGCTACCACACACAGAAGCACAAAACATTTGGAATTTCATTTTCTGTGTTTGCAATCAAAATTATCTGCTCTGCACATTTACCAACTTCTTGACTAATAAACTAAGTTATACATCCACCAATCAAAACAAACACAAAAAAACATTGTTGCTAAATAAAGTTTTTATTAGGGATGTCTCAAGATGCTGGCCAAATAATGAGCATTGGCGTCAAGCAGCACTGCCTGACGAAACTGGTTAAAATCCATTTGAAATGTACGAGACCGTTTAAAGAAAACAAGCAAAAATACACAAAATACACTAAATCTTAGAAACGTTTAGATCAGTCTGGGGCCAAAATATCACTGTACATTTAAAAACAAATGTGACAGCTGCTTTAGGCCAGAATATCTCGACGTCTCTGTCTATGAATTATGAAAAACCAAACAGTGTTCAAAACAAAGATATTACAAATAAATATTAGGGTTCATGGTTGATTCAACAAATCAAGAAGAAAACAAACCACATCTAGTGTGTCATTATTAAAATAAATCAAACTTTACAATGCTAATAAAAAAAAACAAACAAACCAGTGGAAGCCCAATAAAACAAACCATTAAAGGCAACGGCTGCATATTATCTGTTAAACCGGATCTGATAATTCCCTTAATATACATATTTCTTTACAATAACTGTATATCTCTTTGACTAAGCTATTGGCTTTCTAATGCTCAAAATAAGATGGAAGGAAATAAAATAAAATGACATCTAAGCAGAAAAAAAGCACAATGCTTGGGCGGCAACCGAGCTAAAAGCAGCACTTGTTCCTCGCAAAGTCCAAAAACATTTGTTTTTACACTTTCCTTTCTTCCTTCTGAAGAAGAGACATCAACAGCATCACAGATTCAAGGCGCTGTAGCCACATGTGCTGAAAACTAGACTTGGAAATTTCCAAAAACACGTAAACCTTTTGTCCATCTCTGCACTATCATTATGGAATGACGTTTATAGTCATCACATATTCAAATCTGGATATCCTTCTCCTAATTTTCATTTTTAATTTATTTAACTTGGTTTTGTTCCTATTCATGTCATTATTACAGTAACATAAGTATCATTTCACATAAAACGAAACATGGACAAAAACAACACTTTATAAAGCGTTTTGAGAGTGAAAAAAAAACACCACAAAAGGTGTACGATTAACGGAAACAATTAATAGAAAAGCAACATCACACACATCCACGCTGTGCTTTCGAATTTTAAAGTCATTTGAGTGGGTCAGTAGAAGCGAGGGTGATGGGCAGGTAGTGTACTCCTTCAGGGTGGGCAGAGCTTCTGCAGAATATCCAGAGAGATGCTGTGAGTGCAACTGAGAGCGTCTGAAAGAGCGACAATAAGAGACACGGCACAGAAAAGTCGACTGAAGCCTCAGCATGAACAGCCGCCTTCGTTGACCGGCTGCTCTGGCGGCTTTTCTAATTTTATGTCGATCACTGAAGGAAAAAGGAATTAAGGAAAAATTTGTAGTGTGTTACACAGCAACACTTATTGAGATGGACAATCAAGTACTAAAACAAGCAACTGCAACAATGGTCGGTTTTTCAGTGTAGACAGCTTTTAGCTGTTGCGGTGCAGCACGATGCAGCAATGGCAAATACTTGACCAAAAATTGATGCACTTCTTGATGGAAATAAATGTTGTGATGTTATTTCCATCAAGAGGTGGATCAATTTTTGGTCAAGATCTTGTATTGACAATGCAAGAGGTGTGTACTCTGTAAAGTCTCATCCAGCACATCCCAAAGACTTTCAATGAATTTAAGGTGTGGACTCAGAGGTGCCAATTCATGTGTGAAAATGATTCTTCATGCTCCCTCCAAACCATTCTTTCACAATTTGAGCCTGATCAATCTGGACATTGTCATCCTGGAATATGGCCATGATGTGTATTCCTACATGGTTGTTTAAGAAATGAAAAGCTACACACTTATCAATAGGGTTAGAAGAACTGTTGCCAAACATAGAACATTCTAGAAACATAATAATCACTGCAATAATGATCCAGTCATAGACTTTTAAGTATTTGCGTATTTAAAGGGATAGTTCACCCAAAAATGAAAATAATGTCATCATTTACTCCCCCTCAAGTTGTTCCAAACCTGTATGAATTTCTTTGTTCTGCTGAATACAAAGGAAGATATTTGGAGAAATGTTTGTAACCAAACAGATCTCGCCCCCCATTTACTACCATAGTAGGAAAAATAAATACAATGGTAGTCAATGGGGGAGCGAGATCTGCTTGGTTACGAACATTTCTCCAAATATTTTCCTTTGTATTCAACAGAACAAAGAAATTCATACAGGTTTGGAACAACTTGAGGGGGAGTAAATGATGACAGAATTTTCATTTTTGGGTGAACTATCCCTTTAAATCCAACCAGCAACTTTTTTTGGCCAGGCAGTGAATGTAAATATGTATGCATATATTTGTGTAGGATACTGTCCTCTCTGCTCTTGTCTTGTGTGCTCTCCATACCAGGAAGAGCTGCTGCTACACGCCGGAAAAGCTAGAGGAGACAAACACAAGCCCCATTATTAAACTCTCACTCCAGGATCAGGAAAAACAAGCAGTGTGTGTGTTCGAGATGGTTTGCATTCAGAAAAGTTGAATATTTAATCATCTGGAAAGACACTGATATGAGAGAAATGTTCAGTAATGCTCTTTTTGAATAATCATGCAAAAAAAAGTTTGTGATTCAGATTGATTGTCAATCATTAAAGCATTTTGAATCAAGTCAAATCTCAGTCACACTCACCTGTTTGACGTTGTATCCAGCTTTAGCACTAGTTTCAATAAACATTACATTCAGTTCTTTGGCTTTCCTTTCTCCTTCCTCGATAGAAACTTGCCTGAAATGAGCCCAAAAACACATATAATCATTACTATTTGCCCACAGATTTCTTTAATACTACAGACAGACCGATAAAACATTTAAAACTTTTTCCTATTTTAATTTATTTTAACTTGACACTGACACGGAACAAGAAATTGTTGAATAAAGTCATAATTTTTGTTTTTTGCACACAAAAAGTATTCTCGTCACTTCATAAAATTAAGGTTGAACCACTGTACTCATGTTGACTATTTTACCGATGTCTTTACCACCTTTCAGGGCCTTGAAAGTGGTGTTAGCGTTGCTTTCTATGGGGGACCAGAAACCTCTCGGATTTCATCAAAATTATCTTAATTTATGTTCCGAAGATGAACGAAGGTCTTATGGGTTTGGATCAAAATGAGCGTGAGTAATTAATGAGAGAATTTTCATTTTTGGGTCAACTAACCCTTTAAAATATTTGCGCAAACTACATTTTTTTCAGGATTCTTTGATAAATACAAAGTTCAAAAGAACAGCAATTGTGTAACAAACTACATCATAATGTTCCTAAAAGGTTGCAATCATTTAAAACGAACCGTTTGTCAGCAAGATCTGTTTTGTTTCCCACCAGCATGATTATGACATCACTTCCCCTTTCTGTTCGAACATCATCGATCCATTTGGTGGTCTGCTGGAACGAGTTGACATCTGTTGAGGGGATTTCAGAGACACTGGGTTAATACTTGAGATGAGCCTTAAGGGGTCTATGGGGGAATCCCAGGATCATAGACAGGGAGACAACTTGCAGGTAGAAAAAAAACACAAGGATAAAATAAGAGGAAAGACAGAAGGAAGTTCTAAAGCTGGAAGCGACTCTGTGCTCATGAATGTGTCACAGGAACTGGAGGGGGAAAAAAAAAAAAAAAAAAAAAAAAAAGAAATCATCTTTCATCTACATCAACTACATTTTATCAGTCTGTAAAATGATGATTGAATGCATTTTTTTTATAAATAATTAAAATTATTTTATTATATGAATAAAAAAAAATAAGAAACATAACATTTAACATTAAATGAAAAATGTAAATATTTCTAGCAAATATAAGAATGTACTGTTAAAAATAAAAATTTATGATTCTTTTATGGTGGGACCAGTGAATGTTGAGTCCTGGGGGTGTAAAATTAACTTTTGGCCACAACTGCCAAAAATGTACTAGTCAATTATATTTTTATTGGACATGAATCTGTATTCTGTATAAAAAGGTTTATTTTCTCTCCCTATGAAAAAGGTATTATTTAGTCTTTTTTTTTTAACAACGTATATCTGCGCTACACTTTAGCTCCTTATAAAACAATGGCCTTTTAACCTTTAAATGAAAAGATATGTATGTACTCCAAAACAAAGGTGTCTATAAAGTTTTTAGCACTGAATTGCAATTGCAAAGCAAAAAACATGTTACAAAAAAAATGAGAGAAGACAAAAAGGATGAAGCCACAGGAAAAAACTCAAAGGATGTGAAACAAAAACAAAAAAGAGACTGCGCTGAGATGACAGACATCTTTCCTCTTCCTTAAGTTCTCCCGCCGAGGATCCACACTCACTTGTGATGTCAAAGACTACCACGGCAACCGTAGAGTCCCGGATGTAGCTGGGAATCAGACTGCGGAAGCGCTCCTGTCCTGCTGTGTCCCACAGCTGCAGCCGCACCTGACCAAATATTTTAGCACCAGAGTTCCAGCAGAGAGAGAGAGAGAGAGAGAGAGAGAGAGAGTGGGGAGAAAGGGGAAGAGGAAGAGGTAAGAGGAGGGGAACTGGACGTAGAGCGGGTCTCAGATACCTACTTGTGATGTCGTAAACTACAACAGCAGCAGCAGAGTCTCTGATGTAACTGGGAATGAGGCTACGGAAACGCTCCTGTCCTGCTGTGTCCCAAAGCTGCAGCCTGATCTGTGTGAATGGAGAACAAACAAAAGAAAAAGAGGGGAATAAAGGAAAAAAAAGAGGAGAAATTAAACGTTCAAAGGGGGGAAAAAAAGATAAAGGAGTGGAATGAAATTTAAGAAATAAGAAAAAGCAAAGTGGATCGAAAAGATTTCTCAAGCTCAGGATTCAGGTTACGGAACGGATTAAGGTCTTCAGATGGGCTCATGTTAGTAGGTTTATAGGGCCCTATGGTTTCCCAATCACTGAATCCAGTCATGAAAATGGAATTTACCGTAAAATGTGGAATGTCATGCAATTTGGTATGTTTTGGATGAATATATCAAAAGTAGGGCTGTGCACTTAATCAAATTGTGATATTGACTACTGTCAGTGAATATTAAACTGCAAAAAGACTAATAATAATAATAATAATAATAATAGTAATAAAAATTATTAAAACAATTAAAAATAATACAATTTTTAAAACATTAAGATATTAAATAAATTGTTAATGTTTTACACCTTCATTTGATTATCAATGTTTTTGATAATATATTCGTATTAAATCATAAATCCAGAAAACACACACACACAAAAAAAACACTTCATAGGGCCTATTATTGTAAAAAAAATTAATTAATTAATTAATTTGTTAAACTTTTGTGAATTCAATTGATATAGACATGCTTTTTGAAATAGAATCCAGAAAAATTTAAACGAAAACAGAATTGAGAAAATACAAAAAGTATTTCATAGGGCACTAAAATGTATTTTTTGTTCAACTTTTAATAAATTGTTGCTGAATTGTATAAGCTTCATGGTTTTAATTAATTAGACATGATTTTTGACATTCAACTTAACCATTTAATCAGAGTCCAGAAAAATTAAAACTGAGGGAGAGAAAAAAAAAATGCAAAAGACAGAATTTGGGAAAAACTAAAAAGGATTTCATAGGGCCCTAGGGTTATGGAATGGGGTATGGTTGGGTTATGTTATCAGGACTGCAGATCTTCAGACTGAAACATTCCCACTCAAAACCAATCAAGAAGAACAATTCTTTACAGAAAAAAAACATACAAATGTGAACAAATAACTAGAGAGAGAGAAAGAGCAAGAGAGAGAGAAAGAGGCTGAAGCAATGGACACACCAGGTGGAGAGATGCACAGGACTTTCTCATGGTGCAGTTTTTACTGGGCTTTTACAGACACATCATCTCACCAAACATTCAAATCAATGTTCAACAAAGCAAATAAAAATACTATGGCTGCACAGTAAGAAGTTGTAAACATTAAAATAATCATAATAAAAATAACATTTCCATAAAGAAAAAAAAATTAATATAATCTAACAATATTGTTCTTACAATAATATTAAACAAAACAGCAATGACATTTAAGTCATTATATCTACTGCAATAAAATTCACTTGCAATGTTTTTAAAAATGACACATTGTACAGCCATAAAGAGTATTGACCAACGTAAGATGTAAATGTAAAAAAAAAATTCAAACAGTCATCATTCAATAGCATTCCAGACGTCATTTGTTTCACAATCTTTATATTTTCATGCATTTCGTTCCTTCAAATAATTGAAAGGGACGTGATTTATTGGTAGAACAAAAAAATATTTACTTACTGTTCTGTCCTCAAGATACATTGTTTTCGACAAGAAATCGATTCCTATTGTCGCCTGCAAATGAAAAGCAACAAAACTTTAAGGAAAAGGACACTAATCCATAATAGAAACCAAACAAATCAGAAGACTGTTTAAAATTACCCACTGAGTCAGAAAAACATTCACTCACCTGGTAGGTATTATCAAAACTGTCATACATAAATCTGGTAATCAATGACGTCTTTCCCACTGCAAAATCAAATGAAAAATTAACTGGTTACTATCGAAACATTACATATGAATATCTTTGAACAAAAGCTGCTGGCATACAGATCACAATTTCACAAAGACATTTCTACATTACTTTCATTGCTAATACATTTTTCTTGAATGCAGAAGGAAAAGATGCAACGAATTACATAATGTCTATTTCTCACAAGGTCATTCCAAAAGCATAGCTTTAAAAACAAAACAACTAACTGAAGCAAAAGTGCATGAATGCATAAACCTGTGCACATTCATTTCTGATTCACATCAGATGAAACATGCAGGGCAATTGCAAATTTGTAATAGATTAATTTAAAACCTGAATGAAATGAAGACATGCATGTCTATGTAAATATATGTAAATAGTGTGAATATTTGCCATGTCTATTTTCCTACTCAAATGTTTTGAAAGGCCAAACAATTCTACACAGGACTAGTCTTACTAATGTTTACAGAATAAAGCCACATGATCTTTGTTTATGCTTTATATGGATTGCTGAAAAAAGTATAAAGAACCTGCAAAGCACCAGGCCTGACGTGCTGTTGACAGGCCATTGACATATCTCAGAAAGGGGAATGGCTCTTCATACAAAGACTTTAATGTTATCTAATAGGCAACGTTGGTGTTTATATCTTAGGAACACATTCAACACATTCTCCTAAGCTTTGAAATATGAGTATTCAATAACCAAGATCCAGAAAATTCCAGCATGTCAGCAAAACACGTTCAAACACGAGAATATCAGGTTTACACAGGAGACAGACAAAAATATACCATGAAATTAATATGAAAAGCAGTTCAAGACCAGACAGACGAAATTTGATTTCACTATATTAGTGATGGCACCTCACGAATGTTGTAGGATTTATATGGCGGTGATGAGGTTTGCTAAAAAACTTAACCCCCTAAACCAAACCCTCACAAACCTGTTGATATTAAAAGGTTAAAAGAAAAACCGTTTTGGCTGATGTGATTACATTTTAAGTTGTCATTACTATCATACATGTTGCTCTTTGACATGTTTTACTGGATTTGTGAGCATATAACAAGATATATACAAATATTTAGAAATATTCCAGCACACACACAGAGATATTTAGACATTTCCATTTAGGTATTGCGCACACAAACTCTAATACACACTCATAAAAACAGAGAGCCCAGTATGATCGGTTCGGTTCGGCACTCACCGCTCTGTTCGCCTAGAAACACCAGCTTGAATTTGCGGAGCGGGTTGCCGAAATCTCCTGCTGCAGACATGCTGCCGGTTCCGCTGGGCCTAATGTGGGTGTTAATGTGTTGCTATAACTATCAAAATGCTCTAAACAAGAAAATAAAGCGGTAATTCGGTTCAGTTTGAGACTCTCAGCTGCCTATTCAGGCCCAGTTCTGCGCCGCAACCTACCATGGTACTCACAGAGACGTGATTGACAGCTGAGCTCAGCCTATAGAATTAGAGAGAATACAATGACATGCGTTCATTAACCACAGCGTTCTGTCAAATTAATGATGACATAGTAGTACTGTAGATACTAAATTAGGTCAAGTATTCAAACTTTATATCAATATTAATATAATTTAATCTATAATTTAGATCTTTTGAGCATTGCACTTGCTGCGATGTCTTTTCATAATGAAATATAAATTTCTTTCGCGTCAATAATCAAACAAGAAAAATATTTTTAAACGTATTTTTTTCCTAGTGGAAAATGTAATAGTTATTGAGCAAGCAAGCGGAATCCGGAATGTTGTCTATATGTGGAAACAGGGCGGGACTCCAAACAAGTTAGATTGAGCTCTGAAAGCCACCGGCGCCACGTCACGTTCCTAGCGTCATTTGCCCTGCATCATCATCATCATCATCATCATCATCGCATTCCGTTACCCTTTGAACTGTGAACAGGGAGACTTTTCCAGGATTAAATTACTCTGTTGCTCCCAATTTAAATACATTATACAATAATATTTAAATGGAGGATATATTACACTAACGCTAAATTGTTATTTATGATTATTTCAAATAGCTAGATTAGAACCATTTGATATTAGAACAGTTTTGTGAATGCTGTCTTTCAAGCTATTTTTTTATATTTAATATTTTAAAAGTAATTTTTTATAATGTTTTCTAAGCCTAATTGATAACTTTTGAATGCTGAAGGAAATAAATCACACTGTGACGACAAAAGCTGCATCAATCTCCAAACTTGTTCCACGTGTGACGCTTTTGCTCCAGCAGGTGGCAGCAATGTGCCGAACGAGCGTAAATTCATCTGCTGGATTCCGTGAAGAAGATCGGGCGCAGTACATGCGCTTATTGGATTGATATTAACCGGTTTTGGATGCTTGTTTTAAAACTTTACTACTGGATTAATATATCAACGTGAAACAATGAACAATTTACTGAATAAGGTGTGGTGTTTAGAGTATGACATCTTAATTGTCGGTCTGTTGCAGTAGTGTATGTTGTTGACGTGCCAAGGTCGTAGAGGAAGAGCAGAACTGAGTGCTGTACATTTAAATGAATGATTACAATATTACAGTTTTTACAAACATTATATTTACATTTATATTATCATTGTTCTGCATCAGGTTTTTCTGCTCCAGAACACACGGGCGTTGGTGTGTGCAGCATCATCGGTCCAGTAAGTGTCATATATATATATATATATATATAGTTATATATATAGTTATTGTTAAGTTAATAAATATAATGCATTGTTTTTTCTCTAATGTCACAGAAGTCAAGTGTTAACTACACAGATGCCCTTGGGTAAGAGCAATAAATCTGTTGTTCTCTGTTTTATTTTAATTTTTATGTATGTGTGTTGAAATATAATTATTAATTGATGTTAATCAAGTGTTTATGTGTCTAACTAGGTGTTTTGCTGACTAACAGACAGTATAGATCAATGCCCACACATGGTATTGGAAGATACAGGCATCTTCTTCCAAAAGCATTGGTAAGACCTAAAGTTTTGTACATCATCTGTATAAAATGTTTTCTCTGCCAGTTAATAGCATATGCTAAATTGTTTTTATTCAGCCAAAGAAGAAGAAGGACAAAATTCAGGCAAAGCAGATCAAAGCAGCGACAGCCACAGAGTTTGGCGTTCTTAATGTGTGTGTTTCCGGTTATGACATGACTCTAGTGGAACATTATTCCCAGTACATCCACAATCTCTGCAGTCACTTGGACATCAAAGTTGATGAATGGTGGGATAGAGAGAGAGCTATTTTTATATTATACTATATTATATTATGATTTAAGATTTCTATGGACACAAACCAAGACATTCTCAAAATCATGTTGCATTTAATATATATGGCATATAATATATATATATGTGTGTGTGTCATGATTAACAATACATCATTTAATATTCTATGAATTATTGTAAGGTAACAGTGAAAATAATTCTCTCTTATTTGTGTTTTAAAGCTATGCCCTGCCTACAAAAAGCACAGAGGTCATGGTGATGCAGGAGCAAGGCACTAAGATGTATGTAGATGGAGTCCTGAAAACCCATGAGCGTGTGGTTCAGGTAGAGTTAATGCAGCTTGTGATTGGCTGTATGAATAAATGACAGCATGTCATTTTATGATAGCATGCAATTATTATAGGTGTCCTGTAGTCTATAACTGATTTATTGGTGATGTGCGTTTAGATCAGTGAAATGAAGGCCACACTTTTTCCCATATTTGCGGAAGTTCTTCTGAAGAACCAGCCTGAGGGAGTCCAGCTTTGTATAAAGCAGGTCAGAAAATTACACTTCACAATCATTGACGCTGCTCTTCTTTTTATTTATTTTTTTATCTGTCTTGCTGCATTTATGACACTTCAACTGTCATTGGCTTCATTTGTTTTGTTTTTTCTTTTTCTTTTTTCAGCACACGGAAGCAGATTTTCAAGCCCGGTTCAAAACAAGGCCTGAGCTTGAGGGGCTTATTGCAAAAATTAATAATTAATGCATTATTTAAAAATGTTTTCCATATGAAATATTGTGTTTTTCCATGACAGACAGTTTTCTACCTGGTGTGTGCTGTAATGAATAAACTATCTTATCTTGTTTTCCATATCTAGTCATTTTTGTCTTAACCTGGTTTTATAAGTTGATTTGAATGCACTGGAGTTTAAATGGAGTTGAAAATCACCCTTAAAGGGATAGTTCACCAAAAAATGAAAATTCTGTCATCATTTACTCACCCTCAAGTAGTTCCAAACCTGTATGAATTTCTTTGTTCTGCTGAACACAAAGGAAGATATTTGGAAGAATGTCAGGGGGGTAAAATCTGTTACATAATTTTCATTTTTGGGTGAATTATCCCTTTAATGTGAGTGCTGTAATTTTATCGGAATATTTTTAATTTAGCAACTGTTTAATGAAAGACTACATCACCCAGAATTCCGGTCTCTGTTTCCATAACAACCTCCTTTGACAACAGTAAACTAATGTTCATTCCTACTGACGAAATCCGGGCTTGCGTTTGTCCTTTGATATATTTAAAGTGTAAAGACAGGGTTAGATAACCAATTAGGCCATGGGCAGAGACTATTACGCTATTTTGGAAATAAACCGCAACGCCACTGATGCTGACATAAAGAAGGCGTAAGTTACGTTTTGTTTAGTTTCTAAGTAGTTTTGTAAATATGTAAGCAGATAAAACTAGTCAACGATATGGTTTACCTTCATTTTGAGGACTCATTTGCTAGCATCAGATTTTTAATAGATATGTTATAAAAACAGATATGTTTTTATTTCGGTATCAGGTACCGGCGGCTCGCGCTGAAGCATCATCCGCGCAGCAGCAGCCACGCGAGCGCCGCCGAGCGCTTCACACTGCTCGCGGAGGCGTTTGACGTGCTGAGCGACCGTGAGTTTACAAGACAAACGAATATAAATCTACAACTGCCATATACATCTACAAAAACAAACCTGCAACAGCACTATAATGTTCGACACGTTACTTTCTCGACGTGTATCCCCAACTGTTTTTGTTTCCCAGAAAGTTCCGGCAGGCGAGTTTATGGTTATAAGAATAAACCTAAAAATAACCATGACAGAACGTTGTGTATAAGGTCTTACTATCACATGTTAGTTTATTATTTTGTTATAATAGAAAAAGACTATTCATATACAGTGTTATGCGAAAGTTTGGGAACCCCTTGCAGAATCTGTGAATAATTTTAACAAAATAAGAGAGATCATACAAAATGCATGTTATTTTTTTATTTAGTACTGTCCTGAGTAAGATATTTTTCATAAAAGATGTTTACATATAGTCCACAAGACAAAAAAATTAATTTATGAAACTGAAAATAACCCTGTTCAAAAGTTTGGGAACCCTTGATTCTTAATGCTGTGGTTACCTGGATGATCTACGACTGTTTTTTTTGTTTTGTGATGGTTGTTCATGAGTCCCTTGTTTGTTATGAGCCGTTAAACTGAGCTCTTTTCTTCAGAAAAATCCTCCAGGTCCTGCAGATTCTTCAGTTTTCAAGCATCTTTTGCATATTTGAGCCCTTTCCAGCAGTGGCTGTATGATTTTGAGATCCATCTTTACACACTGAGGACAATTGAGGGACTCAAACACAACTATTAAAAAAAGGTCCAAACATTCACTGATGCTCCAGAAGGAAACACGATGCATTAAGAGCCGGGGGGTGAAAACTTTTTGAATTTGAAGATCAAGGAATATTGTACTTAATTTGTCTTCCGGGAAACGTGTAGGCATCTTCTGTTGCTTCCGAAGGGCAGTACTAAATGAAAAAAATGATATTTCAACAAAAGAAAAATGCGGACATCTTTATCCTGTTCAAAAGTTTTCACCCCCCAGATCTTAATGCATCGTGTTTCCTTCTGGAGAATCAGTGAATGTTTGAACCTTTTTTAATAGTTGTGTTTGAGTCCCTCAGTTGTGTAAAGATGGATCTCAAAATCATACAGTCACTGCTGGAAAGGGTTCAAATGTGCGCGTTCAAATCCTTGAAAATTGAAGAATCCGCAGGATCTGGAGGATTTTTCTGAAGAACAGAGCTCAGTTTAACTGCTCAGAACAAACAAGGGACTCATGAACAACCATCACAAAACAAAAAAAATAAATAAATAAATGCTCTGAGATTATCATAGATCATCCAGGTTACCACACACAGTATTAAGAACCAAGGGTTCCCAAACTTTTGAACAGGGTTATTTTAATAAATTCAGCTTTTTTTTTTCTTTTTTCTTTTTGTCTTGTGGACTATATGTAAACATCTTTTATGTAAAATATCTTACTCAGGACAGTACTAAATAAAAAAAAAATGACATGCATTTTGTATTATCTCTCTTGTATTATCTCTCTTTTGTTTGTTAAATTTTATCACATTTTCAAGGGGTTCCCAAACTTTCGCATAACACTGTTACGTTAAGATTTGGTTCTCCAAAAATAACCAAAATTTAACCATACACTAATGTTAGAGGAAACGTTCTGCTTTTGCTGGGATGGTAATCTTTAAGGCAGGGGTTTTTACACTTTATCATGCCATGAACCCCTAAATATAATGTTAACATTTCTAACTAATAACATAATATTACATATCTGCATCCTTTTTTCTACCAGAGAGAAACATAAAATATAACAAAGTAACTGTCATTAATCTCATGAATCACAGACCAGTCTTTAGAAAACAGAAAATGGCAATGATTATATTATTTCAATTATATTATTTATTTAAAAATAAATATAATAATTTGGTTTCATTAATTTATTTGCATATTTAAAATTTTTCTCTGAACTTTTTCATGGACCCCCTAGCACCCCCTTAAAGGGATAGTTCACCCAAAAATAAAAATTCTGTCATCATTTACTCGCCCTCATGTCATTTTAAACCCGCCATAAGACTTTCGTTCGTCTTCACAACACAAATGATGATATTTCTAATAAAACCTGAGATTTCTGTCCCTCCATTGACAGCTACGCAACTACCACTTTGATGCTTCAAAAAGTTCATAAAGAGATCGTAAAAATAATGAACTGAGCGGTTTAGTCCAAGTTTTCTAAGAGACTCGATCGTTTTATATGATCAACAGATTTAATTTAGGCTTTTAAGTTTTATTCACATATAAACATTCAACGCACACATCAGTTATGGTAAACGGAAGCGAGAACCACTGAGGTTCATTCTTGTGTGTCACGCAGCACATTTGAGCTTCAGCAAGAGCCAATGAGGTTCATTCTCGTGCGTCAAGCATGTACGGTTGAGCTTCTGTTTATGTTCGCTGATCAATGTTTATATGTGAATAAAAGCCTAAATTCAGTCTGTTCATCATATAAAGTGATTGTGTCTCTTCAGAAAAGACCTAGTTTGAAAACCCCTGCTTTAAGGTGTCGTATAAATGTTATTCTTTTTCTTTTTCTTTATTATTTTTCATGTACTTGATCAAAGTTGAATAGTATTACCATCTCATACTTTCCTGTCACTGTACTATTGTGTAAGGAAACAGCACACAGAACACAGTTCAGCCCTCATTTTGTTGAAGGTCATTCTCATCCAATGCAGCACGTAAAAAGGCCACTTATGATAAGTTTGGAGAGGAGGGTTTAAAAGGAGGAATCCCATCTGAGCTGGGAGTGAATGGCGCCTGGTCATCAGGATATGTCTACCATGGAAATGCAGATGAAACATTCCGAAAGTTTTTCGGAGGAGATAATCCTTTTGCAGGTAATTATTATAGGATGAATAAAACTGGGTTATTATTCCTCAAACAAATTATTTTAATAATTTGGTGCAATCAAGTCATAAATAAAATTGCTGTGGAGTTTTGAAGAATCCAAGCTCTGACTGGTAATATCTGCTTACTCATCTTCCATAGATTTCTTCACTGGTGATGGCAGTGAGGTCAACACAGCTTTTCAGAGCCTGCGTGGGCAAAAAGAAAAGCTACAGGATCCACCAATAGAGAGAGACCTTCATCTTGCTTTGGAGGACCTTTATTATGGATGCACTAAAAAAATTAAGATATCTCGTAGGGTAAGTTCTGCAGACAGGGGTACTGATAAAATCATATTAACTCATGAGAAATTAAAGCAAAGAGACATGTTTGATAAAGGTCATGAATGAAGACGGACACACGTCCAGCATCAGGGACAAAATTTTAACCTTCACTGTAAAAGCAGGATGGAACGAAGGGACACGGATCACGTTTCCAAAAGAGGGAGACCAGGCATGACCAAACACATTTTTATCACAATTTCATTTTGTCATGATTGTAAATTGATCTTGGTCATCACAGAATAGAATCGTTTTCTGCACAGGGACCAAACAACATCCCAGCGGATATTGTGTTCATCATACGTCAAAAGCATCACCCGCGCTTTGACCGCCAAAATGATGATCTGTACTACACAGCAAATATTTCTCTTGAGAAGGTGAGAAACACAAGCAAAAATGTAACTAGCATAGCATTTCAGCACATTTAAATATACATGTTTTCAAGCTCTAATAGATTATGACCAGAGAGGCTTTCCATCTTTTCTGTCTAGTTTTCATGCTGAACATGTGATGGGGTCTCTATTGGACCAGCATGATTTTAAAAATGAATAGTTCCACTCTAAATGTCACTTTTTATAATTAAAATAAACAGTTGAAGTTTGATAATAAGTGTAACTATTAGTACATTTTATATCTTTGAATATATGTTTTTGTGGTAACTCTACAGGCTTTGACTGGTTTCTCAGTGGAAGTTGAGACACTAGATGGCAGGCTTCTCAACATCCCTATCAATGACATTGTGCAGTGAGTAAAACATTTCTTTCTCTTTTTAACATACACAGATCAGCATGTTTAAATGATACTCACCAGAACTTCTGAACACAGTTTTCATATTTAATTTTAATTTCTTTACACTACAGCCCTCAGTACACCAAGGTTGTGACCGGGGAGGGAATGCCGCTAGCCAACAGCCCATCCAAGAGAGGCGACCTGATCATTCGCTTCATTACACATTTCCCAGAGAAGCTCTCGGCTGAAAGGAAACATCTTCTAAAACAAGCCCTCTCATCAAAACTAATCCAGGCTTCTTAATGGCTTCGTTAATAGAAATGTTGATTCTAAAAATTAAACACTTGAATGCAAAATTTGTTTTAAACTGGTGTTTTTAATCCTTGTAAGCAGTGCATTTGCTTTTTGAAAACTTTTTGAATTTGAAGATCAAGGAATATTGTACTTAATATTTTTTTCTGGCAAACATTTAAGTATCTTCTGTTGCTTCCGAAGGGGAGTACTAAATGAAAAAAATGATATTTCAACAACAAAACAAAAAAAATGTAGACATCTTTCACAGACAATTTGCCATGGTTTAGTGTAAGATTTATGCCATCTGTTTGAAAATAGAGCTTTAAAAGTAAAATATTATCACCAGTAGATGTCTATAGAGCTCCACTTTTACTATTTGACTGAAAACATCTTTTTTCAGAAAGTCATGACTGAAAGACATCTTTCCATAAGTTTTTTTTCTCCAGTTGGATTCATATCTACATATTATGAAACCACAACTATAACAATAAGTCACTTTTTGTCCAAGTTTAGCTTTTTTTTTTTTTTGTACTAAAGTAAGGTTTGTACTGAAGTTTGTGCTAAATTGGATTGTCTCATCCTTTCATCTTTCTCTGTATGTGCGAGCACGCACTGTTCTCCATCTTGGATGTGTTGTGTCGATACAGTAATAAAACCATTACACCTATGGAATGTCCTCACTAAGATAGCAAAACAAACCCGTGTGTGAGTGAGGGACTGAATTTTGCATTGTGGATGCTTTAAAGCGCTGCCACTTATGTGTGTTCTTCATGGTTTCTGATTTTGAGGATGAATTTTACCCATTTTCAGAGCATTTTCCACACCAATATAAAAGATACCATTCCATTGTTTTTTTTTTCCTCTCTTCCCCCCTTCATTTCAGCAAATGTTATTTAGCAAATGAATAGCTTACAAGGGTTAATATCCTAATTTTATTGGCAGATTCTAAAAGACAGAAAGAACCATGTAAAAGCCAAAGATCAAGTTTAATAGACATGTAAACAATTCACACAGAAAATCTAAAAGGAAAGAAAGTTAGAACCACATCAGCAAAGCTCAACTAACTGCATTCTCTGCTTTAAAGAGGAGTGACCCAGTTATGGCGAGCTGCCATCATGGCCCGTTTCAGCTGTTCATAGGTGACAAACATAACCACATTCCAGGAGCCCAGCCTCAGGAACGATGGCATGAATCTAAAAAGAACAAACAGATGTCAATTCTACATTCATCCTCAAATCATTACAGTAAAGCTATAGTTGGTAAAGAAAACCAACCCCTTGTAAAAAGCCTTTGGCCCCTCTTTAGTTAGCATGGCTACAGCACAGTTGAGGGCACCGCTGTACTGGCCCTGGGCGGAGTTCATGTATCTTGTCTTCACAACATCAACAGGAGAAGCAATAACTGTAGTGCAGAAACCAGCTCCAAATGCAGATGTGAAGTGGCAGGGAAGATCATCTGTGAAGAAGAGCAGTTATAAATATTTCTGTCATGGTCTGATATTTAAGTTTGCAGTACTCTTTCTGCAGCCTCATCTTACCAGTCATCAGTGAGGATTTTAGAAGTGCATCTTTGATGAGGTCATAGGTCACCAGCTCAGTGCAGTTTACAATGGCATTGCGGGTGATGTTTGGGCCAGTTCCTTTAAAAAGGATAGAAAGGGTAGTATAAAATTAGAAAGGAGAGGAGGTGGTAATGACAACAGTAACTTTTATAATGTTATTTTAATAAGTTTTTTTATTATTATTATTATTATTATTATTATTATCAAATTAAAAATATTTAAGTAAAAATAATAAAGTTTAACAGATTTTAATGTCACTTTTATTATTATTATTATTATTATTATTAATATTTGTAATTTATTATATATGTATTATTATTATTATTATTATTATTATTATTAATAATAAATGACATTAATATAGCCTATTATAAGTTACAAATATTAATAATAACTTATAATAGGTTATTTTAAAGTCGTTATTAATAATAATAATAATAATAATAATAATAATAATAAAATATTTGTAATTTGTATTATTATTATTAATAGGTTATTTTAATGTAACTTATCTTTTTTAATAATAATAATAAAACAGTAATAACGTATTAAACCTATTACAAATTAAAAGTAAAAACAATAAAAGGTTATTTTAATGTCATTTATCATTATCGTCATCATATTTAATAACAATAACAGTAACAACATTAAAATAACCTATTACAAATTAAAAATAA
Source organism: Hypophthalmichthys nobilis (assembly GCA_037950665.1). Lineage (NCBI taxonomy): Eukaryota > Metazoa > Chordata > Actinopteri > Cypriniformes > Xenocyprididae > Hypophthalmichthys > Hypophthalmichthys nobilis. The sequence goes on from CM075476.1 coordinate 8,466,259, forward strand.
GTAAAAATAATTAAGTTTATAACAGATTTTAATGTCTTTATTATTATTATTATTATTATTATTATTATTATTAATATTTGTAATTTATAATGTAACATTATTATTATTATTATTATTATTATTATTAAATGACATTAATATAGCCTATTATAAATTACAAATATTAATAATAACTTATAATAGGTTATTTTAAAGTCATTATCATTATTATTATCATTATCATTATTATTATTATTATACAGTAACATATTAACCTATTATAAATTAAAATTATTTTAAGTAATAATAAATCAATTATAAACTAAATGTTATATTATTTTTATTATATAATAATCTAAATTTTATTACCATTACTACCATTTTTATATAAATGTAACTTTAATAGCAATAATGATAATGATGGATATTAATATTATTTATTAATATTAATAAAAATAATAATAATAATAATAATAATAATAATAAATAATGTTAAAAAAAGTTAATATAAAATGTATAGCAATCATCATTATCATATTTATAGTAAGTCATATTAATACGGTTTTCTATTATTATTATTATTATGTGTATTAAAACTAATCATTTATAAAAAAAATAAAAATAAAACTATACATGCCTGTATGCATGTGTGCCCAAGCTCACCTTTCCATAAACCACGAAACCCCTCTTCCTTTGCAATGGTCCGATACGCATCCATAGTGCCATGGTAACGTTTATTGGCCCCGGCGCTGATCTGAGCCTGAAACCGTACCTTCACCACATCTGTGGGTTGGGCCAGAGCCACTGCCATGGCTCCAGTCGTACAGCCGGCCATCAACCTACTGCCAATCCCAACGTCTAATAAAGGAAAATAATGCATTGAATGTGGTTAATATGAAAGGTCTTGCATAAATGCTTTCCAGTCATCTCTGCATACAAGCATAAAGCACAAGGAGTGAACTTACGATCTGAGCCTTTGGTGTAGAACTGCTTGACTGAATCGTAGAGGCCAATGCGTACAGAGGCAAAGCTCATCTGACGCTGCAGTCCCGCAACCAGCCCGCTGTAGAGACTGCGCGGCCCCTCGACACGCACCATGGTGCTGATCGTACCAAACACTCCACGATATTTCACCGGAACATGGCCTGTGTTTGCAAGACCTTTGGTCTCCCCTTGAATCTGTACAGAACAAAAGGTGGATGGAGAAACTTTACAGAATCACAGGGGAGGGAAGAGGCATCTTCAGGTTAAAAGGGTCCACAGTGATCCTGGGGCAGCAAGGACAATCATCAAGGCCTGGACCTGCTTACGTTGCTAGTGTAAAGAGAGTCAAAAGAAATAGAGGTGACGTCAGCATAGGTGTGACTTTAAACCATCCCACCTGAAAAGATTAGTTTGTTTTTGTTGCTGCAAGTTGACCTGGGTTGAGTCGTCACACTTGCCTGTTGTCTCCAGACTCAACCGCTGGCTCAGCTGTCAGTCAAGCAAAGTTTCGTCATTTAAACAAGTTCTCAAATTCCACACAACAAAGACTCACCTGAAGTCTAACTTTTGCAGTGTCCAATGGAAATGTGAAGAGGTCTGCAATGCAGGCTGCAGTTCCCGCACCAATAAACTTCACAGTGGCTGTAGGAGGCACATCACCAGCTCTGAATCCAACCATGTTTAATTGAAGTCGGAATCACGGGAATGTAAAAATTGAAGCGGAATGTGTTGAAAACCAATGAAGTGAACACAAGATAGGTGAACTCCACCCTAACCTGGATTAAAAAGATACATAATGATTATTCACTTGCTTTTTGAAGCTTATGGTATGGTTTTATGAGGATTATAATGCACATTTGGTGTGGGACAAAGCCTGTGCTTAAGACATTTCTCTCTGACAGACAAAAACAGGAACATCATGTTCTTTCTGACGTGCTAATCTATGTGCTGACGTCATCTTCCTGTTTGCATCTGCGTGCGGCTTTGTTGACTTTCTACCACACAAAGGAACTTTAACAAAGGAAGTGCGGATACGCACAAAGTCCGAGATTATATAATGCTTACACGATATTAAAATCAACTATATTAACAATATTGTTTAAAACAAAAGGAAAAAACCCTATTGAAAAACTTACCGGTTGGGACGAGAACTTCAGGATTCTCTAAAAGTATCTCTCTGGTTGAAATTACTTTCAACTTGAATTTTGTTGGCGTGTTCTTCCATAGAGAAACGTTTAGAACCCGTACAAATAAAAAACATACTCCAAAGTCTGAAAGACAAAAACATTTCCGTGTTACATACAGCTCAGCATCACTTCAAATAAAACAAAAGAAATTACTTGCGCAAGTAGCGGAGAAAGTCTATTCGTAGAATGTAAGGTCACAGTACTCACCTTGAACAAAAATGTATAAAGTGTCTATGAATAAAAGTAAGTTTACTGGGGAAAAACAACTTCCTCGGGAAGCAAACAGTTAATGAAAAAACGCAGGTGCTCTGCTCTATTCTGAGCGCTGCGGCGACCCTTTTAAACTACTTCGAGGAATCACGTGACACACGTGACGCGTTATTCGGCTCATAAGTTAACGCCTTTGCTGACTGTACTGATAAAAACCGGCTTCCAACGCATATCTTTGACTGTTTTCGAAACCTAGTCAAACTTATATGTTATATTAGGAAGTTTATCAGCATACGAAATACCTCAATTTTTTTTAAATACCAGGTAAATGCTGTTAAACGTTTACATAAGTACAAAAACACGACGCATGGGCGTCGTTCTTTTTTTTTTTTTTTTTTTTTTTTTTTTTAAATATACCGGGGGTTGTCACACAAGGACGTTATCTCAGTAACTGAGGTGTCTAGTCAAAATACTTACACAGTTGTCTATTTTCTCTAGCTCAAACTTGTCGAATGTTAGTATAATAGATGTTGGTGTTTCATGAATTGTTTTGTGTTTGGGAATTGTTTACTGTTTACAACTTACCTAGTATGTGCTTGTACACACAAGAAATTGACTTGCAAAAACAAATATATCTTGAATTATTCCTTTGAGTGAAAGTGTGACAACTAGCCCCAGACTCCCCATTTGACTGAAACGCTGAGTCATTCTGAATCATTATGTGATGTAGTTGCACATATGTTATTCATAAAATAGGACTTTCAGATCTCCTTTTTTCCAAGACACATCCGCTGGATTTGCTTTTTCACATAGATTGGTATTTGATGCAAAAGATGTTGTTGTAAAAGCTGGACAAGTTTGTTTTTATTATTTGTCAGTTTCATGTAAAGAATTCATCCTAATATCTTCATAGCTGAGGTTTTCCTCAAATACAAGAACCAGAAGCATCTCAACTTATACTTTAACTGAACATCCTATCACTATTATCTAAAAAAACTGCTGTTTAAAGGGTTAGTTCACCCAAAAATGAAAATAATGTCATTTATTACTCACCCTCATATTGTTCTACACCTACGTAAGACCTTCGTTCATCTTCGGAACACAAATTAAGATATTTTTTATTAAATCCGGTGGCTCAGCGAGGCCTGCATAGACAGCAATGGTACTTCCTCTCTCAAGATCCATAAAGGTACTAAAAACATATTTAAATCAGTTCATGTGAGTTCAGTGGTTCTACCTTAATATTATAAAGCGACGAGAATATTTTTGTGCGCCAAAAAACAAAACAACGACTTTTTAACAATATCTAGTGATGGCTGATTTCAAAACACTGCTTCAGAGCGTTATGATTCTTTTGAGTCGAATCAGTGATTCGGATCGCGTATCAAACCGCTAAACTGCTGAAATCACGTGACTTTGGAGCTCCGAACCGCTGATTTGATTCGTAAAGCTCCAAAGCTTCAAGAAGCAGTGTTTTGAAATTGGCCATCACTAGATATTGTGAAAAAGTCGGTATTTTGTTTTTTTTGGCGCACAAAATATTCTTGTCGCTTCATAATATTAAGGTAGAACCAATGTACTCACATGAGCTGATTTAAATATGTTTTTAGTACCTTTATAGATCTTGAGAGAGGAAGAACCATTGCTGTCTATGCAGGCCTCGCTGAGCCATCGGATTTCATCAAAAATATCTTAATTTGTGTTAATTTTTGGGTGAACTAACCCTTTAAGTTTCTCTGAGGTATGTTATCGTGGAACTATCTTGGAGAAAGTACAACCTCAAGGCAAAACAAAATAATTGTGTTCACCTGAGACATGGGCTAAAGTGACACATGCTTCATGAACTGCACACTGTTGCTTATTATTGTGTGACTATCAGGCATGATCTCAGGTCATTTCAAGGGTCACATATGCACAGCTGTCTTCAGAGAGCATCAGGCATCTCTTCTGTCACACAAACTTGTCTTCCTTTTGTCACCCACACTTCACTGATTTGTATTTTTCTTCTGGTTGTTAATTGGGCACATTCACTTCCTCTTTCCCTCTAGTGAACTCCACAGCTCTGTTCTAATGAAGATTTTGTTTGTTTGTCTTTTATAGGTCAGCAGAAAAGAAGTTTGGAGACAGTTTCTGATCCTTTGTCACGTGTAAGCCATTTGTGACAGGCTCTCTGTTGATTTGATCACTGGTTGAACCTGATTAAATGACTCTTGGGTTCAGAAGAGTCAAATGCATGTGATCTAAATGAATTGTATGTTCCTGGTTTGATACTTAAAATGACTTTTTATCAAAGGAAATAGGTATATCATAAAAAAAAAAACTTTATTTTCCAATAATGTACAGTTTATAGTATAAATACACATTCATTCATTACAGCTATGGACCCATTTTCATGACAATTTAAAAGCACATACATAAACAGTGAACTCTAATGCTAACACCACCTCTCTCAGTGTACCATGACACTGAAACTAAGACAAAATATGCACATTTTGCTTTATCAGCCATGCATCTCGTGATTTTTTGGCAACTCATCTTTCATTTGTGATGAGCTTGACCTTTGGCCTTAAAAAGTTGCAGCTTTTTTCAGTGATAAGACTTAACTGGGAATCCCTTGACTTATATTTGCTCTCTCTGTTTAATCAAAATCAGAAGATACTGACAATGTCCATTCAGAAAGGTGACTCCCATGAGTACTGCATTTTAGTCATACATCTCTTGATTTGCTCATAGGAGACGAACATCACAATGTTCCAGGACCCCAGGCGCAGGAAGGAGGGCACAAAGCTGTCGGGAAGATGATGATGGCACATTCATGGTACTGAAAATAAGAATGTGTGCATTGTTCTATGTAAATAATGGTTTACAGCATGATTTCTCTTACCCCTTATAGAAAGCTGTTGGTCCCTCTTTGGTCAGCATAGTGAGGGCACAGTTAAGTGCACTGTTGTACTGGCCTGCAGATGAGTTCATGAAGCGGGTCTTTACCACGTCTACTGGAGACGCCACAATCGTGGTGCAGAAGCCAGCGCTAAATGCAGCAGTAAAGTGGCAGGGTAGGTTATCTAAACAGGGCACATGTGTTAGACACATACAAGTACATAAAAATAACCATAATGGAAGCATATTCATATGGTAGCATACCTGTCATGAGGTCGTATTGTAATATGAGTTCCTTGATGATGTCGTAAGTGACCAGCTCTGCGCAGTTCACGATCGCGTTCCTTGTGATGTTTGGCATGCAGCCTAAAATAGAGAAACACATGCAGGTTTATCTCCACTAGAACACTTACACTTAGAATGGCATGTGAAAGCTGAACTTAAAGGGAAAGTGCATTAAAATTAAAAAAATTTTTTACAATTTACTCACCCTCATGCCATTTCAAACCTGTTATTTCTTCTGCAGAACCAAAAAGACGATATTTTGCCTCAGTGTATTTTTATCCAGACAATGAAAGTCAGTGGGGTCTGTTTTATACAGTGCTATTTTAGTATTATTTTAGTGTTTATTAATATTTTGAATTAGCTTTTATTTTTTAAATGATCAGTTTTCATTTTGATTTTAGTAATTTTGTTACATACTTTTGTCATTGTTATTACTTTTTAAAATTTATTTAGCTTTAAAGGCCCACTGAAGTGCCTTGGAACGCGCAGCATTATTATTATTATTATTATTATTATTGATGTAATTTCAAATGAAACAGGAAGACAGGGTGGGACATATTGAATAGCTCCTCCCCTTTTATAAATAGGTATTTATTTTAAATAATCAGCATGTAGAAAATAGTAAATGTGTGAACAAGTGACCGATTTCAGCTGCGGCTTCAGCTTCTATTTATATTGTAGGGGGCGGGACGCTTTAGATTCTAGAGAGCATTTGATTGGATGAGAAGCTGAAGTGCGCGGTGATGTCATAAAAATCCGTGATTCATTTTAGGGGAAGTGAGAGACTGTAAGTTTTGAATGCTAGTATCTCCTAAATGAATTTTGTCGTTGTTTTTTTCATATCCTTAAGGCTAACATATTCATACTAAAAGCTAAAAATCTTAAAGTTTGATTTCAGTGGGACTTTAATTTTTTTAATTTCAGTTTTAGTTATTGCAATTTTAGTACTTTTCATCTAATATTTATATTTTATTTTGTTTCAGTTTTATTTCACTTACAGATTTGTATTAGTTTCAGTTTTAGCTGTATAAGCAACAATGGTTTGGACCCCATAAACTTACATTGTGTGGACAAAAACAATGAAAGCATTCTTCAAAATATCTTCTTTGTTCCAAAGAAAGAAATTCAAACAGGTTTGGAATGAAATCAGGGTGAGTAAATGATGATAGAAATTTTTTTGGGGGTGAACTATTGCTCACCCTTCCATAGCCCCCGAACACCCTCATCACGGGCGATAGTCCGATATGCATCCATTGTGCCATTGTATCTTTTTAATCCATCAGATTGGCGCACTTGAGCCTGGAAACGCACTTTTACAACATCTGTGGGCTGTGCAAAAGCGACAGCCATGGCGCCGGTAGTGCAGCCAGCCAGCAGGCGAGTCACAATACTCGCTTCTGAGAAGAGAAGAGCAGAGTGTTAGTCTGTCTATAATCATTTCTGTTTTTCTGTCTCTATTTAAACAGTCTGATACTCACTCTCAGATCCTTTGGTGTAGAATTGCTTCATTGAGTCATAAAGACCGATACGAACAGATGCAAAACTCATCTGTCGTTGCAGTCCTGCCACCAGGCCATTGTACAGACTCCTTGCGCCCTCTGTACGCACCATAGTGGTGATGGTGCCAAATACTCCACGATATTTCACCACGGCTGATCCTGAGGCAGCTATAGACTCTCCCTGAATCTGAAATAAGATGTACTGATGAAAGCCATGACAGATGGATCAAATTTTTGGTGTTATTTGATTGTTTCAGGCATATAAATGCAAACACAAATTCAAACAACTCTTAATGTACAATATATATACATATATACACAGTCCTCACCTGAAGTCTCACTTTTGCTGTGTCCAGGGGGAAAGTGACCAGGTCAGCAAAACATGCTGCCGTACCGGCTCCAAAAAACTTGACAGTGGCAGTTGGTGGCAGGTCGGTAGGTTTTATTCCAACCATGTTTCTGTGCTTCTGACAGGAGAAACTGCAGCAAGAGAATTTTACTTCCTTTTATAGAGCTTCTTGTGTTTCCCCACCTGAGGGAGAATAAGAAGCAGATCATAAGTGGTTGAGATTCATCATCTCAAATTAATCTTGATTCAGATTTAAGAATTCTAAATGAACATTTAGGCTTCAATTTACCTCAGCGAACTGCTGATTCACGATCAAGTTTCTTCCAAAAGGATAACTTTTTTGTCTTTTGTTTTAAATGTTTCAACACCTTTGGCCATAAAAAATTGTGGCTCAATGTCCCAAAGCAGCATTCCAGCAGCACAACACTACAGAGAAACATTTAGGATCAATACACAATCATATGTTGATTGGTGGTTATAGATAAAGCATAACTGTAAACTCAATCTATGGGTTGCCAGAAACATATAAATTAGCATACAACATTGTGTGAAATATAATAAAATACAGTGTGCTCACCAACCTTGTGGTAATATGAAATTGTTAGTCCAAATTGTAGTGACAAAAAGCAAAATAATTATTTCCATCCGAGGGTTAATCCAGCAAGTGTGTGTTCCACCTGAGTATAGTGGAACCGGTCTGTCAGACTCTGAATTTATAGGCACATGTGCCGGTCGCAGCCAGTCCCATGTATTCCTTTCATCACTCAACTCTAATTTTAACTTTGTGTGGCGGGAGAATATTTACACTTGTTTACTACTTAGTAGTTTACCGATAGGGTTGTTGTCTGCTCTCCATATTAAAGATACACACATATAAAAAAAAAATAAATAAAAAAAAAAATAATATATATATATATATATATTAATAAATTACGAGAATTGCTGACTAATTTTATTTTTTTATTTTCTATAAATAACAAACATTATATATCATTTTGGAAATATTTTCTTGTGCATGTCCATTTAAAATGATTAATTTGATTGTTTATTTATTGTTTTTCACAAAAGTAGATGTTCATAAACACACATGGGCTTCAGTCATGTGTTGCTTTGTCACCTTTCCCCTGCTTCCCAAAACACCTCTGGGGGAATTTTGCACTGTAATCTGAGTGTGATCTCATTGGCTGCTGAGATTGCCAGGGGATATATATTCATCCTATCAGAGAGGGGCTTGTCACTTTGACTTAAGCACTTAGGGATAATTTTCATTTCTGCTCTTTACAGAGAAGGGATCAGTGTTTCAAGTAATGTTGCCATCAGTTTATTAAAAAACACAATGGTTTTTCCATTTATTTTTTCTTTGATGGATAAAGAGACACCAGCGCCTTTACGTAAATATGCCTGACATCCATTCCAGAGGAAAACAATATGTACCAAGATGCTGCTCCGCCCCACGCTTGTTAAAATTGTATAAGCTGTTCAGGGGAACGCCGCTCTTTACAGCCAATCTGTGCATGTCTCTGGGTGGGAGTGAATGAGCATCTGCTAACAGTAAATCAGGAACCTCTCTAGTCTGGATGAATCCAGATCAGGTCTAGACCTGATCATATATACATATATCTCATATTTGTTTATATAAAAAAAAAACCAAATATATAAAAAAAAATGTATATATATATATATACCCTCCCAGTGATCTGAAAGGAATAGAATTTAGCAAAAGACTTAAAAGAAAAGAATTTGAAACTAAATTTAAAAAAGTATATGATTAATATGATAATCATTCATAATCATTTGGCTGCTATTTTAGCTTTGGCTTTGAACAAATGGCCAATGACAGTTACGTGACAGTGGCATTATCATGTTTCAGTAAATGGTGAGAAATATTTTCTGCCTTGACCTGCTGTCTTAAAGACGCTGTAGGTGGAAGATCAGCAGGAAAATAAAAGCATAATATCCATCACAGACCTGTTTGTACATGAGATCAGGACATTCAACTTATGAAAGTGGTGCGTTATTATGATATTTCTGTCTGAACAGCTATTGCACCATTCACAAAAACAACCTGCTGCTGTTTGCAACTGGCATTCCCACAATTTGTGAGTGACGAATGAGCTCCTAGAATGGGTTTGCAACACTGGCCAATAAAGGCATGTGATTTGCACCTTTGTAAACCTTGATCATTGGACGATCACTGCTAAACAACCTTGTTATATTCTTACCTTCTGTATTTTCAAGATTTGTTTGTGTTGTGTGTTTTTATCTACTCTTGAATCACTTGCACCCTTTTCTGCATTGTTTGGTCTGTAAACTTGATGTCCTACCTCTGCTGTCTGCATCCAGCTAGAACCAGTTTCTTCGATGTACTCTGTGATCTTTCAGCTTCTGAAAGAGGTAAACAACCCCCTATGTCCTGCCAGACACACACTCACTCCACCCACTACTGAAAGCTGATACATCCATGAATGACGCAGACGCAGACATGAATTAATGTCTACCATAGACAGCTGCCGCTGAGACCTGTCTTACGTATAAATACATATTTCCCCTGAAAGCACAGGCACATCTATAAATATACCTCCCTGTACTGAAGCAAAGGTTAGTAGGTTACACTCCGTCTGTGGAAAGGCAAGTATCCCATCAAAACTCCATATCAGTTGCCCACAAAAAGTATTTGGACACTTAAAATGTCTGAATGCCACATAAAATATCAAGCTAGACCTTTTCTACTAATTGAACTTACAATGAATTTAACTATCATTTTCCATTATGTTTGATACCTTACAATATCCAAATGCAAAGATTTTCTTAATTTTGAACAGTATATTTATTGTTTCACGCACAAACTTTTTAAAAAAAATGTTTTGTTTGAAAATGCTTTTTTTTTTAAAGGGGTCCTTGATTATGATTTTACTTTTTTAACTTTAGTTAATGTTGAGTTTTTGAGCATAAACAACATCTGCAAAGTCACGACACTCAAAGTTCAATGCAAAGGGAGATACTTAAATTTACATGCTCTCTACAACTCTGCCCCCGGGAACACACAACAAAGGGGGTGAGGCCATGTTGGGCTGCTTTAGAGAAGAGGAAGAGTTGTTGTAGTAAAGCGTTGTTACCATGCCGTCATTTTACGCCAGACTGCTCACAAATGAGGGTCAATTCAACGCTGGATTTGCACAAAAGATTAACATGATGGCACATGCTAGTGGATGAGTTGAATCAACTCCACAGCAACTACATAAATGTAACTGCTAACCATTCAGAAACGTCCAGATGCATTCTAAAAGTTGTAACTGATGTTTCTCCATCAGTGTCCGACTCCGGTTTGAACAATGTCAGGCTGAACACTGTTACTGACAATCATCATTTTGGCTGCGTGAGATTCTCCTGCTTTGTTGTTGTTGAGCAACTGAAGCATGAGCTGTTAAAGCTCCGCCTTCTTTTGGAAAGCGGCCGGGAGCAGCAGCTCATTTGCATTTAAAGGGACACACACAAAAACGGCGTGTTTTTGCTTACACCCAAATAGGGGCAAATTTGACAAGCTATAATAAATTATCTGTTGGGTATTTTGAGCTGAAACTTCACAGACACATTCTGGGGACACCAGAGACTTACACTACCAGTCAAAAGTTTGGAATCAGTAAGATTTTTAATGTTTTTAAAAGAAGTTTCATCTGCTCACCAAGGCTGCATTTATTTAATTAAAAATACATTAAAAACAGTAATATTGTGAAATATTATTACAATTTAAAATAACTGTTTTCTGTTTGAATATATTTTATAAAGTCATTTATTCCTGTGATCAAAGCTGAATTTTCAGCATCATTACTCCAGTCTTCAGTGTCACATGATCCTTCAGAAATCATTCTAATATGCTGATCTGCTGCTCAAGAAACATTTATTGTGTACAATTGTACAAAATATTTGTGTACAATATTTTTTTTTCAGGATTCTTTGATGAATAGAAAGTTTAGAAAAGAACAGCATTTATTTGAAATATAATCTTTTGTAACATTATAAATGTCTTTACTGTCACTTTTGATCGATTTAATGCATCCTTGCTGAATAAAAGTATTAATTTCTTTAATTTCTTTAAAAAAAAATAAAAATAAAAATTCTTACTGACCCCAAACTTTTGAACGGTAGTGTATAATGTTACAAAAGCTTTGTATTTCAGATAAATGCTGTTCTTTCGAACTTTCTATTCATCAAGGAATCCTGGAAAAAAAAGTACACAACTGTTTTCAACATTGATAATAATCATAAATGTTTCTTGAGCAGCAGATCAGCATATTAGAATGATTTCTGAAGGATCATGTGTCACTGAAGACTGGAGTAATGATGCTGAAAATTCAGCTTTGATCACAAGAATAAATTACTTTATAAAATATATTCAAACAGAAAACAGTTATTTTAAATTGTAATAATATTTCACAATTTTACTGTTTTTACTGTATTTTTAATTAAATAAATGCAGCCTTGGTGAGCAGACAAAACTTCTTTTAAAAACATTAAAAATCTTACCGTGTCCAAACTTTTGACTGGTAGTGTATATTACATACAGGGGCATAATAGGTCCCCTTTAAATAAATGCCACTTGGTTTTGTTATAGAATGCAAAGACATACAATTTTAAGCAGCTATATGCACAATAACAAAAGTTTAGACAGTTAACACAATAATAAAATTTGATTTAATACACATAAATTTCAAGCCTGTTTTTATATTACTAGTGATTTTCTTGACCTCCTGAAGGAGGTCAAGAAGCAGGTTACCAATAAGCAGGTGGTGCACACTAACGTCACTGCTGACTTAGATTGTTTCCTTTTCCTCCTGTCGTACTTAATATGGCTGTCCCATCAGGCCACATCATTCTCTGCAGGCTATTGCTGTGTCAGCTGGCAGAGAACATGGAAATCGGTGGCACTCATGTCATTTGTGTCCTCGTCTTTATACTCAACCATAGTGCCAATTCATTTTAGAAAGGCATGACCCTCTGTAAAAAGCCTTTTAGATGATTCCAGTCAAACTGAGATGTTACTCATGTGCTTTTTGACTTTAACAAGTAATGAGTTATCAAAACATATAAATTACCCTTTATCCTTCCACATCTTAATCTTTTCAGGTAATGTATTTTTTTCCTCTCTTTTTTACATAACAGGGCGCAATTCCTATTATGCTATGTTGCAATTAAAAAAGTAAATAAAATACTTTCTTCTGTCCCAGTTTAATGTGCAGAGGCAATTACAAGTAAATCATTCATTAAATTACTTCCTTACAGAGAATTGCAACAATTCAGTAAAGTAGCTGCTGTCCAAAATACACTGCTGAATTGTTTGTTGTTCTACTTCTTGAAGTAGTTTCATTTTAAACATGAGATGCTTTAAAATTGCAGATCATTTCATATCAGTACATGTATCTTTCTTAATGAGTAAATACAAAGAAATATTTTAAAACAACATACCAGAAATATTTATATTTGCAGTAAATGATCAGCGAGTTTCAAATGTAATCATTCTAATTTGAATAACAAACAAATGTGTGCTTGTGTGGGTAACACTACAATAAGCATACCTGCAAACTAGTCGCTTTTCAGCAAAATTTGCAGTTTTTTAATCAAAAATTCAAAATATGTCATTTACCGTATGTGAATCGTGTACATCCGAAGAGTTTTTTTCAAGAGTAATATTATTATAATGATGTACTGTGGTTCCCAAAATCGAATCCAATTGTGAAATTTGTGTCAATGCCCAGCCCTAGTGTCAATAGTGTTTATTACTTGAAGCAAATGTTGTTTTTTTCCCATTTTTTGTCAGAGTTCACCAGAATGCTTTGTTTACATGTTAAAATCACAAAAATGTTCTTATGGGGGAGGATGCCCCCAGACCCCCCTATAACAATTTATAAGCATGTCACCTTTTTCACCTCTTTTGAGTTTGCAGGTATGAACAAGTTTCCATTTGTTAACATTACTTTGTAACTACATTAGTTACACAGGTGAATTTTCATTTAATTTTTTAAAAATGTTTTATCATATGCTATGCAAATAAGAACACCATGATGTTCTCACACACTAAAGTTTTAGAAGAAAGGAGATATGAAAGGAGATATGAAAGGAGATATGGACATGTACTAAGCAACCAAAGTGTCACATGATTGTTCTATAATTTTCAGATTGCTTGCCTATCATAAACTTTCCCACTATGCCCTGTCATGACTTTATGATGTGGTCTTTCACCCAATGAAATAGCTGCATTTTTGTCAGTCCATAATTCTTGTTTAAAAAAAATCTTTTATTATTTAACTGACTTACAAACCTACATGTGAAGCTCATAAACTTGTTATGTAATACTTGCTAAGTGGCACACAGCATCTGGAATGATTTTGGCTCCAGCCAATGGGCTTTTTTTAAACACACTCTGCCCTTCTCATTATCTAAACTTCACTGAAAGGAAAAAGACCACCTCAGTACACAACGCATAAATAGCTCCACTTTAATATCTGGTGCTTTTTCGTAGAACTTCACAGTCTGAATGCACAATAAAACATATAAATCATATGCTTGAAATTATCACTAGTTTATTCAGACATGAGGGGTCAGTGTGTTTCTACTCATGAGAAAACAACTATTTTATGAGATAACGATTTTGTATGAATTCAAAAAATGTGATTCGTATGGAAAAATACGATTTTTAGCAGGGGAAAAAAGCATGAAGGTTCCACCCCTAATCCTAACCATCACCATCAATGGGGCACTGAACAAAAAGTGTGTGGGCTTAATTAAACTCCCCAGTTAGAGTGAGGAAATCTGACACAAATTAAAACAGGACTACATACCAGACACTTTCTGTCTGATTACCTTAATTATGGCCTTAAATTGTACTGACCATAAATATACATAGATACATATTCTCAAATAAAATACCAAGCCAAAAGAAAATGTAAAAAATGTATTTGATGATTCACACAAACCTTGTGTTTCTGGCTGAGAGTTTACCAGTAAAAGCCAAGCGTTTAGTTTTATTACACTGTAACAAAAATCCTCTTGGTTTTACAGAAACTGGCAGCTGTGGTTGCCAGAATAATTCTGTAAAAATACAGTAAAAATGTAAATTCTTGCAATAAATATTAATTTAACAACATATTGTCACAATTGTGTGTTTTACTTTTAATTTCATGGACTTTTGGTTTGTTTCTCTTTGTTACCCGTTTCCTTTGTTCCTATGTTCCCGCTTTCCATTAGTTATCATGGATATTCATTATGTTACTAATTAAAGCACACCGGTTTGCATTGCATCTTGTGTATTTTAGTCCTTCATTGTCCGGTATTGTTTGTGAATGGAACGCTGTTCTGTTTGTTTCCTCTTATCAGATTACCAGTTAATAAACGACACTTCTATTTTTGAACTACATCACCTATCTTCTTCCTCCTTGGATTACGTGACACATATGATGTAACATTAAACCCTAATGTACATAAGTGATTAAAAAAAATGATTAATATATATATATATATATATATATAAAATTAAATTTTAAAAAATGTGAGCTGTCACAGAGAATTTGGGGTTAGTTTATGGCTTTTTACTGTAAATTTTAAGATGTTTTGTTTTTTACTGCTAAAAAGAGTACATTTAACAGTAATTTACTGTAAAAATGACAATTTCCCCTATATATACTAAGGGAACCTAACAGATTTTTACTGTAGCATTTGTAGTCTTTTACAGTTAAAATTTCAATTTTTGTTTTACAGTGAGGCCTTGTTTATTAAACAACAGCGGAACGAATTTCAGTGTAAATCCTACAAATACATTCTTTAAAAATGTGTCAATTATATATTCAGTGGATTTATGAAAGATTTACACAAATTCCTTCTGCTGCTATGTGTGTATGTATTAATGTATAAATATAGTTAACTGACAGCGCCCTCTGCTGGTAACCTATGATATTGTTAACGCTTCATTAACTCACCTGTCCTATGAATGCTTAAGATATGGTCATACACAAGTTCATTTTGTTAGTGAACTTGCTCACTCAACAATATTTTAAGGGAAAAAAAATGATTTATGCTATTTTTGTTTCTTAGTAACTGTCTGGATTTCTCTCACTCTTTCTTTTACGTTCACTGTTGTCTCTTTCATCCAATTCTTCTCTCTCACTCTCTCAAAATAGAAAGAGTCCCTAAGTTACAGTGTGGCAGTGACAGGGATAGATTTTTCTTTTGTTTGTCTCGTTTTTGCTTCTTATCTGGAATATTGTGCCATTTGAAGTTTTGGTTTATGGGCCTTTGTTTTTTTTTCCTCACTATTTCTCCCGCTTTCTGTCTCTCTGCTGCTGCTGCTGGTTTGTTTACATCAGTTCAGTGTCTCTGGCGCAAGGGCTTCTGGGCCATGTGTCTGCCATAATCGCGGTGCATTGTGGGGAGGTTGTGGTCCTCCAGCGGCTCGGTTCGGAATAATGTCTGCCTCGGAGGCAGCGGACGGTTCTTCCACGGGATTATGCCCGAGCTTTGCCGTGATCTGCTCGTTTCTGGAGCGGTATGGAGCTCTGCTGGACCTGCCGGAGGTGTCGTTCCCGATGCTGGAGCGCAGTCTGCAGGAGAGCAGCGCGGGTGAGCCGCTCCTCCATTGTTGCTCTTCGGTCGCTTTACATGCGTTTAAACGGGCTGCTCGGTAATCCAGCAGCGAGTGTCGGTGTTTTTGTCGCTGTTTGCGTCTCTAATGCGCCGTTTCTATCGTTGATTTCGGCGTTTTGAGGGACGGAATGTTTTATTCCGCTTTATTTGCTCATCACAGCACACAGAAACGCATTGCTGCTTTATTTGCGTTCATATGCGACCTTTTGCATTGGGAAAATCACCTGTATTTGCATATAACGACGCACATGTTGAGTGAAATGAAATATTCATGTTTATTCATAGTTAAATAATAATTTGGCATGAATTGGTGCGATGTGAGCAGCGCGCATGCGCAGAATGTGTAAACTTCCTGCTCCCGCTGCTGGGAGGGAGAAATGACAATATGGGATTATTTTGATTTTCAAACTTTAGTGAAAGTTCACAATAAGCGCTTTTATTTGTATCTGTGATGGATTTGCTGCATTAAAAATGTGTTAGGTATGTATAAACTGAAGTGACGCATGAATTGTTTAAAAAATTGTTATACATTCCCTTACAAATATGTACAATCATAGTTTCTCCAAAAAAAAAAAAAAAAAAAAACTACAGTTGTGGTTATTGTTACTACACTAAAGCTGTAATAAATTATTATAGGTTTTTGATAAAACATTGTAAAAACCCTTCAGAATAGTTTTTATTTTTTTGACAGCTTTGAGTAATATTGAAGAACTATTAAACCCAGAAAATAAGTTATGTTATCATTTATTCACCCTCAAGTTATTCAAACTTGTATGACTTTGAGTTATTTAAAAATCACTTTTGGGTGAAATTTCAATTAATACTAGTTTTATTGTGGTAACAAATGTAGCTGTTATGGTATTTTGGCAGAAACTATCACTGCTATAGTACATTCACAGTAGAGACAGACATATTCTTTCACTCATAAACATATTTAAATGAATACATTGATTCATTGAAGCATGTGGGAACTCTGGCAGGTACAAGAACAACGGCAATATTAAATTATTACTGTGTGTGTAACACTGTGCAGTTGCTATAAAGTGCCCATTTAATGTGCATAAATGAATAATACAGTGTACAGTACAATAAGTACAAGTAATAATGTACAGACTGATCATTTTTGCTAATGAAGAATATAAAGAAGTTGGACCAAGCACTTACATAAACTGCTGTTACTGTCAGTTGTTACTGATTGAATAGAAACACAACTATATTAAAATAATGATTTGATGCCTTATTAATAAGTCAGTTAATTTGATGCTACTACTCTGTCATTTTGTAGTGTAATTTATAATTATTTCGTTTTTTTTTTGTTTTTTTTTTCTCAGTGGTTTGAGAACCACCATCCTAAAACTTACAACAACATGTATGCGTCAAACGTGGCTGTGTACATTATAATTGTGCTGTGCATTTAGCTTTAATATTGAAATACTTTATGTCCCCAGTACCCAAACTCCTCGTGGACCTTCACGTGAAGTTGCTGAGAAAAATTGGCAAGTCTGTGTCTGCAGACAGATGGGAGAAGAATCTCATTAAGGTAAGTTAATCAGTGTTAACAATGAAAACTTATGCATTGAATGACTTATGCCTTATGTGGTCCTATGCCACACATTCTGCTTTTAACAATCAAATTCAAACAGATGTAAATTTTGGATTATTTCAACGATAATGAATATGTGAATAGCTGTGAGCACAAAGCCATTGACAGTGTTAAGTCAATATTGGCCTCATCGGTGTTTAATTTTTGATGGCTTTATTACTCTGGGCTGTTGCTGTAGATCTGTCAGGAGTTTAACTCCACATGGGCATGGGAACTGGAAAAGAAGGGTTATCGAGAGATGACAGTGGAGTGTAAGACAGGAATACTGAAGGTAAGATGGGAAAATCTGTTAATGTCTAACCACTGGATTAAGCTGCATTGGGACCTCACATCTATCCATGAAAGTGTTTATAGTGTTTGTAACATATTTCTGTTTTTACACCGTATAACCAAAGAATGTTTTGTTTTTCAAACAGTACTTATGTGAAAGCCAGTTTGATGACAATGTCAAGTTTAAGACTGCTATCAATGAAGAGGACCCAGATAAAATGCGTCTTCAGCCCATCGGCAGAGACAAAGATGGCCTCATGTACTGGTTCCAGCTAGACCAAGACCATAATGTGAGGGTCTATGTGGAAGAACAGGATGATCTGGATGGGTCATCCTGGAAGTGTATAGTAAGGTAGGCATTTTACGATCAGATTCCAGTGAAATTAAATCCACTTCTTCATAACATGCATAACATAGTTTTTTCCTTCCTGTACTGGATGGCTGTTAATTTGTGAGAATAACATTAATGGTAAATTCACTTGCATGATTTTGTGGGGGAAAATCCATTATATTCCATTGCAGAGATAGAAACGACCTGGCTCAGATCCTTGGTCTGTTGAAGACTCAGATTGATCCAGCGCTCCTAGTAAAGAAGGATCAGGAGGAGGGCTCGTCTAGTAACAGTCCGAACCCAGACGATGAGGAGAACAAGAAGAAAGAGGGAGCTGAAGGTATGTAAAAAGTAATATTGAGTATTGACTAGGGCTATAGCAGTTTTTTTTTTTTACCGTGGTAATAAATTAAATATGTTTTGAAATATAAAAAAATTATAAATGAGGCTCAAGCATCCATTTCGTAACAAATGTGCATGTTTATTTTAGCACTTCCGTCAGTGAAACAACACACTACAGCCTGTAAAACATTGAAATAAAAATCAGTAAATAATGGTAACCTAAATAATATAAGAAAGTTAAATATTAAATTTAAAAACATTCATTTTATTCCCACAAAAATAAATGCATTGTCATATACTATATCTCTCTGCGCTTTGAGAAGGATGTGGGACACAATCAGAGACCATCTTGTCTAATTATCTTTTCCCGATGTTCCAAAGCAACTGACACTTGTTGTAAAAGGTCTGAAGAGCAAATTTTATCTTCCACAGGTGCAAGACATTAAGGCTATATTTGATGTTGCGCTGCCAAAGAAAGCGAAACTAAATTACCGGCGTTTGTGAAATGCATTATATAAATAAACTTGACATTCTTTATCAAGCACAAACTGTGTTATAATTTGATGTGCAAGTAAAAAGGTATTTTTTATTTTTTTCTTTTACCACCGTAAAGAATGCAAATATAGTAATTTAAAGTGAACGAAAGGAAGAAACATTTATAATCCCCTGCAAACATGGGTGAGGCGGGTGTGAAGATTTGGAAAAAGAAACGAGATTCCATGTCCAGTGTAATAAATGTTTATACAGGTGACCAAATCGCAAAACAGTATACAAAGCCGACAAATGGGTTAAATGTATGGGCCCATCTACCTCCTTTCATTCGGCACAAATTCAAATGTTTCCGTGGTTCGAGTTACATTTAATTGCTAACCTATTATTACTTTTGTTTTGGCTTCTAGTGGAAGTCAGAGATGAGAAGTCGAAAGATGATTTATCCACATCTGAAAGTAAGGAAAACATCTTGGAGCAAGAAAATACAAAGCAAGAAGATCCAGAGGCCACAGATGCTTTGTCGGAAAAGGGCTTGAAGGTGAAGGAAGAGTTGCAGAAACATTCAGAGACATCAAATTGCACTGGCGTTATTGCTGGATCTATCAAAGAAGAGCCACAGGATGAGGAGGAGAAAGTCAAGGACTTGTCAACACCTTCACAGACTGCAGAACAGATGGAGGATGTGAAAAGAAAAACCTTAGAAGAGACTCAAAGAACTTTGAAAAATGACCATCAAGCTAAAATCCCTCTGAAAAAGCGAGAGATGAAACTAACCGAAGACTTTGATGGCAACAGTGCAGGAGTACGAAATGCATCTGTCGCTCCGGTGAAAGAATCACGGACATGTTTCGATGACAACAGATTGAGTGCTGAAAAGATCAATGGCCACGTCCCTCACCTTAAACCATCTGAGAGTGAAACGCAAAAAGGTTCAGAGAGTTTTCAAAAAGAAACGACAGAGAATGATTCAGAAAATCTCCCTCGTGTCTCAGATGAATCCAATGAGAGAAAAAAGGAGACCAAGGATGACCAGACAGAAGATAAGATGGACACCAATGAAACCAGATTGTGTGCTGAAGAGCAGATGGAAGTGGAAAAGCCTGGGGAATCCTGTGCAGCCACTGCAGATGAGAACAAAGCAAAATCTGAAGCTCCTCAACCTCACAAAAAGATCTCTGGGGAAGAAAAACTCACAACAGTAAGTGAGCAGTTAAAAAATACACCTGGTTCTGAAAAAGTAACCAAAAATAAAAAATCTCCCGCTTGTGAAAATATGGAAACTACAGAAGCAAATACATCAACACTGCCTGAAGAGTCAACAAAAGATCTCTCAAAAGAAGAATCAATACAAGATCTCTTAAAAAAGGGAGCAACGAAGGATCTCTCAAAAGAAGAATCAATACAAGATCTGTCAAAACAACAAACCGTAAAAGATCTCCCAAACAAAGAATCATCAAAAGATCTCATAAGTGAAGTGTCAATGGAAAATCTCCCAAAAGATCTGCCGAAAGAACAGTCAATGAAAGATCTCTCAAAAGAAGGGTCATCAAAAAAAGAGACCATAAAGAATCTCCCAAATGAAGAATCAAAAAAAGAAGAGTCACAGAAAGTTCTCACAGAAGAAAGTCAAAAATCTCCCAAAGACTCGGACAACTCCAATAAAGCCCTGGAAAGACAAGATCCAACTGCTTCCATGGCGATGGAAACAGAACCATTCCAGTCATCTAAAATGGAGGAGTCCTCTTCCCATGAAGTAATCAAACCACATTCTGGCACAAAAAAGCCACAGAACACTGAAGAAACGAAAACTCATCACAGCTCTGCAGACACCACCACAGAAAAAAAGTCAGCTGCCGCTGTCTCAAAAACGGAAAAACAGTTTATGTCTGAAGCAGACAAACTCTCAACCAAGGGAGAAAGCCAGTCCATTACCTCTAAACCTTCAGGTGGCCCTCAAGACAAAGCACAAGAGCAGTCTGCCTCCAAGTCGGCATCAAGGGATCCTGAAAAATCATCTGTTTCTGATTCAATGAAGAAGCCAAGTACACCAAAAACCACAGAGAAAGTAGATGGTGAGGAAAAATGTGACACAGCTGAAACAGATAAAAATGAGAATTCAGAAACTACAAAAGAAAAAAATGCAAAGGGTGAACCTGCAAACAGCTCTGAAGAATCTGCAGCGAAAAAATTGGTTAAAGAAGATAAAGCTTCAGAACAACCCAATAAACCCAACAGTACTGAGAAACCTCCTTCTGAAAGAGAACATGAAAAGGAACCAGATTCAGAGGAAGGGAACAAAGAGAAGCAAATGGAAGTTGATTCAGAGATCACTAAATCTGATGAAGTACAATCGGCTGGTAAGGAGGTATGTGAGACTTCAAGAGCAAGGAAGAAGAAAACTGATGTTCCTGTGGATCAAAGCACCACCTCAAGCAAACAATCTGAGCAAGAAGCAACTTCTGAACAAAGTGAGGCTTCCGGTGATGTTCACGAAAAGAGCAACGCAGCTCTGAAAAGCAGTAAAAGACCAGGACGGCCTCCAAAGAAATCTCAGGAGAGTCAGGATGAGGATAAAACAGGAGAAGAACAAGAAGAAAAGACCGACTTGCAACAAGAAGCAATTCGTCTGAAGATTAAAATCCCAGCTCACAGACGGAAGGCCGAACTCCAGAAAGAAGAGGTCAAGGGAGATTCAGAGTCTGAGACGACTGAGGGCAGATGCTTGCGGAGATCTCCGAGAATCTGCAGGCCCACTGCTAAAGCTGTGGAGATCCAGGATAGGAGGGCGGAACGGAAGCAAGCGACTCCAGTGTCGGAGAAAGAAAAGGATGAGAAAGAAAAGGATGACAACGAAGAAAAAGAAGATGAGGAATCTGTTCAGAGGAAACCGAAGAAAGCTGAGCCAGATGGCCAAACGAAACCAAAGGTACTTTAAATATATATATGTGTGTGTGTGTTTATTTAATTTAATGGTGTCAGTCAGGATATTTACAGTGGTCTCCACAAATATTGGCACCTTTGGTAAATATGAGCAAAACTGTCTGTGAAAATTAGTTTTTCCACTTTCTCCTCTTAGTCTTTCATTCAAAATATTCACAAACGTCTAACCTTTAAAGTCAAATTAGTTGAAAATAGTTTAAAAAGAAAAATGTTATCATAAAACTTATTTTACCTGAAGTATATATATTCCACAATTATTTGCACCCCTTCATTTAATACTTTATGCAACCTCCCTTTGCCAAGATAACATCTTTGGATCTTCTCCTATAATGTGTAATAAGGTTGATGAATGTTTAGCAAGAGTTTTGAGACCATTCCTCCATACAGAATCTCTCCAGATCCTACAGATTTAGAGGTCCATGCTTGTGGACTATTTTCTTCAGCTCATTCCACAGGTTGTTTATGGGGTTTGCTATGTCTGGGTCAGGGGACTGCTATGTCCATTGCAAAACCTTAATTCTGTGGTCAGTGAGCTATTCTGTTGTTTATTTTGAGATGTGCTTTGGATCACTGCATGCTGGAAGTTCCAACCACGGCCCAGTTAAGCTTCCTGACAGTGTTGATTTAATATCTGCTGGTACTTGAATGAGTTTATGATACCGGATATACCCTAACAAGTTGTCCAGGGACTTTGGAAGATTAAAGTTCCACCTCCATACTTCACAGTGGGAATGAAGTACTTTTCTACATGGCTATGTTTCTGTCTATGCCAAACCCTCCTCTAGTGTTTTTCCAAAAAGCTTTATTTTGGTGTAATCTGATCAGTAAACCCAGTCCCACTGAAATTAAAGGATTAGTTCACTTTGAAATGAAAATTAGCCCAAGCTTTACTCACCCTCAAGCCATCCTAGGTGAATATTTTTACATTTTGGTTTCCTTTACTGTCATCGAACACTTAAAGTTAATCTTTCCAAACACAAATAATTTTATAACAGTTAAATATCCTTAGCAAATCTCGAAATGAATATCCATGTTTTCGTACTGTACATTGTTGTGACTAAATTCTCTTCTAGCATTTAAAATAATTCATTTTAATTTTTAGTGTTTTATTTTATTTATTTAGGCAAAATATCTGCAATTTATTAGTTATTAGCCATAACAACACTTATTATTGGCTAATCAAATAAAAAAAATGTATGTATGTTTATTAAGTTGTGTTAGAAAATATATGTTACACTACTGTTCAAAAGTTTGGGGTCTGTAAGATTTTTTTATGTTTTTAACAGAAGGCTGCATTTACTTGATAAAATGCAGTAAAAAAAGGTAACATTGTGAAATATTATTACAATTTAAAATAAGTTTTCTATTTGAATATATTTTAAAATGTAATTTATTCCTTCAGCATCATTACTCCAGTCTTCAGTGTCACATGATCCTTCAGAAATCATTCAGTATGCTGATTTGATGTTATCAATGCTGAAAACAGTTGTGCTGCTTAATATTTTTGTGAAACATTCTTAAATGAACAGAAAGTTCAAAAGAACAGCATTTATTTGAAGTAAAAATGTCTTTACCATTACTTTTGCTCAGTTTAAAGTATCTTTGTTGCTTTAAAGTGTTCATTTCTTTTATGACAGGTGGGGAGACGTCGAAAACGACAACCATGGTCTCGAATGAGACGTAAAAAGAAATGTTCTGAAGATGATGATGATGAGGAGGAGGAGAGCGAGAGTGAGGAAGAGGAGACGGAGGAGGATGACAGTGATGAAGACTACAAGGTGGAGAAGACCAGAAAGAGAAGGAGAAACCGAAACCGAGAGCGGAACAGCTCGGACTCCTCTACCTCTTCATCAGAAGATGATCAACCCAATGATGACCCCTGCAAACACTGTGGCCTTCCCAATCATCCCGAGCTGGTGCGAAACTGTTCTGCAAATCATCTTCAACTCACAGTCAAATGTGCTGCTTTCAACCTCTCATTTCTGTTCCCCTAGATACTCCTGTGTGATTCCTGTGACAGCGGCTACCACACTGCCTGTCTGCGGCCTCCGCTCATGATCATTCCAGATGGGGAATGGTTCTGTCCTCCCTGCCAGCATGTGAGTCATTTCATATATTATGAATCTCTTTACAGAAATACACAGTCCTGGTTATTCAGATGCTGATGTTCTTTATTTCTCTTGCAGAAACAACTTTGCGACAGGCTTGAAGAGCAGTTGCTGAATTTGGATGCCGCCCTCAAAAAGAAAGAACGTGCAGAACGAAGGTGAATAAAGAGATATTTAGACCAGCTCAAGTGAATTTGTTTGAAGCAGTTGGAGAAAAGTTACTGAATTAACCCTCTGGTATTGTGCATTTACACTTATGGGGGTTATACTTATGTTGTTTGCTGTTTAAAAGTGACCGAACACCTGAAATGTAACTTTTTATATTTTCAGTAAAATTAATGTAATATATTTTTGTTCAATAATATTTTTTCTTTTTAATTTTGAGAGAATTTCATGGTACTAATTAATATTTATGCAATAAATATGATGATTTTTTTTTTCCATTGAAAATAAAGCATTTTTTTCACATTTTTTTTAATTACTTTTCAATTAAAGCAGTATTTCATGTTAAAATAGAAACAATGCCTTTAAAATCTAATTTTTGAAGGCAGATTAGTGCCATCTGGTGGGAGTAAAAAAGAAAAAATTGTGTAACGCTGTGGTTTAACCACTAGATTCCTATATAGCTCTATAAAACGGCTTAGTTGTTTTTAGACATAAATACTTATTTTTATTTATCTGTGGATTTGGATATATATTTAGACATTCTCAGAGACTACTTTGTGTCAAATTTTAGATTTTTTTTTTTTTTTTGTCAGTTTTTGCATTGATTTTACTAGTCAAACCTGAAAAAGACATTTTGTTACACATAACATCAAAATTCAACAAAAATGAACAGGAATACTTAATCAGAGCATAATCAACCTCTTGTTTGAGTCTTCTGCCTCAATTTTGCCATATTGTTACAGTCACACCAGTTCATTTGTCTGTGTATAATAGTGTGTGTTTGTACTCTCAATGTTTTAGAATGTAACCTATTCCTTGCTGTCCCTCTTTTTTTTTTTTTTACTGCATTGTGGCTAAATTATTGAATTTGTTTCACGCATTTGCTTTGTGTTAGTCACACCAGTTCATATACTAATATATATATATATATTCATACAATATATATTCTTATTTATGCCTATTTCCCATTCATTTTCTATGACCGCAAACAACACAAATGTGACTTTTTTTCGAAGCAAGTGCACATTCTTTTTTTTTTTTTTGTGGTCACATAGCAACTGCCACAAAAGTCATCAAGTTTCGTACCATTCCGACATTTCAACATTTTTTTTTTTTTTTTTTCGGTAAATAACTGAACAACACCAGAGGGTTAATCCACACTATCAGTGTGCTACAATATGCACTATTTATGCTGCTGCATGATATCTACCTGTAGTTCAGCTGTTCAGTCTTTATGAGGAATTATTTTCAGGTCTGAAACATTGTCATTTTTGTTTTTTCTTCACAGGAAAGAGCGACTGGTATATGTTGGCATCAGCGTGGAGAACATCATTACACCCTCCGTAAGTGCCTGCAACAGTGGTGTAAAGTGTTTAAGTAACTACTTTGTAGTTGTATACCTACTGAGTATCAAAGATATTAACAGCTTTTACTCTCTACTCGACTACATTTTTGAATAAGTATGTGAACTTTTTACTCCAATACATTTGAGTAATACAATTACTCATTACATTTTGCATGGCACCTAACTTTTTCTGCAGCAGTTTTTTCTGCTACAAAAGAAGCGGTATCTGCATCTACAGGGCATTGAAGGTACTATATTATGTGTATTTTGCCCTTACTCACTCAAACTTATCAACAAGGCTACTTTACGTGAATGCGAGTGCATTAGCAGGTAATTGTAATAGCAGGTGTTTCATAGATGAGGACATGACTGCAGCCGGTGATGAGGCTGAAACCAGCACGTCCAGTCCAAGTAGCATTTGACTATATAATTTTACTTAACATTATTTTTTTTATTTGTTATATTGAAGAGACCTTTTTGAAGGATATTGGTTTACTTATGTCCTTTTTAAGCACTTGACCTTTACTAAGACTTGAGTGTTTGTAGATGTTTAAGAGGCTGATGTGTTGACCTTAATTTATTGCAATATTGAGGTGCTCAGTTTTATTTTGATTTTAGAAAATGATTGCTCTCCTCACAAATCAACTGTTTCTTGTTTTTCACTGGCATGTCTCTTAGGTGTTGAGGATTAGTGCATCTTTGAGCCTACATTCAGTATGAGTAAAATACTTAAGTACTGTTAGACTAGGCCAGGATTAGGCTACTACTATTACACTATTACTGGTGTGCATCTTGAGACAAAACAATGACACTGACATAATTTAAGATATGTCAGTACAAGTTGCTTACAGTTAAAACCGCTCAAACATGCATTTTAGTCTAGGACTAGCTTAAGCCTTGTCTATGAAACCGGGGGCATGACTTTTACTCTGGTCGTATTTATGACCTGTAACTTGTAACGGAGACATTTTTGCTGTACGTTATCTGTACTTTGACTCAAGTATGGTTTTCAGGTACTCTTTACACCTCTGGCTTGCAGTGTTTGTGAAATTTGAATACTTAATATGGATATTTAATTAAAAATGTTCATACTCCAGAAGAACCATATTGACAAGTGAATGAAATAATGCTTTTAGATCCCAAAACTGGATCTGACTTTTACACCAGATCAGGTGGCGTGAAAAAAAAAATCACTTAATAGTGTGAAAAGTAATCTAATCTGCTGTCATGAAGCTAAACTATTATTTTTACAATTGTAGAATAGACTTGAAGAAATTATTAATCACATGAGAAGTTTGTTTTTTCCTTTTTAAGCTTAATTACCATTTTAATTCTGGAAAAAAAAATACTTGTTTTTTATAATAATAATGTTTTTTTTTTTTTTTTTTTTTTTTTTTTGGTCATGCATAATCTTCACTTACACTGGTGTTCAAAAGTTTGGGGTTTGGATGATTTTCTAAAATGTTTTTTAAAGAAGTCTCTTATGCTCACCAAGGCTGCATTTATCGAAAATACAGTAAAACTGTAATATTGGGAAATGATTACAATTTAAAATAACTGTTTTTGTTGTTGATGATGATATACATTTTAAAATGTAATTTATTCCTGCGATGGAAAAACAGAATCAAAGTTTTTTTGTGAAAACTGTAATGCATTTTTTTGATGAATAGAAATTAAAAAAAAAAAAAAACACCAATTATTTGAAATAAAAATAATTTGTAAAATTATAAATGTCTTTACTGTCAATTTAATGTGTCCTTGCTGAATTTAAGTATTAATTTCTTAAAAAAACAAAACAAAACAAAAAAACTTACTGACCCCAAACTTTTGAACGGTGATGTATTAAAAAAAGTTTTTTTTTTTTTTTTTTTGAAGGTGGAAGTGGAAGAAGAAAAGGAAGAGGAGGTGGTGAAGGAGAAGGAGACGAAAAAGAGCAAAAGTTGGGGGCGTAGATCAACCAGGGCAAAGAAATACATAAGCTACAGGTATGTATCTGAATATCTAGATTTACATAATCTTGTGTATGCAAGATTTTTACTTTTTCATTATCTTATGCTGTTTTACATGATCTTTATTCATTTTTTAATTTTTGTCAGATTTGATGAGTTTGATGAAGCGATCGAAGAGGCAATCGAGGAAGACATCAAAGAGGCAGAGGGGGGAGGTAGGGGAGCATTTCCTTTATCATGTTGATATTTGAGCTTGAACGTGTGAGTTTAGACTGCTCAAATGTGTCGTTACACAGGAGCAGGCCGGGGGAAGGACATGGCGAACATCACAGGCCACAGAGGGAAGGACATATCCACAATCCTACAGGAGGACGGGAAGGAGAACGGCCGACCGCGGAGACCAAGTGCAGCTCAGAAGAAAAAGAGGCGGCGTCTCAACGATCTGGACAGTGACAGCACTGTGGACGAGGAAGAGAGCGAAGACGAGTTTCGTCTTAGCGACAGGTTCTGTTAAACGGCATTTAATTTAAAAGTATCACAGAATCCTGCGGTGAAATGACACTCACTCTGCTCTGATTGGTCAGCAGTTCAGAAGAGGAGGAGTTTGTGGCTTCTGATAACGAAGCAGAGAGTGAAGCAGAAGCCCCGTCCTTGGATGACAGTGACTTCGGGAGCGATGCAGACGGCCCGCAGATAAAAACTTCAAACAGACGGGCAGCAAGCCGGTGTCAAAACAGAAGACAGCCGCCACGCAGGAGACGCAGACCCAGAGGATATTCTGATGAAGAGGAGCTGGAAACTGATGAAGACGAGGAAGAGGACGAGATGGGTGAGGCATTTATTTTCTTAGGATTGACTGCAATGGTCAAGCTCAAGAAAAATGGTTAAATAAACATAAGAAATGAATACGTTTTTCAATGTCTACAAGCCAACATAGTAGTTATTGTTTAATTTAGGTATTCTGCCAACTTTTATTTATATTTTCAAAATGTTATTTTTTTATTTAATGTTTATTTCATATGTTTATTTAATTGCTAGAAAAAGACCTAGACCTGCTGAGGTAGACAATGTTTTCTGAAGGGTAAAAAACTTTTTATTGAAAAAGATCAAAATGTGAGTTTTAAGCCATAATTTGTACCATGCTTGTGTTTTATTCTGTTCACTGATATTTCCCTGTTTGTTTGACTTCCCATTGTGTGTGGGTGTTTGCATGCAGTGACGGAAGGCTCTAGTGAATTCAGTGACAGCGATCTGGATATCCGCTATCGGAGGTCCTATCGGAGCCGTAAGCAACAGGTGAATTACTGTGAAAGTTCAGATACTGATGGCTCACAGGCCAGCACCAACAGAGACAAAAAGAAACGCAGACGTCTTTCCAGCTCTGACAGCGAAGGTCAGTGCCATTTATACCTACAGTATTTATATTCACAGCATAAGGCTGAATCATTATCACTTTGACCTCTGTATATAATTGTAATGACACTCTAATCTTATATAATATTGCTAGAATTATTAGTGGCTGAGTTATATGAGTTTTTAAATAGCTGATACTGATATATAGAAACCTGGATGACTGATGTGTACATTTATTTATTTATATTTTATATATATATATATTACCATTCAAAAGTTTGGGATCAGAAAGGTTTTTTTTTTTTTTTTTTTTTTTTAGAAATTATTACCTTTTTTTTTTAACAAGGATGCATTAAATTATGTAAGTGTCTGTAAAGACATTTATAATGTTATAAAAGAAAATAACTGCTTTTCCTTTGAACTTTCTATTCATCAAAGAATCCTTAAATGTACCACAGTGTCCACAAAAATATTAACTGTTTTCAACATTGATAATAAAAAAAATCAGTGCACCAAATCAGCATATTAGAATGATTTCTGAAGGATCATGTGACACTGAAGACTGCAGCAACGATTCTGAAAATTATATCAAACTATACCCAAAAATGCTGTTTTAAATGTGAGATTTGATGCGTGCTGTTGCCGTGAATTAACTGTCTCCTCCTCCGTGTGTTAACTTGCTCCTCCAGTTAGTTTCCAGTCAGCTGAATCTGATGAAGAAGACAGGAAGCCCAAGAAGATAAGGGTGGACTCGTCCGAGGAAGAATCCAGGAAACGGCGCAGACGCCTGTCCCTTAAACGGCGGAGGGAGTCAGAGGATGACGACGAAGACGGCGATGATTCAGACGAATCCGAGGAAGAGGAACGGCCCGTCCGGAAGCGTGTGAACCGCATCGACTCTGACGACAGCGAAGGTGAAGAAGAAGAGGAGGAGGTGAAGAAGAGCCCGCCGGAGAAAGAGACAGAGGAGACCGTTGGCAAAGGGCCCAGTCCTCTTGACTACAACTTGGTGGAGCTTCCTCCCACTAATGGACAAAGCCCAATGAAGGGTTTAGAGGGCCTCATGCCACGACCCGGGGTGGGAGTGACCCCTAAAAATGGCAGTGCCCCATCGGCTGTGACCATAGCGCCGAATGGCCTGGAGATTCCCGCACAGGACGAAGATGAAGACGACCTTTTGGGCGTCACAGACCTCGTAGACTATGTCTGCAACAGTGAACAGTTATAACTCTGTATTCTTTTATTTTATTTTTTATTATATTTTTCTCTTTTTTTCCTGACCCTCATCCTGTTTTCAGCACCGTCAGCACAGATCATGTCAACAGTCCCTGTTAAATGTGCCAGCGGAACAGATCAGGGACAACTCTGCCTCGGTGGCACATTAATAATAGCTGTAAATATTTTACTGAGCAGAAGTATCAAGGGAAGGAAAATGCAATCCTTCCCGAGACTCCCCGAGATATTCCTTCTAAAGTATTGTTTTTTTGTTCTATAAGAGTGATCGCTCTCAAACAAACCCTCTCTGGAAACAACCTCTAAAACCTCTTTTTACACTAATCACACAGCCATGCTCACGCTCACACGTTTGACGTAGAGACATTTGTCGAGTTTATGTGCGTTTTGATCTCCACTGCTGTCAGTTGCACATTTCAGAGAGAACCGGAAGTGGGTGGAGTCAGTACAAAGGGGGAGGGGCCAGAGAAAAATTCCCCACGCATTCGGTTCCACTCAGAGGCCATTTTTACACGTTCATCTTTTATAATCTTAATTGGAGTGGAAGTTGAATTTCTACCAATTGGTTTCATAGTGTCATTTGGTGGGGAAATGTTTTTATTAAGTGATGTCATTATAAGCTTTGTTTTGTTATACTATTTATTACAGAAATTGTAATTTGTACCTGAAATTATCGCTTGGTTGTAGAGCTGCTCGTACCATTAGAGCAAAAGATTCCTGGAAGTTTCTAAGAAATGTCTATTAGTGAAAAATTGCTCATTTTCTTATGCCAACATACTAAAAATGCATCAAATCCTGTTGCTTTGGACTGTTTTAGCACCATGTTTTAATTGGAAGTCAAACACTATTTACTCTGGCAGCTTTTCAATGCGTCAAATGCCAAATCTTCCATTCGAGGATGATAAAATGCTGAGGACTCTCACCCACACCGATGTGCACCGATGTGTTTCTCTGAGTGATTCCTTCAAGTTTAGTGCTGTTCATCTCATTGTAGAGCAGATATTCCATCATTCCCTGCTTATGTCTGTGTTTCGGTGCACAATATTAATTTTCTTTATCTAAATATATGAGTATAATCATTGTAATGTTTTCCTTTTTTTAACATTCTAATGATGTATGACATTAATGTTTTTTGTTTGTCATCAATTACAAAGCAATACATTTTTCTTACAAGACATACAGGAAGAGATTCATCATCTCTTTGTTTCGTCTATTTTTAAAAGACCGAAATTCATGTCGCCGGTGACATTAAAATGATTTCCGACCCTTCCGAGAGCAGCGTGATGTGAGACGCCCCTCTGAGATGTATGAACACGTCTGAGAAACATGGTATAGTCTTGCATTATCCTGGTGTGTATATCTGTAGTTTTTGCTGTAACATATTAGAAGCATTTTTAAATCATTTAAAGTATACATAGCAGTCCTTTTATGATTGCAGCTGTTTATAATTTGTTTTGTAGGTACATTTGTACCACTCCAAAGTGGGTGCGTCTGTCTCATTTTCATCAGTGCATTTTTTTTGTCTTTCTTTGAGGGTTTTCAGTCTCGCTGTCACATTTCCACTGATTGCTAAAACATTTACAAGAATGATCTGTTCTCAGAGGGAAAAGCATTCAGTATAAAGCCCAACAGACAGTTTAATTGTTTTGATGTCAGCATTGATAGACAAAAGAGGTGTAAAAATGTCTTGTACATTAATGTTTATGCTTGGCATGCACATATCTTCTAGTCTGATTTATTTGCTCTTGCAGCATTAGGGCATCAGATTTTAAGAATAAAACTTCCCTGGTTTTTTACAAATATAGTTTTAGACATGCTGAGATGAAGAGTGTCATTAGGTACTAGACCACAGTTCATTTTCCCCCGAGCTGGTCTATTTACGGTATTGGGCCAGTGTTCATTTCTTGTGTAATTTAAAAATCAAAGGTACAGATATCGATTAAAAATTGAGGCCCAGCCTATAATGACACAGTATATATTTGTATTTCACATTAAAAAAAAAATCTGATATTATGTAATGAGGGATGCCGACACCAGTGTTTGAAGATATTTGGCTGATGTAGTTTGACAGCAGATGGACAGATGCCGTCTGGTTTTAGCTTTTAGAAACGTCCTTTGTGTTCGTCTGTTCTTCTTTTGGATGTTTTTGTTAACTGTATTGTAATTTCTTTCATATGATTTACTATCTTGTACATTTGTCATAATAAAAACGAAATGAAACCTGTTTAATGACGGTGTAATGCTTTTATATGTGCCGAGATTCGACAATCAGCTTTTACATTTTCTATTAATTAGAGCTAAACGTGACCTCATGGCAGGCTGATGTACTTTTGACATCAATATTTTGGGAGAAATGGTTTTAACACTAATTGCTAGCCATTTTGTTAAGGTGTTATATTTTTTCTTTAGATGTCTTTTTACAGTTTCTGGTAGATAACGGTAATAGACTAAGCAGAAGAGAGGAGAACATTTAAAGGTATAGTTCACCCAAAAATTACAATTCTGTCATCATTTACTCACCCTCATGTTGTTTCAAACCTGTGAGTCTCTTTGGTCTGTTGAACATAGGGTCACCATATTTCTCATGGTGGTATAGGATGGACATGCCGCTGTATGTAGCAAAAGAGTTAATTTCTCTAGTGAACTAACAAGCTGTGAACATTGAATGGCATTTCTGAGGTAAAAGCTACGTGAAATTGTTTACAAGCTGTTTCATTGATGTCTTTCCACAGCTGAAACACTGATTGAGCGATTACACAAGATACGTTTCAGTAAGTTGTACTGTATCTTTCAACATACGTTCAGATGTTCATTTAAGTTTATTCAGTAACTAGTATTAAAAAGGAAGAGATGATCGCATTCTTGCGCTCCGAGACTGTGATCTGTCAGCGACAAAACGGCATTTATTGTTTGAATTTCAT
Source organism: Hypophthalmichthys nobilis (assembly GCA_037950665.1). Classification (NCBI taxonomy): domain Eukaryota; kingdom Metazoa; phylum Chordata; class Actinopteri; order Cypriniformes; family Xenocyprididae; genus Hypophthalmichthys; species Hypophthalmichthys nobilis. Next base: position 8,499,318 of record CM075476.1, read on the forward strand.
GATAAACTGGACAGAATTTGAGGGATGAGACTTTGTTTCTTATCGAAAGTAACAAATCACAGAGGTTATTGCGATTTTTGGTGGTTAAAAGTGGTTATGGGCTATACAACTCTATATTCGTTAGTACACGTACTGAACCGACGAATACGTGTACCTTTACACCCCTAATATCATATAATAGTTATTTTATTTTTGTTATATAAAAAGAACACATAGCCTAAGCAAATTACAAACAATAGGACAATAGAGATACAAATGAAATAAACTACGTCTTTCAAGTAGCCTACAGTTTTAACGTATACATTTTAACATCTTTTGTTGTTTGATTAACATTAATGATACAGACGGGTATTTTAGGCTACTGTCACTTTAAAACCGAACGCTTGGGTTTAATATACTGACAATGTGTCCCTTTTAAGGATCTGCATCTATTCTTAGTACATATCCGATTTTCACCGAGCTGTTTACGTTCTCTTAAGCCATAACCGATTGTATTTACGTGAGATACTCCACATGATGTGCATTTTGAGAACTGTGTGTGTATTTGACCATTCAGGAGATAAAGAGAACTGATTTCGCGTGCTGTCTGAGAGAGAGCTGGTGTGTGTCATTCAGCGCGATACCACATTGAGTTATTTTTTCACAACCTAATGCGTATAATAACTTGATCAACTTTTTGAAGATCCTCGTTAAATGTACACACAGTCTTCTTTGACATCTTCGCGTCTATGATCTCCTCCGCTCTGCAAATCCCGCCTTCACTAACTGCAAGTTAACGATAACTGATTGTGATTGGATGGTAATTTAGTTCTTCAAAGTATACTATGAGGAGATTGGCTACCTTTGTTGTTTAGGCTATTCTGGTGTGACAGAAGACTACTACTTGCTTTTATGATCACCAATAGAGACAATTTAGGAAAGAAGAAATACGGGACAAAACATGATTTTTTCATAATAAGTCGGTTTTTCAAGTTTTTCATGTTTTGGTTACCAGCATGCTTCAAAATATCTTCTTTTGTGTTCAACAGAAGAAAGAAACTCATACAGATTTGGAACAACTTGAGGGTGAGTAAATGATGACAGAATTTTGTATTTTTGGGTGAGCTATCCCTTTAATTCAAGGTGGAATTTGAACCGTTGAGGTCAATCTGACACTGCGCTTCTCATTGTGGCCACATGGTGGCGTCAAATTTGTGAAAATAGAAGGAAACGGTCTACATTAAAAACATTTATTTTATACTTCGGTCTGTAGTTTTATTCCTGAGTAAATGTTCTATCACAAGCTAATTTGTGCTGTATGTTATTGCAAATGAAATGAAACTGTATTAGCTAACATAGTTTAGCTAAACAAATAGATGATTAGCAAAAAAAAAAAAAAAGATACGTCACAAGTGTCATGTCAGTCACCATATGTTGCATATTTATTTATTTTCACTAATAATTTATTTTTAATACATTTTTTATTTTTTACACAATATATTTCACAATATATTTTCAGAAAAAATAAACAGTAATAATACATTTTATTTATTTTATTTTAGTTTTTGTCTGATTGGCCTCATACAGTGTTCATTTCATTTTATATTTTCTGTTTTCAACGTTTTAGTAATTTTTGTGTTTTTGTCATTTTATTTTTTTATTTTTTTTATTTTTTTTTTAAATATGTCTATATTGTTTTTTATTAAGTTTTAGTTTTTAGTTGTATTTTAATTTTAGTTATTTTAGTAGGCCTACTTCAACTTTAAACTAAAATGAGAAACTTTGCCGTGGCAACTAACTGAAATAAAATAAGTGTACTTTTTTATATATATTTTATTTCAGTTAATGTTTATTTTATTTCAAGTAGGCTAATGTTTTTTTCTTTTTCTTTTTTGATGTTCTAGTTTTAGTTAATAATAACCCTTATCCTAATAGATAGGCTGGTCTGTGGCTGGTTTTAGAGGGGTTTTGAGCACATTTCAGCTGGGAGACCAGCCTAAATCTACGACCAGCAGACTATAGTTTAGGCTGGTTTAAGCAGGGAGAGAAGTCTCACTCTTTAACTCATTTGCAGCCAGGCCAGTGTACTGCGATCCTCTTCAGTTCAGTCAGTTCATGTTTAATTCACTATGAGTTTCTGGCATTCACTTCAAAACTCTCTGCAGGAATTCCTGTTAGTTGGAGACTTTCCCCTAAACCGTCCTGTGTCTCTCCTTAACTTTAACCATCTGATCCCACATTGTATCTTAAGCAATTGGCATCACCATGGCAACAGCAAAATTAGAAACAGGCAGCAGTTTTTACTTTGTCACATTTCTCGCATCTTCCACTCAGAATCTCCGTTTGGATCAGACGAAGTGTTTTTGTTAACATACATAACTTTTATTATGAGTTGTGCTAACATGGAGACCAGCTGTGTGAAAGAGGATTTACTCGTTCGGAACTCATTACCGCAGAGTCTGGCCGATGCTGTCTGAGCTGAATACTAATGCTTCTCCTCTCTGCATGTTAACAGTCCTCACATATTCAAACTTTCAAGTTTGTATAGAAGAATGAGTGTTAGGGATGGAGAATAGAGCATGAGGGTGATGGGAGGGAACAGATAATGCCTCGGGTGAGAACCCTCTGAATTTGGCCCCTTCAAAAAAGCCCACTTGTTTTGGTGAAATACTCAAGCTTGACGATTAAATGTAAATTTACGGGCCATTTTCTTCCGTCTTTATGTGTCACAGTCTTTTCTATTGGAAATAACCTCCGTTTCATTTTCAATGTTTCATCTAAAACATAAATCCAGAAGTATTTCAGTTTTATGTCTTTTTATCACATTAAAGGTGCAATATGTAATGCAGTAAAATATCCAAAAACCACAAAGCCAGTGTTATATATTTTGTTCACTTGAGTACTTACAATATCCCAAATGTTTCCAACTATTTGTAAATCGTGAGAAAATTGCAATTTTAACCAAGGCTCCGGGACGTGTGAGGGAGTCGCCTGTCAATTGCGTCATACCTGCGTTACCCTCGGTTTCCGGTTTTATTTTGTAGAAACCATGGAAACACCAAAGACGCTTTAATATATTACATGTTTTAACTGGCAAGGGAACAACTGTTTGGTTATGTTTATGGACAGAAAACTAATTGTTGTTATATAGCTCAACACGTTTAGTCTTATTGTTTAAATCTAATTTTCTTGATTTTTTTTGTGAGTACCATGCTTTACCATGCCTCAGAGAAAAACACTATTTTGTGAAGTAGCTAACATAGCATAATCAGATGCAGCTTTATTTTTAGTAACAGTAATACAGAATTTTCTCCATCATACAATATGTTTTAAAATTAATTGCATGCTATTTATCAACACAAGCCATCCGGCATTTAATATGATATTCTAAAATCGATCTGTCTTACTGCAGTGTGTCTCAAACAAGTGTCTTACAGCAGCCGCCAAGCGAACGCTCAGAGTAACGTTATAACATCATTTCAACAAACTCAGATGTATCTAATATGATAAACAGAGCTGCATTACCTCATACTCATGACCGGAAAAGCGGAAGCGGCGCCGGCGACTGTGGCATAATAAAAGTTCCGCTGCTCGTGAGGCGTGTGTTGCGCAATCGCTCCAGCGGCCTCATTCAGCTCCCATAACACTCGGTCCTGCTCTGCTTCATACTACAGTAACGTTAATAATCACATCCATGAACATGATTTCTTCCCAAGTCCTATCCCGATTGTTTCCACCGGCTGTGATGTGAAGACCACATGTCCCAAGATTCCGCGCTCAAACTTGCCGTCATCAAGTTACGCCTTTGTTTTGAATAGGCCTCTAGCGACCTTTAGCGGACAGAAATCTTACATATTGTACCTTTAAAGCTTAAAATTACAGCTTTGAGCTTTAATATAACTTTTAAAGGGTTAGTTCACTCAAAAATGAAAATTCTGTCATTAATTACTCACCCTCATGTCATTCCAAACCCATCAGACCTTTGTTCATCTCGGAACACAAATAAAGATATTTTTGATGAAATACGATTCCAAGAGGTATGATATAATCATTATAATCACCACTTTCAAGGTCCAGAAAGGTACTAAAGACATCGTTAAAACAGTCGACGTGGCTGCAGTGGTTCAACATTAATTTTATGAAGTGACGAGAATACTTTTTGTGCACAAAAACAAAACAAAAATATTGACTTTATTCAACAATATCTTCTTTTCTGTGTCATATTCTCATACGTTGTTTACGGCCAGCGCTCCCAGGTTCTACATCAGAACGCCGACTCATTATTGGCCGGCTCCTGCGTCAGAATCACACGCACGTCATGCTGCTCACGTGATCAGCTTTGGCCAATACTAAGCCAGCGTTCGGACGTAAACACGGAAGTCTTCACTGTGCTTACTGCGGGAACTGCGTAATGATAATGACAGGGAAGAGAAGAGATTGTTGAATAAAGTCATTATTTTTGTTTTGTTTTTACGCACAGAATGTATTTTCGTCGCTAAAATTAGGGTTGAACCACTGCAGTCACATCGACTGTTTTAACGATGTCTTTAGTTCCTTTCTGGACCTTGAAAGTGGTGATTATATTGCTGTCTATTGACGAGTCATATTCCTCTTGGATTTCATCAAAAAAATCTTAATTTCCAAAGATGAACGAAGGTCTTACGGGTGTGGAACAACATGAGGGTGAGTAATTAATGACAGAAATGTTTATTTTTGGGTGAACTAACCCTTTAAGTAGCTTAATGTAAAGTTACATTTTAAAGTAACTTTTTACAACTATTGCATAAATCTAAACAACTGAGATGAACAAGTGGTTTTGCAAAGAGATTTTAATGTCATTATTAAGCACAATAATAGAAAAAAAAAGCGACTCTTAAGATCATTTTTGAACTTCATTAAGGTTGGTCCACTCCATATTAGTGCCGTTAACATCTTCAAGCCCTTTTGTGACTGTCTGCTCCATACCGATGAACCACTCCCAAGTGTGTGAACTCGGAAGTGTCTTTTGTTTTCTTTTGATTCAGTCCCCAGATGCCTTAAACAAAACAGGCAGCAGCATGCCTTCAGAGTGAATGTTCCTTTCTTGAATTATATGGTGGTGTGAATATGGTTATGGGGGAGTGATTGCTCATGGTCACAGTGAGGTCATCGTGAGGTCATGTGAAGTGGGAAGTCTCCACTCAAGTTCAGTGCAAGAAATACAGGCGTGGAAATTCCCTTTTGCCCTCATTGAATGAGATGCAGGAGCTCCAAGAAAGAAAATTTTTCTTTTAGGAGAATAAAGTATTATGCAAAATGATTAATTATTTTTGATTTGTGTATATTCAGATATTAACTGGCATCAGATAGTAGAGAACAGACATTTTTTGTATTTAATTAAAATAAAAAATAAAAAAGTAAAATATCTTATTAAAATTACATTTATAAAATACAATGAAGTGTTTTAAAATGTATTAAAATAAATAACATATAATAAATAAATATTTTTAAATTTATTTTAATTTAAATTTTTTAATTTATTTTAAATGAACTGATAATAGTGATTTAATTTTTAATTTAATTAAAATTAAAGTAACATTTATTAAAACAATTTACATAATTTATATTTATATAAATATAGACAATATTTTATGTATATGTGTGTGTATATATATATATATATATATATATATATAATAAAGTTTCTTAATATGTATTAAAATGAATTTCACTTAACTACTAAAAGTAGTTATAATTAGTTAAGGATAGAAAGTATAATTCAAAATGATTAATTCTTTGGACCTTGCATTAGATAGAGTGTAAGCACATTCTACCACTCAATTCTTTGAGCAAGTATTTTGCATAAAACTCTCATAAATAAAGACACAGTGACACATATGGATTATTCTCTTCCTGCTTCCATTTTGATCATCTCGTGTTTTTTCTACATGATGTTTTGTTTTGTGAGGCCAAAGAGCCTCTTTGCACAAAGCGGCATCCCTGCGGACCTGCTGAATGCATGGTGAATGAGCAGAATCTCTGCTAATGGCTTGAATGGTTGCTGGGTGATAAGCCATTGATGCCGGCAGACACACTGAGTTTGCTCATCGCAGTGGGTCTCTAAAAGCCCCTGATCTCACAGAGACCCAACAGCCAGCTCAGCATTGGAAAACCCTTACTTCTGTCATCCTGACACTTAAATCTTACGACTGGTATAGATTGTTTCAAAAGTCTTTTGTCTAATGATGAATAAAATGGTGTTTTTTAATATATGTTTACAAAGAAAACCAAAATACATTTTTTTGTTTCTCCTAGACAGTAATGATATTGAATGGAAAACAAAAAAAGATCCTATAGCAGGTCTCACACATCTCTCGTCTAGAGTCTTTCAGAGGGATATGCAACCACATTCATTTCTCTATACTGTTACTGTGTGTCAATAGTTGTCTCATTTCATGTAGCTCACTAGCAACACCAAGGTCTTGGGTTTGATTCCCAGGGAATGGATCCTGATAAAACGTACCTTGTTACTCGCTCTAGATAAAAGCGTCTGCCAAATGTGCTATTGTTTGTGTGTGTTTTAAGTTATCTCGAAGAATATAAGCAGATACAACTGGAACAAAGCTCATATACTTCATTGAAACACAAGTGAGAACTCCAGACACAATCTTAAAAATAAAGGTTCTTCACTGGCATTGATGATTCCATGAAAAGCCTTTAACATCCATGGAAACACAAAAGGTTCTTTATAGTGGTTAAAAAAAAGGTTAGCAGGCTATAAAAGGTTAGTATAGTGTGAAAAAGGTTATGTAGGCTAGTAAGAGCTGTGCATGTAAATCTCACTCCCCTGGCCTCAAGAGGCGCACTAGCGACTGACGCTAGAGACTGCAGTCTTTAGCGTCCATGTTAGCACGCCCGCCTCCTATGCCTGAAACGGTGGTTTGAATCCCTCTCGGAGCGGGGCGAGTAGGACCGATTACATTTGGTGCCATAACCTGGATGGGAGTGAGGTTTAGGGGGGTGAGTGTAACGTAGGCTAGTAAGAGATGTGCATGTAAACATCACTCCCCTGGCCTCAAGAGGCGCACTAGAGACTGCGATCTTTAGCATCCTTGTTAGCGTGCCCACCTCCCATGCCTGAGACGCCGGTTTGAATCCCTCTCAGAGCGGGTCAAGTAGGACAGGTTACATGTACACATGTTAGTTTAGCAAAATCATCTGCTGAAGTCTACTGCAGATATAGATAATCATACATGTGTCTAACTGTGGTTGCAGACTCACAGTCTCGAGTGTTTACGAACCCGCTTTGACTGTTCCAATATGGCAGATGACTTACATATCACGGCCCATAAAAACAGCCGCTAGATGAGGCATCTATGTATATATATCTATGATTCCAACAATATTGCTTCTTTGAGCTGTTATCGTTATAGTTGTGATGTGGATTTTTAGAACTATATCATTATCGTTATAGTTATCGTCTTTGGTGTGAACTGGCCTTTACGTTTGTCCTTTAAAGTTACAAGACTGAAGGTTGAACGTCAAGAGGAAATGTGCATGAAACAAGTGATATCAGATGTTTTGAGTGAGTTCAGATGTTTCAAATGGACTGTAAAACTGATACCGTTAGGCACTGTGGCTCTATTCTACTCCATCCAAACTCTCAGACTCAACGAGTTCTGGGAACCCAGTGGACTCACCCAACTGCCCTGCTTCCCCCCAAAAACTACGAGTCTTCAAATACTCTCCCTTAAAACTGTAAGCAGAAAGGCTGAAAGCTTCTTTTGTGCTTCATCTCTTTTGTCTGCCGGGAAGAGAGAGAGAGAACGGGAGGGTGATGGGGAAGAGGGGAGTTACTGGTCTGGAAGTGTTCGGTCCAAATTACACATTCAAGGCGAGCACTGTTTATGATTACTCTCACAGAGGCCAGACAAAAGCAGAGACATTCCAAGAGCCCAGTGAAGAGGACAAACTCATTCTGAGAAAGACAGAGACCTACATCATAACCTCATTTACATGCACTCCTCTAAACTCAGGCATGGAGATAACCGTATCATCTGTGTAGAAAAAAACATTCATATACCTCTGAATCATTGAGCAGTCTAATAATAATGGCATTATAAAATGGATAGTTGCGCTTCTGGATGCTGATTGGTCAATACAACATTCGAAATCTGCTAAAATACTCAAGATCACAACCGATAAAAGCTATAGTTTGGGGACATTACGTTTTTTAAAAATAAATTAATACTTTTATTCAGCAAGATGCATAAAATCAATGCAACATTAATAAAAAAAAAAACCCTGAAGAAAATGTTGCAGGTTTTCACAAAAATGTTAAGCAGCACAACTGTTTTCAACAATGATAATAATAAGAAATGTTTCTTGAGCATCAAATCAGCATATTAGAATGATTTCTGAATTACTGAAGTAATGGCTGCTGAAAATACAACTTTGCCGTCACAAGAATAAATTACATTTTTAAATATATTAAAATAGAAAAGTTATAAATAAAATAAAATGGGTCTAAAATGTTTTTATGTTTGTCGCCGTATTTTATATTTGCAATTTAAGATCCAATAAAATAAAATAAAATATGTCCAAAATAATTTGTCACCTGTCGTACTTTTTGTATGCACAACGGATAAATCCTCTAATTGGGTTAAATCACTGAATATGTAAATTAAATCGGGTGACGTCACCCCACGGGACGAGAACGGTTCACACATAGAATGAGGGAAGTTCTGTTTTCAGGCCTGTGGGAGAGGTGAATGTGTGAAACAACTCTCACCCCGCAGGAAGTCCCATCACGAGTGCCATCTGAATAGCTCAAAGGCCTTCCGAGAGTGGAGGTCTGCGGTGGGCGGTGTTTATTCTTTCCCTTCAAAATAATTTACCGTGTTTGTTCTCAGATTCAGCCGTTGAAATCGTCTCTCAGGATGAAATGTGAAACACGATGTGAGCTTTGATTGCTTAGTGTTAAATGTCACATAAACATGTTTCTTCTCAAGGAAAGCTTAGAAAGCAGGCAGCATTTGCTCAAAATCAGTATTGGAGTGATGTTTATTTGCTTTTGAAACTGAACATTTTCTTCGTATGTTTCATGTGAAAAACAAGCAACGACCTCTCTTGCCATTCCATCATGTACCACCACTGGGCCCCCCTTTAAAGTGTCTTGAGCATCTCCTATTTGGAGTTAGCAAGCTCCTCCCCCTTTGAGATCCTGAGTATCAGGAGCTTCTTACTGGTGGAAGGTTATTAAATTTCCCAGCACAGACTGGCTCACTCAGGGCATCTCTCAGCACAAGAGCTCACTGGAAGCAGGTAAGCAGCTCTTCTTCTATCAGCTACTTGTAGCTATGGATGATTTTTGTTTTTTGGCCTGAGCAGCATTTGCCTGGAAAATAATTAGACATTAAGTCATCTGTGGCTAAATTGTCTAAATATTTAATGCAAATTGACATATATTATGTAGCATTTAAATGCACCGAGATATTCTTGAGGTTCACCGTGAATTGATGAACCTCAGCTGCAAGCTACAAGATCAGATAACTAATAATCAAGGTCTTATGAATTTATTTTTTCGTCTCTAAAATAAAAAACCTTTCATTTACTTGAAATGTTATATTGCTTATATATGCATTGCATTTGTATTTAATTGCATACATGTAATGCATAGGTGATATGTATGTATGTATATTTATTTATTTACTTTGTTTTATTCTATTGATAAAAAGCTTTAATTTACATAAAATTGAATTGCATATGATATATTTAAATATATTCTTTTCCATTTTAACGTGAGGATTTGGGATTTAGAGCAGTTGGTGTGCTAGAGTTTGTCTCTTTCTCTCTTCTTCTGTGTAGGGTCTCTTTTGGGTCACCGGTTCAGCCCAGCTAGCTTGATCTCAGTGTGTTGAGTGACACCGCCAGCATGACCAAAACCACTGGGGAGAAGCCGCGGTCACGCAGTCGCGTGCAGCAGTTCCGTGAGAGAATTCAACTGCGTTCCCTAAAGGCGAGAAAGAAAGTTGAAAACATCAGTAAAGATGACGTGAAGACCTTTCTGAGAAGAAATGCTTTTGTGCTGTTCACCATTGGAGCGGTGGTGTTTGGTCAGTGCACCTGGTTTATTGAAATTACATTCATTCAGAGTATGAAAGTGACTAAAGTGTCTTGCTCAAGGACACACATCTACAACCACTCCAGATCTTTAATCACCATACCACACCAGCAGTTTGCTCTAAAGTTTAGAAGCCTTTTGACAATGGATGACTTTTGATACATGGCAGAAAAGAGTTTTTGACAGATCTGTGCATCTGAAATGTTTTTATATTCTTTTTTCAGGTATCACGCTGGGATTTGCTCTGAGGTCGTATAAGATGTCATACAGGGAAGTGAAGTATTTCTCCTTTCCTGGTGAACTATTGATGCGTATGCTGCAGATGCTAGTGCTTCCCCTTATAGTCTCAAGTTTGATTACAGGTATGATATTTTGATTTTTTGACATGCGACAGTTCGACCTCAGGTTTTAAATCAAATGTTACAGCAACGATATAAAATAAAAATACTGCAAAAACAGGAAACTTAAATTTAAGTTCGAACTCTTAATGAAAAGTATACAAGTAAAAATGGGCGGTCCTAAGATCCTCAGTAGCTTCTCATTGGGTCTGAGCTGATGTGACCCACCCATAAAAATGTTGTCCCCTCAGGCCCTGTGAATTTTATTGACAAACCTGGTTATAAGGAAAAGGGCAAATCACTGAAGTGAGGACATAGTAAAGCAAAGACATTAATAGGATGAGAATGTGAGAACGAAATGTGGGAGTGGCTGGACTTTTGAAGTAATTCTATAGGATGTGAAAGAGAAAAGGGATGAAAAGAGGCATGGAAAGGAAGGAAATTAGTGTCCAATTAATGCCAACGCAAAGAAAAAAGCAGCTCAGTAATTAAAGGGCTATGGAATTCAAGTCACTGCATATGTATGAGAATTAGAGACAGAAAAAAGTTAAAGTTTAAGGAACAACAATAAAGTTTGTCCTATCAAACAATCAAAATTAGCATCTTGTAGGAATGGGAAACAGGTGTTACATCTGTGCCTCTGTGAAATATTTCTGGTTTGTAGACAGTGACCTCTTTGTGCTTCTATTAAAAGTGGCAGCGAGAATGAGGCAGAGGTTGTAATGACAAGTTCAGCCCCACCCACCCCTGCTGCTTCACATACACAATTTCTACCCTACAAAATATTTTTAGCTTGGCATTACTAGAAAGAGTTGTTATATAAAAAAACAAATACTAAAAAATATCTTTTGGCCTATTTTAATGCATGTTGTGTCATCTTGAGGCCCTCTAGTGGGCCCCGGCCCCCAGGTTGAGAACCACTGCTTTATACTCCTTCTTAAAGGGCTAGACTGATGCCTATGCACACTCTAATTGAATAATAATAATAATAATAGATGTATTTTAATTTAAATAATAATATCTGAATAATAATAATTTAATTATTTAATTTAAATAATAATAAAATTATATTTGAATAATTATTATTATTATCATCATTCAATTATTATTATTTAAATTAAGTTGTTAAATTATTATGAATACTATTATTATTTAATTTTTTTATTTAAATTAAACTATTTGTTGGGCATTTTATTTAGTAATTGTGTCACACCTGGGTGTAAGAGGGTGCCATTTTATTTATTCACTTCTTTGGAACTTCACAACATGAGTCATTTCTTTAGTTTGATACAAGTGCATTGGGAGACTGTTTGCTGTTGCCCTGGAGATAAAGAGAGGGTGGCATGATCGCTGAAACACAGGCAGGTGGAGGAATTTCCCAGGCTTGTTCGAGACGGAGAGAGAGATGAGCGAATGCCATTTAAGAGAGAGAGAAGTATGGTCAAGAGAGTCAGAGTGTGAACAGAGGAAACTGTGAAATGAGAGGCTAAACTTAAAAGGCTCTGGAGTTTAAAAGATTCTGGAGTTTGGGCCCCTAGGAGGACGAGAGGACTAAACAATGGCTGCTTTCTCTTTCTGGTCTGGGGATCGGGGCAGCAGAAAAGGACACTGACTCATTCAAAATCCTAACCTTAATTTGTTTTGGCAAGTCAAAGTTGTTTTGCCTAAGCAAACTGACTTCTACAAAAATTTCAATTAATCCTAAGACTTTTAAAGTCAAATGATATAGTCCTTTTCAGCTAAATTAAGATGAAAACATGAATTTTGCATTATTCACCACCACTATTCTACATATCTGTACAATTCTGGTTGGATTTTTGTATCAAAATACAAAAAAAAGACCTGACTTTTTTTCAGCGTGGTACAGGGAAGCTGTATTGATTTGGTTTTATTCTCATGGAAAAAATGCTAAATTCTAATTAATTCTGTCTAGGCATGGCGGCACTGGACAGTCGTGCCTCTGGAAAGATGGGTATGCGTGCCGTCATATACTATATGACCACCACTTTCATCGCAGTGTTTATTGGCATCATTATGGTTCTGATTATCCACCCGGGCAAAGGCTCGAAGGATGAATTCACCAAACAGCAGAAGATCGAGAATATCAGCCCAGCTGATGCCTTCCTGGACCTCATCAGGTAATTGGACAGGTGTAGCCCATCAGTTACTCCAAAATACTGATATTAACCAATTATTTTATTCAACACGTATGTTCTTTTTGCAGAAACATGTTTCCACCTAATCTGGTTCAGGCCTGCACTCAACAGGTAAGAATGTTTTTCCCTTCATCCTATCACTCAAAATTTCTCATAAACAATTATTAAATATTAGCTGTTTGCATGCTGTAATGTATAATGATGCGCTTAACGAAGGAGATTATTAGAAATACACAGTCTTTAATATAATGGCAAACTCAGGAGAATAACAACCACATTAAACATAAATAATAACTAAACTGAACAGGGAGTACATATGCAGGGGATAATCAGGAACGAAATAAGATACAACTGATGATAATTAATCACAGGAAGAAACAGGAAGATAACCAAAACTAAACAGAGCAGGAAAACATGAACTAAAGGAAACAGAACAGAATATCAAAATAAGAGTCCATAACCGTGACACATGCATTATGAAATTAGCAATGGCAAATTTTCTTGCCTAAAAATGATCTTTATCACTAAAATAATAATAAAAAAAGATCATTAGTAATTTAATTTAAGATTTAATTTAAAGGGTTTGTTCACCCAAAAATGAGAATTATCCCATAATTTACTCACCTTCAAGCCATTTTAGGAGTATATGACTTTCTTCTTTCAGTCAAACACAGTCGGAGTTATATTAAAAAATATTCTGGCTCTTCCAAGCTTTATAATGAGAGTGAATGGTAATTGAGATTTTGAAGCCCAAAAAAGCACATCCATCCATCATAAAAGTAATCCATACGGCTCCAGGGGGTTAATAAAGGCCTTCTGAAGCAATGCATTTTGTAAGAAAAATATCCATATTTATAACTTTATTTATAACCCTTTAAGTGAATACTAAAGAGGTAGATAATTAATATACACTAACATCTAAATAAACAATTAATGATATAACATCTAAATAAAAAAACATAAAATTAAAATGTAGCTCCATATTTATTACACTGTCACACAATGTTCTAGGCAAAAAATGTTATATCAATGTTTATATAAATTATATTTATAAATAATTTATATAAATGTATATAAATAATTATATATAAATTAAACATAAATAGAAATAATACATTTTCATGTAACTAAATTTTGAATTCTTGAAAACAAAAATTAAAATAAAATGTTCTCACCAACAAATTTGAATCATATTTTTGATGGATGATAAAAAGTGTCATAATAGCTGCCAGGCCCAAGAAAAAGCTTTTTATTGGGTTATTTATTTATTTTCTCAATTATTAACCACTTTATTGCCAATTAGGTATTGCCAAAAATTAAGACTCATATTCATATAGATAGACTCTATTGTAGATATATAATATTGTGTGGTTTAATATGTTCAGGAGACCATTTGAGGTGAAGTTATAATATGTTTCCCTGTTCAGCAGGAAATCAATTCATCGTTAGACTTGATGAGGCATGATGACATCTCAAAGGACAGAAATTTATAATTTATCACTCTTGGATCAAAATTTTTTTTTTTTTTTCTGGGAGGCCTTGAATTTATCATTGTACCAATACTGCTTACAAGTCTGACAATGTTTCATTTTTCCTACTGCTGGCCCAAGCATGTAAGGAATAGACATTTTCCATTTAGCATTTTGAGAGTCTGGATTGAGTTGGACCCACAGCTGTGCTTGGACCGGCTGAGAGCTTTGGCAGAGCTGTGATGGTGCCACAGTTGTGTATAATAGGACAGAAATGGCCACACAATGACACTGAAGAGCCTGACAGTGGCTCACAGTCTGTCCGGACACACTCCACAGGAACACCCTGTAGTAAACCAGATCTAAAAAATTATTTCAGACATATTGAAATGTGTCTTTCTCTAAATCATGGCTGTGGAACATTTCTAGCAATTCAAATCCCTAAATCATTTTTAAAACTAGCTCCCTTCTTCTATTTTTCCTCCTGTAGTTCAAGACCCAATATAGCAAGAGGATCATTCAAGTGAAGGTGATTGTGAACGATTCAATATTCAACCTTACTAACGCCACTCAGGAGATTGCCCAAGAGGAAGTGATTCCTCTCCCAGGCACCACCAACGGGGTTAATGCCCTCGGTTTGGTGGTGTTTTCAGTGTGCTTCGGCTTGATCATTGGGAATATGAAGGAACAGGGACAGGCTCTCAGAGACTTCTTCGACTCCCTCAACGAGGCCATCATGCGACTTGTTGCTATTATTATGTGGTGAGTGATCCCAGACACACAAACTTTTGAGTTAAAAAAAAAACTTGTTTAAAAAGTAAACTCATTTAAAAACTGTGTTAATGTTGCCTAGGGCAGGCTTTCAAATGCTCGTTCCTTATTTGAAACATATTAGTTTGTTGCTGTTCTGTTGAACTTTTTATTCATCAAAGAAAAGAAATGTATGACTGGTTCCACAAAAATATTAAACAGCACAACTGTTTTCAACACTGATCCTAATAAGAAATGTTTCCTGAACACTAAATCAGCATATTAGAATGATTTCTGAAGGATCATGTGACACTGAAGTCTGGAGTAATGACGCTGAAAATTCAGTTTTGCTGTCAAAGGAATAAATTACATTTTATTACTGTTATTACTATATTATTAATCAAATAAATGCAGCATTGGTGAGCATAAGCCATATTAACTATTATAATTTTAAATACATAAATATTTATTTGAATTTATTGGTATTTATTTGTTTATTGGAGTAGTAATGTATTGGAAAGTGTAGCTTATTAGGAGGCCTAACAAAAATCAACTATGTTGCTTGTCATGTAAGAAACTTACAATATGACATTCATAATAATTCATCACAGAAACGAGGCGTATAATAACTTTCACCTAATTGTAGAATTAGATGAATTTCGTCTATGTCTGGACAGAAATGTGCCCTGTGCTCTTATTTTGTGTGACCCTTTTTCATGACCTCCTTTTCATCAGCATGTGTAACTCATTGACTTTTTAGGAACAAGTGACTCTTCTGGATGCAGATCCATCCCTGATCCTTTCCTTTCCTCCTTTATAGTTTGGTAGTTTAGTTTAAAATAAAACAGAAATAACAAAACCAAAACTTTTGTAACTCAGAATTAGGCTTGCTGCGGTAGTCGGTTCAGCCGCAACACCAGTTACATCACTTTCCCACCGCGGCACCGCCCCCCACCGTCGTTTAGATTTTTTTATAGTAATAAAAATCATTTAGTTCAGTTAGAGATACTACAATTACACTACAATTAAAAACTGAATGCGTCTGCTCAATTCCGCGTGAGTCGAACAAGTGTCACTGCACAGATCAGCAGCAGGAGTCAGATTTCACCTCACTTCACCCATTTCGCCTCTCTCCTGACTGACAAGACAATGGCAGAAGATTTGGTTTTAAAGCAAAATGTAAAAGCACTTATTTAAGCGAGTTTGTCATTGTTCTGTTTTGTTGTTGTGTTTTCATTAAGAATAATAATGAATCCACCATTCAAGCAATTGATGCCCCTGAATTGCCGCTAATTCGAAAGCGAAAGTAAAACGCGCACGGCCGCACGGGCCTTCATAATGGTGCGTGTCCACTGGTGCAAAACGAGCATTTTCAATTCATTTCTTTGGAAGTTGAGGAATGAATTGAAAATTCTCGCTCTGCACCAGTGGAAAAAGAGGGAAAAACTCCAGCGTTCCCCCCCTCCCCCGGTGATACCATTATTATCAGTGTTGTCACATGTCGGTTAACTGGTGGGAATATTTCCTCACCATTACAACGTGTCTTTAAACGCCATATCCTGTTCCCAGGTACGCACCTATTGGTATCCTCTTTCTGATTGCTGGAAAAATCGTGGAGATGGATGACATCACTGAGATGGGTGGTCAGCTCGGCATGTATACGATTACAGTGATAATCGGCCTCATGATACATGGCATGATCGTTCTACCAACTTTGTACTTCGTCATCACCCGGAAAAACCCTTTTGTCTTCATCACGGGTTTGCTGCAGGCCCTCATCACGGCTCTCGGCACCTCTTCCAGGTAGAACAGACAACGTCAAGCTGCCGAAATCAGTAATATTGTGCTATCGTTTCAATTCGTTTTTTTTTACATTTTTCGTCCCCCAGCTCTGCCACTCTTCCGGTTACCTTTAAATGCCTGGAAGAGAACAACAACGTCGACAAACGCGTGACTCGATTCGTGCTGCCCGTTGGAGCCACGATCAACATGGATGGAACAGCACTGTATGAAGCCCTGGCAGCCATCTTTATCGCCCAGGTTAACAACATGGAAATGAACTTTGGGCAGATCATAACAATTAGGTCAGATTTTTAAAATATAAATAATTCATTAAAAAAATGTTTAAAATATAAAATATGATTGATATTCTCTTTAATGATACAGCATCACAGCCACTGCTGCAAGTATCGGAGCGGCCGGAATCCCCCAGGCTGGTCTGGTCACAATGGTGATTGTGCTGACCTCTGTCGGACTGCCAACTGATGACATCACCCTCATCATTGCAGTTGATTGGTTCTTGTGAGTGACCTCTTATAGAACCGTGATTTGATTTGGTTTGAAAGGGAATAACGATGCAAAAAATATATTCATTGAAGTATTTAGCAAAAATGACTGCGTTTGGCACTTTCTTCCCTCTTATTTGGGACTCCCTTCATTTTTTTTCCATTATCAACCCAGGTGACACACTTTGATATGTTCCCATGAGACTTGCTCCATTTTTTTCATGCATTTCATGTAATTCAATTGGTTTTAACATAGAAACGTAATTAGGTTGGCCAAATTAATCATTCCAGATAGATCCCCTTTCCCACAAGTTACACAGCTAAAAGAGACTCTTTTTAAACTAGGATGAAAACTGAGCTGAAAGTAAGAAACTTTTTGACAACTAATCAAGTATGGCTGATATTTATTGTCTCAGGGTGAAATATACAGATAAATATATGGATTCTTCATTTTCTGTTTTACTTACTTTTTTGTTGCACTTACAGGGATCGACTGCGCACAACAACTAACGTCCTGGGAGATTCTATAGGAGCTGGTATCATAGAGTTCCTGTCCAAAGATGAGCTTCAGAGCAGTGATGTGGAATTGGGCAGCTCTGTGCTGGAAGAGAACGAAGTGAAGAAACCTTATCAGATGATCCCTCAGGAGAACGACTATGAGAATGAGAAACCACCACGTGACAGCGAGACTAAGATGTAGAAGGCTGCATATTCAACGCCCAACCAAGGATTTTTTGTGTTTGTGTCTGTATATGTACAGTGGCCCCAAGAAATATATATGAACACTTAGGATACACTTAGAAATGTAAGAATTTAATTGCATTATATAAGAAAATATCAACCTAAATGCATTTATTTGAAAGAAATATTGCATGCCATTCAAGCAAAACAAAAAGTATTTGGACACTTTCTGGTGGTGGAACAGAGAATTATGATTGTAATTAGGTAAATTAATTACACTTGACTTCATACGTTCACTAACAATCCCAGCTAACAGAGAACGTTCTCAGAACTTTGGTGAGGAAACATTCTTCCAATAACGTTAATAAATGTTTGTTCAAAATTATCTGGTCTTTAATAATGTTCTCAAAAACATTTGTTCATGGAACTTGGTTCGTCTAATGTTTTTTAAATGTTACAGCTTGTTTCTAAATGTTCAGAGAACATTCAAAAGTAATATTCCATTGCAACATTCTGGCATGTTTGCAGAATGATAAAAAGGAATGTTCCCTTAAAAACGGGATGTTTTGAACGTTCAGACAAAAATCAGAAATAACATTTTCATAACTTAAAGGGATAGATCACCCAAAAATGAAAATTCTGTCATCATTTACTCGCCCCCAAGTTGTTCCAAGCATGTATGAATTTCTTTCTTCCGCTGAACACAAAAGAAGATATTATGAAGAATATAGGTAACCAAACAGTTGATGGACCCCATTGACTTAATACTAAAAAAAAAAATACTATGGAAGTAAATGGGGCTCATCAGCTGTTTGATTACTGACATTTTTCAAAATAGTGTCTTCAGCAGAAGAAAGAAATTCATGCAGGTTTGGAACAGCTTGAGCGTGAGAATTTTGACAAATTTTATTTTTGGGTGAACTATCCCTTTAATAGGAACGTTAGTAAAGTGTTCTCTTTTTTTTAGCTGGGATTACATTGAAAAACAATTTTGATATTTTGCTATGCAATAAAATTCATACATTTGTGAAGTGTTGCTTGCATGTCAAAAGTGTCCAAATATTTTTTTAGGGCCATTGCATATATAGATATATATAGAGTATATATATTTTGTTTTGTTTTTGAATATTTTTTCAACCTTCTTTTGTCATTTTACTTTAATTTTGTTTTTGTGCTTTGGTTTGGTTCTCCAGGTCATACGATTGTTATTTTGATTTGGCAGGAGAGTTTTACCTTTACAAAAATATATAATAACCATTCCTCTTTTTTTTTGTATTGCCTTTTCATTATTTTAATAATTAGCTGAAATGTGAATCTATGTAAGATATGGAGGGCATTGGTATGTTGGTGACCAATGGTTGTCACATGAGCTACAAGAGTGTTAAAACGAACAGGGTCGTGAATGTACACAAGACTGATTTTAAGCAGAAATGAATGTCAGTGCTTTTCTCAGAGTAAATTATTCATCTGATGCACAGACAGAAGTTCATTACTCTTTGTTTGTGCCAAGTTCTGCACTGGGTGTTCAGCATGGGCAGGAGTCCAAGATCAAACACTTTTGGGCTCCGTTTATAATGTGATCATCTATAAAATGTTTTATTGTAAATATCAAGAGAAAATTATGTTTGGCTTTGAAAGCTGCTTTACACATCTTTATGTATGAGAAGACTCATTGATATTCCTCAGTGTTTCAGCAGCTATTTGAGTTTTTTTAATTAAATAACAGCTCGCACAACTAATTCTAACTGAACAAACATGCGTTTATGAGATTTTTTTTAAAGTTGTTTTCTATTTTGCAATAGTTCATCCACTGACCCTTTTATTGCCATTTGCTAACATTAATGATACATAGAAATAATACATAGCTGCTACTGAATAGTAATTTTAGGAAAAGAGACTGAATGTTTACAGTCTTGTGGTTGCAATGACATACAGTCATTTTGAAAATGGTAAATCTTTTGAAAACATGCTATAGTCACAGGTTGGACTCACATGTACTCAGCTGGAAACTGTGATCTTATATTTGCCTTTTTTAAATTCTTAGTTTTTTCATGTTGCTGTATATTTCCTGTCAAAGTCTATAAAAAGCAAAATGGGTGATTAGAACTATAGAATAAAGAGCATATGCATGTTGTGTGTTAAATATAGTTTTGAATAAAATGGAGAGTGGTGATGCATTGTGTTGGAATTTTGATTAATTATAAATGAGTAGCTGTGATTTATTATATTTTTCACACAGTCCTTGAGGTCTGCTTTTGATATTGGAGAATTAATCAATTACACATGAATAGAATGTGGAGTATAATTAATATATTCAAAATCTATTTATTTAAAAATGGCCAGAAAAAACGTATAAATAGTTCATGCAAATAAAGGAAATATAAATAGATCAATAGTCAAGAAACACAAACTTATAGTGGATAATTCTATATGGACTCATGCTGCCATCTAGTGGACAATAATTTTCTTCAGGCAACAAAAGCTCCTTTTCAAATAAGATTCCAGTAGTTGATAGCTGCATTTTAAGCGACAATGTCCAAATGGCTAAATTGGCAGAATGCATTATGCACCGCATTGTTATTAAAAAGCTCTGATGAAGGAACATTTGACATGAAGGAACATCATCCCTGACCCGTCGAGGCATGGACTCCACTAGACCCCTGAAGGTGTGCTGTGGTATCTGGCATCAACATGCCAGCAGCAGATCCTTTAAGTCCTGTAAGTTGCGAGGTGGGGCCTCCATGGATCAGACTTGTTTGTTCAGCACATCCCACAGATGCTCAATTGGATTGAGATCTGAGGAATGTTGCATATGGTCTGCGGCGATGCAGACCCATATGCAACAAACTGCGATGCACTGTGTATTATGACACCTTCTATCAGAACAAGCATTAACTTCTTGAGCAATTTGAGCTACAGTAGCCCGTCTGTTGGATCGGACCACACGGGCCAGCCTTCGCTCCCCACGTGCATCAATGAGCCTTGGCCGCCCATGACCCTGTCACTACTGACCACTGCAGACTGGTAACACCCCACAAGAGCTGCAGTTTTGGAGATGCTCTGACCCAGTCATCTACCCATCACAATTTGGTCCTTGTCAAACTCACTCAAATTCTTACACTTGGCCATTTTCCTGCTTCTAACACATCAATTGAATTAAATGTCCAAATACACATTTTTTCTCTCTAGCAGTGGGTTTATATTGTGTTTTAAAAGTGTACTTCAAAACCCTTCTAAAGTAGAATATTTTTGAGAATTCTTTCCTCCAGACTAAAATTCCAATATAAATGCATGCAATTTATGATTTACAGTAATTGCTGGCAAAAACCATGACTTGACATTTTTTGTTCATTACCTTTTTATAGATTTGCTGTTTCATATTTTTTACTGTTCAAATCAGGCTAAAAAACTTGTAAAGGTTATTCAATTGCAGGTTTCATAGTAAACAATTAGCCCCATATAGTGTGATAATACTATGTCTTGTCATTGGGGCATGTTGTCACAAAAGGTCAACGGGTGTTCAATGAACTGCACCTTTTTTTTCCCTGGTGGAAATGTTTAATAGCTTTTTGTAGGCAAGGCAAGGCAAGTTGATATATATATTTCATACACAAAGGTAATTCAAAGTGCTTTACATAGAAAAAGACTTAAAATAATCATAAAAAATTGCAACATGATATACATAAGAAAAAAAAAATATGCATGGGAAATAAAAATAACAATCGTATTTAACTAAAGGTTGCCTGAATCTCTAACTGCCCGAATCACTAAGTTCTGGGTACTAAGTTGTAGCCAAGACTTTAAGGATTGTGCCTCTACAGAAGCTGACTGACAAATATTCAGTGTTGTAAAAAGTGTGCCCCTATTATGCCTGAAATATTAGTGTAGTACCGTGAGGGGGCGATATTGAGCTCATCTGCAGATGCGTGTCCATACTAGTATGAACAATAACACCTTGGTTCAATATTAATATCAAATCTTTGTGTAATATCTACGTTCACACACATTTTCGAATCAAAAAATTCTGATTTTAATTAGTCAATCAATTTGATAATAATTAGAAAAGTTAAGCCAAGACACCATGCACTGGTGAATAAAGTAAATATTTTAACTAATTGATATCACCATACTTCCCTCGCAGGAAATTAAGACTTTACATTTTATATTACAAGTTTTCTGAAATGTTGTTTAAATATGCAAATAGGGCATTATGTAATCAAAAATTAATGCAAAATAATTTGTATAGTACATTTACAGACCATAAATATGTACATTGGATAAAGCCAGGTTCAAAATTCATTTTGGTGACATAGGCATATGATTTTAGATAATGTTGTCAACAGTCAGAAAAATCCATGTTTTTAAGAATAAAACGTTATATAAATTAGAAGAATGTACTGTAGAAATCTTTAGAATATAGATAGGAATGAAACTAGAAAGTCTAAGTGCTACTGAAGTGTACATTTCTGGCTGAGTGCATGCATTTTTTTTTTTTTTTCAAACAGATCAAGTGTGATAAACTAAGCTCTTATATGTGTATTTTGGATCATGTTTCCTTCCACTAGTCTGAAAGAAGACATGCTATGGAAGCAAAATAGTCCAAAATTGACCTGTGCATGAAAAAACAATGGTTTGCTTGTAGCGTCTTAATTTAAAAAAGTGTATTTTGCTAACAAGGCTCCACGTTAATGGTAAGCTATACAAATTTATACACGTTTAATACACACACACCTGAGATATTTGAATTACAGTGAGAAGAAGAGATGAGGGAGAGGAAAGCAGAGTGGAGGATGATAGAGGAGAGGATGGAAAGCAACGGATGGGAGAAGGAGGGAAGGGGAGGAGAGCAGGCAGCGGAAGTCGGCGGGTCGCTGCTGGTTGGTTCGGCGCCGGTGGAGGGAGTCATTCCTGCAGCAGTGCTTCCGGTCGGCATTTTGTTCTGCGAGAGAGAGAGAGAGTCTGTGTGGATTCTTTTATGAGCGCCCAGGAGCCTTTCGGCACCGAATCCTTTCTGCCATCGTCCGGAGTAAAGTGCGAGCTTCCGCGGGCGCCTGCGAGAGGAATGACCGCCGCCCGTCCGTCTTCATGTTCGCAGTGAGAGGAAGCAGTGCGACCCGGATTATTGTTGTGAGAGGGACACAGCGAGCCCGAACCCCTCCACCTTCACCTTTCAACAGCAGAGCCTCAGGTAAACGCACCGGACCCGTTTCGCTGGTTCCGAGTGGGGGAGCACAGTAGCCAGGTGTCGGGGTGAGACGTGCTTCGGACTTTCCGAAAGGTTATCGGTGTTGTGCAGCCCTCGCTCAGTGTTAGCATATGCGTTAGCTCGGTGCGGGCCCGCAGGCGAATCCGCGGTTCGGATGGTTCGCGAGCGAAAGGCCAAAACGGTCCGTTTAAACGGACCCAACCGGTCCAGGGGGCTCGTCTGGAGATGCAGGTGTGCAGCTGAAAGCAAAGCCCGGAGATAAGAGTCGTACAGGCCTGCAGCTCCGCAGACCAGAGTAAACAATACTGTCCTCTCAGAGTAAACCTCATTCACCTTCTATCAGCGTAAACAATACTGTGCTTTTAGAGTAAAACCGCTTTCAGCTTCTGTCAGAGTAGACAAAACCATACCAGAACAATCTTTAATAACTAGAAATCAGAATAAACAATACTCTCATATTAGAGCAAAACTTATTAGCCACCAGAGTAAACAATAGTCACACTACAGCCATCCTCATTAACTGTCTGTCAGAAAAAATAATACTCTCGACTTATTTACCATCTAGCTGAGTAAACAATAACATAAACATGTAGATTAGATAGCAAACCTAAATAAATATCTATCAGAATAAACAAAACGCACTTCTTAGAGCTAAACTTATTAGACATCAGAATAGTTTTATTAATGAGATCCCAAACATCTCGTTAGCAAACATTTGAGCATCTGTCAAAGTAAAGATTCAAGAACAAACAATACATTTCTGTATTGAGTTAAACTGGTCTTTAATTAACCAGTGACAGTGTATAATCACATGTCTTAGTCATGGTTTGGACAGAATCATTATCAAAATATTCATAACTAGCTGGTTGTGTGAAGGGAATATAAATGAATTATTGAAATTTAAAGGCCTTTACCTGCAGCTCAATATTCTTTTAATTTACTAAGGCGAAGAGTTACTGTTTACTGTTAATTATCTCTGACTTGAAGAGAATGTAAAGCATATTCAAATTAATTAAGGTCCTAGTGAGATTATTATTATGATAAACAAATATTGTAAACATCTATAATGCTCAGTCTCTGAATATATTTGCTAATATTATTTCTTTATGTATATAAAGAACAGAATGAAATGATGAGTCTTTTATAAACACAAAACTGTCAATACCTGTCATATCTAAACAGTTATTTTTTTTTTTTATAGAAAGTGTATTTTAAGTATTTTATGTTTTAAAACAGAATTTCGCAGATTTATTGATTTAAAAACATTTTAGGTTCAAAAAATAAGATTTTTTTTTGTTGTTGTGACAGCTAGGAATGAAGGAATGAATGAAACAATGAATGAAGGAAATGCCCTGAGGTTTAGTTAGCTTTAGCAGTTCATATTCAATGAGTGCACAAACTGAAAACCAAAAGTAAATTCAAAGTTTTGTGTCTGTTGATAAGATTCTGGATTCATAGCAGTAGATTCTCAGAAGGAATTACAGTTGAAATTGCTCACATTTATGACAAGACTGATTTGTTTGCTTAAATTGGTGTGGTGTTTTATTGAAGCTGCTGGTGCTGGAGAAACATTGAGCTGTGGCAGTAATCTGTAAATGAGATTTCACATAGGAGACCAATATTAATGTATTAACCTTTAATTAAAAAAACAAAACCGAAAAAAGCAGGTGTGATAAAGCTTGTCCTGAGCTGAACTTTAGCCATCATTTGATGCTTTTGCTGTAGATTTTTTTCCTGTCATTTCACTTATTCATTTTTACTTGGATCAATGTTTGTGTAATAACAAGTATAGTCACTCAAGAAAATATGTTTTTGTTTTATTGAATCTTCTTCTGTACATAACTTCACAGCAGCACTTTTCCTTAGTTTTGATGCACTGTTGTCTAGTCTAAAAGGCATCATGATGAGTCATATACGTATATAGCCAGTGCTGGGTAGTAACTGATTACAGTTACTTTTTTATTGATTACATAATATTCACAAAATGGCAGTAAATTATTCAGAATTCATTGATTCTCCCTAATTCTTCGTTTTATGTTTTAAATTTTTTCAAAAGTTTTATGAAATTGAACACACAGCCTGGCCACTAATCAGGTGACTATAATTACATGGAAAATTGAGAGGCTACACAGCATAAACAAATTAAATATTTAATCTTTTCTTAGTTAATGTTTTATTTTGATTGTTTTATATACATATAATTTAACGTTTTTATGATTTAATTATTAGCTTAACCCCCTGCAGTTCCTTCCCAGAAACCCTGACGTAATGTAATGTTTAATGCACTTCATGTTTTTCGATAACAAAAAATGGAATAATTTTTGTTTCTCTCTTTTTTTTTTTCTTTTTTTTTATAAATATGGTACAAGATTATTCTATTCAAATCAATATTATAAAAAACATTAGGTCAAAAGTAATCTAAAAGTAATCAAAAAGCAGTCAGATTATATTACCTAACTATGTAATAGATTACATTAACTACAATTTTTATCATGTAATTTGTATTCAGTATTGGAGTACAATTTGTAGGTAATCTACCCAGCTCTGTGTGTGTGTCTTTAGATATCTAGAGCTGTTCTGTTTGATTGGGAGTATCAATATAGCGGCCCTCAAATTTGAGCTATATTGGCGTATATACCAGCCTATGTAATCCAGAAGCAAAGTATGAGAGCTTGTCATGCATGTCTGAGTTTGTGTTGCACAGTGTATGATCCTTTCTGATTTGTTGTTGTGCAACTATGGTCTGAATTTTACTTGATTGTGTCCCTCAATTTGAGATTACCACTTGTAGAATTAGTGAATTATTCTGCAAGTTTTTAGTCCTACTATTTATATAAAAATTGTACCTGATGTTCTCGAATGCTGAAGGTTCATCACAAGAAATGAACTAAAAGTGCAACTCTATCTCTAAATGCATTAATAATATTAATCCATTTTCTTCAGACTGCAAAACATGAGTGCAAATTATTATTACATAATAAATACTATGCATAATAATAATAATAATAAATAATTATTGTACATTTTATTATTAGTAATAATTATTAATATTATCATTAATAATGATACTATATTTACCATTAATAATATGTTTTTATTATTGTAGTTAAAAAGCAAAAATAATACATGAAAAATTATCCCTGAATATAATAATAATTATGCAATGTAAATGTTTTATTATTAATAATAATAACTATTATTATTATCAATTATTATAATATATATTATTACCATGCATAACATGTTTTTAATTATTGTAGTTAAAAAGCAAAAATAATACATGAAAAATTATCCCTGAATATCATAATAAGAACTAATAATAATAATAATTATGCATTGCAAATATTTTATTATTAATAACAACTATTATTATTATCAATTATTATAATATATTTATTTACCATGCATAACATGTTTTTAATTATTGTAGTTAAAAAGCAAAAATAATATATAAAAAGAATTATCCCTGAATATCATAATCATAATTAATAATAATAATTATACATTGTAAATATTTAATTATTAATAGTAATAATAACTATTATTATTATTAATTATTATAATATATTTATTTACCATGCATAACATGTTTTTAATTATTGTAGTTAAAAAGCAAAAATAATACATGAAAAATTATCCCTGAATATCTGTTCTTAAACATTTAAACGTAGAATGAATCAATATTGGATGTGAAGGAAAAAAAAACAATATTGGTGAATCTCTTTTCTTGTTTACAAATACCCATCAGAAAAAAAAAAAAGTTTTTGCAATTATTCTCAATTTTCTTCCTCCTCTGGTTGTATTTTATGAATGTTTTCTCCGTTCTACTGCTCCCAGTTGCTCTTATAGCAGTAAAACGCAGGGCATCCACAGGCAGCTGCACGTCTTTTATGTTTTGGAATTGATGTTGGAGTCTCACTGAGACTCTGGTGGTTTACGGTAGAGGAAGCGATTGGCACTTTAGCAGCTGAATGTAGCTGAAGCCAAACTCGGGCTTCTTCCAAATTTGTTGCAACCGTCTGGGGAAGACCTTCCTGTTTCAACAGGACAGTGTCTCCTGCAGCCTTTCCCAGTGCCTGATGGGAAACCCTCCTGGAGTGGAGGCAGTTCTAGCAGCATAGGGGGAGGGGCAACTACAAAATAAAGCCCATTTGATGAGCAGATGCGTGTGTAGTTTTGGCCATGCCTGGTACCTCTTTTGTTCTGAGCATAATGCATATGGTAGGTTTAAAATAAAGGATTTTGTTTTTATGTATATGGCTCTATGGTAACATGGTGTTCACAAAAGTAAACCTGATGTAAACCTGACAATGATCAGAGTTTTACTGAGCACAAGGATAGTTACTTCCTTTGGTATTTCCACATTTTAATTTACTGATTTCCAGATGTCAGTGCAAGCAAACATTATCATGTTGATCAAAACATTGAGTTATTCTAAACTAGTGGTCATGCAATGAGAAAAACGAGGGGTTTGCGAAGTTATTATGAAGGCAAGAAGTGGCAGTGAAAAAGATTATACACTACCCTTCAAAAAACATTGTTTTACTGTATTTTTACTGTCTCTTATGCTCACCAAGGCTGCATATATTTAAAAAATGCAGTAAATTTGAGTGTAATTTAAAATAATTTTCTATTTTAATATGTATTAATTTTTAAAATGTAATTTATTCCTGTGATGACAAAGCTGAATTTTCAACATCATTACTCCTGTCTTCAGTGTCACATGATCTGTCAGAAATCATTCTAATATGCCAATTTGGTGCTCAAGAAGCATTATTATTATTATCAGTGTTGAAAACATTTGTTTTGCTTAATGTTTCTGTGGAAACCATGCTACATTTGTTCAGGATTCTTGAATTTGTTCAGGTTCAGAATTTGAAATAGAAATGTTTTGTAATATCATAAAGGTCTTTACTGTCACTTTTGATCAATTCAGTTCATCCTTGCTAAACACATGTTTTCATTTCTAATGAAAAAAATCTTACTGAACCCATGCTTTTAAACAGTAATGTATAAAATGAAACTAAAAAGGTCATTTTCCAAAGACTTAAACAATAAAAAACTAAAGTAAAGATCAAAACTATAATAACCTTGGTTTATACTGTTTGTGGAGCCTTGCTTTCCTCATCTAAAGCTTTGTAGTATCATAAGATTCGAATGAAATATTTTTTTAAAAATGTTTTAATTATAATACAGTGTTATTGTTTCCATATGACAGAAAGGAAAGCACTGTTATCATTACAGTGGTTGTGCATGCTGAAAATGATGATGCTGATGATGTCATCATGTCCTCTTCTTCCTCTTGCAGCAAAAGATGTAAAGGTGGATCAGTGAGCAGCGACACTGAGCGACCTGTGCATCCACGCGAGCTCCCTGCCCTTCTTCAGCATGAATGGGGATATGCCTCATGTTCCTATCACCACTCTCGCTGGGATCGCAAGCCTCACCGACCGTAAGTTGTGCAAACGTTTTGTAACTGAACTTGTATGTTTTAAAGATGCTTTTAGAATTGGAATATAATATGAATCTTTTAATATTTATGGCAAATTTGAAAGTATACGATAATAGGAGTGGTACCAAGACATAGTAAATAGTGTTCAGTTGATCATGTGACTTCAACATGGTGGCAACCATAAGAAGGAGACCATCCTTCTATAGAATAAACCATATTTTTGTGCAAGTATCCTTGTAAACACAGTTGCTTATGGCTTACGTGAGCATAAACAATGCTGAATACTGTTAGACTTATTGTTTATTTAATTTGTATGTCATTTTGTCATAATGTCATTTTTTGCCAATATTGTGCAGCCCTAATCGAAAGGACTATTGATTTCTTTTTGGGTAGGCAAATTACTTGGTGTACCTTCAAAAGTCGGTGTAAATATTCATCCAAATGGTATATACTGATAAATGCCCTGTTTTGATTGGCTATTGAAGTTGTTGATTAAATGTCTGTTCGTACCTTTCGAATCGATTGGACTTGATTTGTAAAGGCAATCATTTTCTTTGTGCCTGAATCGAAATGGGAAGCCCCGAAGAATTGAGTAAAATATTTCATGCCTCCTGCTGTGATAAGGAATAACTCATGTTTTTGTGTTTATTTCTTAGTGTTAAATCAGCTGCCTCTCCCCTCCCCTCTACCTGCCACCACCACTAAGAGCCTGCTGTATAATGGGAGGATCGCCGAGGAGGTCAGCTGTCTGCTGTCCCGGCGGGACGACACGCTCGTGTCCCAGCTGGCTCACAGCCTCAACCAGGTGTCCACCGAGCACATGTGGGTATCTCACCTCTGCCTTACCAAATGTCTTTATCTTGCACGATAAGTGCAATATCTGTGTGTTTCATTCCGTCTTTGCAATTCTGCATGCAGAGAGCTGAAGGACAACTTGGGCAGTGATGACCCGGAAGGAGATGTGCCTCTACTGCTACAGACGGTGCTGTCCAGGAACCCCAATGTCTTCAGGGAGAAAAGTACGCCCACCCGATACGGGGTTCAGGGCGGTAAGGAGAAACTGCAGAAATAAAGCTGTTTAGTCTGGGCATGCTTTTACTCTGTGGCCTCTGTTTGAGCTCCCTGGATTAAAAATCCCATTTTCCCAGTTTCCAGACTGTAATTAGTGTTATTTAGCAGTAACATTAATTATAATTTTAGACATATGAAATCAAATGCCTTTGAAACTGCCAAAAATTAAACTTTGTACATTTTGGCTCTATGCATGCACTACCATTTAAAAGTCGGTAAGATTTTTAAAATGTTTTTAAAAGTCTCTTATGGTCACTAAGGCTGCATTTATTTAATCAAAAAATTCAGTAAAGACAGTAATATTGTGAAATATGTTTACAATTTAAAATAACTTTTTCTTAACTTTTTTCTTTACTTTAACATTTTCTATTTTAGTGTATTTTAATTTTAAAATGTAATTTATTCCTGTGATGGCAAAACTGAATTTTGAGCAGCCATTACTCTAGTCTTCAGTGTCACATGATCCTTCAGAAATCATTCTAAAATGCTAATTTGGTGCTCAGGAAATATTTCCTATTTTAATCAATATTGAAAAATTGTGCTGCTTAATATTTTTGTGAAAAAACGTGATACATTTTTTTAGGACTTATTAGGAATTATAAATCTTACTGACCCAAAACTTTTGAACTGTAATGTATTTTATAAGTGTTTATTTTGTTTACATTTGGATCACGAAATTACATTTTATTTTATTGCCGACCAAGATAAAACTAATCTTACTTGTTCTAGTCAGACAGCATAGCAAACGTGCTTGAATTGCCAATTGCCACATGATGTCAACATTTTAAACCATGGTTTGTTGACACTCTTTATTTTATATTTTGAAGGTTTAATGCAACAGCCAATGATACCACCGTACAAGATGGCTCCGAATTCCATGCATGGAAGTCCGGCGTCAAACTACCAGCAAACCACTATCACTCCGAGCCCTCCCAGGTACTGTTCCGGTTTCCTTTTTATTTGGGGTAGATAGGAAAATGACCAACAGCATACCATTTTAACTGCAATTAGTGTGAATAAAAAAAATGTAAATATGCAGGAAAAAAAAGCCTGTATACTGACCAGTTCCACTCTCACTCAACAGCCGATATGTTCAACCTCAGGCGGGTTCTGGTACCAGGTACATTCCCCAGCAGAACAGTCCAGTGCCCAGCCCGTATGCACCACAGAGCCCTGCAGGCTACATGCAGTACAGCCACCCACCCAGCTACCCTCAGCACCAACAGATCCAGCAAGGTGAGTCCACGCTCTCCTCTCTGACAAGAACCTCAAGGGGATTGTAACCATTTTCAGTGTCTGTAGTCTTAAAACACCTCAAGGCTCAAGGAAAAGTGGATTTAATAAGGTTTGCTACTAGTGAATCTTCTTTTATCCAATCCCTTGCTGAATGATGCGACTGAAAACCATCCCTGGCTGTTAAAATCAAAAAATGAAATGTGCATTTACTTTCTTAATGCATGCTTCTGGTCTTATTGTGAACAATCAGTGGAGACTGATCCAAATAAAAACCAGTGAATGAGTTGTGTTTTTTTGTGTGTGTGTTGCAGTGTCCGTATCCAGTCCAATAGTTCCTAGTGGCATGAGAAACATCCATGACAACAAGGTCTCTGGTCAAGTGTCGGGCAACTCCAACCACAATGCGAGGCATTGCTCCAGCGACGAGTACATCAGCATTGTCCAGAGACTTGGAAGTGATGTGAGTGCTTGCCAACAGAAGGTTTTATAACTCTAAAAATATTTGTGCCTCCAAATTAATTTTTCTGAATTCAATTGGGTCTGGATTGACACATTTTTCAACCCATGTTGTCTGTTTTTTCACAGGAGAGTGACCCCGCTATGCGAAATGCCTCCTTTTCTGTACGCTCTGTCTGCTCTCCTGCTGGAAGTGAAGGGACTCCGAAAGGTGGATTGCACCTCCATTTTTGTACATATAACATTTTTTAACTCTTAGGCTTCTCCTTCCACCCCATTGGTCTCTTTTTCACATTGTACTTTGGGTACATTTGCGTCATCGTGTTTACTAGCGGCAGCTGTGTACCACAGTAAGTAGGTAACAACTCAGGGTGAGATAATGCAATAATTTATTAATGTTATTGTCATTTTGAATGTAAACTCTTAACACATACGTTTGTGCTTATCTGTTGTGGATATATAGCATAAGCATGCTTGCTGTTCTCCAAAGACAATATATTCAGAGACAAGAAGCTGTGAGAAATTATACCATCCACTTGTTAATAGTGATGTAAGGAATACTGTCACACACATAAGCTAAGCTTTAAAAAAACTAATGTGTACATTACAGTCTCCAGGCATGCAGTGTCCCAGACACCAATATTTTAAAGGGTTTGTTAACCCAAAAATGAAAATTGTCATCATTTACTCGCCTTCATGTTGTTCCAAACCTGTAAGACTTTCGTTCATCTTCGGAACACAAATGAAGATACGCTACGCAACTACCACTTTGAAGCTTCAAAAAGTTCATAAAGAGATCGTAAAACTAACCTATATGAATTGAGCAGTTTAGTCCAAATTTTCTGAAGAGACACAATCGCTTTATATGATGAACAGATTGAATTTAGGCTTTTATTCATATATAAACTTTGATCAGTGAACATAAACAGAAGCTTAATCGAACCTGCTTGATGCTTAAGAACAAACCTCATTGGTTCTCGCGGAAGCTGAAACATTCTGCGTAACACATGAGAACCTCATTGATATTTGCACGTCAAGCAAACATGCTTGAGCTTCCATTTACCATAACTGATGTGTGAGCTGATCAATGTTTATATGTGAATAAAACCTCAAATTAATTCAGTTGCATATAAAGCGATGGTGTCTCTTCAGAAAATTTAGACTAAACCACTCAATTGATTTGGATTAATTTTATGATCTCTTGATGAACTTTTTGAAGGGTCAAAGTGGTAGTTGCGTAGCTGTCAATGGAGGGATAGAAATTGCTCAGGATTTATAAAAAATATCTTCATTTGTTTTCCGAAGATGAATGAAGGTCTTACGGGTTTGGAATGACATGAGCGTGAGTAATTAATGATAGAATTTTTTTGGGGTGAACTAACTATTTAACAGTTCATGAAAGATGAATCACTCTTTGGCCAACTGATATTTCGGAATCTAGATAAAGGGTTAGGATCATGATTTTTCGGTACTATTAAGGCACACCATTAGTGTATATTAGCTCTGTATGTTGTTTGTTTTTGGATCTGATAGTGTTTGGACTAGGAACCTGTGATGTGTGATGTCAGACTTAACAAGTGTATAGTGAGTGTGACCGAGGGTGTGCAAAGATGCAGAAATTGTACCAACCCAAAAATTGAACTTCACATTGGTTTACACCAAAACATTTCCACTGAAGTTTTTTGCTTTTTGTTTAAATTTCAGTTGGATCTCGGCCGCCCTTGATTCTTCAGTCTCCCCCACCCTACACCTCCCCAAGAGATGCTGCTCCTGACCTCCTGCTGGACTCGCCTGAACGGAAAAAGAAGCAGAAAAAGTTAATGAAAGAGGAGGGTGGTAAAGGTGCCATGTATGACATTGTCAGCTCGCCCACTAAAGACTCTACAAAGCTAACGATAAAGTTGTCTCGAGTGAAGTCGTCTGAGACGGAACAGTCAGCTGAACCGTTGTCGGTGCTAGAGCATGGCTCAGACGCTGAGAACGAGCTATCGTGCAATAGCTTACCATACCATCGGAACCCCCAGGAGCGGCTCTCTGCCGGACAGTGTCTTTCGGGGGAGCAGTCGGCCTATCAGCAGGTTCCTGTATTACAGAACACTGGGGCACTCGCAGCCAAGCAACCTGGGGTCGTTAGTGGAACCCCCTACGACGAGGCAGAGCTGGACGCTCTTGCGGAGATTGAAAGGATTGAGAGGGAATCCGCTATAGAACGAGAACGCTGTTCTAAGGAAGTTCAAGATAAAGGTTGTTTATTTTCCTTTTATCACTTGACATGCATGCTTTTGATCGATTAATCTAACTGCATTAATCTGTATGGAAGCTTTTATTACTGGTGCTTGTAAAGGTTTAACGCACTAGCATTGCTCAGGACCACAATTGTTAATAGCAAGTAACACCTTAGGCCGTGTGTCCACCAAAGCATTTTTTTCTGAGGCTAGCATTTTTTTTTAAAAATTGTTCTCAATGGGTGTTTTTTTACGGTCACCAAAAACTGAAGAATGTTAAATTTTGGGGAAAACACAGCACTCCAATCACAGTGGAGGTGGTGGCGGGACAAATACCACACCGACCAACCACCACATCCTGCTTGTACAGCGGCAACTGTTGCTAAAATGCAGCATATGTTTGATAATAAAAAGAGTTATTAAAACAGCATTAAGTCATGAAAGTGATACTGTTCTCCAAGTGCTTTTCTGTGTGCATGCTCCAAGAATCCTGATCGGAGCACCCTTATAATGTAGTAACAACTTACCTTAGCAACTGCAAAGTAGCACCCTAGCAACCACCCAGAACATCCTAGCAAGCACATAGTAATATAGTAACACCTTACTTTAGCAACTGCAAAGCAGTTGCACTGGCAATCACCCAGAAGTTGTTAGCAACCAGATAGTAACATGTTAGTAACCAATCAGAACACATTAGCAACCACAAAGCAGTGCCCTGGCAACCACCCTGAACTTCCTAGCAATTGCATAGTAGCACCTTACTTGGCAACTACAAAGCAGTGCCCTGGCAAGCTTCTTTAACATCCTAGCAAACACATAGTAACATGCTAGCAACCATTCAGAACCCCTGGCACCACATAGCAAGTTTTGCCCTGGCAAATACCACTCAGATTTCTTGATAAAAGTGTCAATATCTAGTACTGAACACTGCTTCTTACCTGTGTGATTATAACTCTACAGATAAACCTCTGAAGAAGAGAAAGCAGGATTCGTACCCTCAGGAACCAGGAGCTGCTGGCACCGCGGGAGCTTCTGGAACACCTGGCGTGGGTGGTGGATGCAATGCTGGGAACAAATTGGTACCTCAAGAGGCTTGCGCTGCTAGCAATGGAGCCAGTCGGCCGGCCTTGATGGTCAGTATTGACCTGCAGCAGGCAGGCAGGGTGGAAGGGCCAGTGGACTCCTGTCCTGTCCCTGCAACAGAGGCCCAGCGCTGTCCGGAGGAAGGCTCCGAATCCACCGGGGTCTTGAGGCTCAAATCAAAGACTGATGGAGAGGTTCAGAAGACAGTAGATGGTCGGCCAGAGGTCATCAAGCAATTAGTGGAAAACACGCCACAGAAAACCCCTGCAGATGGACGACCAGAGACTCCCAAACACAAGCATGAGAACCGCCGGGAGTTCTCAAACAAAGTGAGTTCAGAAAAGAGATCGGATCTCTCCAAGCACAGACATGACGGTAAGCCTGACAAAGTGAGGCCTGAGGGAAAAGGTCACGAAACTTCCAGAAAACATGAAGGACGATTGGAGTCAACTCGAGAGAGCAAAGAGGAAAGGCACAGAGATCGAGACAGTGAAGGCTCTAAAGTCCGTCGATCAGACACATCTAAGTCCAACCGGGTAGAGCACAACCGAGACAGGGACCAGGAGCAGGAAAAAGATGGGGACAAGGAACAGGAGAAAGATCGAGACAAGGAGCTGGAGAAAAATCGGGACAAGGAGCTGGAGAAAGATCGGGATAAGGAGCGAGAGAAAGTGCGGAACAAGGTGCGGGAGAAAGATCGGAACAAGGAGTTGGAGAAAGATCAGGACAAGGAGCTGGAAAAAGATCAGGACAAGGAGCTGGAGAAAGATCGGGACAAGGAGCGAGAGAAAGTTCGGGACAAGGTGCGGGAGAAAGATCGGGACAAGGTGCGGGAGAAAGATCGGGACAAGGAACGGGTGAAAGATCGGGACAAGGTGAGGGAGAAAGATCGGGACAAGGTGAGGGAGAAAGATCGGGACAAGGTGCGGGAGAAAGATCGGGACAAGGTGCGGGAGAAAGATCGGGACAAGGAACGGGTGAAAGATCGGGACAGGGAACGAGAAAAAGATCAGGACAAGGAACAGGAGAAAGATCGGGACAAGGAACGAGAGAAAGATCGGGATAAGGTTCGGGACAGGGATCGAGACCAAGAAAAGAAACGCCACACAGAATCAACAGAGCACCGGGACAAACGTTCTCCTGAGCAACGCTCGCGCCCTGACAGTCCTCGAGTGAAGCAGGAATCCCGTAGTGGAGCAGAATCCAGAACAAAACCTGAACGGTCAGTCCACAAAACTTCCAACAACAAAGATGAGAAACGGAATGGCGACAACAAGAACCGACTCGATGGACACAAGCCTCCATCCTCAGACAGTAAAACTGCAGAATTTCCCAACTACCTACTGGGTGGCAAATCGGGTGCATTAAAGAATTTTGTCATTCCCAAGTTAAAACGGGACAAAGATGGTAACGTTATGCAGGAAGTGCGACGAGAGCTGTTTTCAGAGCCTTGTGTGAAATTAGAAAAATTGGACTTGGTGGAGGACCTCAATAAGGGCGCCAAACCTGTTGTGGTTCTGAAGAAACTTTCCATTGATGAGGTCCAGAAGTTGATCAGTAATTCGCGCAGCTCGAAATCAAGCAAGAGCAAGTCATCTCATGGCAAATCATTCGGAGGTAAGTCCCTGTGACCACTGTTTTCTTGCTTTTTCATGACCAGAGAGTGTTTAGTTGATCGTACACAGATTTGATAGACTGTCTGAATATGCATTTGAAGAGTTTGAGTAGCCCTCCCTGTAGGGAGATTCGATGATTTAATATTGATGGAACTTTGTCATGTCCTGCCAGAAATTGATTCCCGTATGCCACTGTGTGAGAGGGTGAAAATGAATAAACGCAGACGCAGCGCCACTAATGATAAGCCCAAGTATGCCGAAGTCAGCTCAGATGATGACAGCAGCTCTGTAGAACGTAAGTAAATATGCTGAATCTAAGGTCGTTTACACACTTAGAAATCAGGGTTTCATCATTATTGTTAGAAGAACTGGAAGCTGTTTGCAATGTTGTCAAGTTTTATATTTAAAAACTGGAAAAAAAAACATGGAAAACAATGTTTTGTTTTGATTTAGTTTACTTTCACATTCATTAAAAACTGTTTTGTGGTTCACATGAACCCCTCCCATTTCTAATGGCTTTTGCATTAGTCCAGAATCAAAGTCTTGATAAGAATCTTGATCAGAACACTTAGTGTTAAAGTGATAGTATGTCTGGCTGTCAGCAATCATTCTTCTGAATTATAACATGTCCTCTGCTTAATTATTTGAGTTGAGAACTTTGTGGGTATTATAGATTTATGTATTTCCTTTGAAATTTTATTCCTTCCTGGCTTTTAGTGGCCCCAAAGCGGTCAAAAAAGGACAGAGACAGAACGTGGGAATATGAAGAAAAAGAACGGAGGGGTTCTGGAGATCACCGGCGGAGTGACAGTCGGAGAAGTTCAGGCAGTCGATACAGAGAATGTAGCCCTGTGGACTCGGATGAAGATTCCCCCCCTCCCAGCCTGAGTGACCGTAAGTGACCAGTTAGACGTGTTAACATTTATTATGTTGGTAATGTTGGCAGTTTTGTTGCTCAAATGAGTTGAAGGGTGGAAATCGAATAACTCTGACCTCTGACATCCTTCAAAACCAGTCGCCAGAAAGTTGAAGAAGAAGGAAAAGCAGAAAAAGAGGAAAGCCTACGAACCCAAACTGACTCAGGATGGTATGTTCGTAGTTTGTAATCAACTATGATCTATCTGAGATGCTAAGATCTTTAGTAATCCACCTTGTGCTTCTCAGAAATGATGGACTCCTCCACATTTAAGAGATTTTCCACCAGTGTTGACAACATTCTTGAAAACCTTGAAGAAGTGGACTTGACATCATTAGGTAAATGTGCAAATATGGAGAAATTATTACATTTGACATTGAAAGTTTAAATTATTTGAGATTTCGTTGTACTGGAATGCTTCTGCAAGTTGGACAGTAATTGATTTAATGAACTTTTCTGCGGCGGCAGATGATGATGAGATTCCTGAGGAACTGCTGCTCGGAAAACACCAGCTCTCGGAGTTAAGCAGTGAATCAGCCAAAATAAAGGCCATGGGCATCATGCATAAGGTTGGTACAGGATTACTCTGTCAACAGGAGAGACTGAGACCAGTATTAAGAAACAGGAGACATCATAAATACCAAAGCGGGTTTTTGTTTACCTCATCTTTTAATGCTAGCTACTTTTATCCTCAGATTCCATCTGATAAAATGGTGAAAGTCCAGAGTATTTTGGAAAAAAACATTCAGGATGGTTCAAAGCTCTCCACCCTCATGAATCATGTAAGTATCACTGTAGTTTCTATTGGCAGAATGGCTTTGCCATCAAATCTCGCTGACGGCTTCCCTGTCTTTGTGATTTCAGGACAACGACAGGGACGACGAGGAGCGTTTGTGGCGTGACCTCATCATGGAACGTGTCACGAAATCTGCTGATGCTTGTCTGACGGCTCTTAACATCATGACCTCAGCACGAATGCCGAAGGCCGTTTACATTGAGGATGTTATTGAGAGGGTCGTGCAGTACACCAAGTTTCATCTACAGAACACGCTGTACCCACAGTATGACCCCGTCTACAGAGTGAAACCTCACGGCGGTCAGTATTGCACCTTGACACAGTGTCCTAACCTACAATATCCTTTCAATTCCATGCTAACTTATCCTTATCAGGCAGGGCCACAAAGTATTGTACAACAAGACATCTTGTCTGTTGCTTTGTTTATATTTTTTTATCCCGTCAAGTTGTGTAGTCCCACCAACCTTGAAAATTCTTTGGTAAAAATCTGTTTCCTTTAAATATGTTCTGGAAAAATTTATTTTGAAAGGTTCCTTTTTTTTCTTGTCCAGTGTATACCGCCTCAAGCTCTTGCAGTGCTGTTTGGCGCGATGCGACAACTGTTGTGTCCGGTGTAGATAGTGTTAGCATCTCAACTAGGGTCCAAAATGAACACTCGTCAAGCGCCAAATTAAAGAAATTAAGACAGCCATCAATATTATTATTGTAATTTTACTGTTGTTCTGTAAAATAAAATGATTAGGGGCCAACCGCAGAAGGTGGGTAGGCACCTATTGTATTCATTAGTGTTCTTCTATTCTTCCTCCTCCTCCTTCCGCTCTTAATGCCAAGTTTACACTACAGGATTTTAAGACCGATTTGCAAGTTAACGAGCTCGCCGACAGGTCGGGCTGTGATCGGGGGAAAATCAGCGAGTGATCGGCGCTCACCAATCTTTATGTGTGAACTACTCAACAACGCATCAAAGAGGCTCGCTGACACGTCGCCGACA
This sequence comes from Hypophthalmichthys nobilis, assembly GCA_037950665.1. Classification (NCBI taxonomy): domain Eukaryota; kingdom Metazoa; phylum Chordata; class Actinopteri; order Cypriniformes; family Xenocyprididae; genus Hypophthalmichthys; species Hypophthalmichthys nobilis. Next base: position 8,538,126 of record CM075476.1, read on the forward strand.
CCTCGCAGACACCAGACAAATATCTAGCATGCTAAATATCTGGAGCTGTCGGCCGAATCGATATCCTGTGGTTGATTGACAGCACTAATTTATATTAAATAAATATTTATATTGGAATAATTATAACAATAAAATATGATAATACCAATTATTATTATTATTATTATTATTATTATCATTGTATAGTCATATTTAATGGGGGGAAATTAGGTTTTTCTTCTTTTTTTTGTCCTTAGCTGATCACATGCCTGGTCATGATAACAATTTCCCAACTTATAGCATATCTGTTCTTGCTCCATTTCAGGTGGAACACTAAGTTCAAAAGCCAAGCGAGCAAAGTGCTCAACGCACAAGCAGAGAGTTACTGTCATGCTCTACAACAAAGTTTGTGATGTTATCAGTAACCTGTCTGAACTCCTGGAGATTCAGTTGTTGACTGACACGACCATCCTTCAGGTGAGAGTCTGATTCCTGACTGCTGCTTCTTCTGGGTAACATCCTCTTGTTCTGTCCCAAATGCTGCCCTCAACCCATGCATTTAAAAAAAGAAAAGTTGTTTCAGAGGTGGAGCAAGTTATTACATTTTCACAAGATATTACGAAGACTAACATTTCATGCACCAATGAATTGAGCAGAATAAGACCAGAAAGATGCATTTAGAATATAATTGTAGTCAGTTTTAATTTCACGCTGACTCCAAAATCAGCTTTTCCATTAGCAAAATTATGAAATCCACACTTGTGTATCTCTTCATACAGATCTCCTCTCTGGGTATCACTCCATTCTTTGTTGAGAATGTGAGTGAACTGCAGCTTTGTGCCATTAAACTAGTGACGGCTGTAAGTACCAGTGCAGTTCAGATTTCTTTATGCTATGCTTTCCGGTGCTAACTGCGTCTAATACTGTTATGTTGTTCGATTCCCAGGTGTTCTCTAGATACGAGAAGCACAGGCAGCTGATCCTGGAAGAGATCTTTACCTCTCTGGCCAGACTGCCAACCAGCAAGAGAAACCTAAGAAATTTCAGGTATCTGCTGCAGTCCAGTCTACCAGTTTTCACTGGGCACGTTTTGAGCATGTGTTGACTATATTGTGTGTTCAGACTGAACAGCAGTGACGTGGATGGTGAGCCCATGTACATTCAGATGGTGACGGCGCTGGTTCTACAGCTCATTCAGTGTGTGGTCCATCTGCCTTCTGATAAGGACTCGGATGATGATAATGACAGAAAGGTAAGAATTACAGTTTCATCTTCAGATGTGTTGTGGCATTTTGATGTTGACTTTAGAACATGGCACTTTCTTTAATGGGGCCATATCATGGAAAAGAGGAGTTTTCCCTACTTTTTTTACATACACTGATGTTCAACACAACTTCTACAGTCCATCCAAAATGTTTTTTGAAAGCTATGCTGCAAAAATGATTCATTCATAATATGTCACAGTTATGATGTCATACTATTAGCACATCAGCATATGACCAAATGTTTGGATTCAGTACAATTTTTTCAAACAGTAATGTGAAATATTATAACAATTTGTGAAATATTATTACAATTAAAAAAAAAAACCCTGTCTTCTATTTTAATATATTTTAAAATGTAATTTATTTCTGTGGTGACATCTGAATTTTCAGCATCAGTCTTCTGATATGCTGATTTGCTGCTCAAGAAACATTTTGAAAACAGTTGTGCTGCTTTATTTTTTTGTCAAAGATGTGATACATATTTTTCAGAATTCTTTAAAATAAAGTTCAAAAGAACAGCATTAAGAAAGTTTTGTATCAAAAAGTCTATCACTTTTGATCAATTTCATGCATCCTTGCTAAATAAAAGTACAAATTTCTGACTCCATTTGTTTTAGACAATCATAGCAGAGGTAGTCTACATATTTAATGTTGTAATTTTATATTGACTGAGGTATAAAAGTTACAGTAGCAAGAAAAGTCTGTTTAAGGGACAAGTTTTTGGGCATATTTTATTTTATGGTTTGTAATCTTGGCAAATAGCTAAATGCTGAAATAACTGTCACAATATGATATGTGATTGTGAGTCTCTTTAATAAGAAAGTTTGATATTTATACCTTTTTAGCCATATTTTAATCTGTTGTTACATTTATTTTTATTTTTTATTTTTTTTTCAGGTTGATCAGGATGTACTAATCACAAACTCGTATGAGACTGCAATGAGGACAGCACAAAACTTCCTCTCTGTTTTCCTCAAAAAGTAAGAAAATCCCGCTGACGTTATTCCAGCGACACACCTCAACCCATTTATACTGGGGAAAAATTAACTCAGTCATTTATATTTAAACAGTGTCCTTCTGGAATCAGTAAATATGTCTATTTGTCTACATACCGTGGCGTTAAGCTGAGTATGTACAGTCTCTCAGGAAACACCTGTTTTACTCTCATCTGACGCTTTTTAACCATCTCAGGGCAAACACCACCTGCATCTCCTAAATTATCATTGTTGTAGTTTTACGTCACAATTATTTGTACTCTGATCAATTGTTTTAAATTAATTAATTTATTTTGCTTTGAAATTCATTTAATTGTTTTAATTTTATTGTTTATTTGACAGGAACACTACTGAATAACATTACTGCACAGTTTCAAGCAGCTGATGCTCTGACAATAGCTACATAATTGAATTTTTCATGAAAAAACTTAAAGATTTTTTTTTTTTTTTTTTTTTTAAGGTGTGGTAGTAAGCAAGGTGAGGACGACTACAGGCCACTCTTTGAGAATTTTGTTCAGGATCTGCTGTCCACGGTGAATAAACCTGATTGGCCAGCTGCAGAGCTGCTGCTAAGCCTTCTGGGAAGACTGCTGGTGAGTTTCAGATTGATATTTCAGAGGTACAATGTGACAGGCTTTGATGATTGCAATTTGTCCAGTTGCATCAATTGAAAACTCACATGAAGTCCTGGTTCCCCTTGTTAGGTTCACCAGTTCAGTAATAAGCAGACGGAGATGGCTCTGAGAGTGGCCTCTTTGGATTATCTGGGCACAGTGGCCGCACGTCTTCGCAAAGATGCCGTCACCAGCAAAATGGACCAGCGTTCCATCAACCGCATCCTTGAAGAGGTAAACGGCAAAGTCCGCCCATCTGTTCATTACATGGATAAATCCCTCCTGGTCTGAATGAAACTGATGGCGTTTTGTGTTTTACAGACCTCAGGCAGTGATGAGATTCAGCAGTTGCAGAAGGCTTTGCTGAATTACCTTGACGCGAATGTGGAGACTGACCCGTCTCTATTGGTGAGAAAGTTTAGACATTATTGCAAGCTAAAAACCCCAACTAAAGCTCTATTCAGACTAGACTAGTTTTCTAAATGACGTTTAAGTTACGATTTTTATCACCCGACATCTGTGAGTTTATGTATCAATTCGGACAGGAATAACATCTCCGTGTATGTAACAGAGGTGGGAGTGTATGTTTTTTACATGTGGGCATTACAGAAAGTCATGTGCTGTGTTTGTGTGCATTATGTATGATGTCTTTTAATGAATTATTTATTGATATAATTTTAACTTATTATAAAAACCCTATTTAAATAAACTTCACATGAGTTTATAAAAGTGGCTGTTTATAATAAACCCACATAAGTGAGCAGAGAAATCTAGACTGGTATCTTACCTGACTCTGATATTAAAATGGGCAGTCTTAGCAGTTTTTTTAAATTTTATAATATTATTTTTTCATCTGATACCATCCATATTGAAATTAAATGAAAGCATGCGGAAGATTGGTGCGCAAAAGGTAGCTCAAGTACGTCAAAAAACACATGAAGAGAAGCGTTAGGATAGTACAACATCAGCAATCACAGACATTTGCATTCGGATGGGATTAGATTGAGTTAGCTGAAAAACAGTAGGTAATTTGCTCTAGAATTGTTAAAGAAGTCGTGTGAGAGAAACACAGACATGGTAGATTTGGACAGGATCAAAATCGCAAAGTATGCCTGTGAAACACAAATTTCTCTAATGTCCTCTGGGAAAACTAGTCCCTCTGGTGGTTTTAATGTTGTTGTGATGTCTTCATCTCCAACAGTTTGCACGGAAGTTCTACATCGCGCAGTGGTTCAGGGATACCAGCACTGAGACGGAGAAAGCCATGAAATCACAAAGCCAGAGGGACGACGATTCGTCAGATGGGGCGCACCACGCCAAGGATGTCGAGACCACTAGTGAGATCTTACAAAAAGCTGAAGCACGCAAGAAGTTCCTCCGGTCTGTTATCAAGACCACGGCATCAAAATTTAGCTCACTGAGGTACAAATGGCAGCTATTTTTACCACGACAGCAACTTTGTAAAAGAGGGCCTATTATGCTTTTTTACGTTTTCAACTTGCCGTTTGAGCATGAAAAAGGTCTGCAAAGTTACAAAGCACAAAGTCACTCCAAAGGGAGTTTTCTAGATCAATAAGCACTGTTTCTGAACTCACTGAAACACCTCGATTGTAGTCTTGAGTTTTCTTCTGGGAACGTACACGTCACTATATTCCTTATTTAAATAATTCCAAGGCAAACACAAAATAAAAGGAGCGGGTCCTGGTTGAGTTGCATTAGTAGTGAGTTGAAATTTGCGATTATGTTAAGGGGCGTGACATTTCCCAAACATGCTCGAAGCAGTTGACCAATCACAAAACACTGTTCCAGCTAACCATTCAAAGCACATTGTGCTGTTTGGAAGGCATGGCTTCATAGAGACAGGAACTAAACAGAGCGTTACTGACAGACTGGGAAGAGCGGTGTTGCAATAATGTAAAATATGTGTAAATTTTTTTTTTTTTTTTTTTTTTTTTTTTGAACATTCAAGCATGAAAAGCTTCTAGTAGACCCCAAAAACAATAATATGGCCACTTTAAATAGTCAGTTATTAAAAAAAAAAACTTGTTTGGAAGTGTTTTGAAACCTGCTATGCGTTTTTCTATAGAGTCAACTCGGATACTGTGGACTACGAGGACTCGTGTCTTATTGTGCGATATCTGGCCTCCATGAGGCCGTTTGCACAGAGCTTTGATATTTATCTCACACAGGTTAGAGGTCACCACATCTCTCAGTATTTCCCACTGTATTTGCATCTCAATAACACGTCTCCACATTTGTGTCTGTAGATCTTGAGAGTTCTTGGTGAAAGTGCCATAGCAGTGAGAACTAAAGCGATGAAGTGTCTTTCTGAAGTGGTTGCGGTGGATCCGAGCATTCTGGCGCGGGTGAGTGCAGTTTTTTTTTTTTTAAACTCTTGGAGAAATCTAAAGCTTTTTAATGTTCTCATGTGCATGTTTTTAATGCTCTCGTTTGCAGTCGGACATGCAGCGGGGAGTTCATGGCCGACTGATGGATAATTCCACCAGTGTGAGAGAGGCTGCGGTGGAGCTGCTGGGGCGCTTCGTTCTGAGTCGACCCCAGCTAACTGAACAGTATTACGACATGTTGATCGAGCGCATCCTGGTTTGTGCTTTTTCTTTGCACATATACACTTCAGTATTGTAGCATTTCAGAGACAATTTTTTTTTTTTGTATAATGACTGCAAAAATATTTGACTTTTGACCCTAACAGAGTTCCTTAATAGCTAGTTAATGCTAGTTTCTTTCTTCTCATATAATAAGATAATTTAAACTTAAATTATTTTTTCTTTATTTTTATTTTTCCTGTTATACAAGAAAAAAGTTTTTCTTTAGGAATTATTTCTACAGTAAAACAAAAACAATTAATATTAATATGATTGCAGTATTTTCTTTAGGAATTATTTCTACAGTAAAACAAAAACAATTAATATTAATATGATTACAGTATTTTCTAACAACTATATATAAATCAATATTTGAAATCAGCTTATTTATTTATTTATTTGTTTATTTATTTGGCAATAGTCATGAAATAAGCCACTTCAGGATGATACAAGACCCCTCCGCTTCACATCCATCACTCTGTCTGGGTTTATATAGCGATAATTACTGTTTTATTATTGTAAATTTATTACATAATGTTGTTTCCAGTTAACAATGTAGGCTGATTTGTGCTGGCAAATATGTTTTCTTTAGGACACTGGCATCAGTGTGAGGAAGAGGGTTATTAAAATCCTTCGAGACATCTGTCTGGAGCAGCCCACCTTCAACAAGATCACAGAGATGTGTGTAAAGATGATCAGGAGGGTCAATGACGAAGAAGGCATCAAGGTTTGTGATGTTTTTCTCTTTTAAAAAATTTATTTAGTTTTATTAAGTATATAAATGAAAAATATAGGGGCTTAAATACACAAAAATACATAATAAAAAAAAAAAATTCTATTTAGACCCCTAAATATTTATATTGTTTGTTTATCTTTTTATTTTATTATTGTGCTGGCCTATTAATAATAAATAAATATAAATAAATAAATATTATTTTATTTATTTATTTTTTCTCATTCAGAAATTGGTGAATGAGACATTTCAGAAGCTCTGGTTCACTCCTACACCTAATCATGATAAAGAGGCCATGACGCGCAAGATTCTCAACATCACGGATGTGGTAAGGATCTGCAGAGTGGGCTAAAAACCATCTGACCCCAAGATGTGTGCATTAATACATGAAGTTTAAGGTCACATTATGTCCCTCTGACATGAATCATTGTCTCTCAGGTCGCTGCCTGCAGGGATTCTGGTTACGACTGGTTCGAACAGCTGCTTCAGAATGTAAGTTGCCCATCTACAGTTCGTTGACAATTTTGATTTATGTTTTGACCATTTTGCATTGTTAGTTCATTTAGAGGTTCTCAAAGATCTGGAGGTGCGTTCACAGCGCCATGTCGTAATTACTGTAACATTTCTGAACTGTAAGAAGGTGTGTTCCACTAGAAGAGGCACTGTGTAGACCGATCGGTGTATTTAAATCAAAGTACTGCAAGAGCAATTCAGAGCATACAAAACTTTATTTACTGTAATTATGACATGCTGTGAACGCAGCATGGGATTGTAACTGGAAAGGTTGTAGGTTTGAACCTCAAAAAAGGGGTGATACATAAGCAAAATACGAAATCCATTCTGTTCCTCCACTTTTCCAAGTAGGAAGTTGTAAATTCTGACTTTCGGAGTTGAATTAAATGCAGCATTAAGCTGCAGTGCCTTGTCACTTTCAGACCAAGCAGTTTTCTGTTGGTCAGTGCAGCGAATTTGTGTGACCAACTTAAACATGAACTAAATCTGCTTGGGGAACTTTCTTCCTCACAAAAAAGCCCCGGCGTGCAGATTGAAAATGAAATGACTAGATTTCGCCCACAAAATTTCACAGAGCATCTATAAATGTGACTGCAGTTTTAGTTTTTTACTGAAATCTCTGTACTTTTTTGAATAAAAATGATATCCTAACCCTTGTTGTAACCTTATATCATCACAGTTGCTGAAGTCAGAGGAGGACGCCTCGTACAAACCGGCCAGGAAGGCTTGTGTTCAGCTGGTGGACAGTCTTGTAGAGCATATTCTGAAATACGAGGAGTCACTATCTGGTAAGGCCTGTATTAAATTATGAAGCAAAGGATTTACCTCACTTGAACTTTTGTTGAGTTGTTGTCCTTGTTTTGCAGACTGTGAGAATAAGGGGTTGACATCCAGTCGCTTAGTGGCTTGTATTACCACGCTGTACCTGTTTAGCAAGATCCGACCCCAGCTGATGGTAAAACACGCCATGACCATGCAGCCATACCTGACCACAAAGTGTAATGTGAGTATGCTGTAGAGAAACTCAGGATGTATTGCAATAAGTGGTGTCGTGCTGCCATCTAGGGGCCAGAGAGTGAAGGTGCTTATTGTGTCTCTACAGACTCAGAGTGATTTTATGGTGATCTGTAATGTGGCTAAAATCCTGGAGCTTGTCGTTCCTTTGATGGATCATCCGAGTGAAAGCTTTCTCACGACCATGGAAGAAGACCTGATGAAACTCATCATCAAATACGGCATGACGGTCAGTTGAAGTGAGAGTATCAGCAGCTCTCATGTCTAGCATTTTGTACGGCAACAGCTTCACAATGCCATCTCATTTGTTTTCCGCAGGTTGTGCAGCACTGTGTGAGTTGTCTCGGTGCAGTCGTCAATAAGGTCACCCATAACTTCAAGTTTGTGTGGTCTTGTTTCAACCGATACTATGGTGAGTACATTTCAAAACCTGTCAGGATCGTTTTGTTCTGTGATATTGAGTATTAATCACTCAAATTCTTCTTCTTCCATGTGAAGGAGCACTAAACAAGCTGAAGTTGCAGCATCAGGAAGACCCAAACAGCACCGTACTGGCCTCTAATAAACCTGCACTGCTGCGTTCACTCTTCACTGTGGGGGCCCTGTGCCGACACTTTGACTTTGACCAAGAGGAATTCAAAGGCAGTAATAAGGTTAGATCCTAAGTCACAGGACATGATTTCTGGTTTATAAAAGTCTTGAATCCCAGGAAACAGTTTTATGCGTTAATAAAAGTAGTAAACCATTTATAATAGATTATAATGGACTGTGCAGTCAAATCAAAATGTTTATTTGTTTTTTAGATCAAGGAATCCTTTTGTATTTCAGTTAATCTCACAAAACATGTCAAGAGTTTTCTTCATCCTAAAATGTATTTAAAACAAAAAAACAAGTCTTATGAATTCCCAAAATCAAAATAAATAAATTCTGTATAATTATTTATAAATGCAAACAAATAAATTTTATTGTAGTAATTTAAATATATATTATAATTGCTATTATTATTATTATTATGTTTATTTATTTATTTAAATGATTTCAATCATATTTCATTTAAAATTGTTTGAGTAATTTTATTATATTCAAGGATGGGTCTTATTAATCCCAAAATCAAAATAAATAAATTCTATATTATTAATTTAAATATATATTATAATTATAATTATTAATTTTTTTTTTTTTTGTATTCATTTATTTAAATGATTTCAATCATATTTCATTTAAAAATATTTAAGCAATTTCATTATTCAAGGATGGGTCTTATTAATCCCAAAATCTAAATAAATTCTGTTGAGTTTATTATGAATTAGAGTTACAGCGTTATTTATTAATTTTTTGTTTAAACCAATTATCAGTTTATTTTTAATGTGAAAAATGTTAATGTGAAAAAGCTGGTAAATGTACGTTTATATACATAATTGCTGCTTCTAATCCTGATTTAAATCATTTTAAAAACAACTATAACAAGCACTGTATTAAAGAGATTGGAATCTAATGAGAATCACCATTGACAGTAATGAGAATCATTTTTTTAAAATAATATATAAAAAAAGAAACGTCCAGACGCATTATGATAATGAGAATTATAGCTAAAATGTGCTTAATTGACCACTTAATGGTCCTAAAGTATGTTTCATTTTCAATCAAATATAACCTGGACATGTTTTCATGAGATTCACTCTTTTACCTGTGTGGTTAATGGTCTTCCTCTCTTTTAGGTGGTCATAAAGGACAAAGTGCTGGAGCTGCTGCTGTATTTCACTAAGAACGAGGATGAGGAGGTGCAGACAAAAGCCATCATTGGTCTAGGTAAATATTTGCTCTCCATAATCACTGAATTTCATTTGAAATCATTTGAAATTTCTTTGACTGCACTCACGGTGAACATAACTGATCTGTTGGATCTCCAGGGTTCCTGTTCATCCAGCACCCAGGCCTAATGTTTGCTTCAGATGTGAAAAACCTCTACAACTGCCTCCTGGCTGACAGGAAAACGTCGGTGAATCTGAAGATCCAGGTGCTAAAGAACCTGCAGACTTACTTGCAGGAGGAGGACTCACGCATGCAGGAAGCCGACAGGGAGTGTGAGTGTTGCTTATAAAGGACATTCAACTTGGAAGTAGCTAGCCAATTAGCTGTTCTCATTCTACTTCTTTGGACCTTGCAGGGAAGAAGATGTCTAAGCAGGAGGACTTGAAGGAGATGGGTGACATCTCTTCTGGCATGAGCAGTTCTATCATGCAGCTCTACCTCAAGCAGGTGCTAGAGAGCTTTTTCCACACGCAATCCAGCGTGCGGCACTTTGCCCTCAATGTAATCGCCCTGACGCTCAACCAAGGCCTCATTCATCCCGTACAGGTACGTATCCACTGCGCAAACTCTCCCAAAACCAGTCTGAAAGTGTCTTTAGTTTAATTTTGTTGTATCCTCCTCCATCAGTGTGTTCCATATCTTATCGCCATGGGAACGGACTCGGAACCCACAATGAGGAATAAAGCTGATCAACAGCTGGTGGAAATTGATAAGAAATACACGGGATTCATTCATGTAAGTGGATTTGAGCAACTAATGTACTTTTGTCATGTGAATAATCCACAGCTAGCTGTGCTTTAAATGATTTAATGCACGACTTGGAGGCGAAGAACCACCCTACACAAAGCGGATTTTTTTTAATGCACAGCTAGCCATGAATCTTTTGAATGAAATAGCCTATTGAGAGAGAGAGAGAGAGAGAGAGAGAGAGAATGTTCGTTTGAATTACCTGCATCTGTGCAGCAACTCTTTACTAGCAATGAAGCTGTGAGTTTAATTACTTCAAAAACAGCAATGTTACAGCCTCTTTGCTGAGGTATATAAAGGAGTGATTCAGTAACGAAGCTAATTTGTTAAACAAAGTTTCTGTGCTCCTTTTTTTGTGTTGTACTATATCTTTAAACATTCGTTCTAATGTTCATTCATGTTTATTTCGTGTTTATTTTGTGTTATAACTAGAAGTACTAGTAGTAAAGCGGAAGAGTTGATCATTTTACGTGCCGGTTAAACTAAAGCGCTACAGCGATCTGTCATGCCACTTTTAAGAGCGCCAAAACGATATTTATTGTTTGAATTTCATAATACAATGGACAGAATTTGAATTCTGAGACTTTGTTTCATATCAAAAGTAACAAAGCATCATGTTCCATTCATTTATTAACTGAAAACAGAATAGACTGAAAGATCAATTCTTGGGATTTAAGAATCAATATCGGTTCATAAAACTGAGAATTGATTAAAATCGAGAAATCAATATTTTTTTACCCAGCCCTACTAAAATAACACTGGGCATATGTGCTATCCAAACAGATGAAGGCTGTGGCGGGGATGAAGATGTCCTATCAGGTTCAGCAAGCCATTGTAGGTTCAAAGGACACTGTAATCAGGGGTTTCCGACAGGATGAGATCAACACGGCTCTTTGCTCCCACCTCTACACCATGGTGCGTGGAAACAGGCAACACCGCAGGGCTTTCCTCATCTCGCTGCTCAACCTGTTTGATGACAATGCGGTTAGTGACCTTTTTTGCATCATATGTTTCTCTATTGTTTGTTTTCTTTTGTAATATGATCTGTAACTACAGTTAATGCTTCCCTATAGCGGTTAGCCTTATTGAGTGGTGTGTGTTTCGGAGGCCTTTAATAATGCTATTTTGTTTTCTTCCCATGCAGAAGTCGGATGTGAACATGCTGTTGTTTATCGCAGACAATCTCGCCTGTTTCCCATATCAGAGTCAGGAAGAACCGCTGTTCATTATGCACCATGTAGACATCACACTGTCTGTGTCCGGCAGCAACCTGCTGCAGTCTTTCAAAGAGGCGAGTTGCTTTCTGAACCACTCAATCTGTTGAATTTCTATGCTTTTACCTTAACTCTCTCATATTGGATAGATATAAAATTATTATGGCATGAAACGTAGGGCTGGTTTAAACACTTGTATTCTTATTCCTATAATCCTATTCCTATTCCTGCCAACTTATGTCGAGATCACGAGAAAACAAAGAAAAATAATAATAACCATATTTTCATGGTTAATGCTAGAAAATTATTTTAAAAAGATTTCTAAAATACAGTTTCACAAAAACATTTTATAACTATTATGATAGTTATAGTTTTTGTTAATAACAACAGATATTTTAAAGTGTATTTAGATTTTGGTAAGAGGGTTGCATCTTCTTTCACTCTGACTTAATTTTCTTGCCCTATTTTTTTGTACCTTTTTTCGTGAGGGCTGAACATTTTCTAAAAAAACTTGCCTTGTATTACAGTCCTTGCTGAAAGAGCCAAGACCACAGGAAAAGAAGAAAAAAAAGAGAGGGAAAAAATATGGCTCTGAGGAAGAGGATGAGAGTAGCAGGGAAAGCAGCAGTAATAGCGATAGCAGTGATGACGATGTCATCCGTCGGCCCAAGAAACCCAGGCGAGCTGCTGCAGTGAACTCCGACTCTGATTCAGACCTCGACATAGAGGATGTGGACAAGGTGATGCTGCGTCTCCCTGACAACCCCAATCCCTTATTGGACTTTGCCAATGCCTCTCAGGGCATCCTGCTGCTCCTGATGCTCAAGCAGCACCTTAAGAACCTCTACGGCTTCTCTGACAGGTAAGCTTTAACCCCTAGTCCAAATGCATTCTGGTCTGGAAATAACTAACTGTAATATGTTAATGGCCACTGGCTTCATAACAAATGCTTTTTTGCTCTTCCTGCAGTAAAATTCTGAAGTACTCGCCTACAGAATCTGCAAAAGTTTATGACAAGGCTGTAAACAGGAAGGCCAATGTGCACTTCAACCCACGGCAGACATTAGACTACCTGACCAACAGCCTGTCTAATGCAGATCTTACTTATGATGTCAAGAGGAGAGTCGTCAGACAGTATTTAGATGTAAACATTCTGATTTTCCTCTCTTGATTTGTATTTTTGCCTCAGATTTAGGTGCTGTTTAGGTGCATCTAAATGATTATAATGTATTATATTATATTTTATTTTATTTATTTATTTGCTCTAAAGTGACTTAAAATTAAATTTAAATGTTTTTTTTTTTCAGTCAAATAATCAAGGCTTGTTTTCATTAGAATAAAAGGAAGAATGATTTAATAAGTTAATATATGCATAATACGAAAATGTCTTGATATGCTTTTATATATATTAGTATAACAATTTACAAACATTTAAAACTAGTCTTGATATTAACTAAAACTATTAAGTCATTTTTTTAAATTGAAATAAAGTTGAAATAAAATATATTCTATGAAATATTAGATAAAAAACTTACATAAATGAATTATTAAATGAATATTAAAAATGTTTCTTGACATCTAAATGAAAAAAATAAGGTTAAGGACTATTATTAAAAAAAAAAACTAAACAAAATGAGAAGTACATAAAAAAACATCCAATTCAAAATATAAATAAATGCTATAATACTAAATAATATTAAAATAACACTGTTTGCAACATTTTAATATATAGTATTACGTTTTTTTAGTAATTAAATTTTTTAGTAATGACACAAACAGCTCATTGAATTTTGTTTTATTAAAAATGGACAGTTTGAACTGATTCACAACAATGAATCGAACTTACCATCTCGAACTGGTTTGCTCTCCAGTTTAAGGTACTGATGGAACACTTGGACCCGGATGAGGAAGATGAGGAGGGGGAGGCTTCAGCCAGTACCCACGCAAGAAATAAAGCCATCACTGCTCTACTAGGAGGCTCCAGCCCCAAGAATAATGCTGCTGACTCGTACGATGACGACAGTGATGCAGACGAAAAGGCTCCTGGGGTAAGAGAACTTTTTTATTTGACTGCTGATGTCTTGCATCTCAGAGTTACCGTCACTTTAAAACGCCATTTGTTTGTTCTCTTCTAGTCGTCACGGAAATCCAGGAGAAGCGGAGATTCCGCAGAGGCATCAGGTCACATGAACGCAACGGTAGAAGCCAAGGACGTCATCGCTATCTGCTGCCCCAAGTATAAGGACCGGCCGCAGATAGCACGTGTTATTCAGAAGACAAGCACAGGCTACAGCATTCGCTGGATGGCCGGATCGTACTCTGGTACCTGGGCGGAAGCCAAGAAACGTGACGGACGTAAACTGGTGCCTTGGGTGGACACTATAAAGGAGTCTGACATTATTTACAAGAAAATTGCCTTGACGAGCGCACACAAACTGACCAACAAAGTAGTGCAGACTTTACGTTCACTGTACGCAGCCAAGGAAGGAACTTCCAGCTAATTAAATCTGTAATAACTCTCGAACTGTTACACCCAACAGACTCTCAGCAGCCAAACTTCATCAGGATTCAACGTTTTGTAAACTTAAGTTGGAGAGAAAAGTACTACAGACTCACAGGTTTTAAGATCCAGCGCAGAACTGGTCGAATTGCGGAACGACGATTTTAAAAGTGTGGTCTGTTTGGAAAATGTAGATGTGAATCCTGTACATCTTTAAGTTAAACGGAAGCGAAAGAAATGGAGCTCCTTCGCTGTTCTGCAGCAACTTGGTTGTTTGAATAATTTTTTCCCCCTCCACTGTATCATAGTTTAACACAAAACAGAAACAAAAAATGTTTATATCTCTGACAAAAAAAAATCTGTTTAAAGAAATAAACCTAAAGTGAATGTTGGAAATTAGTCTGTTGATGTTCTTAATAAAGTGACCTTGGAGTTTAACCTAGCGCCGGATGGATTTCTTTAGCTTAGCTCAGTTTCCAGGGAAATAAACTTTTAAACATCTCCTCTGCTTTATGTTTTACTTCTTTTGTGCTGTAAAATGGAGTCTCCTGGAAATAATTTATTCAGTTAAAGCAGAGCATGCAGTATCTGTTGCCGACATGGAAGGGAGGTTTTTTTTTTTTGTAAATGTAGATTTTGATGTATTGGGTCAGGGTTTGGGTCTCTACACCCCACAGCGGGACAAGGGACCCCCAGCATGTGTGGAGGAGCAAATACTGCAATAAATTTTTTACTTCTCTTTGTTACTTGTCTTGTTTGCATTTGACTTTGATTTTTACATCTTCAGAATTATTAAGACAGTTGTTTTTTGAAATCATAAAACATACATTACGTTCACATTTCGCAGTTTGTGCTGTTGGCTTGGCTGTGCATTTTATTAATGTTTAACACAATTTAACTTACTGTTTAAGATTCATCATAGATATCGGCATACGATATACACTACTGTTCAAAAGTTTAGGGTCGGTACATTTTTTTTTTTTTTTACGTTTTTGAGAAGACTCTTATGCTCAGAAAGGCTGTTTTTTTTAACAAAAATACAGTAAAAAGTATTGTGCAAAATTACAATTTAAACAACTCTTTTCTATTTAAATATAATTTAAAATGTAATTTATTACTGTGACCAAAGCTGACTTTTCAGCATCATTACTCCAGTCTTCAGTGTCATAATCCTTCAGAAATCATAATAATAGGATGATTTGCTGCTTAAGAAACATTATCAGTGACAAAAACAGTTGTGCTTTTGTAACTATGTCTTTACTGTCACGTTTGATCAATTCAATGCTTATTTGCTGAATAAAAGTATTAATTTTTTTTTTTTTTAAGTGTACTGCTCCCAAACTTTGAACGGTAATGTATCTACTTATTGATAATTTAATAAGAAACTGAGTTTACCCAAAGGTGAACTTTTTTCTTTTTTTAGGTTAAGATACATTTACATTAAAACATGGTTTAGATGTCTTGATCTCACCAACTGGAATTGCTTTTTTCTGAGTAGAAACCAGGGTAAATAATATAAACATTAAAAAAACAAAACATTACTATAACATTTGTTTTATACACTGTCTCTGTTTGGATTTTAATAGGCAAATACTTAAGAGTCTATGGATGGATCATTATTACAGTGATTATTATTTTCTAGCATGTTATATTTTTGGCAACGGTTCTTTTAACCCTTAATTTTATTGAAAGTCTTTGGGATGTGCTGGAGGAGACTTTACAGAGTGCTCACCTCTTGCATTGTCAATACAAGATCTTGACCAAAAAATGATGCAATAAATGTTGTGATGTTATTTCCATCAACAACCTTTCCTACATGGTTGTTTAAGAAATGAAAAGCTACACACTCCATCTTTAAGGGTTAAAAGAACCGTTGCCAAACATATAACATACTAGAAACATAATAATCACTGTAATAATGATCCATTCATAGATTCTTAAGTATTTGCCTATTAAAATCCAAACAGTGACTTTTTTTTTTGGCCGGGCAGTGTATTTTACTGAAAAAGTTGGTCAATCAGTTCAAGCTGTTGTGGTTAATCAGGTCACAAACAGTTGACTTGTCACAACTGTCTTGTAATTTGTTCAACCACCTAAACCAGCTGGAGCTGGAACAGCTTGAAATTGTGCAAAACCTGCATCATCAATGTCTGCATTGAGTAAGTGGAAATTTTGGGGGATTTTTTTAATGGCTAACGTAAAACTGACACTGTAAGTTAAAACTATCAATATACTTGTTTGGAGGATCATATAGACTACATGTATACAAGTATACATAACGAGTTTGCTGTTTATAAGTTCATGTTTCAGCCTGGCCAAACTGGTGTTCAGCTGGATATTCCAGCCTAAAACGCTCCCAGACCTCTCTACAACCATCCACAGATCAGCCTGATAGTCTGCAAAGCATCTTAGACTGGCTTAAACTGGGTTATTTCTCCCCTGCAGGGGAATGACTTCATCATTCCGAAGGGAACATTTTTGTCTTCCCTCAGGGAAACGCTATTGCACTACTGAAGAGTAAACTGACCTAAGAGACAAATAGGAAAGATGTTCTAAATCACTAAATCCACCATGATTTAAAACTGTTTGCTGTTTAAAAAGAGGACGACTGGGTATGGAGCACTTAACCCCGCTATATATCACTATTACGTGTGATAAAACTCAAACTTTCCCGTCATAATGTTGAACCGCTCCGTACTGAACTATGAGTCAGTGACTCAAGTAGATTCATAAACCAGCTCCACACCCACCAAACCAACCAAAGCTAAGGGCGATCCATGAGCTGGACGATCACTTGGGTCTGTCCTCAAGAAGTTAAAAAAGAAATAACATGCAGAAAAACATCACTTCGCGGTTTGTTATGGACGTTATTGAGCTAGAGTCGTTTATAAACAGCCCTCCTCATGGATTCACTGCCGAGCGCCGCGCGGGCTGCACACTCGTGAAGTGGGACCAGGAGAACAGCTGCGTGTTCATCGATGAAATCCAGTCTAGCAAGGGAAAAGTGATTTTCTGTAATTCTCCAGGAAGGTAAATGGATTTAAATAACGTCATATGAGGACATGTTTAAATATAACGTGCTTTTTGTAACTCTTCATGGCCATTTTAGGGAAATCACAGTACGTACTTTGGGAGAGTACACAGATTTGAGACGACAACTAACCTCAAAGACAATATACATACTGGTGTGTGCATGCAGCAATACTAAGGTCGAAGAAAAGACAAACAGAGAAGTTCCAGGTATATATGATTTATTATTACTACTGTTATTTCACACAATGGAAGTATTTGACCCGCTTCTGTAACTCAAACATTACCTTAAAAAAAAACCCACGAAAATTTAATTAAGGGTTTCTATCTTCAACTCCACCAACCCGTATATGGGTTTGAAAACCACATTATAATGTTTACACATACATTTTAAAGACTTCCCTATATGGTATCACCCAATATTTGGTATCATTTGAAAGCACAGAATCTAAACTTTACAGAGAATACCATATGATACATAAAGCAGTAAAATTACTTATGCATTGGTCCCAGTTACGAATTTTCGCGAAACAATTGCGAAGAAAAATTTCTACGAAAATGTATTTTATATATTTTTCACAAAACAGTCAAGTCATATATCACAAGAAAGCTCTCACTCTAAGGAATTTGCCCATGTAGTTTATTTCATTGTGTGACAATCATAGTTCAAAGAATCGCGCAGTGAAATATGATCACTCTGAGAAAAAAGACAAGCGTCACATTCCAACTTCGATGACAGCTTCAATCAGCCACAAACAGCTACAAATAGACAACATATACTATAATATTTATCACTTTCAGCAGTGTTTTACGTAAAATGACACTGGGATATTGCATTTATACCACTGTATATGGGTATAGAAAGACTTTACATTTGTGTAGGCGGAAATTACATAAAGCGGAAATTACATAAAAAAAGTAATATTCCTCCCTTCAGGTGCATTTGAATAACTCTTGCATACAACATGATAGAGACAAAATTCTTTTTTTCCAGTGTTAGCTGAAATCTAGAGGAAACAACCAGAACTGTCTGCAGGGTGCTCAGGGACCGAGTTATACACTTTCAAAAAATAATTTATAACAAAAAAATCTAAAAGCGCCTCTTTTTTAGGGGATTTATTAAGCACAGACAACATATACTATCATTTTTATCACTTTCAGCAGTGTTTTATGTTACTAATGTTTATGTTAAATTTGTATTTAGAGCACTATATGTGGGTACGGGAAGCTTTTCAATATGGGTAGGCCAAATCCAGGCGAAAATTCCCAAAATGGTTCCGAAGCATAAGAGGTTATGTACTTGAAACAGTGATATTTATGGTCTCATTGATATTAACAATCATTAAAGTGGTAAAATGACTCAGTCAACAGGAAATGCAAGAGATATATGTTGAATATATGAAATCATCATTAAACTCTGACACAGTAGCATACTGTATTTGCAAAGTCAAATGCCTCACCCTTATTTTGTCTATAGCTCTCGGATATTACGTGGTGGCGATCAATGGCAGTCATCCAATGATCAGATGGGAGATGAAGAGAGGTTTAGACCTGACTATTTCATCTGTTGCTGGAGAGAGCTATACAGTTGATGTGAGTTCCTCTGTGGAGGAGACTTGTTTTCAATGGTTTATGATGTACAAGTTTAGTGTTATTTTTCTGGCAAGGTAAAAAAAATACTGAAAAGTGAATGCTTTTTTTGTTAAGGTTGATGTTAGTGCTGCACTACAGGGATGGGTCGGTGAGAACTTTCAAATCCTTGTTGATGCAGAAAAGGTGAAACCCACTTGGAAAGACACACACTTTACCATCAAGTACCGTTCTGACGCCCTTTTTGACTTTCCCTACTGGTTTGGTTTCAGCAAACGACAGTTCAAGGTTTGTTTTAATAATTCAGCAGGCCTCTCTGATGGGTATGTAGTGTTGAGAGTATGACTGGAAATTTTATTTTGCAGATCTCTTATCATGGGAGATGAGGTCACCCAAAATGTTGTGTGAAAGCAAATATCTACTGAGAACTTCAGTCTATGGAATTGAAACCCACAGATAATGGAGACCATGAGAGCTACAGAACTCATTAAAGCACCTTAAAGGACTGTTTTACTGTAAATAAAACTTTATTTTGCTCATGTTAGCAATAATACATAAGATCATAAAGAAATGGAGATCATAGGATTTTAATCTTAATTTTAATTCTGTTGAAGCAGAAAGGTCAATTTCATAAATCCTCACAAACTCATGGTAGTTACAGTACAGGTTACTTTATGCAAAAGTGCCCAAACAGTAGGTACATTCATTGCTTTAAATGGGTCATATCATGAGGCAACAAACTGCCCTTTATCTTTTGGGAAAACAAGCTGGATAATTCTGCAACTTTCTGATGTCACACAGAGTAAAACGTCGCATTACCCTCCAAGTTCACACATTTCTTGTGCTGTTTCTGGCTGTGTTTAGCACCAGCTGCTCTGCACATACTTCCAGAGTATTGTTAGAAACTTGTGCAAAGGACCCTGGTCATTTCAGTCTAATCTTGACACATTTCAGCATTGATTATTTTATAATCCTGTCATGCAATGCAGACTTTGCAAAGAGGATGTTGATTTTGCTGAAATATATATTTGACACAACAGGAAAGCTGCAATCCTGTGCACGAACAGATTGTGGTACTTTTAAAGACACAAATGCAAAAACTGACCATTTTAAATCACTTGACATTTGATATTCAACAGTGCTTTGCATCTGCCTGCACTGACACCATTTTCTTTAAGAACTGCTGTGCAGCCAAAGTCATATAACAGTTATCACTATAAAGCTGCTTTGACACAATCTGCTATATAAATAAAAGTGACTTGACTTGACTTGACTAAATTTCAGAGAGAGAGAGAGAGAGAGGTGTGAAAATGGTCATGAAAAACTAAAATAAACTAAACTAACCTTGTAAGTTGACCTCAGGGGGAAAAAAACTAAACCATTATATGACTCCTTTAAAACATTTAATCAAATACCTTATGCTGGGATAGTACTAGTAAAATCAGCCTTTTGTGTTGATTTGTAAATGTATATAACATTATGCAATTAAATGTTTTTGTGACTATCAATGTGATCAATGCTTTACTTTTTCCTTGCCACATCCTCTGACTAAGTGATAAACCATTAACTGAAAGAGTTTATCTACGCCGATGTGTTTGCACTCTACTGTTTTATCTCAGAGAGAGTTAAATCTGTCTTGCACAGTTCAGGGCAAGAGCAGAAGGGTTGACGCTGCTTTGGTGATAGTCTGAATGTATTCTTTGTAGTCACTGCCGCCATAGGTGAGCATCAGGTGATTCATGATTCCCACAATGCACATGAGTGACAGGAAAAAGAGAATTCGTTTCCCGAACAGGAAGCCAGGAATGCTGTCAGACATAGAAGAAGAATATCTGTCAAGAAATCTGGTTTGTGAAAATACGGTTGGGTTACAAAATTTGGTGAACGGACATGTTTGTATAAAGCAATATCCAGGGTTAAAACTGTACTGACACAGTGATCTTATTAATGCAACTTCAGCACAAGAAAAAAATGTTTTTGATGTCCAAAATGATTTATTTGTTCACAGTTATGGATTTTTAAGTTTTGAAATCTTACCTCTGGCAAGTCTGCCCCATGTAGCCAACAAAGTACTTCTGCCGGACCACAAGGTAGAGAATGCCTGCAAAGGCAGCTGGAGCTGTAACAAAAATGGTTTATTGTTAGAAAATGTCTTCGAAAATGTTCTTATTATAGTTATATGGACTACCCAGCTAACAGGGAACATTCTCAAAACTTCAGATAACGTTCTGGAATGGTTCTCTCAAAGTTATAAAAAAACATTCTTCCAGTAACTTTAACAGAACTTTCTTTCAAAGTTATCTGGTATTTAATAATGTTTTCAAAACATTAGCACAACATTTATACATCATTCATGGATTTATTTCCCCTGAAAATCTTTAGTTGGACGTTCATCTAATGTTTTTTTTAAATGTTACACTTGTTTCTTTTAAATCTTGTCTGAACATTATTAAACGTTCCCATAATGTTTGCAAAATGTTACGTTGACAACTAAAAAAAAAACACTTTAAAACCATTAAAAACTGAACGTTATAAACGTTCAGAGAACATTAAAAAATAACGTTTTTATAACTTAATAGGAACTTTAGTAAAACATTTTTATATTAAATATATTTTTGTTAGCTGGCTAATTCCCAAGAAATGAATGTACAGTTAGTGTAGAGGTAATTTTGACTCATAGGTATTTTTATTGGGTTGCTTAGCAACGCGCTTACTATTTTTTTTTATGATGTTGACAAATATTTGCATATAGGTCATAACAAGAATTATTAGCCGAGAAATGCAAACCATTTCTACTACATTAAAAAAGGGTCAGTTTCTTTGTGTTATTTTCCACCATATAGTGAACATCGATGAAAAAAATAACAAAGGCACTTTAAATTCTAAAAATCTTGTGATTAAGTGTTCATTTAGTCAGAATATGGTAGAGAAATGTGACACTTAAGTTTTTTGTTTGTTTTTTTTTTTTGATGAAAGTGTTGGTATGAATTAAATCACGTACCTTGGCTGAGGCACATACCAGCGCACCACAGTACTGCCAGAAATGTGGGGTATGTGTCCATGCAGTTTCGACTTAAATGGTGAGAAAACAGTAGTACATAAATAATTATGAAGCAGTTCATTTATAATAATAAGCATCACTTTATGTAAACTTTATACAGTTTCAGAAACTAATTCTTATAATCTCTGTGAACTCATTCATGCGGCTGGTATTCTGTTTGACCAAATACTGATGTTAAAATGTGCTGTCGGTTTTTACTTCCTGTAGCTTTGGGAAATATTGTGAAAGAGTTGTTACTTCCTCTCTGGTGGTGGTAATGACACTTTTATGATTGCATCTTAAGACAAACTACCAAACCAGAACCCAACAGCCTTGATATGAATTTGACAGTTTGGTATATTCCGCATATTTGAAATATATATTTTTAAAAAATACATCGTCAAAATACAGGTCTTATTGGAAGTAGCTCTTTTAACTACATTTTGACTGTAAAAATGAAAAATATGTAGAAATAGTGTAATACATAATAGGGCCAGAGACTTTTTTCTGCCTTTTTTCCCCTTATGTCCACACTCATAATTGACCTAAAATTAGCCCAATTTACTTTAAAGCAAGAAACGTGTTAAGAAATGTGTTTAAATAAAAAAAAAAGTACATTTATTGGCTCAGTTACA
This sequence comes from Hypophthalmichthys nobilis, assembly GCA_037950665.1. NCBI lineage: Eukaryota > Metazoa > Chordata > Actinopteri > Cypriniformes > Xenocyprididae > Hypophthalmichthys > Hypophthalmichthys nobilis. Next base: position 8,560,413 of record CM075476.1, read on the forward strand.
GACAGACCAGTGCAACCCTTTTGCAACAACAGGTTTATGTAAATAAAGCAGGAAGTTAGTTTCACCAGCAACAGGAAAATGTGGAGCTGTTATGCAAAAGAAGCCACACCAAGACTATTTCATGAATGGGTTCTTCATCTGTATATATATAAAACGCTTTTTTTCTGTGCTTATAGTCAATGTTAATCTTAAATAATTTCAGTAAAATTCTTTAGTGGATGAACAGAGAGGAGAAACAGTGGTACTCACTTTGCACAGGACAAGCGCTCAAAAGCTGTAGAATGATGTTTAGAATTAAGACCTGTGCACTCTTTTTCAACCTTTAGGGCGAAGAACACTACAGGAGAAGTCAGTATATTAGAGATTAGGTATTATGGTTATTTTAATGAATTTGCATGTTTATGTAGGCTACATTATGGACTAATTCCTGCTAGATGTATAAACACAAAACAATGTGTTCAAAGATGATTTGCGTACACATTCTGCATAAACATCATTAAACTATACAACAACAAAAAAAGAGAGCAAAATCTAAATGTCTTACCATTCTGAACAACGCTGAGAAGAGTGACCAGGACTAGCAAGAAAATGTTTTCCATCACATCAGCATACATGTTCTCTGAGTATGAGCTGTGGGTCTGTCTCAGAGCTGTTGGTCTGACTGCTCTGACTGATCATTTTTAGTATCACAGATAACATCACCACTAAACTGATGCGTTTCCTGGTGGGAGGGCCACTAGAACTTCAACTCTCTTCTGCTTCATGATGGCACATTTAGTACCTTTTGAAACAAAATATCTGAGTGTGGAGAAACTGTTCCCGGTACAGCTGCATTTTCCGTTTCACAGCTTATCCTATCAGCTATTTCAGGACAAAATGCAGTTTAACCAACACACACTGAATCTGAAGTGGAAGCTGACAGTTTGTTGATCTCACTGTTACAGACTGTCCTCTGCTGGCCTAAACTGGTTTGCTGGTCTTAGCTGCACTGTAAAACAAATTTGCAGTGTAAATTTGCAATAATTAACTGGCAGTAGCTTCACCTACAAAGTACTGTTGTTTTTTACTGTAAAAAGTTGTCCTGTAAAATGATGGCAGCTCAATTGAACTAAATTAAAAGTAAAATCAACCAAATGAAAAAAATCATTTAAAAAACATCAGTTTAACTTAATTAATTAGCCAACAGCAATCACTGCATCAACAACAACAGTTACTGCTTTTAAAGAAAGCAACATGCAGTATAAAATCAGTGTTTCTTGGACTTCTTCTGGACTGAAGTACAGGCTCTACTCTCCAGCACAACGGTAACCACACAAAACAACTTCTGCCAAAACAGAACATTAAACACAAACAGATCACCCCTATATTATCTTATAAAACGGTTACTTCCTGTCCTTGAATCTGATTGGTCAATAGCTGTGTTTTATTCACGATAAAACACAGCTGTGACCACTACACCCAACGGTTCTGTGTATTACTACACAACATCCTTAGCAACCACTCTTAGCAATGTGAACTTTTTGTTCTCAGTTGATATTGTTCATTGAAGCTCACTGTATTATGTAGAACTAGAAGAGTATTGTGAGAAAGAGATCGAGTGAGCGAGTTTATTACCTGCATTCAGGTCAGTCCTATGTTCATAATAAAAAATCTGTTTAAATCTCTGATGTATTATCTTGTCCTTTTAACAGTTAAGGGGTTTTCCCTTGACTGACAGCACTAGTCAAAGCATTTGTCAGTTGCGTCTTGTTCCGTGTTCACAACAATTCAGTCTTTTCAATGTAAAAGTCTTCGCTACTGACTGACACACTGATTAAGACAATCTTTGCCGCCATCTAATGGCGTAATAATGTAACTTCTGTTGCTATTCATGGTCAGGGACTATTTTTTTCCGGCAGAAGGACGACTTTTAGGGAAAGTTTACTTCATGAAAGTTGCATGGATACATATTTTTGGCTTTAATATTTGCATTGTGTGGTAACCGTTTTATAAAAGCAATAAGGTACTCGAGGCTAGTGCTGTATTGTGAATAAGTCACGGCTGAAGGGGTTGCAGGTACTCCACGTCGCGCCTAACAACACCCTTCAGCGTGACTTATTCACGATACAGCACAGCCTCTCATACCTTATTGCTTACATGTGGGTGTGTAAAAAAGTAAAATAACACTTCAGTTCAACATTTACTCTCCTGATCAATCATTGAGTTTTTCTATTAAGTGCAAAGTGACTTCACACTAATTTTACAGTAAACTACTGACAGCAGGTTTGCCAATATATGACTGTTTTTTTTTTTCAGTTTCCATGCTGTAAACCTAATTTACAGTTTAGTACTGTTAAAATACATTCCACTGATATGTGTTTTTATTTTACATCTTTAAGTCTTTTAACCCCACAGCAAAAACCCTGTAGTGTCCACACTACAAAGAGTAAAAGTAACACAATCAGTATTACCATTAATGAAATAATTAGATGGTTAATGAAGTAATTAAGCAATAGTGAACAACACCAGCAGTTACTAAGCAGAATCACATTATCACAACTGTGATACTACCACAATCAAGTACAAAATATTTTCAAACCCACTGTTGAAATAAGCTGTCAGCCAAACACACACAGACATCAAGAATCAGCATATGAATCTCAACAATGGTGATAATATTATTCATGCTGCAATGCATGCTGGGAGTTATGGGTGAGTTTTGTCCTGTGCTGGCATGCATTGCGACATGAAAATTTTAATGTCACCATCATTGAGATTCATATGCTGATTCTTGAGGTCTGTGTCTGAATGTTAGAACAGTTCAAAACATTTTGTGTGCAACATGTTTTTTGAATCTGTAAAAAAACAGCAGATTACTACAATGTTGTTGGATCTCATGCTGTAAAACCACGTGTCTATCAAAAATATAAATTGGTTTCTGGGTGAGATCTGACTGCTTGATGTTAAAGGGTTAGTTCACCAAAAAATGAAAATTTTGTCATTAATTACTAATTCTTATGTCTTTTCACACCCGTAAGACCTTTGTTTGTCTTCAGAACACAAATTAAGATATTTTTGATGAAATCTGAGAGGTATATGACTCTTCCATAAACAGCAATAAAATCAACACCTTCTTGACCCTTGACTTTTCAATCTCACTTTGTTTTTGGATCATTGTTTGGTTTCAAAGCACATTTGTCAAATTATTTGTTGTGTTGACATCATTGATTGGCCAAAGTCACTAATTTCATCCAGAATCTAATTTATTTGATATATTTAGTTTATATTTCTGATAGACATGTGGTTTTACAGCAGGAAACCAACAATATTGTGATAAGCAGATGTTTTGAAGAACTCTAAAAACATGTTGTGCACAAAACATTTTGAACTACTTTAACATTCAGACACAGACATAAAGAATCAGCATATGAATCTCAACGATGGTGACATTAAATGTTTCATGTCGCAATGCATGCTGGGTACCAGCACAGGACAAAACGCACCCATGACTCCCAGCATGCATTGCAGCATGAATATTTTTATCACTATTGTAGATGTCACCATTGTTGAGATTCATAAGCTGATTCTTGATGTCTGTGTGTGTTTGGCTGACACCTTATTTTAAAATTTTTTTTGTGAACATTAAGTTTGAAAATGTGATAATGTAAAGTTAAAATGCATTTATGACATAAGACTCTAAATTGTTGCCTAAACACTCAAGAGCAGTGAATCAGGCTATTACGATGACAATAAAATCATCATCAATTCATAACTCACAATCACATTTCTTTCCATTGTTTTTGCTATAACAAACATGTTTTACAAACACATTACAACAGCCAAAAGAATTAATATTAAGAAATCAAAAGTCAGTAGCTCAACTAAAGTAAACATGGTTCACCATAATGGTGACCAAACATTTTCAATAAAACATCAACATCTAAATCTCTGTTATTTCTGTAGACGTATGACAGAAATAAAGTCAAACTGGGGGTGTGTTTCCCAGAGCCAACTATGGTCGCAAATTCTGTCGTTAACAATGGAGTTCAATGGAACTTGCGACCAAAGTTAGATAACGATGCTTTTGGGAAACGCACCCCTGGTTAGTAATAAGTGAAGCTGGTAATGCTGTTTGTGGAGTTGTTTAATCCTCTGCTGAGATATTGAGAGATTTACCCCCGGTTTCACAGTCAAGGTTTAAGCTAGTCCTAGACTAAAATGCATGTTTGAGCTGTTTTAACTGAAAGTAACTTGCACTGACATATCTTAAAATATGTCAGAGCCATTATTTTGTCTCAAGAAGCAGACCAGTAATGTTTTTTTTTTTCGGTATGTATGGTATTTTAAGGTATGTTATGTTTATAAAAGCTACCTAAGTACCCTAATTGAACTAAGGCCTAATCCTTGCTTAATCTAACCGGGCAAAAAAGACACATCAGTGAAATGTATTTTAACCGTAATAAACTGTAAATTAAGTTTACAGCATGGAAACTAGAAAAACAGTCATATATTTGCAAACCTGCTGCTGTTAGTTTACTGTAAAATTAGTGTGAAGTCACATTGCACTTATTAGAAAAAATGTATGCAAACTCAATGGCTGATCAGGAGAGTAAATGTTTAAACTGGTGTTATTTTATGTTTTTGCACACACAATGATATAGGGGTGATCTGTTTGTGTTTAATGTTCTGTTATAGAGGAATTTAAAGGATTTCTGTTGTCTGAGTTTTGTGTGGTTACCGTTGTGCTGGAGAGTAGAGCCTGTACTTCAGTCCAGAAGAAGATCAAGAAACACTGATGTTATACTGTGTGTTGCTTTCTTTAAAAGCAGTAATTGTGTAGTTGCTGATGCAGCGATTGCTGTTTGCTAATTAAGTTAAATTGATGCTTTAGTACTTTTTTTTTGTTTGTTTGTTTTGCAATTTTGTTTACTTTAATTTTTCTAAGACAGTTGAAATGAAATAAGCTCAGTTTTAATATGCTCACACTCTATTAGTTTATAAACTTGAATGGCAATTGGCTATTTTATGGCAGTCAGTTTCTGCAAGTGAAGTGAATTAACTTAAGTTTTAATTTAGTACAATTGTGCTGCCAGTATTTTACATATAATTTACAGGACAATTTTTTACAGTAAAAAACTGTAAAAACAACAGTACTTTGCAGGTGAAGCTGCTGCCAGTTAATTACTGGCAAATTTACACTGCAAAGTTATGCAAAGTTTTCTATTTTAATATACTTTAAAATATAATTTATTTCTGTGATCAAAGCTGAATTTTCAGCATCATTACTCCAGTCTTCAGTGTCACATGATCCTTCAGAAATCATTGTAATATGCTGATTTATTATCAATGTTGGAAACAGTTGTGCTGCTTAATATTATTTTATAACCTGTGATACATTTTCAGGAGTCTTTGATGAATAAAAAGTATATAAGCATTTATTTAAAATAGAAATCTTTTGTAACAATATACACTACCGTTCAAAAGTTTGGAGTCAGTCATTTTTTTTCTTTTTTTTTGAAAAAAATTAATACTTTTATTCAGCACGGATGTGTTAAATTGATAAAAAGTGATAGTAAAGATTTATATTGTTAGAAAAGATTTATATTTTGAATAAATGCTGTTCTTTTTAACCTTTTATTCATCAGTGAATCCTGAAAAAAGTATCACAGGTTCCAAAAAAATATTAAGCTACACAACTGTTTTCAACATTGATAATAACTGAGTATCAAATCAGCATTAGAATGATTGCTGAAGGATCATGTGACACTGAAGACTGGAGTAATGATGCTGAAAATTCAGCTTTGCATCACAGAAATAAATTATGCTTTAAAGTATATTAAAATAGAAAACCATAATTTTAAATTGTAATAATATTTCACAATATTACTGTTTTTCCTGTATTTATTATGAAATAAATGCAGCCTTAATGAGCATAAGAGACTTCGTTCAAAAACATTAAAAACAGTCATGTTTCCAAACTTTTGACTGGTAGTGTGTGTGTGTGTGTGTGTGTATATATATATATATATATATATATATGACATTTTTGTTTTTTTCTCAGGTTTTTTCCATCCCTCCCAATTACATGGCTTGGGACTCACATAAACACCTATGGACAATTTAATGTCTCCAATTCACATGCTGCATCGAAATGGGGAGCTCTTTGTGACCGTCAGGCGACAGGGCTACCCACTGTGCCGGCGATACACACACATTCACACCCACACATACACACACAAACATAAAATTGTGTATTAACACTGGAAAAGCCACGATCAAATTGAAAACCAATTGTAGGAATTTCATATAGAATTATTGTGAGGCACTTTTAACTCAAAAGCAAAATTATATGCCAATAACCACACTGTATTCAGTTTTTGAGAGCATTTAATATGAACTGTTTAAATAGTGTGAGAACCATAAAAAAAAAAGACAACTCAAAAAAACATTAATAAACAGACAGCTGTACAATGCTGTACAAAACTTTACAAAAGTATATTGTTCATAATTTGATCTTCAAACATTGCGTACACTCCGCCATTTAATGTTCTTTAGACTTCAAGTAGATCAGGCAAAATATAAACTGATTTCAATTAACTGATGATGTACCACATGCTTTCCTAACAAAAGTCTTCCTTTCCCAATATAAAACTACAAAGAACAGTTCTCAGGAACAACTTGAGACATCAGAACAATCTCATTATTTTTAAAGTCTAAAAACATTTTTTTAAATCAGAAAAATATATCTAAGCCATTAAAATCGGTGTTCTCAATGGCAGTTTGGCCCATCCCTGATTGTATATATTCATCGAAAGTCAACATGGAGTCATTAGTAGAAGACGGGTAGGTTAAAGTTGCTTCTGGAACCACAGTTGCTACTGAAGAATTATGCTGTGCGCTTCCAATTGTCGTCTCCCCATTCTGGCCATTGTTCAACATCTCCATGAGACCTGTGCTGTCAGGTGAGAGGTTACTGACTGTTGGCACAGGTGACAAAAGGTCAGCAAAGAACTGGTCATATGCTGGGCTGTCGTAAGCTGAGGTACTGGAGGTGACGGAGTAGGGTGACGAGAGGGCTGTGCTGTCCGGTCTGGGTGCAGCTTCTCCTCTGCTTCCCAGAAGCTGGTTTAGCTTGGCCAGTTTCTTTTTCTTGGCCTTGAGCTTTTTCATTAGCTTTAGCCTGAGGGCTTCTGTAGTGTTAATGGGCTGCTGGTCTGCTGAAAGTCTTGGAGTTCTCTTAACAGGCGGACACATGCCACCAGGAAGAATGACTGGTTTGTGTTGAGGCGCTACAGCAGGATTCACGCCACTTAAATTTGGCGATTTCTTGGTTATGAAGCCACAAAACATGTCGGCCGGCTTTGCTGGTAGAGCTTCATTGTCACATTTCAGAATGGGTTTTGGTTTTGGAGCAGGAGGAGGAAGTCTCACTGGTGTAGAATGGAAGGATGGATGCCGTTGAAGTAGCGAGGACAAAAGTGGTGGTGGATGTACTTTTGTAGTCTCTGATGATCTCATCACAACTGGACTGGCCACAGGGGTTTGAGGGTTTGAAGGTTGACAACTGGACTTAGAGGTCTTAGAAGACAAACTAGATGCTACTGGAAGACTAGGGAGAGTGGCTGGCATGACGGCTGGGCTCTGGGGAATCTTAGCATCCTCAGTGGCTCCGTTCACATCAACCAGAGTGAGGGTCACAATGTCCGTATGTGACAGACCCTCAAATGTGTCCAGTAATGTGGTGCTTCCAATGGATGCATCCAGAGTGCTGGCAGCAGTGGAGTCTCCCACAGTGAGTGCGTTAATAACACACGTGTCATTGGCTGCAGAGTCTGACAGTTCGTGCGGGTGTTTATCATCGACATTCGTGACCGCCGAGGGAGCTGTCAGTGAGCAAACCTCTGAAGCTTCATCTTTAGTGGAGTCTGCCTCCCAGAAAATAATGTGAATTTCATTGGCAGGAAATGAAAACCTCTTGTGGGTCATGCAGTAAGGGTGTTTCAAATCATCGAGTTCCAGCCATGAGCCTTTAAGATAGAAAACAGACGTAAATTAACTAGAGATACACTGATGTATCAGCTGATAAAAGCAATTATTTTCACTATCAACCAATTGTTTAAAAAAAAAAAAAAAAAAAAAAAAAAATGATTAGGGCCGATTATATACTGTCAATCAAAAGTGGGTGGAAAAAAAGTGTCTGACTGCAACTCATACTGTATGTGAAGAAAACCTCTCTTGTATTGAATTTAGGGCTGTCAAAGTTAATGCAGCAAAAAAAAAAACATTAAAGCAGCTCTATCTGACCCTATGAATTATTTGTAGATCAAGCCAGGGTTGTCAGGTCCTGTTTTTTTCCCTACACCAGTAATTATTTGTTGCACCTCCCATCCAATAATCGCACACATCTTTGTGCTTTGTAACTTAAAAATAGACAGTATTTGTTTCTCATCACGAAATTCAAACTATATATATGGCGTTTTGACACTCTTAAATGTGAGGTGACAGATCGCTGTAGTGCCTCCATTCAAGCGGCAGTGCGAAGCAATAGCATGAAAAAACATGCATGAACATCAAAAGGTATGTTGAAAGATACAGTAAAACTTACTAAAAGGTATCACGTCTCAATAAAACAGCTTGTGAACAATGTCACTTAACATAGCATTTACCTCAGAAAAGTTATCCAATGTTCACAGTTTGTTGGTTAGCTATAAAATACACCAGAGAGGAGCTTATTTACTATTAATTATAGTTTACATTAGTGGGGAGAAATTTTTTTTCCTTAAGAAAATCATACTATCGGTATAGGCAGATTTAATTCTGAATAATCAGCTACTGGTATCAGCGGAAAAATTTAGTATCTGTGCATCTCTAAAATTAACCTATTATTAAATTCAAATCATACATGTTTGGAATAAACTTTTCCATATTTTCCAGAGCAAATAATCGGAGATGACCAGAAAAATCGGCTGTAAATCCAGGTTTGATAACAGTACTAAGTCGTGTTCTGATGTAGAACACAGAAGAGTTGCACAGTCTATATAGCGTAAACAGTGTAGGAGACTGACAAATTTGTTGAATAAAGTCATTATTTTTGTTTTTGCGGACAAAAAGTATTCTTGTCGCTTCATAAAATTAAGGTTGAACCACTGTAGTCACATGGGCTATTTTAACAATGTCTTTACTACCTTTCTGGACCCTGAAAGCGGTAATTAAATTGCTGTCTATGGAGAAGTCAGAGAGCTCTTGGATTTCATCAAAATATCTTAATTTGTGTTCTGAAGATGAACGAAGGTCTGACGGGTTTGGAACGACATGAGGGTGAGTAATTAATGACAGAATTTTCATTTTTGGGTGAACTAACCCTTTAAGCAGGAAAATATGTGGTGTTTTAAGCAACATTAAAATAAAATAAACCATTGACTAATGGGATACCACCTTAAGCCAGAAATTTAAGAACTACTACATGCACTACTGTTCAAAAGTTGGTAAGATTTTTTTTAATGTTTTTAAAGTTTCTTGTGTCCAAACTGGTAGTGTAAGTAGATCAGCTAAAGAACTCACAGAATCAAACTGGAGACTCACCATTGCTCTGACGGATCCAAGTGACAAAGTGCTGAAGATGCTTATTGTACTGAATAACAGTGCTAACATTGTAGTGCACATTCTGGAACTCGAACGAGTATTTAGAGAGGTCTTTCCTGGGCAAGCCCTCTACAAAGTGCACCGCAAACACAGAGGACAACCTGCAAAAAATTAACAAACACAATTATTAATCAGCCACAAAGACCAACAGAGTTTCAAATATTCAATTGTGATGAAGCAAAGGAATGATCAGGAAAAGTAAATTTATAGTTATTCCAACTCTTACCTTTCAAGCACCATTTTCCTCCTCTGGTTTTTACGGTTGCAGTTATTGCACTGAGTGCGGTGAATGGCTTTTAATGGATGCCAATCATTCAGAATCTGAGTGAATGTTGTAAGAGTCTTCTCAACACTGCAAGATAAAAGGAGGGTTGTGTTACAGTACGTGTGTGTGTGTGTGTGCTTGTGATTTAAACAGTTTTTGAATTGTTTTGGTGTCAAAGTGCAAATTATTTTAAATTAAATGGCTAAATCCTTACCTGTCGCTTACAGTATAACTACAAGAAGTGCACTTAAATTCCCAACGGACAGTATGCTGGAAAAGATCCTGAGCCCACTTGTCTGACCGTAGAAGGAGAGGGAGCGCAAACACGGGCGTTTCCTGCTGACCTACATGACAGACAAGTTATCACTCAATACAAATGCCAAGCAACACATTGATATAAAATCGTTTTATGAGTAGATGTTTTTACCAATTTCACACTTCAGTGTAGGCTGAATGAGTTTGAAGAGTGACAGACGGAGCTCAGACAGCCGCCGTTCTGCCTCATCCAGGACATCAGCAGGGACTCTGGTTACCTTATCTACAAAAGAAAAACAGGTAAGCTCTTCAGGAGTCAACATATGCATATAAATGTCAACCTCTTAATAAGATTTTTTTGTAAATTTTTTAAATTTAAAAATATGTATATATATCAAAGTTAAATAAAAAAAAATATAATTAGGGGCCAAGCACTGTAGGTGCATAGGCACCTATTGTATCCGTTGGCGTTCTTCTTCTTCTTTCACTCTCGAAGTCTGTGGCAGCCCACAAAACCACTTGCGGGAAAGTGAAGAAATTTGGCACACTGATAGGTCAGTCCTAACATTAACCACACTGATTTTGGAGTCTCTAAATCAATGTCAAATAGACGTAAGGCTCTATCTCCTCAATGCTTTATCGTATTCAGACCAAACTTGGTCCATGTCATCACAAGCATGACCTGAGGTTACATGCTGCACAGCGCCACCCACTGATTTTTTGCTTATAACTTCTGAATGTTTTGTCCAAAAAACATAAAAGTGGTCTTGTTAGATTTGGGGTGTCATGCCAAGTCGAATGATATCCAGTTTTCCCATATCGACCATTTTGCATTTTGTAGTAAAATGCTGTAGGCTATTTTACAAACGCATGAACGCATCATTAGGAAACTCGGTATGGGTCATCGGCACAATGCCCTGAAGGAGTCTGAAAAGTTTTGGAAAAAAATTATTTACATGCTTATAACTTTGGATGTGGTTGAATTATTTTCACGGGAGTCATCTCCTTGGATTCCTGAATCCTTGCAGAGTACAACAATACCAAATGCCTTATGGTTAATGCAATTCCTCCAGCCCCCCCAACACTGCACATTTTGCATTTCTGCTTTGTCTGACACACCCATTTCAGTTCTTGGAGTCTCGACTAATGAGCTGATGATCTGAATCAGGTGTGTTTGATTAAGGAGACATGGAAAACATGCAGTGTTGGGGGGGCTCCAGGAATGTGGTTGGTAACCCCTGTGCTTATGTATGGGGGCATTCTGAGGAGACACACAAAAAAAGCGGAGAGACTGCGCAACTTGGTGGTGCTATAATTGAACAAAACTTGAAATTGGTTTTAACTACAGTACTGTTGGTCTGATGGACTTCAAAATTGACATGCAGTGTCTGTGTCTCAGTTGCTATCATAGTTGATTATAACATTGTTGGTCTGCTGCTAGCTTCCTTGTTTACTTCTGTTGTACTTGGCCCCTTAATTGCTGCTTGCAGCTATATTTTAATTAAAAATGATACTTTATTAATATATAATTTTTACAGAGTAAGTCTGCAAAGTTTTAAAGATCAAAGTGCATGACAAATAAAGCTGTCTCCTAAAAGAAGGAATTGATTGTGAACTGCGAAATGAGCTGTCAGCAATTCCAGTCTCACTGTCTAACAATATAACAAATTTGCATGATGCCAATCTATGATCACTGGCTGCCCACTGTCTACTCTGACCCACCCTCAAATACTGTAGTTGTAGCTGAGGTCTGGAAGAGTTTGGTTTGTGTTGTAGACATGTCAATAAGATGCTGTTTTCTGTGCTGCAAATCCACTTTGCATGCACTTCAACAGGATGAGGACTCGTGATGGAAATGATACAGTAAAACTGAAACCATCGTTACTGTTCATATCACTGTGTATCAAGCACTGAGGAAGCTGAAGGAGATGAAATTTAGAAAGGTTCCGAAATGCACTATTAAGCATTAGACCAATCACAACAGACTGGACCATCTGACCAATCAGAGCAGAGTAGGCTCTCAAAAAGGAGAGGTTAACAGAAATTGAATCTTCGAACAAACCATTTTCAGACTCTTTGAGAAATTAGATGTAACTATTGTAGGAGACCACCAAAACAATATTAGGGACCTTTAAAATAGCATAATAGGGGCAAATATGTAAGAACATTATATGTAATAGGGGTGTAACAGTACACAAACATAACGGTTCGGTACGTACCTCAGTTTTAAAGTCACGGTTCGGTATGGGTTCGGTACAGCAGGGGGGAGAAAACTTAATACAAATTTGCTTTTTACATTAAATAATCAAGACATTACTAACAGGTTAAGTAAATATAATGAATAGACTAATATAGTTCATATACGAAATGCTCCCCTCTAGAGTTTTCTCGTGAACTAACATGCTGTCGACACTAAATGCCTGAGGTAAATGTAATGCTGTGAGATATATTCTCAAGCTGTTTTATTGATGTCTTTACACTCTTTCCGCAGTTGAAACACTGGTTGAGAGATTACATGTAAGAATGCCTGTCTCTTCTTGTTCTGCGCTTTTTACTGATAACAAATAGCGTTGGATTATCACATGTGCCCCCTTCTGGATTGGAGTGGGGATCTCCTGTGACCAACTGTATTTGTCGGTCGTGTGACTGCATGCACCGAACCGTGACATTCGTACCATTCAGTTCGGGACGAATACATGTATTTATTTATTATATATGTAGATAGATATATTAGATTAAGCTCGCATAACATTCCTAATAAATGCATGTAATATGTGGTAACACAAAAAGTTCCCTTTAGTTAACATTTCTTCTTACCTTCACACTGTTGCTCCTTGGCTTTTAGATATGCACAAGTCTTATCATACGTAGAGCAAAGGTTCCAGACAGCAGAGTTGCTGCAAGGCACTGATGTCAACTTGTCTATTAGCCTTACATTCTGACATGGAGTCTCTCTGATGGTCTTGCAGTACACAAGCATCACCAACAATGAATCCAACCAACACAGGTTGTCCTCATTTTTCCAGAAGAGATGTGGTTGCACAGGAACCAGCTCTGATGATTCCATATCTACATCCATTCCGAAGATCTCCTCATCCTCATCTTGAGTACTAGATACACAAATATCCTTCTTGTCACACAAATCTAAATCCTCATGGGTAGCAGCAGGTAGCTCTTTTGGATGTTGTTCCTCAGTGCCATTGATAGAGACAGTCATTCCAAGTATTGATTGTTCACCATTAAACATTTGCGTTTTAACAGCATCTTTTGGAAGGGTGGCGTCATTGACATCAGCATCACATGGCTCAGACACAGCAGACAAAATGTCCAGTTTCTCCTCTCTCGATCGCTTTGAAGGGGAGGATGCATCATCAACATCGGACAGGGAAGAAATTTTCCTCTTGCATCCATCTTTAGACAAACCAGCACGCACATCTTCCAGAGATCTACTAACCAAAGGGTAAAGACACTGCAAAGTAACAGAAAAACACATCACATATGTAAATGACCATTTCATTTTCCAATAAATCTTTAAAATGAGTCAAGCATCTACTACACGACAAATATAATATTACCAATTTAAAACAGTTGGATGCTTGACATCTCATACCAAAATAAAAAGGACAAAATTTATATTTTGCAGCAAGTAAATAAAGTCTAATTTTAAAACAATATATTTTTTTTGCAACATAATCTTTAATTAGTAAAATTCATTAATATAATATTGTGACTTTTCATGACAAATTAAGCACCTGTTACTGTAATGCAAATTCTTACTGTAATGTGCTAGGACTAGGACAATACATTGATTCTCGATTCTTAAGTCGCGATGCAATGAATCTGGATTGATCCTGATATTTTCTTTCTCAAATCGATTCTGAGCTTAGTTTTAACAGCAGATGGCGCTCTAGGCTAGTTTTTAACCACACACACTCAAATGCTCACGAAGAAGAGTGCTGGACAGCTCTCGTGTATTCGGCTGAGTCATGTAAGTGGTTAGATATACCTCGGCTCAGAATGCTTTTATGACACGAGATTAATGTAAACAGCCCACTGCGAACACCTTTGTAATTCGCTTCAGCCTTTTCAAACTTTATGAATGGTTTTTAGGTTTAAATGGTGTGTGTAAAGGAACTAAAAACAAGCAGAGTATGGGTGTCTCTAAAGCACGTAGTGCCATCTGCTGTTAAAAACTAGGCTCAGAATCGATTCGAGAGAGAATTGCAATACATCGGAAAATATCAGAATCGCTCAAGTTTCTTTGTATTGCGAATTGAGATTCGATGTATTGTCACAGCCCTGTATTGTGCACATGCATTTTTTTTTTATTTTTTGAGTCACAATATTTTCAGTGGAGATTCTCATTTCCTCTATTTTTTTTCTAAGTTAAAATCAGCAAAAATAAAAAGGAGGTACAACAAACAAAACCTTACCGTGAAAATACAATTTACATGTTTTATTTTTACCAATGTCTTTTGGAATAGTAAATGCCTTCTCACACTGAGCGTGACAAGATAAAGTGAAGCGGCGACAAATGATGCTTTCACTCCGATCGTGACAACATTGATTACCTTCAGCAAATTCACACCAGCACGATAGGTGGCACTGACCGAGAATGCATTTTACGGCCTATCGTCTTTGACCACTGAGAAGATTTATTTCAACTCTCCTGCTGGGCAAGTTGATTGGCAGTATGAACACACTGGTCGGGAAAAAAAAAAAAAAAAAGACCTCACTGTCGCGCCTTGATTAATCACGCCCGGTCTGAATAGCTCCATAGGGATCTATTGTTTCAATTCAAGACTGTCATCTGGTTGCACATTCGCATCGCTTAATCGTGCTCAGTGTGAAAGGGCCTTTAGTTTTTTTTTCAATAAAACAACCATTTTGTCCTTTTGATTTTAGGGTGAAATGACTCAGATTCTGGACAGGTAGGGCTGGGACAATAAATCGCTTCACGATACAATGATCAACTCTGATATTTTCTTAATATATCGCAATCTTCTCGAGAGAGGTTCTGAGCTTTTGAGCTTAGTTTTTAACAGCAGATGGCACTACGTGCTTTAGAAAACAGCCATACTCTGCTTGCTTCCAATTCCTTACACACACCACTTAAACCTAAAATATTCATTTTTAAAGTTTGAAAAGGTTGAAGCGAATTACAATGGTGCTCACAGTGGGCTGCGTTTACAATAATCTTGTATCATATGAGCGTTATGAGCCGAGGTGCAAGTATATTTAACCACTTACATGACTCAGCGAACGCACAAGCTCTCTCCAGCACTCTTCTTCATGAGCATTTGAGTGTGCAGTTAAAAACTAGCCTAGAGCGCCATCTGCTGTTAAAACTAAGCTCAGAATCGGTTCGAGAGAGACTTATGATACATTCGGAAAAAATATCAGAATCAACCCAGAATCACAGTATCGCGAATCAATTTACTGTCCCAACCCCATCAACAGGTTTTGTGAAATTCACACTCTTAAAATGTCAACGTTTCCTGATAAGCAAGAGAAGAAACACTTGTAATAGAAACTCAAGTGTTAATGGATAAATTGCCTTACCACTGGATTTGTACAGAGCATGACAGTCTCCTCCAAGTTCAGAGCATAAAAGCGGAGGGCATTTGTCTGACCTTTTGCCAAGCACCAAGGACAGTTCCCAGGTGAAGCATTTCTGTCTTCACACTGTAAAAAACAAAAACAGATGAGAAATCACAGAAACAACACTCCTTACAGAAAACAGAAACAATCAGTGTACAGTACACAACTAAAATGCTTTTATGACTATTCTTTCGCCTTTTACATCACAGATTTCCGTGTTGTTTATCCGTTTGAGGTGGGGGATCAAATCAATAAAATTGTCCATACAATATAGAAATAAATTTGAAGGTGACAGCGGAGCTTTGCACGAGTGACAGAGGGAGAGAACTGAGCATAACTGACTTTTCCCAAATACCCCACCACTGCTGGGGTCGGAGCCCCTATACCAGTGCCTTTGCCGTTCATTTTCACGCCACTGAAGTTTCCGTTCTTTGATGAGTCCTGCTGCCATAAACTTGACATAACCGTGTCACCTGGCTCACCGCCTGAACGCGCTGCAGTGAAAAAGAATATTTTATTTCTGAGACATCAACTGACCCATTCCAGGCTGATACACATAAAGCAAACATCTCAAACTAGATACGCATTTACTGAAGGAACTACAAGTGCTTGCCAGTCAGTAAGAGAACAGTGTTTAAACTCAAGATAGAACTGAAGTTCCTATTGTCTTTTCTTCCCTAGTGTGATGTTTATCTAAGTAAAATGGCTACTCAAACAAGAAATAAAATGTAGAGCGGGACTTAATTTTGTTCATCAGGAATTGATTGGATCACTGTGGTTTGCTATTGCTGCAATCTCATGTGAGTGACAGCTTGTCCCGCCCTCGCGCCAGTAAACACGTCATCAGAGAAGAGACGTTGGCATATTATTTTGATAAAAGATCAAGGCACATTACCTTAAAAAAAATAATGCACACATGTTAAACATTTATAATAAAAACTGCAATATTCAATAAAAAACAAACAAAACAAGAATTGTCCATTTTGATTTCATGCTTAGTTTTGTTTCAGGGCTACTTAACAATCAGCGCGCGACTTTTCAGGCCAATCACAAATCAGTATGCAAATATATGATAAGACGACGACCAATTCGACTTAATCAGCGACGGAAGTGAAATACTTAATGTTAGGGGTTTAAAACCCAAATCAGAAAGCTGAATGAATAACATGTTCTGCCTAGTAAATAAATTCGTTTGCAAGCAATCGATCTTGTATAACTGTTTTCTTACTGACATTTGACTGATAAACGTAGCTGTAATATCGAATACACAAGACTGTATATACAAGATAACTGCCCCATTATGATAAAAATACATAAGCAAATACATACAAAGTCTTAGATATTTAGAAATGTTTCTTTGTTGGCCAATATCAGGCGCCAACAACCACGGCAACGGTGCGATGAGATGACAAGCATATCGTCCAAACCTAAAAGATAACATTCACAACAGATTTCCGAGGCGCACATCATCTGCACCAACACATACCTCGAAACCGGATCGAATATTCAGAATTTCCAAACAGGATTTCATACACGCATTAGGTAGTTCCAGCACGCCGGTAGGAGACATTTCCATGTGCATGCTCTCAGTCGTACGCTCAACGTACTACTTCCGGTTTTGTAGGAACAAGTAATAAAGTTTTTACAAAGCTTTTTTTACAGCACAAGAGCGCCATCATCTGGATTGTCTGCGTGCATTATCAAACGATTGAATACACTGTCTAAATAAAATTAGTAAGCAGCAGGGATTGAATCAACAACTACATGAAAACACTCAAGCCTGTATTGTCTATAATTAACAGTAGAAACACGCAAATGGACAGGAATAAACGTGTTAAATGAGATATAAATTGTTTAGAATGTTGAATGTGTATATAAATACAGTGCAAATAAAGTGATATAGACTTTAAAGTCAATTTGAGCATTTCATATATTGCTACCCACGGTTTCTCTCTCAAACTTTATTTGTATTTGCACGAGTGCAATTATGCAAACGCATGGAGAGAACAAATACAATACGTTAATAAAGAAAAATACAGATAAGATAGGAACATTTATAAATTAATTTAGGGTTTTCATATTTGAAATAAAGACTTTCAAAACAAGGTAAGGTCACATCGATATCATGATCATATGTTGTTGTTGTTTTCAATTTAAAGTCTAATCAAAACGAGACAGAATAAGGGCAATGGAAAAATAAACGTTTCCTATCTAAACGGAGGTGTTACAGAATGCACATATATCATTATAATATATAGGCTATGTATCTGTGCCTCATTTCATGGATATAAATGGTTTGGTAAATTAACTTTTATGTTTTATTTAAAATAAAATGTTTATGCCAATATTTTTATTCCCTTGTCGATTAAATAAAATCGTTGGATTTCTGTTTACTGTGGTCTATCCGGACTTTTCTGTCCCAATTAAAACTTTTTCTCTCTTAAACATGTTTTTTTAAATGTGATATTTCAACAAAAGTATGCGTGCCACATAAATAGGCTACCTAAAAAATGAAAATAATGGGAAAATGAAAAATTGCAAATATATTCAGATCAGCTTAGGCTATGTCTAAATTACACATGGCCGTATAAAGCATATCTTATCGATAATACCTTTTCAAGTACCCATGTGTCAGTAACACCGCCTGTGTGCTCAGTACAGCATATGCCTGTGCGTCTGCGAGCATGTGCTCGAGCGGCGACGCGCCTTGTATTGAGGAGTCGTAGGGCGCTACAGCTGCTCTCTTATGAAACAATAGAAGGCTATATGGGCATCAATTCCCCATCAGACTCCCTTGGCGGTATATCTGCTGCCCCCCGTCCTACACAATACGAATTTGCATAATTTTTTCCAAGATTTCGCCATTAACATGCATAGGCTTCGGTTCTTTCGTGTGCGTATGGTATGAAATTAATTTGGTTTCTAAATTATGGCCTAGATAGAAATGCATATGTTAAGCTATTGCTGCCTTTTTTCAGGGCAAACAATTACTATCAATGGTGTGGCGTTTTATGTCTGAGATAGATAGATAGATAGATAGATAGGCTGTAAACACGAATAAGTTTGCAAAACTCAAAAAAATTGAGGCAATCGGTTACATCAAAATTTTTAAGTTAAGAAACTCCAAGTTTAAGTAAGCAGAATTAGCAGATTTTTATTTTGTACTCATACATTTTAATTGTTCTTAAATTGAAATATCTGAGTAAGCTAATTCATACATTTAACTTAAAATTATCCTGCATGCTGGGAAATAGAAATCCCAGTCCAGTTTCAGTTAAATTTAAGTTTGTCTAAATTGAAAGAAATTAGTTCATAAAACTCAAAACAATGAAACAATTCAGTTCTGTGAACTAGAAAGAAAAAGAAAGTGCTAAATACTCAAAAGTTAATTTGACTAAACTAATTAGTTTAAGTTTGTCCTACTCAAACCAATTAATTATTTTGAGCGATGGGGTTTACAGATAGATAGATATACAAACAATAATAATCATTGTGCTTCTTTGATTTCTACTCAATATCTATATTTTATTTTCTCAGATTTTACTATAGGCTAATTATGAAATTTAGGTAAATATATCAGTAGTCAAACTAAATCTAAATGCTATGATATCAAGATTAATGTTTTGAGAGTGTTAATCTAGCACTTGACATACAAAAATCTTTACCATTGTTTTGGGGTGCTGTCATTTAATTATTCAAATCAAGGACTAACTAACAGTCTGCAGAAAGCGCCTATGACGTTGTATCATATCGATTCATATCAAAACTCTATAATTAATCAGCTTTTGATACCCAAAAACGAATCCCGCCGATTAAGCCACTTTAATAAATATAACTCATAATTGCACATTTTCGTTAAAATCTGACTCGGATGTCCATATAGTGTTTGATCAAAGCGGGAAGTCAGTTGGACCGTCCACTCTTTCATTCAGTGTTTTGCACCTCACAGCAACGCCGACACTCCGCGTTGACTCACTCGTTCATTCAGCACTGCGCGTGGAACACACAGAACACAGTACTACTACAGCCAACACAGTACACACAGCCTTTGCTTTAAGCTGAGACAAGAAACACATACATACACTCCGTATTTTGTATTAACCCGCCATTTAAAACACTCGTGACGTTTCACAAAAGGCAGCCAACCGCAGCACGGCTGTTATTAGGACAATGGAAAGCTCTCAGCCAATCGCAGGAATGTTCGCCGTGGCGGCAGCCAATGGCCTGGAAGCCCTATTGAGAGTAATGCTAGAGGGTTGAGAGAGCAGACTACTGCGTAGGGCTATTACATCCACATACAGCCATTGCAGTACATTCACTATCCAGACAAGACAGTGGTAAGTGTCAGCTTGTAGACATTTCAAAGTGTGAGGTAAGTACAAAAATTGCGAGAAAAGGTCAGGAAACCATAGGGAATTGAAATTTACCTTGTAAAAAAAGCTATTTTATTGGTGAGGGGATTTTTATGAAACGTTAAAAAATATGGTATTATCCCCTCAGAATAGAATAACCGTAGCTTTTTATTTCGTTTGTCTTGATGTACATCTTTAAAAAATACGGAAAATAGTCGGTTTTATTCGAGGGCTGAAAATACTGAAAATATGAAAATATAAATGTATTCACACTATTCGAAATGTAACGTTAAGCGGACAACTAGGTGACAGAATTGCGTACAAACAAGGTCTATGGACGGTGATAGTGCCAGCAAGCAGCCATTGCAGCGCTTTATAAGGGATGTCTGTCAGAAGAAGACAGTGAACTATGAGAAATGATAAGAAAGAAAAAAAACAGACTAGCGAAAAAATTAAAGCATAACGCCATTGTTATGTGTATGGATTTATACGCTCGGTGATATTGAAATGACAGAGATACAGGCGAAAAAAAATCACATCAGAAGCTGCGCTTTACTGTAATGGCTGACTGTACTCGCATAGGAAACAAGGCAAAGCCATAGAGCCATAGACAGGCGCAGTTCGCTTCAACTTTTTCAAATCGTGTTTTCTACCCCGCCGAGCTCAAAGTTCGCGTTTTTCGAGGTGGAAAATAAAAATTCCATCTTCCGTCGTTCCAACCCTGACATTTTTATATTTTTCCGTGCGTGAGAAGGGTGTTAAATTGAGAGTTGAAGTGAGGTAGGTAATGCGGTCGCGCGGCTCCCCCTTATTGCAAAGCAGTGTAATGGCTGAGCGCTGACACAAAGAGAAGGAGCCATATTCTCAGTGTTAGTGCATGAAGACAAGCGGCCATTGCGAGCCCAGTGCAACTCTGCACAGCACAGACCCAATGTATTACTATACACCAGGCGAATGCACTGGGCTTTTTGCGAAGGAAACAATTTTCGGTCAGGAAAACCGACCCGCGCCGTTTGTTTGTCGTGGCCAAAAGCGAGCAGGAAGGCGGGTGGAGACATTTTAGGGGGACTTTCTTTCATGAAGAAGGCTTTCTCACAAAATGGAAGAAGAAATATTGCCGTCGTTGTTGACCTCCTTTCCTTCAGCGAGACGAGAGTGTGCGCCATTGCTATTTCAACAGTACATAGAGAGAAATGGGCTCTTTTCTATAGAGAACAAGGCGAAAGTGAACTTGATTATTAAGAATTTTTTACTAGTTTTTCGATGTCGCGCGTACTTTGGCATATAAGATAACTTTAATTAACTTACTTATTTTAACAGTTTTAACCCTTTTTTAACTTTGAAAAAATACGGTTTTGTAAAGTGAGTATTTATAACAACTTTTTAATGTTTCAGAAGTGCATACAAGACTTTATTTTTAAACGCAATATTGTGGAAGGGAGCATATTTACATCATAAATCGTCAAATTTTCACGTCGCTCCTTGAAAATATGCAAAATACAAGAAAAAATAACTAGTTAAAAGATGTTCATTTTATTATGTCAAAAGAACAATTACGTTAATCAAGTTTATTTTAAAGAGCACATCGCTACAAATGTAAATAGGATATTTGACGAGTATAATTTAACACCATGTTGATTTTTGATCTAATGTAGAATTTGTTAAATTATGGGTTAAATAAAAAATTTAAAAAATGTGAATTTTAATTACTTTTTTTTTTTTTTCAATTTAGGACATTTAGGCAAAGATGGGGAAAGATCCAACAAAACCAAGAGGCAAAATGTCCTCATACGCATACTTTGTCCAGACCTGCCGTGAGGAGCATAAGAAGAAACACCCCGAGGCAACGGTCAACTTCTCTGAGTTTTCCAAAAAGTGCTCTGAGCGATGGAAGGTCAGTCACACCTTTCATTTACATTGTGTTAACGCCATTTCCCTCTCTTCCCAACAATGATTTTTTTTTCTTCTCTTCCTCAGACTATGTCAGCCAAGGAAAAAGGGAAGTTTGAAGATATGGCCAAACTTGACAAGGCACGTTACGAGAGGGAGATGAAGAACTACATTCCACCCAAAGGCGAGAAGAAAAAGAGGTTTAAAGACCCCAACGCTCCCAAGAGACCCCCGTAAGCATCTTGCTTGGTCATGAAGATGCATTGACATTTGTGAAGCATTCAAAGTTAATAATTTTTTTAATCCTTTGTTCAACCACAGGTCTGCATTCTTCATTTTCTGCGCCGAATTCCGACCCAAGGTAAAAGAAGAAACCCCTGGTCTGTCTATTGGAGATGTGGCCAAGAAACTGGGTGAGATGTGGAACAAAACATCATCTGAGGAGAAGCAACCATACGAGAAGAAGGCCGCCAAGCTGAAGGAGAAGTATGAGAAGGTGAGAAAAGATGCCACGCCCAGTCAGCATCAAAAAAATAAATAAAATGTTATATTGCATTTGCTATATGAATACATTTTCTTAAATTAAATTGAACCAAACATGTAATTTTCCTTTTAGGACATTGCTGCCTATCGCTCTAAAGGCAAAGTGGGAGGAGCCACAGCCAAAGCCCCTTCCAAGCCGGACAAGGTTAATGATGAGGATGACGACGATGATGATGATGAGGAGGAAGATGACGATGATGACGACGACGAGGATGACGAGTAGATAAATAACGTTTAGAGCTTAGCTTGTTGTCTATAAAGCATTTAACCCCCCTGTACACTTTACTGAGGCCATAAAATGGGTAAATAAAATAAAAAAAAACTGAAAAGCAAAAAAAAAAAGAAATAAGGCTGTGTATATGATATGTTTTTAAGCTGTACAGTTTCTTTTTTTTCCTTTTTTGTATAGTTAACACTACAGAAGTGTCATCTGTGTTCGTCCAAATACCCCAACCCTTAATTTAGTTCTTAATTTCTTAAAGATGGTTCCAACACCACTATCCTTACCTGGTACAGTTAAAAAAAAAATGGGGGTTGTAAAATTGTCTTGGGGTCAGTGGAGTTTTAGACGTGCGCAGCACACAACCTAGTTTCATGTGAGGTTGTAGTTCATATCTTAATGTACTTTTGTTTGTTTACTCTCTTTTTTTTCAGATCAAATATTATCATCATTAGTAAATCGCCGTATCAAAGTTATTTTACTGTATTTTGAATACCACTGTAATTGCAGAAATGATTAAAAAAATGTAATTGTTTTGTTCTGGTATGCTTCTGACATCAATAAACTTTTTTTTTAAATAAAGAATTTTTTTTTCATCTTTTCTTAATAGAATCAGATTACCACCTAATTGTGATAAAAATCTTAAAGGCATTTGGAACTCATTCTGTGGAACTTAAAATGTTAAGTGGATTTATCTGAAATAAATTTTAATTATCAGATAAAGACTGTTTCTATTTAACTTGCAGCTTTTCTAATACTGCAAGTAAAAGGAGAGTTTTATGCGTCTGTCATGTCTACTCTTGTTCATGTCAAATATTACATTCGATTAATTATTTAGGTAAACACATTAACGGAAGAGCATCATGTACCAATATTAAATACCTTTTATTTCTAATTTAAAGCTCTTTTTATTACTCAAGACAAAGTGATTCCAAGCTCAACTATCTTTATATGTCTATATTGATTTTTATCATTTTGATTGATTTATGTTTTATTAGGGCAGTAGATTTGAATGTAAGGTTACAGTACACCAGCCAGTGAGTCCTTTTTGAGGCCTTCATGTTTTTCGTGACAAACATAGAGGCTTAAAAAGAACACATGAACGTATCACCAGATGAAAATCTCGATTAATCCGAGCCGCCTGCTGTTCATCTGGTTAAACTGCATATTACAGCGGTATACAGCGCCATCGTATGATTAGTTTGTGGAATTGTCATATGTTTATACATAGCATGACACTTCAATCAGATTATTTTAGAGATCAGCAGCTCTACATCCGCGCCATGATTTTCATTCCCTTATTTTTGAGCTTGTATTTTTAGTGTTTAATATGCAGCCGTCCCTCTGCCATTTATGTAACTACCCATGGAAAAAATACAGGTAAATTGAAATTTAAAGCAAAACCATATTGTTACCGTTACTTTATACTTCGTGTGACAACTAGCCCCGGTCTCACCTTCAGTTTATCAAGGGGTTTGAGTTGTGTTTGTCCAGGCCCCGCCCACAACACATGCACTCATTCTTCAGTCAGCGTCTTTTCGCGGCCATGGCAACATCAGTGGGTAACTGACTGTGGACCAGTCGAATGTAAAAGTGCCTCGAAAAAAGGTAAGCCATTTACGCATTTCCTTGCAAACGTAGAATTAAATGTAGAACATATCTGTCATATCGCATGTTTTTAGAAGGATTCATAAACTAACAACTGGACTTCATATTTTGTTTTCTTGTAAATCCTTTTTGTTACCGCTGGCCTGAATCTTAAGCGTCCTGCACTGTTGCCTCATGGGTAATGTAGTTCCTTATTGCAGTTTTCGCTATTTGTCTGCACTCTAAGGAAAAACGGAAAAAACTACAAGTCCCTTGCAAAGGAATATGTAAAAGGTGTGACGTTTGTGCTGTTTTTACATACAAGCACGGCTTGATCAGTTTGATTTTATAGGAAGAATGATTGAATGGAGTCATTCATGGTCGATTGTCCTGTTAATTCGTTTTTAAGAAATAGATCATTCAAGCAATTTGAGGTGTCTCGAACGGTATTTATTATGTGCTTCACGTCAAGTGTCCGACAAACGAAATTGTCTTATTTTTGACAGTCACTGTATGGGCAGAGCAAAGGTTAATAAACCAAAGTTTAGTACAGCAGTAACTGCAGCTTTGCAGATTGTTGTCAGAGTGAATCCACACTCACGGTGGTGTCAAGTAAAATGGACCAGATAAGATTCGGTTAATTTAGTTATTCTAGATGCAGTCATTGCATTTTAAACAGATGCAGAAATATTACTTAATATTTATAATCTGATTTGATTGATTCGACTTTTCTATAGAGGGCAAAAAACATTTTACAGAGGTCGAATGAGACAAATAAACCTATGAATGCACTAACATTACAACCTTTAATAAAAGATTTGTATATTAATAATAAACTATTGGACATCTAAACGTAAGGCATCATGATTGATATCTTAAATATCAAAATGTTTTTTTTCCCCCTTTCTAAATAATCTAATAATTTCAAGAAAAAGACTGTTTAGTTGTTGGCCCATTTTATCTACTACCATCATCTTATGTCAGTATTTATATTTATATTGTATGAATGATGCTTCCATATGTGCCAATATACACACACTTACCACTTGCATACACTCAATTTTTATTGTTAACTATTATCAGTAAAGAATACATTTTTTCCCCCCACAAAACTACAATTTTACAGAAATTAAAATTATTAAAAGCACTTCTACATATAAACGTTCACACAATCTACATGAAAGAGGTTCATACAGTAACAATGTATTAAATGAGCTTGTTTTTTTTTAAACATTTCTTATTCTAACACCCACAAATCCAACTCATTCTATCTGAAGGTTTTGCTGTATGGAATCCCTGGTGCATTTTACTTAAACAAAATGGTTTTGACACACATGTTGACTTCTGACATAACAGTTCTCTAGATAGCTTTTGGGTTGTATTTTGTTAAATATTTTAAACAAAATAATTGAAGAGACCTGACTTTACACTCAGTGAGTCTGGAAATGTGCAGAGACATTTTAATGCTCCTCTAGATGATTTGCCAGAAAGTGATGTTTTACCCGACTTCACCCTCTTCTGTTTATAAATGTTTTATTTAGCTCTGCATCATCTTATCATCCTCTCTGTTCTTTGACATGTTTAGGACTCATGGCCTTCAATCAACCGCACTCAAACTAGCTTCTGTAATGACGCTGTGAACTCAGGTCGCATCGAAGCAACATTCACTTTGATTTCTCATCATGAATCTGACTGAGATTTGCGACAACGCTAAGAAAGGAAGAGAATATGCACTACTGGGGAACTATGATTCATCCATGGTGTACTACCAAGGTGTTATACAACAGATCCATAAGCACTGTATGTCCCTCAGAGATCCTGCCCTGAAAGTCAAATGGCAACAAGTAAGGCTCTGATTTAATGTGTTCATGACCATTTATATTAGTTTGAACAGGTATAAGCCAAATAATATAGTGGTGTTGGTACAGTATATGTAATCTGAAGGACTCAATCCACTGTGGTTTCCCCCCCTCTCTGAGCCCAGGTTCGGCAGGAACTGGCAGAGGAATATGAGCAAGTGAAAAGCATCGTAAACACCCTGGAGAGTTTCAAGGTGGACAAACCAGTTGATTTCCCCAACCCTTTGCCTGAAGAGAGCCCAAGGGACCCTGATGTCTGGCCTCCCCCAACCCCAGCGGAGCACAGGTAGCATAGGCAGCTGATTACATAAACCCCTGAGGAGTTCTGTCAACTGCAGAGCATGCCACACATCTCCTATCTTCATGCTGTCACTGCCATGTTCACTCATGCACTGTTTTGTTAAATTTCAAATTTCTTAACGTGTAAATACTTGTATGAGCATAAAAAAATTCAACAACTGAGACATAATTTCACATATTTGTGACAAACAGAAATGGAATATTGAGACCCTGAACAGGGTCAATATCAAAAGTAGCAGTCAGTATCTGGTGTGTCCAGCAGCTGCTTTAAAGGGTTAGTTCACCCAAAAATGAAATTTCTCTCATTAATTACTCACCCTCATGTCGTTCCACTCCCGTAAGACCTTCGTTCATGAGCCGGCGTTCTGACAAAGAACCTGAAGCGCTGCACTGTGTTTACAACATGAACAGCATAGGAGACTGACAGGAAAGAGAAGAAATTATTGAATAAAGTACGCACAAAAAGTTTTCTTGTTGCTTCATAACGTTAAGTTTGAACCACTGTAGTCACATGGACTATTTTAACAATGTCTTTAATACCTTTCTGGGCCTTGAAATTGGTTGTGTCATTGCTGTGTATAGGGAGGTCAGAAAGCTCTCAGATTTCATCAAAAATATTTTAATTTGTGTTCTGAAGATGAACGAAGGTCTTACGGGTGTGGAGCGACATTAAGGGTGAGTACTTAATGACAGAAATGTAATCTTTGGGTGAACTAACCCTTTAAGTGCTACAGTGTATCTCATCCTCATGGACTGCAACAGATTTGCCAGTTCTTGCTGTTAAATGTTACTCCCCTCTTCCACTAGAAAGTTCTCGAACACATCTGGAGGTACATATGGTTACTAGGGCTGCAACTAATTTTGACACCATTTTCTTTAAGAGCTGAAAATTATATACCAGTTATCAATGTAAAGCTGCTTTGACACAATCTGCATTGTAAAAAGCGCTATATAAATAAAGGTGACTTGACTTGACTAATGATTATTTTGGAAATCGATTTGTTGGCTGATTATTTCTTCAATTATTCGGATAAAAAAAAAAAAACCCTAATTTTCTTTTTCTCCACTCAAAATGGACTAACACAAATTTAGTGAATCTGTTTTTGCAAATGTGGTCACATGGACCTGATGCCTGATGATATCACTCTGTCTTCTAATAGGGGACCTGCCCAAGTGAAGAAGCCGGTCACTGTATCAAAGCCTCAGAGGAAAGAGTCACCTGGGATGCAGCATCGTGGACCTGTGGGGAGGGGTCAGCCGAACGTCAGATCAGATAGACCGAACACCCGTGATGGCCGTGGAAATAAAGCTAAGGAGGAAAAAGTAAATTACTCATACAATTAAGCCAAATGTACAAGATGAGGAAAACATGTCTGAGTCAGATTTGGAACTATGCCTGATTTAATTTCAGCTTAGACCATTTAAGTTTTCCAGGTATCTATTATCATGTGTCCTATCTGTCTGTGTTGTCAGAGTAAGAAGAATGCCCAGGAGGGTGCTGGTGATGTGGAACAGAGGAAGTTTGATGGCACTGGCTATGACAGCGATCTGGTGGATGCACTGGAGAGAGATATTGTGTCCCGGAATCTCAATATCCACTGGTATTGTGCCATTTTACTACTAGTTTTACTTTTCAAGTATTTATGATTATATAGTACATATACGTATTAAAAGGTTAGTTCACCCAAAAATGAAAATCCTGTCATTAATTACTCACCCTCATGTCGTTCCACGCCCATAAGACCATGGTTCATCTTCAGAACATAAATTAAGATGTTTTTGATGAAATCCGAGAGGTATCTGACTTGTCTGTACAAAAGAAAGGTACTAAAGGTACTAAAGGCAGTGGTTCAACCTTAATTTTATGAAGCACCGAGAATACTTTGTGTGCGCCAAAACAAAAATAACGACTTCATTGAGCAATATCTTCTCTTCTGTGTCATTCTCTTGCGTTATTTATGTTCAGCGCTTCCAGGATTTACGTCAGAACGCCAGCTCAGTATTGGCTGATGCTGTTCACAGCCAGCCAATAATGAGTCAGCGTTCTGACGTAGAACCTGGAAGCGCCGAACGTAAACGGCAATGTCTTTAGTACCTTTCTGGACCTTGAAAGTGGTGGTTGAATTGCTGTCTATGGAGGAGTCAGATACTTCTCAGATTTCATCAAAAACATCTTAATTTGTGTTCTGAAGATGTATGAAGGTCTTACAGGTGTGGAACGACATGAGAGTGAGTAATTAATGACAGAATTTTCATTTTTGGGTGAACTAAAAAATTTGTTCCCTCATTCACTAAATTGTGGCCATGTTATACTAATTTGGCTCTCAAATAATTGCGATTAGACCAAATAACCACGATCAGTAAGTTATCAATAATAGAGAGAGACAGGCCTACCCATAACTGTTAAACACTAAATACTAAAGTACAACATGTGTCAATATGTCAGTGCACTTTAGGGCATTAGCAGAATTGGAATGCCTGTCACTCCTAAAATTCAACAAATCTCTCGCCCTTGCATGTTCATTCATTCACCCTAAAACTGAAAATTCTGTCATTATTTACTCACCCTCATGTATTTGCAAACCAATAAGACTCATTCGTCTTTGAAACACAAATGAAGATATTTTAATGAAATCAGAGATTTCTGTCCCTCCACTGACAGTCTACATTACTCCCACTTCAAAATGTTTATAAAGATTATAAAACTAATCCATATGAATTGAGCGGTTTAGTCCAAATTTTCTGAAAAGACACAATCAATTTATATGATGAACAGATTGAATTTAGGCTTTTATTCAGATATAAACATTCATCAGCCCACACATCAGATATGGTAAACAGAAGTTTAAGCATGTTCGCTTGACGTGTGAGAAACAATGAGGTTCATTCTTGTGTGTTACACAGCAGATTTTATTTAAAATATCTTAATTTGTGTTTCGAAGATAAACGAAAGTCTTAAGGGTTTGGAATGATATGAATGACAATTTTTTTCATTTTTGGATGAACTGACCCTTTAAATATTTGGGCTAGTTTGATTATTCTTTAAGCATCCAAAAAAAGTTTGCACTTTCAGTTCTTTTTAACATATTTTTTATAAGATTCCAATCCATTCAGCACATTTTCTATCAAAAGCAGCCCAGAAAATGTGACAAGTTCCTACTGCACCAGTGCACCTAGGCACTGACTGTATAAATAGCGATGTAAT
Source organism: Hypophthalmichthys nobilis (assembly GCA_037950665.1). Lineage (NCBI taxonomy): Eukaryota > Metazoa > Chordata > Actinopteri > Cypriniformes > Xenocyprididae > Hypophthalmichthys > Hypophthalmichthys nobilis. The sequence goes on from CM075476.1 coordinate 8,590,111, forward strand.
AAGTTTAGTTTTCATACTTCACCAAAGCGTAGTTGTGTGTTGAGTCAGCGACAGATGTCAGTCACAGTGGCAGTTAGTGATTCAGTGCTGGACGGTGATTCAAGCAAGCTGTCATGTGTTACTGTTCCTGCAGGGATGACATAGCAGATCTGGAAGATGCCAAAAAGCTGCTGAGAGAGGCAGTGGTCCTGCCTATGTGGATGCCAGACTTCTTCAAGGGGATCCGCCGCCCGTGGAAGGTTAATATGTTAGATGACACCTGATGCCAGAGTTTGACATCTGAGCATACACACATATGGATGCATAGTCTGTCATATTATGTTTTTGCCAACATTTATGTGTGCATTTCTTGTTATCATAGTTTTTTAATCCACCAGAGGGCGCTGTTATACTAGTTTATTATGTAGGACAGAATGCATATTTTTCAAATCAAGCTCTCATTAGTACTGTATCATTCATCACAGATTGAGTATGGCTGATATATTTCTACTTCAGTTTGTTTTTTACATGCCATCTGGCCTATTGAAGAGTTTTTTCCACAAACCATCGACTTCATCTTTGTTTTTTTAAATTTGTGCCCATGTGAAGATGATACCAATGCATGTTGTTCTTAAACAATCAGGGGGTGCTGATGGTGGGGCCTCCAGGTACAGGGAAGACCATGCTGGCTAAAGCAGTTGCGACTGAATGTGGCACAACATTTTTCAATGTGTCGTCTTCCACGCTGACCTCAAAGTACAGGGGAGAGTCTGAGAAACTGGTGCGGCTCCTCTTTGAAATGGTGAGTGATCTCCAAGGAAGCAATGTAGAACCTATGATAGTATTTGTCCATTAATTGTTTTTGGTTTTGGATGGGAGGAAAACTAAAATCAGCTAAACAACAACATACTTGTATAGAAAACTTAGTTGTAATGAATAACGCACTGCTGTGCAGAAGAGGCCGTAAAAGCCTTTCTTGTATTAAGAGGTTATGCATCGGTGTGCGGGAGTGGCAGGGTTAAAGCCTTTTCTCCCAGAACAACAGTTACCTTTCCTTCTTATACCCTGAGCAAAGCATTGTTATGCATGAGTGGAATACCAACACCAAAACCAACTGACAGGAAACCAAAAGATAAGGCAAATGGGGGGTGATCAAGCGGAAGAGAAGTACATTAACATATTCTCCTCAATGCATGTTTAAGCAATACCTAGATTATACATTAGGATACTTTAATGTCTCCATTAAGTACACTATCATTCATTTCAGTTTATAAGCTGTCAGATGAGACCAATCATGACATAGTTACATGTTAGAAAACACTAGTAGATAAATAGTATGTAGTTGAAAGCATACATGTCATGTGAACTAAATGGTACAGATGTGTCATTGAGGTGTAAATGACTCTCCAGACAGTGTCCCAACAGTCCTCAATCAGCATATTGATGAATCCCTCGCACTAGATAGGCATTAGCATACTGTGATGGTGAAGGCCATTGTGCCACGTTTAATTCACATGTATACCTTTTAAAGGGATTTCTGAAGTACTAGGGCAGTTAAGATTTCTACCCATATTTGCTCAGCCCTACATCCTGAAATTAAGTAATTACATTTATGATAACAGGATAATAGAAGATCTGATAAACTAAAAATGTTGGTCATGTTATAGGCTTATTTTTTTGTTTTAACAGGCTCGTTTTTATGCTCCTACAACAATTTTTATTGATGAGATCGACTCTATGTGCGGGAGGCGGGGCACATCAGACGAACATGAGGCCAGTCGCAGAGTGAAGTCAGAATTACTTGTGCAGATGGATGGTGAGTTTTGTGTAGTAAGCGACCCTGTTATGATAGTACAATGAATAATGCCGCCTTATTTTAACGCCCACCCGTGTAATGGCATCAGGTGTAGGAGGTGCTCAAGAGAGTGACGATCCTTCTAAAATGGTAATGGTCCTGGCTGCCACTAACTTCCCCTGGGACATTGATGAAGCTCTAAGGAGACGACTGGAGAAGAGGATCTACATTCCACTGCCCACTGGTAATCTAACACTCTCACACACAAACGCCCATCAACAGGACAACATACTCCAGGCAGTCACGGCTCCTCTGATTTCTCCATGCATCTCACCCACTCATAAATGAACCAGCCTGACTAATTTCTATCCATTCACAATGTGCTGTATAGTTCATTTAGTTAGTCATTACTCATGAGCTTTCATTGTCTGATGCAACTCTTTTGTTACAGTTAAAGGGCCTGAATTTTAGAATTTCAAATAGGTTGGGAGACAAAAATATGTCATATTTTAAAAAGGTCATATTTCTCCCTGGAACCAAAAGGACAAAATTAGAAATTTTATAAATAAAATGAAGCTTATTTTTAGGATCATTGAGTTTTTGAAAATGTGGCGTTTTTCATGATACTAAAGCACATTTTGAAATATGAATAATTAGATTTTTCATTGCTGATTCAAAATAACTTAAATGTTATAACATTTTTATTTAAAGGTTACATGTTATGCAAAATTCACTTTTGTAAGGTGTTTGAACACTGATGTGTGTCCGCAGTGTGTGAGAACAACCAGTTTATAATGGTAAAAATCCACTCACTCATCTTTTTATAATTCCCATAAATCAAAAGCAGTCTCTTCAAACGAGCTGATTCACATTCTTACCTACGATGACATCATCGTGGGGAGAGGCCCCGCCCATGACTGGTGACGATCTGCCCTATTAGTATAGACACAGCCCTGAGTGAGAAGCACAGAGTCCGCCATTTCTGTATCCTCACTTAAGAAGAGGGATAAGTGTTGTGTTTTGGGATGTACCAATGCACATAAGAATCTTCATAGATTCCCACCATCTGAGTCACTGAGGACATTGTGGTTAAATTTCATTTTCAAAGTGTAATTTTTTTTTTTTTTTTTTTTTATAAAAACATGGCTTTCATCAAACCATTACTGAACTCCACAGCTAAAGGACGGGCAGAACTGTTAAAGATCAACCTAAGGGAAGTTGAAGTGGCATCTGACGTGGATCTCACCCTCATCGCTGAGAAAATTGAGGGTTATTCAGGAGCTGACATCACCAACGTCTGCAGGTACAGTATGTTTTCAGGATTACAGATAACACCTTGACCTAACTGAATGTGATGTGACAGGTTTCAAGCATCAAGTCATTTTTCTGCCCTTGCTAAAAATGCAATGCAGTGCAAAGTGACAAAATCACAGCCAAAAAGAACAGGCTCAGGTTCAAACAGTGGCTGCCTGGGGCCCATTAGTATATTTTCCCTTCAGCGTTGCAGAAAATTCCTGGATAGAAGAGTTATATTGAAAAGAACCAACCAGCTCTAGCTGCTTCAGCTAAAAGTACAAAATGTGTTGTAAGAGGAACCTATTTCATAAAGCATTGAAAATGATTTAATCAATTCAGTCAGAACTGATCAGTCAGAATTCAGAGTTTATATGTTTTGTATTTGCATATTAAGATGGGATGAGAGAAAGTATTTTAAAATCACTTTAACACTTTAAGAGGACCTTTTATAAAGTCTTGATTTTGGGGCTACTAGAATAGGTTTTATGCTTGAATGTTCAAACCCCCCCCCAAAAAAAAACACCTAATTGTTTGCATATTTTACATTGTTGCAGCACCTCTCTTCCCAGTCTGTCAGTAACGCTCTATTTAGTCTGTTTCTTTATGAAGTCCCTCCTTCTGGGAAGCGTAGTGTGCTCTGATTGGTCAGCTGGACCAGTGTGTTGTGATTAGGGGTGGGAATCACAGGGTGATACGATACCTGGCTCATGATACCGATAATATCACGATACAGTAATTCTGCGATAATTCAATATATAGCTAGACAATCCTATAATAATACATCACGATATCTGTCTAACTATGAAAACAAAATGCCATTTAAAAGGTTAAATGCAGGTCCCTTTGGAGTGGACTTTGTGCTTTGTAACTTTGCAGACCTTTTTCATGCTCAAACAGCAACATTACACCCTAAAAAACATTGAAAATGTAAAAAAAGCATAATAGGTCCTCTTTAAATGAAGCTTTATGCTCTAAATATGTAAATTTATTGTGTGAATTTGACTGACGGACTTATGTTTGTGCTCTCAGAGATGCATCAATGATGGCGATGCGAAGGAGGATCCAGGGTCTGAGTCCGGAGGAGATCCGTGCTCTTTCTAAAGATGAGCTGCAGATGCCAGTCACCATGGAGGACTTTGAGCTTGCACTCAAAAAGATCTCAAAATCTGTCTCTGCTGCAGACCTGGAGAAGTATGAGTCTTGGATGTCCGAGTTTGGGTCTGTATAAAAACGACAGCTACAAGACACAAGTGTGAATGTGGGAGAACACACTGTGGACCAATACTTGAAAAAAGGCACGGTTTTATGTTTCAAGACATTTTAATATTCAAATATGCTACTGAAAACTAGTCAAACCAGTGTTCGGTTGTGTTTGGACATGTTAGGACCGAGAAGAGTTGCACCTTCAAATGTCATAAACGCACCACCAGTCTGTGTATGGCACTGAGCCACCTTTATTTGTTTCTAGCATCTCAGTTTCAAGTCATTTCTAACTTCATTCTCTGCTAACAGATGGAAATCACCTGAGTTGCTAATGATCTGTTTTAAGTTTCAAAAGCTGAAAAGCTTGTGAAAATGATACTTGACAAGGGAGAACAGCATAATTTAATAAAAACTGTACTGGATGTTTTTAATGTTCAGTGGTGTGTAGACACTCATAGGTGCTGTGTTCTTTTATTTGTTTTACTTGATAGTTCTTATAAAATTAACATTTATTCTCTACCTATTACATGTGTTTTGACCAGAAACAATCAAAATGTACCTTATTTACTTTCTCAAATACACATTTTAATTATAGACCTTATGCGCCAGAGAAACAATCGCTCAGCCATCTTTAGAATTTTCTGTTTGAACTTCTGTTTTTGCGGTAGCTCTGTATATTTCTATGGCATCGCTGTTGAAGAGTAATTAGCTAGTGAAGTGGATTTACTTATTGTAAAGTAATCATGAGCATTGTAATGTTTGAAGCAGATGTCATAACAAATGTCAGTAGACCGGGAAGATTTTAAAACGAGCGGTTCATTCATAAATCTGTAAGATCTTACCTTCATGCTGTGGAAATACAAACTGGAAGACAGAACCCAACGAGCGCAGTGCTGAAAGGGGCGGAGCTACACAAGGTCTATAGCACTGAAAAAATTGGCGTAGAGTTTACTTTGAAACAATTTTCACAGTACATTTCACAAATAAAATATAAAATCATTGAATTATTGAATTAAATGTAACATTTTGAAGAAGAAAAACTGAAATGGTATTTTCTTGTAAAATGTCCTTTGTTTTATTCATTACTTTGAAAACATTTTTACAATGTGTGCGTGATTTATCAGTGCTTATTACATGGCTCTGTGGAATACTTGATTCTGATTGGTCAATCGTGCCATCCAGCGGTAAGTTATTCCCAGATAACGGCTGCTGAAAACAGATAACACAGGCTCATCCAGGTTACTGAAGTCAGCAGCAATACGCTTGCTAGGAATTGATTTTCTTCATTGAAGTTTTGCGTTTGGTGAGCTAATAAAATATTAAAACTCAGTCAAATCAATATTTTGTGGACAGTTATTTAATTATGTCATCCAGTATCGTGGACTCGCACTCTCGTTTCATACAAACGCAGCTGCTGCCATTTTGCGACTATTCTTGTACACTGTTGGATTATATGATAACAAACAGGTACGATTTTAAAACAGTTTCATATCAGATCAATATCTCTTATCCCCATAATAATTTATGTAGCAAAATGCCGTTTAATAAGTGGTGTGACTGTACCGTATCCCTTAAATGTCCGTCTAGTTTGAACTTGCCGCGCTAGCAATTGCTCTCTCAGCAGAAGCTTTGCGTTTAAAGAGCTAATAAAATATTTAAACTCAGTTCAATATTTCGTGCCTAATTATTTACTAATGTGCACTCAAAAAAATATTTCAGTCTAAACTTAAGTTTTATGTAAATGAATTACATTCAAATTTTCCATTCATTTTGATTACATAGTTTTTACATAAACAAACTAATAAACTTAATGTGATCCATATTTGTAAGTCCTATGTAAATGAAATAGGTAATATTTATGTAATAGTATGCAGAAAAATGCCCGAGTTATATAACATTGCTTAGTGTTCATATGTGTGCGCACTACTGAGTTAAAGTACCATTGAAGCAGTGTCAGAGTTAATGAGATAATTAAGTGATGAAGGAACATTAATGATGAACACCTGCTGTTAACAAGAAGAATCACTGAAGGAAAGAGAAACAACTGACTTCAGTCACAGCCTTCAGTGAAATCAACTGAAGATAAAAGACATTTAATCTCTTAAGATCTGATTAAACAACTCTACAAACTCTACAAAACATTACCAGCTTCACTTATTATTAACTAGATTGACTTTATTTCTGTCATACGTCTGTAGAAGTTCTTATGAGAATTAACAGAGGTTTAGATGTTGATGATTTATTGAGATTCATTCATGTTACCATCTTTGAGGTCAGTGTTGGCTTTAATTGGGCTCTTGATTTTATTGCCTCAAGAGTTCTCTGGCTGCTGTAACTGAGTGTTTATGAAACACCTTTGTTATGGCATAAATGTCAAGAGAATGTGTGATCCGGTGCTGATGGTTGTCAATTAGTGTCCAGATGTACTGATCTTATTCAGAGTTTAATCTATAATAAAATGTGTGATGTATTATTAGCTTTGTGCTGTTTATTATATTAGGACTGTGATTCTAAGACATAAGAGCCAGCAGTATTGTGACAATCGGTAAATCAATAATATGAATTGTTTCTCATCATTTAGTCTCATACAGACATCAAGAATCAATGTATGAATCACAACAATGGTGACAGTTTAAGAAAAATAAAACGCTTCATGCTGCAATGCATGCTGGGAGCCATGGATGAAGTTTGTACTAAGTTGGTACCCAGCATGCATTGCAGCATGAAGCGTTTTTTTGTTTTGTTTTGTTTTTTAACTGTTACCGTTGTTGTGATTCATACGTTGATTCTTCATATCTGTATGAGTCGGAATGATGCAGTAGACCAAAACTTTTTTTGTGCACAAACTGGTTTTAAAATTCTTCATATTATCTGTTCGTCACAACACTGTGAAGCTAATAATACAACACCCATTTCGTCAGAGACCAAACTCTGAATAAGATCAATAAATCAGGTCACTAAATGACAACTTTTACCATCAGCACCTGATCACACGTTCTCTTGACATTTATGCCATAAGAAATGTGTTTAATAAACACTCAGTTACAGCAGCCAAAGAACAACTGATGCAATAAAATCAAGAGCCCAATTAAAGCCAACACTGACCTCAAAGATGGTAACTTCAAATGAATCTCAATAAATCATCAACATCTAAACCTCTGTTAATTCTCATAAGAACTTATGTAGACGTATGACAGAAATAAATCAGTCTAGTTAGTAATGATTGATTGAAGCTGGTAATGTTTTGTAGAGATTGTGGAGTTGTTTAAACAGATCGTGAAAATGTTAATGTCTTTTATCTTCAATTGATTTCATCGAAGGCTGTGACTGAAGTCAGCTGTTTCTCTTTCCTTCAGCGATTCTTCTTGTTAACAGCAGGTGTTCATCATTAATGTTCCTTCATCACTTAATTATCTCATTAACTCTGACACTGCTTCAATGGTACTTTAACTCAGTAGTGCGCACACACATGAACACTAAGCAGTGTTATATAACCCGGGCATTTTTCTGCATACTATTACATAAATCTTACCTATTTCATTTACATATGACTTACAAATATGGATCACATTAAGTTTATTAGTTTGTTTATGTAAAAACTATGTAATCAAAATGGATGGAAAATTTGAATGTAATTCAATTACATAAAACTTTTAGACTGAAATATTTTTTTGAGTGAAGTAGCCGTGTAATAAGCGGGATAATGTACATCCAGCCGGTTGTTATCTCAGAATAAACCCCTTCAGGCTGATATAAGAACCGAAGCGGTTTATTCTGAGATAACAACCAGCTGGATGTACATTATCCCTTACATGTTATATAAAAGAGAAATTTGTGTCTTAATAATCTTTTTTTATCAAAATACAATAACTTGCCCCGGCTCTGAAATGACTTTAATTTTGGCTGATTTCACCAAGACTGTGCAGATTATTGCATAATATTAACCAATTAATTCAAGCTCCACTCCTTTTTTTTTGATCTAATACATTTCTGGTGGATAAAATGAAGTCCCACCCTACTTAGTTTTTCTCATTGAATATCCTGTTTCACTGAGAAACATTGCAAACCATTTTAGTTCTGCTCTTTAAAGTCGCCATGAAACAAAAGTGTGGTATTCTTTTCTTCCCTGTTGTGATGTATATCAGAGTGAAACAGCAAGAAAAGTGTAGGCCGGGATTTGATTTTATCCATCAGGAATTGACTGGATCATAGGATTATTGTGGATTGCTATTGCACATGAATTAAAAAAAAAAAGATATGCATGGATACTGCAATATTCCATAAATAAAACACAGAATCACTTTGAAACCAAACAACTTTCTGTTTTCCAACGCAGTGAATCAATGTGACCAACTTGAACCTGTTGCGAAATGTTTCATCCTCATGCCAGATTCCAGAGTGCATGGATTCCTATTGAAATGACTGGGCTTTGCCTGTGAAAATTCACCAAATAACGATAACTGTGACCGGATTTTTAGACGTTACAAATTGGAAACATTGTCCAAAATGTCTAAAACAACAAATCCTTAATTAATATTAGATTAGTAAAAGAAATATAATTTTAAAATTCGAATGGGGCATCAATGCTAACATCGTATGTTCAAAAGAGGCATTTACGGTTTGTATGACAGCTTCATAGTAGCCAGATCTGGAACCGTGATGGGCGATGAAGTTGTTCTTGTGTCCTACAGCAACAGAAGGTTGTGACTCAGTTGTCAGGAGGGTAGAAGATGACTCTGTTGTTGTGGGCCGTGCAATGTGAGTGTGGGCTGTGTGTGGAATTTATTGTTTTCTGACTACTCCTGAGTTAATGTGGTAACCGTCATGATGTGCTGTCAGCCCAAAGGGAAGTTTTTATGATTGTTATGAAATTATTTATCTGTTCTGCTTTATTTTTTCTCCATCATCAAGTTATGGCCAGTATTAAAAGTCCCTAAGATACAAACTGACAATACCTCATAAAACATGCATGCTGCAGCAATATACCAGCATAGATGGCGTCTGATTAAATTTGGTTTTTGAGGGATCAGTCAAAAAGATGCAGGTTTTGTGCTGTTATGTGAATTTATCCCAGAGAGTTTTGTGTGGACACAGATGGACGTGGCAGCTAGCGTATATCCAAAGAGAGCGTGAATGAATCATAAGTATGGACAACAGTCCGACCGGCTGACGAGAGGGCCGGTGATGGCATGACGTGGCTTTTGTGCAGTAGAGATCGTGGAAATATTCAATACTCGTCCTGAAGCGTGGCTTTTTAAAGGCCACTACACATGGCTATGAAACAAGCCAGCTGCTCCTGTTTACTCCGAGGATTTTTCTCCACCGAGCATGTTGTTCAGGAAAACATGACATTTAGATAAAAAAGCAGTACACATTATTTCATACATGTCATGCTTTTATCTATATCAACACCATAATTATATTCGGTTATACAGTGGGGGTTATATACTGGAGCTGTAGTTTGGCCCTTTTTTTGCTTATATATTTAAGGTGTTGGATTAAAGGCAGATGTTCCGGACGGTGTCAAATGCATCTATTTTTACCCTTCCATAACTGCCTGCTCATAATCACCAAATGCATTCTGGGAAAATTATCTTTAGTGGTATAGATTATATCGAATGTGGACATGAAGATTTAATGGTACAGACTCTGATCAGTTACTCCTCCACAGCATCTGGCCCCAGACGGATGTAAATGCTTTAATGGAGCTGAGTAGTTACATCTGTTGCATTTAGATAGCATGATGTGTACATTACATAACTCTACATGAATTTGTTCTTTCATTAATGGCACCGTATTCACATGGAAGCATTTGATCATGTTTGCTGTTGGACAGCCACATGTAAACTCTTTACTAAAGATAGAAATACCGTTTATGTGAATATTGTGGTTTTTGTAGAATGGGGGTTGGAATAATCACCATTCTATGTACTGCATTCTGAGAAAATCACATGACCTTCAGCAGCAGCATATGATTTTCTGCTGTTCTGAAAGTTAATCTGGTGGTTTTCAGAGGAAGGAGAGTTTCAAGCTGGCTACTGTAATGCATTTGATACTTCTTTGCATTGTGTGCTTCTGCTCTCGGTTTCAGACCTCAGCTGTGTTGCAGTTTATGATGTGTCCCAAGAGATGATGCTTTTGTTGGTTGTTGCTCTTCATCACCAAATTTCCTGTTTTACATATGTGACCCCCAGTGCCTTAGAAAAAAAAAGAGTTTCCTGAAATGAATACACTCTGTAATATGACCTGTTTGAAACCCTGTGGGATGGGTTTAGAAAGGCCTACATTGGTAATAACATTCAATCTTTGTTGACATTTATTGAAATCTATCTGTATGTCAAGTCACCTTTATTTATAGTGCTTTTTACAATGCAGATTGTGTCAAAGCAGCTTTAAAGTGTATAGATAGATAGATAGATATCTCAAATGGGTCTCCCTCTCATCAATAGTAATAATAATAATAATAATAATAATGAATTTATAAAATGTTTAATATTATAAATATAATTTGGGTTAGGGTTACTTGTCTGGCCTAGGAAAAGTAACATTATTAAAATTAACTCTTTATTCAAGTTATTAAAAATGTGTTAAAGATTTTGTGATGCAATGAAACATGCCAAATTGTGCGGACATCATTTTTGGCCAGGCTGTCACAAAGAAACTATGAACACATGCAAAACCGAGAGAACCAAGGAAATATTAATAATTGATTATGTTTTAGTCAATGAATGCTTTTCGTATGAGCTTTTTGCTTTTCTTTGCATTTTTTTTTTTTTTTTTTTGCATAGTAAAATAAAAACTGTAGCTGTAGTTTACCCCTTTTTTGGCAAATAATTTTGTCAGAAAAATACCTTAACCAAGTTTAGTGTTTTGTTCTTCCCTCAAATTAAAAATATTTAAAGATATAAAATATTTTTCTCGCATTTTGATGGTTTAATCGAACCATCAATAAGGGTGCTTAAAACCCCAAATTCACAAACCGGTCCCCTCTAGACATCGCTTTTGGCCACTACTATATATATGCATATACAGTTGCAAGAATAAGTATGTGAACCACTTGCAGAATCTGTGAAAATGTGCAAAATTTTAACAAGAGAGATCAAACAAAATGCATGTTATTTTTTATTTAGTACTGTCCTGAGTAAGATATTTTACATAAAAGATGTTTACATATAATCCATAAGACAAAAAAATAGCTGAATTTATTAAAATGACCCAGTTCAAAAGTTTGTGAACCATTGATTCTTAATACTGTGTGTCATTACCTGGATGATCTACGACTGTTTTTTTGTTGTGTGATGGTTGTTCATGAGTCCCTTGTTTATTCTGAGCAGTTAAACTGAGCTCTGTTCTTCAGAAAAAATCTCCAGGTCCCAAAAATTCTTCAGTTTTCCACCATCTTTTGCGTATTTGAACCCTTTACAGCAGTGACTGAATGATTTTGAGATCCATCTTTTCACATGGAGGACAACTGAGGGACTCAAACACAACTATTAAAAAAGGTTCAAACATTCACTGATGCTTCAGAAGGAAACACGATTCATTAAGAGTCGGGGGGTGGAGTAACATTAAGTAAAGCAACTCAAATTTTTAAAGTAAACAATAATTATAAGTAACAATTAAGTTAACTAATTTTTTTTTTTTTTTATAAAGTTTGTTTAATGTTTAAGTCCACTGTACTTAAAACTATTGTTTACCATACATAATGTTTCTTATTTTTCAATTATTTTGATGCAGTGGTTGTAAAACTCAATACATTAAGAATACTCAAACATTTAAGTAAACAACTCAAAGATTATTTTAGTAGAACTTAAAAAAAAATATATAGAAATTATAATTTAATTGAAATATTGAATAAACTAACACCAGTTAAGTGTTAGTTAGTAACAGCACACCAGCATGTGCTAACGTAACCATCAAAAAAACTATATTTATTTGCATGAACTGTTAATCAACATGCAGTATATATAGCCTTGAAGTTTCGCAGCCCATTCTCAACATAACCACAGGCACTACTCTTCACCACAATGGTAACCCTACAAAACTTCAACATCACAGAAACTAAAACAACAGAACAGAAAACAATAACACATCTTCCCCTGTATTAATCTTGTCCAAAAACACACAAAATAACAATCAATTTCAACATTTATTCTCCTTGCACAGTGTGACGCAAAGCATGCTGGGAACTTGAAATCTGCTGCAACTCAGTTTAATGTTGAATGGATTCTTCTGGTAACGTCGGTTACATCGGTAACGTCGGTAACGTCGGCAACGACGTGACATGAATGATGTCACTTTATATCGCTCAGTAAACTTAAAAATAATAATTTAAGTGTAAGGGTTTACTCAAAAATGTTGAGCTACACAAAAATAAAACTAAACTTGTTGTTTTAAGTTGCATCAATGATTTAATAGACTTTGATTGCAGCGTACTTAATATTTATAAGTTAGTAGTACTGTTTGGGTTTATAGACATACATACATATAAAATTTAGATTTATTGTAGTAAATTTATATAAATGTCACTATAATGTTTTATATATTGTAATTTATTAGAAATAAATTTTAATTATTATACAAATTGGAAAGCATAAATGAATGTATTCTCCTACATCACTGGACAGAACTGCCATTTCTGGGCTGCCGGCCATAATCAGGCAGAGCTAGAATTCAAATCACATGGGTCTCCCTCTCATCAGACCAACATGTTCTGCTCTGTCTGACTGCTCTGACATTGTTAGTGAGATACAGGATATCCCTGAAGGGGAGAGACAGCTAAACAATATCAGACCTAATCAACATTGTTTGTTAACAAACAGTAAGCCAGACATTCTTCTCGATGATATAACACCCCACGCCCAACAGATATAAACAGTACACCATGAGCCCCCCAGGCTACATTTCAGTCCCTAAATATTTTCTTAATATGGACGTATAAAGTTTAAATCACAAATAGTAATATTAAATGCTTCCAGTAAACTTGAATCAAGCCTTCAGTCATACAACTATTAATGGAATGAAAAACATAAAAATGTAAAACTGCTGTTCAAACAAAACACATAATCATCAAATATTAATAAATGACAATGACTAAGTCAGCCTTGTTTACATCAGTATCATGGACACAAGTGTTATTTTAGTATTATTGAGGCTATTATAGTTTTTATTTTTGTATTTTCCATTTTAATTTTAAAGGTTTGGTCATTTTTTTTTTTTTTTGCATTTTTGTCATTATTATTAGTTATTGTTTTTTTTTTTTTAAATGTCTGTATAGTTTTTATTCATTTTTTTATTTTAGTTTTAGTTATTTTTTTGCATCAAATTAAACTAAATGAAAATGAGAAATGTTGCTTTGACAAATAGCTGAAATAATTAAAAAAAAAAAAATTTTTTTTTAAAGATCTTGTTTTAGTTAACTATAATAACCTTGACACAAAGAGTAAAATACTCCCTCTAAATCTTCAAGGCCTGTCTTTGTGTTTAACACATGAGATCCATGTGCCATCTGCCTGGATAATTATTTCTTTTGATCTAGAACCTGCTTCCCAACCTGAATCCTGTTCCTGACTTGTCTGTCTCAGGTCAACTTACAAGAACAACTTCGACCCCTTTTGTTGAAATCTAGAAATCCTCACTTGTTTGTGACCACACGTGACTTGATGCCTCATTTAGATAATGATCGATATTAGACCTGTGAGAGGATTCTCATTACGCCAATGCTAATTGAGGTCCTGTGAGGTGGTCTGGTTATTTGCGGCTTCATGTCACCATCAACAATGTCAAAATAACACAAAATGAGGTGTCAAGGTGTTCGGTCACAACAACCCTTACAGCTATACAGGATGATGTGGGATTTTTCTCCACAAATGAGGTGGGTTTAAGAGGTATTAGAAAGGGCTGCCCACATGATGTCAGCAAATGATGTCACAGCTGATGGAAAAACCCACATGGAGTAACATCTGTCGAGTTGAGGAATATTTCTGGTTAAAGGTAAAAGGTTGATCGCTTGTGAGAGGAGATTGTTTGCAAGACAACATTAACTATTAAAACCACTGAGGATTCCATGGGAAAATGTAAACATGAGCTCTCATGTAGGGCTCTGTTTCAAACAGATGAAACATACACTGTGTGCCTCCACCCTTTATAATACAGTGTATTTATCGCTGTTGTTGTCTTGAGGTAATACTGTCATTATGGCCACACCCAGCCTTGTATGCACTTATCTTGTGTCTGGCTGGACTTTACACAGGCTTTACAGTGAAAGCCATGTTATGAAACCTAAAAACTGTGCAGTCACCAAGAATCAGTGGAGTAGAAATCCTCACTTGTCTCACTGACTCTTTTAAAAGGCAATGTGGTATAATCTTATAATCCAAAACACAGATAAAAACGCATTGCCTTTCTGTGTGTTTGTCATCATTTACTCACCCTTATGTCATTCCTATGTCATTTTTCTACTGTGAACAAAAAATTTTAGCAGAATCTCTGGGCTGTTCTCAGTATAATTGGTTGTGAATTGGTTTGTTCATACTCTTAAAGGGTTAGTTCAATGTTTATATCCATATAAATTGATCGTGTCTCTTCAGAAAATTTGGACTGAACCGCTCAATTCATGGTTTTACGATCCTTTATGAACTTTTTGAAGTGTCAAAATGGTAGTTGTGTAGCTGTCTATGGAGGTACAGAAAGCTCTCGATTTCTCCCCCTGTAGTCAATTATTTTATCCCTTAAAACTCATCTTTGATCACCAAAATGACATATTTGAAAAAAATTCAAGTGAAAAAAATTTCTTCATGCCTTAAAATAGCTTGAATGTAACTCTACACCCTTGCCTCATTTAATATACACAGATCAATGAATATGCAAATTAGCCCCGCCTCCACTCGCTCACGCCAGCTCGGAGAGTCTACTGTTGCTGTAGTGACGAGCAATTTGTTGTTTGTGTTGTGGATATTTAAGAAAAAAGCTTGCTTTGCTTCGTATATTCAGTTTAATAGCTGTGCAGCTGAACTGCTCATATTTTCTGACGCTTAAATTGTGTTTTAAATTATGAATTGGTAAAACACCTTTGCAAAACGGTCTGAATCCACTTGCATTTGTTTGGACTGCTCTCTCACTGAATCACCTGAAGCGATTTCTCAGTAAAACAGACAGTATCGAGAGAACAAGCAGCTGTTAAATGGATGTTTGACAATTTCGTTGCTTTTTGGAGTTTTCAGATTTAAAAAAAACATTCAGATGAAATCCTGCAGGCGCCCGTGCCTTCTCCGTACATGAAATAAATTCATATCCTTGAATGAGCGTGGATTTCCAGCATATTTACTTGAAGTTATCAGGTAGGCTGATATATCTATGGTTTGATCCATTCCAGAGGCGGTCAAAATCAGAATTTATAATGGACTGAATAGCTCTCTCAGAACTTGGCGTGCGATTCCACACTGACTGAATATGCACACGGTCACACGCTCAGAGCAATATTGTTTTAGCTATGGTTTATAGTATTAAAATATTTCGAAGGACAAAAACATGAACTTTATTGGCTTTACTTCAAGTCAGCTGTCACTTTACTTTGGCGCGAGCCCCTACGCGCTCGCACACTTGGCACAGCCCTTGCGACGGTTCTGTCATTGATTAATATGAATTAATATGATTAGACAGCTAATAATGTGTTGCTAATGTTACACACACCGTTCCCGTTCTTCATCTCAGACAGAGTCAGACAGCTGGCTTCTAACAATCAGTATCCTTACAAACGCTTTGAACAACTCAGAACGTCAGTGGAGAAAGGCATTTAGTTCATCATAACATCGTAATAGACTCGCTATATTGCTAAATCTACACAATTTTTCATATCAACAGAAAATATACCGGGAGGCTTCTCTCGAGACTCTCCTGCTTCAGAGCGGTCATAGTTAATGATATGCTAAAGCCTGCCTGCACGTTGTTGTGATTGGTTACAAGGTAGTCTGTGACGTCACAAACACCCACGATTTCAAACCGTGGGTTTTAGACTGTCTTTGGTTTACTGCAGTTTCAAACATAAAATACTCAGCAATGGTGCGGACTTATGAATTTGCACATGGTTTGTCTTAAAGCATATTTAAAACACTACATAGACATATAAACAACATTAAAAACTTTATTTTCACCACAGGTCTTTAAAAATATCTTCATTTGTGAAGATAAATGATGAAGTAAATGATGACAGAAATCTTATTTTTGGGTGAACTATCCCTTTAAAAGACAAAACACACCATGAAAGGATTGCTTTATATATTATATTCCAGGTCTTTTGAAGACACATGATAGCTTTTTGTGTTATATTTTTGTACCTTGACAGAATTCATATGGAAATGAGTAGCGTGAACTTCCATTTTGTGTTCCACAGAAGAATGAAAGTCATACAGTGTGTCAAAACTAATACAATGGGACAATGTGATGGTAAGTTAATAATGGCAGAATTTGCATTTTCAGAGGAATTATACCTTTAAGGAGCATTATGAATGGCCAGTTTCAAAGCTGCGACTGAAACCGTGGAAATGTTTAGGGAGTACCCCTGAAAGTTTTGCTCTGAGCTGGAAAGAAAAACAGAAAATGGTGGCTGCCATGACGATTTGGGCAATAGTCACACAGTAAAAGCTGTGGTACTTGTGCTTCAAATGATCATTCAGACACAGACCAAACTGGCACAGTCAAAAGCTTCATGGAAATGTTCAGACACGTGATGAGGAAGGCATAAACAGGTTTATGTTTAGAAATAATGTAATGGGAGACTAACCACAGTTTCACACACACACATAAGCACACACCTCTATAAATACATAAATTATATCTAAATTAGCTCTTCACTATTTAATGTGAATTTCTGACGGAAGCAGAAATTGTTTACATTTATATTGTGTTTTCACCACTATAAATATTGAGTCATGGATCAATGTTCAAGGCAGTTTTAAAAGCCAACTTTTAAAATGTTAATTATCAACCAGAAAGACGAGTGCAAATACAATGTTATAGAATTTTTCCTGTCCAGTATACCATTCAAAAGACTTTGTTGTTTGAAGAAATAAATACTTTGATTCAGCAAGGACAAACTGATCAAAGGTGACAGTAAAGACATAATATTACATAAGATTTATATTTCAAATAAATGCTGTTTTTTTCTTTTTTTGAATCCTTAAAAAAATGTATCACGATTCCTACAAAAGTATTAAGCAGCACAACTGGAAATATTTGAGTATCAAATCAGCATATTAGAATGATTTCTGAAGGATCATGTGACACTGAAGACTGCAGTAATGATGCTGAAAATTCAGCTTTGCCATCACAGGAATTAATTACATTTTAAAATGTATTAAAATAGAAAACATTTATTTCAAACTGTAATAATATTTCACAATATTACTGTTTTTACTGTATTTTTATCAAATAAATGCAGCCTTAGTGAGCATAACAAAGTTTTGAATGGTATTGTATGTAATCATTTTATTTCTTCCTGTAAAAAATAAAAATCACAAATGAGCTCTCTTTAACATCCCAGCTTCTCCTAGACAGCATTAAGGTTAAATGGACAACAAATGGAGACCAGTAACACTACATGCTTACCTTTCAGGAAAAATATTTTAATCAGGAAAGTTATCAATGTCTGATTGAAAGTCAGATATTTCATTATAACTTAAATATTTCTAATTAAATTATGTGAGTTACACAATCTGCATTCATTTTATATCATAGAGTGGTGCAGGGATGACGTCAAAACCCGGAAGAATTCGACATGCTATATAAATAAAGCGCTATATAAATAAAGGTGACTTGACTTGACTTGTCAACTTATGTTTACCACAGACCATGTTTTACTCATAAATTGAAAACCCCTATTATTAAAACCCATGGGAAAATCTCAAAGGAACCAGTGGCGAATTAGCCTTCTGGGATTTGACATCATCCCTGCACCTTACTATTATGTATATAATGAATTGTCTAATTCGATTGATCATATTAGGAGAAGCATCTGAGACAGCGCTTCTATTATAATTGAGATCTCCTGAGGTTTAACGTTTGAATCCCTGAGCAATAACATTTTCCTCTGGGTTATGTCTCTATGCGCTCATGTCTGGCCTTTGTGACTAATGCGTATATTCTCTCAGTTTCTCAAAGCTGTGAGAATGTCATAAGTTGCAAATACAAAACAACAAACACCAGAAGGACCAAGCAGCATGTTGATAATGCACTCTTTGTGCTTCAAGGAATACATGTAACTCTAACAGTAGTTTGGAAAGTATTTGTTTATCAAAGGCAGTCATGTAAAACCCTCCGGTCTGGTCCCACAGCACTAAGCTGCCACTCAGAGCACCTGTGCTTATTCTGGACGTAATCTCACTTTAGCTCTACCTATACGCTCTTATGTCTGCAACAGAGAAGGCTTCCTATGTCATTCAATCCCATATAATCCATAGTAATTGATTTCCCTGTGTGTGTGTGTGTGTGTGTGTGAGAGAGTGCGTCAGGTCCCTCAGCCTCATCTGAGTTTGTACTCAATGGCTTCTGTGTAAACACACTATTAGACAGATTAACATTCACAATCAAACAAAGGAAGTAGTTACGTTTGTCTGAACGTCAACACAATCACAAACAGATTACGATCTCAGTCTACCCAACAGTTCCCCCTCCCCCAACACAAAAACACACCTGTTTCGAACCCCTGCATATTCATATTTATTCACCCATTTTGTGGTTTTGATGGCATTTGTGGCAGTATTTTGTTCTGACAGGAGACTGAAATGGCACACAGGAGAACAGAAGTGTTTTGGATGCAGCATAGAAGAATCAGTGACAGATTAAAGAGTTAATCCTCTTGAGTATCTGTGGGTCTGACACCCCACGTCAGGATGAATTCCTCTCAACACCGTGCAAGACAATAGAGGTAGTCAACAGCATAGATATAGACCTCATGCTTTCAAGACAGGGCCACACACACACACACACACACACACACACACACACACACACTCACACTCACTGAGGCATAACTCACAGTGCTTAACTTTCTAGGTACATTTATTCATGAAACAGCAATAAGCACATGCAAAAGCACCCCTGTCAAGTTAGGCTACATTAATATTGTAAGATGAGTCCAAAACAAAAAAATGTGGGCCTACTTAAACTCACAAATGTTTAAATTATGTAAATAAAAAAGAAGAAGAAGAAAGAACTGAGGTGCTTGATAACCCTAGAAGTTAAATGAAATTAAACTAAAAGCAAATCAGTCTTTTTTGTGAGTGGTGGTTATACTGTTTTTATACTTCCTGTAGACATGAAATGTCATGTGACAAATGTGCTCTTTTTGATGATGTCATCAATGAAAACAATATAGCCTATGTATGTCAGACATAACCCATGGTTTTACTTTAATAACAATGTGTTTTGTCAGAAATTATAACTTATGGGGTGCTTTTTGCTTCTAATTGGTCAATTTCATGGCTATTTATTTATATATTTAGTTAAAATAAACCCATTTAAAATGGTTCAAGACCCCTTTACTTTTCAAAACATTACATATCTTGCTAAAAAACAGATAGCTTAAACCATCTTACGATGGTTTGCTGGACCGTCGGCTGGTTTTAGAAGGATTTTGAGAGCTTTTCAGCTGGTTAGGTTAGGGTACCAGCTTGCTGGCCAGCTAAACCAGCTGAGTAACAGCTTGGCAAGGCTTGTGAGACAAGCTTAGAACAGCTTAAACCAGTGAACAATTTAGGCTTTTTAGCAGGGTATAAATCATAGTTGCATTCATCTAACCAAAGAGGAGCCAACTATAGTTTTACCTGTGGTTATATGGTCTTAGTAAAGGCCACAGTGAACTAGGCCTGTGGTTATGAGAGAACTAGCCTATGTGGTAAATAAATGAGTAACAAAAAAACAAACATTAGGCTGATTGTGATTTTAAAAATGTTTGCCCTTGAAAAGGATTAAGCATAAAGCATTTTGATAAAACTTCCTTAATCCCACTAATTCGTTTATAATGAAACGTATCTGGGCGCGCATGGATTCGTAGGCTCGCCTCTCTCTCTCCGCCTCTTCCTTTAACTGCTGGGGGGCGTATTCATCCGCGCACACACATACCGATCGACATCGCGCCGTTTTTATCTGCCTCACCAGCTCCGGTTTCCCCCCGTTCAGCCTTTCCCCCGTCAACTGCCGCCATGTTTTTCTGAGGCAGGATGACAGCAGAGAGTGAGCGCAGACGAAGACGGATATAAGACTGAAAAACCGTCGAATTATAGCATTTTTTTCTCTACCAGGCGACTATTTTTTATTGCGGAGTCCGAGGAATTCATTTCCCGGTATATTTGCAAAAACCAAGGGCTGAATTGTAGTATTATTTTGTTTACTTATGGCGTAGGCACATTTTCTTAATATATATCCTTTTTATTTCAGGATGGGAGGGGGTCCTCCCACATAAATGTAAAATCCAGAAACTATTCTTTCCTCAGTTTTGAAGTTTATACCATGAAAAAGCAAAAAGTCAGAAGCCTATCTGAAGAAGAAGAACGTATTCCTGCCTGCGCTTGACTACCTCTACCAGCGAACCTACAGGAATAACCAGACGAGTGATCTCTGCATGATCAACTGCTTTACCACGAGTCACCTGCTGTCGAAACTTTGTTTCTTAAGCAAGCTGAACATAGAAAAACGACTTTGAATATAATCTAAAGTGAGGATCCGAGAGAGCACATCTCAAAGATGACGGGCAACATCCCTGTCGACATGGTAAGGAAAAAAAGGTTTAATGGTGTTTATGGAAAAATATTGTAATGTTGTGTTCTTCTATTTTGTTACTAGTTGTTTTCTGTTGTTACTAAAAAGTATTCCAATAATGATGGTAACTGTTCTTGAGATGCTATTACTTATTCTTTATAAAAGATACTTCAGTTAGTAAGTAGTACTTATTCACTTGTTACTAGTCACTATATTAACACTGACAAATTCCATTGTTACTGAAAACAAATTGCAATATTTCACAAAATTTGAGTAGAACAGTTTGAGTAGTTACACTAAACAAAATACTTTTATGGTAGGCAGTGAACTAGAATAGTTATCTGCATCAATTAGAAATGCATACTAGTTGGAAGTGGATAGCTCAAAAAATTTGTTACTAGTATCAATGGAATAGTTGCTTGTCACTATTGGTATTCTGACTAGTACTACAATCTAATGAATAGTACCAGTGAAACTAAAAAAATTATTGGATTATTTACTAGTAAAGTACTTTAAAAACAAGTACTAGTAACATAAAAATAGATAATAGTTAGTTTTAAGAAATTTATCTTTAGTTTTAAGGAATAAATATGTTAAAACGTGTGTTTGTTAAAGATCAGAGAAGGTCAACTGATCTCATTGCTGCTTTTGCAAATGGATTAATCCAAGAAAGACATGAGGGACAGTGTTATTAAATGCCTTGGATCCCCTTTTGCTCTTTTGGCAATAACAGCATCAAAATTCCACCTCTATCAGGAAAGGCAGTAGTGTAAAGATATCCTATCAGATGGCTTACATAGTGCTGTTCTAACTGATAATGAGGAAGTGTGATTAGGGAGACTTGAAAACAGTCACTGTTCTGCTTGCACAAGTAAAAATGTCTCCGAATGTGAATCGAGGCGAATGATCAAAATGAAACTCCAACACTAGAACCTTGTCCAGGGGATGATGTCATAGGTTCTGTTTAATCCTCATTAAATTCTTGCAGAATGACATTTCAAGCTTTGCACTGTGATGTAAGGCTATAATAGATCGAGACTTCTAAACCCGTGGGTGGTGGTGGTAGTGCTGCTAGTATTCGCCATTTAAAAGTGGTTTGAATCCAAGAACGTGGAGAATCTACTTATCGACCATAAAATACAGCCCTGATTGTGTATTAAAATATTGAAACTAATATCAAAACAAACATGAACTGCTGCCAAACTGTTACACTGTATTCCTGCGTGTTAGTCAAGCATGCTTTGGATATTCCAAACAGCTGATCTGGCTGTCAAACTCAAGAGATGCCGACGCTCTGACATTGCAGAGACTGTTTGATGTAATGTACGCTGAGGGCTGATGTGATTGGCCTTACAGTGCACATTGACTGTCCTTCTGTTTCAGCAATTGAGTAGCACTAAAATGTAAATCTGGCCCTCAGAAAGGCTTCTTTGAAAACTTTAGCCTAGATATTAAAAGAGCAACGGCACGTATTGTTAAATGATTTTAAGGGCAGAAATGTGAGCTGACCCTGATGATGACGATGCATCTCTTGACGTCTCTACAGGAAGAAGGTTTTCTCACATTATGCAAACAGAGACCAAACAGGGAACAAAGCGTTATGTTATAGCCTAAAGTCAGGTATTGATTATCTAGGATAGCGTTAGAAGGTCGTCTTTGAAAACTTTAAACATTTAAACCTCACGGGAAATACTTTTATATGGATTTGCATAGGAACGATAAGGATAATCCATTTCTAGCTTCAAAATTAATCAAGGCTTTTTAATGCAGGAGCTGCGTGACGTTTTTCTACATTGGGTTTAGGTGTCTATTTTTGGTCTCTCGGAACAGCACGTTCGGTTTTAGGATGAAACTTTGAATCATTGTGTGGTCTCCAGCTGAGGGGCATTCAGTTGGGGGGTAGGGTTGTCAAACAATGGGAGTGTTTGTGTGTGTCTGTGTGTGTGCATACACATCTTGTGGGTGGGCATTTTAATGAATGGGCTTTTTTTGTAGAGAGCTCTAACTGTTTCAAAGCAATGAGATGTTGTGGAAGCCTATAGGTGCTACATCAGATATGCTCTTTTAAAAGAGTTTGCTTTGATCAGTTGTGAGACAGAGGTGTGAAGGAGAACTCAATACTCCCTGACAGTACTGTGTCACTTTGTGTGGTGTCATGTGGTATTGTGTCCTCTATGTGTAGGGGTGAATTAGTAGGGGATACTATCAGGAGAAATGTCAAGGAGAGACCTCCCCTATGGCTATTGTCCACACACTTGAGTAGCATTGCTCAGCACTTTCAGAAGTTTAAATTCATGTAAAAAAGGAATTGAGGTGCTTGATAAACCTGGGTGTTAAACGAATTAGACTGTGAGCTAATCAACATCTTGTTATGAGCAGTAGTTATATTGTTTTTATACTTCCTGTAGACATTAAATGGCATTTTATTTCTGTAATGCGACTTTTTTGAGTGAAACAGGATATTTGATGTGAGAAAATTTTGAATATCACTTTATATTGGAATGGTTGTGATTGTGAAAAGTGGGTTTTAGCACAGAATAGAATATTTTAATCGTAGTTCTTTTTCAAATAACATGCTCTGATGAATGTACAATATGACCAGGAATGTGTATTAAGAAAGTAAATAAAGTCAATTTTGATTTTTATGTTTTATAAAAGATAGAGAATGAAGGTAATTAAGACAAAGTCGCATGCTTTCTGTTTGCAGAATCAAACCAGATTTGTCATCAAGATTTTGCAAAATTATGTAACCAAGCTCAAATCAATAGAACTCATCAGAAAACTAGACAACAGAAGGCGGTGGCTACACAAATCAGTCCCTTTGAGGGTTTATTAGGTCATTATAATGTGTTTCATTTTCTGAACCCTGCTACGAACAGCCACTGTTTGAACTTTGAGAGGCAGCTAAAGTGCGAGAGAACATCAGGAGAAAGGTACAGGGTAGTAACGAAAAGTGTTTGCATATGAGAAATGGAAAAAGTGTAGAAAACTAGCTCCTCGTGGTATAAAACACAATGCAGTATGTACCACAATTCAAAACATTTGTGATTGAAACTGCGTCAACAGGAAAGACTCAGCATGTTAGTGAGGTATCAGTTTAAATATCTTTCACACACTGAGAAACTTCATTTTAAGTGGTTACTGTTTTTTTCGTCATATTTTTCAAGTCCATTCAAGTCACGTTTATTTATATAGCGCTTTATACAATACAGATTGTTTCAAAGCAGCTTTACAGTGATAACAGGAAAATTATTCAGTGATGCAAACAGAGTTCATTTTGGCTGTACAGTAGCTCTAAAAAAAGTTCCAATGTAAAGATCATCAATTATTATATTAGTTCATTTCATCTATAAAGCAGTTCTGGTGAAAACAGTGATGTCATCATTCAGCTCAGTTCAGTTCTCATCCAATAAAGTCAGTGCAGTCAAATCAATAACATTGTTGAAGGGTTAGTTCACCCAAAAATGAAATTTCTGTCATTAATTACCCTCATGTCGTTCCAAACCCGCAAAACCTTCGTTCATCTTCGGAACACAAATTAAGATATTCTTTGATGAAATCTGAGAGTTTTTTTTATCTCCCATAGAAAGCAACGAAATTACCACATTCAAGGTCCAGAGAAGTAGAAAAAACATGGATAAAATAGTCAATGTGACTACAGTGGTTCAACCTTAATGTTGTGAAGTGACGAGAATACTTTTTGTGTGGAAAAACAAAACAAAAATAACGACTTCATTCAACAGTTTCTTGTTCTCTTTCAAGGGTTAGTTCACCCAAAAATGACAATTATGTCATTAATTACTCACCCTCATGTCGTTCCAAACCCGTCAGACCTTCGTTCATCTTCAGAACAAAAATTAAGATATTTTTGATAAAATCCAATGGCTCAGAGAGGCCTCCATTGCCAGCAATGTCACTGAACCTCTCAAGATCCAGAAAGGTACTAAAAACATATTTAAAGCAGTTCATGTGACTACAGTGGTTCAACCTTAATATTATAAAGCGATGAGAATACTTTTTGTGTGCCAAAAAAACTAAATAATGACTTTATTCAACAATATTTAGTGACGGGCGATCTCAAAACACTGCTTCATGAAGCTTCAAAGCTTTATGACTCTTTTGTTTCGAATCAGTGGTTCGGAGCTCCAAAATCATGTGATTTCAGTAAACGAGGCTTCGTTACATCATTTCGAAATTTCAATAGTTCACGTGACTTTGGCAGTTTGATATGCGCTCCTAGCCACTGATTCGAAACAAAAGATTCGTAAAGCTTGAAGCTTCGTGAAGCAGTGTTTTGAGATCGTCCATGACTAGATAGAATAAAGTCGTTGTTTTGTTTTTTTGGTGCACAAAAAGTATTCTCGTCACTTCATAACATTAAGATTGAACCACTGTAGTCACATGAACTGTTTATATCTTTAGTAGCTTTCTGGCCATTGAAAAAGGAAATGATCTTGCTGGCAATGCAGGCCTCACTGAGCCATCGGATTTTATCAAAAATATCTTAATTTGTGTTCCGAAGATGAACGAAGGTCTTACAGGTTTGGAACGACATGAGGGTGAGTAATAAATGACATAATTTTCATTTTTGGGTGAACTAACCCTTTAAGTGTCAACAGTATAGGCCTATGTTTTAATTTAAATTGCTTAAAATGGCTTAGAAAACATGCAGGGATGTCTGGAATCACTTGATAAAGCAGATGAAAATACAGTTGAATGCAAAATGTGCAGCTGAGCGCCAATCTGCCATATACACATTATAATGAGTAGTACACTACAGAATGTTGTGAATTCTTATGCTGTAGTTGCCCTACATCAGTTTTTTTTTTTTATTAAAATTGATCTACTATGAGAAAAAGAATCACAATATATTGATTTGTTTATATTGAGCACAGTCCTAAAATGAAGAACAGCATAAAGACAGATAGATAAAGCTAAAGTCTCTTTTAGTATTTGTTGTATCTATATGTGTTTGTGTGAATAAATGTGACAAGTATAACAGTGAATATGATTTGCATAAAATGAGTCCAGAGAGTGCTTATGGGTCAGTAAGGGTTAAAAGGCTAAAGAGGGAGCGAGAGAGAAAGGAGGGGGGAGGAAGTAGCTCAGACTCACTCAATAAAGGATCCTTTCAGTAGAGTGAGGAACAATTTACAACAGCTCTGTGAGAGAGGTGCTCGCTTGCACACACACACACACACTGTCATGGAAAGTTGGAGTGATTCAACGTCAGTTTGTGTAAATAGTGCTCAGTGCCTTATTATAAGTTGTTTTAACTTCTCTGCGGTGTTTCTACATATTCATTACTGGACATGAGTCAACATATATATGTTTTTACATGTTTCCAGAGGTGGTTCTGTTCAAGTTTTGTTGGGCAGAGACTGGCTGCAAAGGGTTGTTCCACTGTAAACAGTGGCTCTCGCTCGCCTTTATGACATCATTGCACAAGCATTCTCTTGTAGTTTAGTCAAGTCACAGATTGAAATCTCAGGCCAGACTTCCCTTTTCCTAGAGGCCTCTTCATACCTTTCTCTCTTTCTCCTCCAAGCCAAATGTTTTTTTTTCTCTGATCATAAGACGTGATCTAATCAACATTCTGACTGTAAAGATAGTCATGAAATACATAAATATTTATTGAAATACAATTGTTCTGCCACATAGCCTGCTTGTTGTATCTCAGAACTGGTGCTTATTTAATACCATTATGCACCCTGTTTGACAAAAATAACAAGAAAAAGCTGTAGGACAGACTAGAGTCATGATCTTCTCTAGGCTCGCCCCAAAGAAAAGATAAAAAAAAGATTTTCAGTCGTGAAGTTGGTCTGTGGAGCTTTGTCTGCTGTGTTGTAATAATTCTATTTGAGAATATGTGCATGATAGTAATAAGTGATGAGCAGGGTGTTTCGCAGGTTTGTAATACATGGCTGTAATACAATATCAAAAGGCCATTTCTATCAGACGGCCACCTCACTGATGGGGAGGTAAGTGAATGGCTCCCCTCCCCCACTCTCTCTCTTTCTACAGATGTCTGCCCTTTTTCAGCAGTAGGCACGTGGACAGGGCCTGCAGGGCAGGAGGCTGCCCGCCTTCATCTGGCTACAGGAGATGAGATATTATTCTCTCATGCTCGTCTTTCTCCTCTTTATCTTGAGTGTTTTTTTCTGTTCTCATATTTACCCATTGCTCCATCAGGAATTATTCAATATAATTGTATGTCAAAACATTAGTATTGTTATTATATATTATTTTTTATATGGAATAGACACCGATCAGGCATAACATTATGACCACTGACAGGTGAAGTGAATAACTCTGATTTCTCTTCATCACAGCATCTGTTATTGGGTGGGGTATATTAGGCAACAAGTGAACATTTTGTCCTCAAAGTTGATGTGTTAGAAGCAGGAAAAATGGGCAAGTATAAGGATTTGAGCGAGTTTGACAAGGGCCAAATTGTGATGGGTAGATGACTGGGTCAGAGCATCTCCAAAACTGCAGCTCTTGTGGGGTGTTCCCGGTCTGCAGTGGTCAGTATCTATCAAAAGTGGTCCAAGGAAGGAACAGTGGTGAACCGGCGATAGGTCATGGGCGGCCAAGACTCATTGATGCACGTGGGGAGTGAAGTCTGGCCCGTGTGGTCCGATCCAACAGACGAGCTACTGTAGCTTAAATTGCTCAAGAAGTTAATGCTGATTCTGATAGAAAGGTGTCAGAATACACAGTGCATCGCAGTTTATTGCGTATGGGGCTGCATCGCGACAGACCGGCACGTGACAGTGGGCACGTGAGCATCAGAACTGGACCACGGAGCAATGGAAGAAGGTGGCCTGGTCTGATGAATTACATTTTCTTTTACATCACGTGGATGGCCGGGTGCGTGTGTGTCGCTTACCTGGGAAACACATGGCACCAGGATGCACTATGGGAAGAAGGCAAGCCAGCAGAGGCAGTGTGATGCTTTGGGGAATGTTCTCCTAGGAAACCTTGGGTCCTGCCATCCATGTGGATGTTACTTTGACACGTACCACCTACCTAAGCATTGTTGCAGACCATGTACACCCTTTCATGGAAACAGTATTCCCTGGTGGCTGTGGCCTCTTTCAGCAGGATAATGCGCCCTGGCACAAAGCAAAAATGGTTCAGGAATGGTTTGAGGAGCACAACGAGTTTGAGGTGTTGACTTGGCCTCAAAATTCCCCAGATCTCAATCCAATCGAGCATCTGTGGGATGTGCTGAACAAACAAGTCCGATCCATGGAGGCCCCACCTCGCAGCTTACAGAACTTAAAGGATCTGCTGCTAACATCTTGGTGCCAGATACCACAGCACACCTTCAGGGGTGTAGTGGAGTCCATGCCTCGATGGGTCAGGGCTGTTTTTGCAGCAAAAGGGGGACCAACACAATATTAGGAAGGTGGTCATAATGTTATGCCTGATCGGTGTGTGTGTGTGTATATATGGAACAGCTGCCTCTCCCTTATTATCAGCGCCACCCCATCCTTTAAATTGCCGCCCTTCACTAGGTTCCCAACTGGAGTGGGTGTGACAGAGAGGAGGGGCGCTGAAATAACCAGGTCTGGCGGTGTGTGATGAGGCACACCTGCACGCTGGTGTCCTCGTGGGTCCAGGAAGGGAGCGCGGAGGGACTCCTGCACCGCCATAGATGTGAGTCACCGGACCCACGGTCCGGAATGGAGAAGTATGCGTAACGCCGCCGACAGGTTAGGACAGGCTATTCCCCTCAGTTGTCATGGCTTAAAGAGGACGAGCCGCTGTGCCGAAGCCGCCGCCCCTTGCGCCTTGGACCGAAGAGAGAGAGAAGCGCGTGCGGCCGCCGTACCCCGCCCCTTACCTGGACCCATCTGCTCACTACCCTTCCTTCACGTTTCCCTGGCACAATGAGGACACCAGGTCCCCTGTTTATTTGGACAATTTATTCCTGTTTTTGAAGGTTTTCTGTTCATTTCTGTTAAATAAAAGCCTTTCCGAGGCCTGACGCCACACCCACTGTGTCTGCCGTTTGCTCCTCCCGCCACAAAATATATATATATATATATATATATATATATATATATATATAAAAATGGAAATTATATATCATGTATACATAATATGTTGAATAGTGCAAATTGCATTATCATTCTGATGACGCGGAAATTTGGTCGTATTTTCTGGCCAAGCTTCATACTTTCTCTATTGTAGAATGTGTTTAATTAACAGAGATCATCTAACATTGTGACCTTCAAGATGTGTCACATTGTCCTTAAAGCACCTTAAATAAATCATGTTTCAGTTCTAAAAAGGTCAGAGTTGTAGGTTTGTGTTTATTCAGTGCACATAGCTAATGTGTTTATTGAAGGTGTGTAATTAGCCTCAAGATCAGGAAAGTTTGTACAAAGATGAATCATTCACAGTTTCAGCATTTATTAACACCACTGTGAAGATATGTCCACTTATGTGATTGTAATTGGCGGGCCTGTATTGATTTCAGTAATATTACCACCCAAGCCCTTGTTTTCCCATCCGGTGAGATGCATCGTTTGGGCCGGATGAGTGCGTGTGAGTATGTCTGTGTGAGTGATTGTCCTTCAGGACTGCTGATGGGGCATCTGGACAGGCTGAGCCTGCAGTTGCTGGTGTGGCCGTGATTAAGTATGGAAGCTAAAACTAGCTCTCTGATGCTAATGGGCGCCATGCGATGCGCTCAAGTGAGTCGGGGAGAAGACAAGAATGAGATAATGCAAGTAAAGGACGTTCTAGACATCTTGAGAAAATGATTTCAAAATGATCACTCTTACCGTAGCTATCGAGACCGTTCCATTATGGAAAAAATCTATCAAGGAAGTGTGGAAATTTTTTTTGGCACCTTCTGTGTGTGTGCGTTGTGTGTTTTTACAGTAAGTTTTGAATAGCTGACAGCTGAAACCAGAGCTTTCATTCTTGTCTCCTCAGATATATGGCAATGATTACTAAGGAACAGGAAGTTCAATAAAGCATTATAAGCATTAGTAAAGCCACAACAACCTTTAGCAGAGAGATCTGTATGTCTGTCTTTCTATTGTTCTATCTGTCGTTGTAAAGCTATTGTTCTGTCTTTCTATCTTTCGTTCTGTCATTCTATCTTTAGTTTTGTCATTCTATCTTTATCTATCTATCTATCTACAGGGTTTTTCCTGTGTCAAAAATGGTCTTCGGTGGTGACAGACATGGTCATCCACACAAACAGTAAAAAGTGCCCTACCCACGTGATCTGCGAGCCCAATACTGACAATAAAGTACCCATCACTCTCACTGTAATTCTTTCTTGCCCTCTTTGCAAAAAAATCTGTGATTTCATAGTTTTGTTAAGAGAAGATGCTTGTTTGCTAGACCTGAAAATTATTTTGGTATGTATACTAATAATAATAATTAATAATCAACATTAAAAAGTAGCATTAAAAAGATACATTAACTAATAATATAATTTCTACCATATACAATTGAATGCACCTAGCTAACAACAACTTGCTTTGTTCTGGTTTCACCTCACTCCAGTCTAAACTAACTGATTTTATATGTAGGCCTAATTTACTACACATTGTCATTTAAATAACCTGAAAATACTGTGGATTATTAAGGCTAGTTGTTCGAGTAAATGATTCGTTATAGACTGTGTGGGCAGATCAGTTGTTTTCATGATTCATTAAAATGAATCTGTTCAAATGAGTCATTAGGTCGCGAATCGGACATTAGCGCGTTGCGTGCGAATCACGACTGTTACTAGGACATCGCAAATGATTTGTCAACACAGAAAACACTTCATCACTGGATAGGATTTTCTTTTTGTTTACTGAAAGTGTGGTTTATGTCAGCTGCATGTGCGGGGCGCCTGTCAGAGAAGATGAGGTGACATTTTTTTAGCACTATTTACACCCAGCGGTTATTCAGGAAAAACATTCTCCGAATGCGCCTCGTGAAACATGGTCTTCAGAACTTTTAGCATCGTGTCAGTTGATTTAGATTATTATGTGCGAGGTAGAGAGAGTGCAAAGACGGTGCTTACTTTGAAGACAGAGAGAGTTCGCGCGCACAAGGGAGGAGCTCTCTGCTCGTTCTGTCCGTCAGCGCAGCAGTCATCTGCATCACTAATAAACAACTCTCAATAACTGATCAAATAAGGCTTTGGCGGAACAAAAATTTGTTTTGGCGGCCGTTAAAAAAATTTCAATGTAGGAAAAACCCTGTATCTGTCTGTCTGTGGCCACGTTCACACTGTCAGTTTTTGGGATTGACAACCGCATTTACTTACAGGTGTGAGTCTTCAAATGTCTCGTTCACACAGCAACTTACAGTAGCGTCTGGAACAATGTCTGTATGAACGTGCAACGAGTGTCAAGCCTGTATTTTCTTACTAGTAACCATAACGACGTCCATAAAACTGAAAAGTATTATCACTTTTGACATGACAAGAGACTAATTGAACCGCGAGTTCATCCATCAAAACTCTTTGTCGCTGTAAGTTACCAAAAGTGAAACCACACACAAAACACCGGCTCTCTCGCACTATATGACGTGACAGATAACTAGTTGTCCAATGCGGTTCCAGTCACACAGCGCAAATATTCCGAGAATGCGGCCATCTATCCATCTATCTATCTATCTATCTATCTGTTTGTCTGTCTGTATACTGTATCTATCTGTGTCTTACATGTAGTGGGAAATACTTCATGCTCTTTCCCTCCATTTCTTTGTTAAAAGCATGACGAGGCAAACACAGCTGAGAGCAAAATCAATCACTTTATGTTCAACCTACCGCACATCAACTCATGCAGAGATCATCCAGCCTCTTTTTGTGTTGCCATGTGTGTGCGCACACGCCCAAGACTGCGAGTCAGTTCTCAAATTCCTGCATTAATTTGTGCTATCCACAGAGGTCTTGGAGATAGACAGGGAACTTTACAATTCCTCTACAGTCCCTCTTGCAGTTTAATTTCCCATATCTAAATGTGCCATCTAATTCTCAGATCTCATGTCATTTAATGCTGTTATCTCTTTTTCCTGTGCCGCGCTCTTCATAATGAGAATTTAAGAGTCTGACGCACATATGAAAGATATGGCATATTAATGAATGGCCTGGTCTCTTTTTCTCAGATTTTCGGTACCATAACAGTCTGTCCAATATCATGAAAAGACAATTTTATATGAAACAGTAAGGAATCATTTTGGGAGCTGGAATCTATTCATTTAGAAATTCTTACTAGAGACTAGTGGCCGAATGAGCTAGCTATTATCAAACCAATGGCAATGGTCATTGTGCTTTTGGCCCTGGCCAAAGTGAGACATTTATCCATCCATTCCCATGTCCAAATGCATTGCGATCTGCCATTTTGGACATGTCCTTTGCTTTAACCCCTGCTAATTCAAGTTGGCCAGACCATTTTATAATCTTTTCAGAAAGAGGCCAAGGTGACCTGTAATGTTGAATATCTATACAAAGCCCAAACAATGGGTGGTTTACCATACTCAGTGGTTTTAACTTTCTCACCAGAGAAAGAATCAGATCTCTACTGCAAAGCGGACCAACCTGTTCTGTCTCATGTTGAGAAATAAAAAAAAACTGAATTGTACAGGCTGTACTGTACCT
This sequence comes from Hypophthalmichthys nobilis, assembly GCA_037950665.1. Lineage (NCBI taxonomy): Eukaryota > Metazoa > Chordata > Actinopteri > Cypriniformes > Xenocyprididae > Hypophthalmichthys > Hypophthalmichthys nobilis. Next base: position 8,622,762 of record CM075476.1, read on the forward strand.
GACAGAACCTGAAATCCATGCTTTGTTTTTCTAAATGTTTGAAAACATACAAAAATGGTTTGCAAAAGAAACTTTACGTTTTGCTCATGTTGTTTATTTTATAGCAAAATCATTTTCTGGATAAACTTTTATCATTCTCAATTATGTAATTTAGTAGACAGGAAATGGCATTCAGAATCAAAAATTTACTTCTGCAGGGTGACGTATTTCTGAGTAAAACAGGATGTTCTGTAGGGCGGGAATTAATTTCAACTATTGGGAATTGACTGGATTGTAAATAACTAAAAAATAAAATGGCTGATGATGTCATCTGAAAGGAAAATTGTTTCAGAGGTAGAACAATTATTTAAAAGTTTGGGGTTGGTTAGATTTTAAAAAAATGTTTTTGAAAGAAGTCACTCATACTCACTAAGGCTGCATTTATTTTATTAAAATACAGTAAAACAGTAATATTGTGATATTACAATTTAAAATAACTGTTTTCTATTTTAAAATGTGATTTATTCTTGTGATGGCAAAGCTTAATTTTTAGCAGCCGTTAATCCAGTCTTCAGTGTCACATGATCCTTCAGAAATCATTCTAATATGCTGATTTGGTACACAAGAAACATTTCTTTTTATATATTATTATTATTACTATTATTAAAATAATCAATGTTGAAAACAGCTCTGCTTAATATTTTTGATACATTTTTCTTCAAGATTTATTAATGAATAGAGTTCAAAAGAACAGCATTTTTTTTAAACAGCTTTTGTAACATTAAATGTCTTTACTGTCACTTTTGATTAGTCTAATGCATCCTTGCTGAATAAAACAAATAGAAAAAAATAAACTTTTGAATGACGTAGTATTTCTTTTAGAGGAAAAATTGGAACAACATGCATTGATAAATCATTCACAATAAGACCAGGAACATGAATTAAGAAAGTAAATGGGGTTGTGATTTAATGACTCTTTGTTTATTTAAGGCATGCAGACAGTCAGTTTAGCAGGGTAGGTAAAGTATACCCCCAATTTCAACCTGAGGAAAGAAATAACACTTCCATTCTTAGAATGAGATGCTCTGAAAAGCTTCTTCACACTCTCTCAGATATGCGGGTGAAATCCCGCTAACACCCTGACTGATGAAGGAGAGATGAGGGAGTGTGATCACAGTCTTCAAAACCACCTCATTCTCAACTACATCACAGACTTCTGGAGACATAGACAGAGATGACACCATTTGAACCAGCAACTGTGCTGTCAGAGGGAAGATGGATGGCTTCTCTTCTCTGTCTCGTCTGTTTATGACTGAGGTTGAGTTCGCACACAGAAGCAGACTCCGAATCCATTGAGCAGATTGAATGAATTTTGTGCCTGACTGAAATGGATCTTTCAGGACACAGAAAGAGAAAATTTGTACAGAAATCCACAGTAATATAGATGAGGTTAGTCAAAACTGATAGTGTTGGATATTGGGGATAGTGCTTCCCTCAATCCATCATCCATCTCAGGTGATTCGATCACAAGTGGATGGCACTTAATATAGGTATAAATGGGGTTCTATTCTGGAGACGCTTTGTGATCTAGTCACTTGAAGCCTTTGTAGTGAGAACTTGAGTAAGTCCTGAGATGTTGATAAGGCAGGGTTTATGTGAAGCCTAAGCTTGCATTAGGCTTGTGTGATCTTTAATCTCTAATAGCTCCTCCTGTGAATCAGGCATGTTGCATGTGACTTGTTTTTGTTTTGGAACGCCACGTCATTGTTCTTTAACCAGCTTATACAGACATAACCGATTTCACCAAAGAACTTACTAATTTCCTCTCTCTCCAAAACAGACATCCCTGCTGGAGGCGACGTTTCTAATATAGTTTTCATTGATGTGTGGTTGCGTAAGTGCTGTGATTGTGTGTCTGTTCCCTATTGCATAAATGTCATTCCCAGAACAATCTGGCAGACCTCTATTCTGAGATGGGCAAAGCCGGTCGACATGTCACATCCACTGTGGTCAGCATTTGTTGTGGCTGCTTTTAGTTCAGATGTCCTGTCTGACACACTCATTACTGTCAGCATCTCTCTCTCTCTCTCTCTCTCTCTCTCTCACACACACACACACACACACACACACACACACTCTGTCTTGACAGAACCACTCGGTTGTTTATCCTTCTAAAGCAGAGAATCTCCTGCTCAACTTGTGAAACCCAAAAGCTACAACCCTCAGAAAAATCTCTAGTACTTCTACTTCTACTATAGTTTGTAACTATAGCAAACCTGAAACACCTGCTCTGGATGACATATCTGTTTTCAACATGTCAGCTATGGAAAGACTACTGCAGGTGTTATTTGGTATCAACAAGTACCTTGCAGTGCCATATCACAATGCAGATGTCACAATTCATGATTATTCATTGCAGTATTGCAGTGAAATCATGTTATCTACTAAAATGCATGATCATAATGGCAACATACTAGTAACAGACAAATAAACCTTCAAAATTCAGCTAATATTTTAAGATTATCAGCATCAGCAAATAACCGTGCCTGGTTAACAAAGGTGTTACCTGCCCAAGCACTTTTCTGAGTGATTTTCTATTTTCTTTGTGAATTTTTGGTGACTATTGCAACATTTAGGTCTCATTTCTAAATGCAATGACTGTATTGGCAGTAGTGTTAAAAGCATTTTGAGAGCTGTTGGGAAGATTCTTAAACACCTCCGATTGGCCATTTTGTTCACGTGCTCAACAGATATGTCTGTGATTGGCTGCAATGATCAACGAATCAATCAAAGATGTCTATTTACAACATGTTTGTTGAGCGTGTGAACACAATGGCCAATAAGAGGTGTTTAAGAATCCGCTCAACAGCGCTCAAAATACTAGGGGGGAAATGCTGGTATCGTCACATTTTTAAAAATTCAGTTCCAATTTCAATTACTTTTGACAACACTGAATGGCAGAGCCTTTGTTATGCTTTATGTGTTTCCCCTGCTAAAAAAATAACATTTAAAATACATTTCATACTAAGTATAGTTTAAATCTATTAACATATTTACTGACATGGCTTGAGACTTAAACTGATATAAAAATGATGGTTAAAGCCGGCATGAAATCAAAATTGACAACTCTTATTTTTTTATGGAATATTGTAGTATTTATTATCGATAATTTATCCGTGCACTTCATTATTTTTTTAAAATTCATGTGCTCTCGTAATCTTTAATCAAAAACATTAACCTGCCCTCCTTCTCAAAACGACTCATCGTCTCTTCCTGTCACATGCTATGGCGCAAGGGCACGAGTTATCTGGAACTGCCAGCAGATCCAGTGATGTAAGGGGTAAATGCTGTCGCTGGGGTAAGCCGAGGCTTCACTTTATAGAGATCAATGCATTAACCACTGCTGATGCCAGTCATTGGTGTGTACAGTACCCTTAAACATTAAAAGGAACCTGATGGTGGACACGCTCAGTCAGTCAGTTTTTCACTCAGTTTTTAAATTAATTCCTATGGAAGTTCAGCGTCACGCTTAACTTACGCGTGAGCGTGAGGCTCAACTTCCATAGGAATGAACCGAGAACACTCATTCTTCTCCACTCACTCCGTGCCAACGGACTAGCACCGTCAGTCAGTCAGTCAGTCAGTCAGGCTCTCTCACGCGCGCTCTCTCGCTGTTTAGTGCTGTTGACCGTCCTCGTCATCCTCAATAAATAAAGTTCTTACAGTAACGTGAGGGTAGAGTCCGGTGGAGAGAAATCCCCCACAACTGAATGCAAACGGGCATTCAAATCTGCCTCCATTTTGTTAGCATAGCCCAACTTCCAACGATCCAATCAATTCCCGAAGGATTAAATCAAGTCCCGTCCTCTCATTTCAGATGCCGTTTCACTTGGATAGACATCACAGTAGAGAAGAAAAGACAATTGCAACTTCCGCTTCATGCAGACTTTAAAGGGTTAGTTCACCCAAAAATGAAAATTCTGTCATTAATTACTCACCCTCATGTCGCTCCACACCCGTAAGACCTTCGTTCATCTTCGGAACACAAATTAAAGTATTTTTGATAAAATCCGATGGCTCAGTGAGGCCTGCATTTACAGCAAGATAATTAACACTTTCAGATGCCCAGGAAGCTACTAAAGACATATTTAAAACAGTTCATGTGACTGCCAAACTGCCAAAGTCATGTCCCCCAGTGGTAAACCATTGAAATTTCAAAACACTTATGACTTAACAAAGCCTCGTTTACTGAAATCACGTGACTTTGGCAGTTTGATACACGCTCCGAACCACTGATTCGAAACAAAAGATTCGTAAAGCTTCGAAGCTTCATGAAGCAGTGTTTTGAAATTGCCCATCACTAGATATTGTTGAATAAAATCATTATTTTGTTTTTTTGGTGCACAAAAAGTATTCTCGTCGCTTCATAACATTAAGGTTGAACCACTGTAGTCACACGAGCTGTTTTAAATATGTCTTTAGTAGTTTTCTGGGCAGCTGAAAGTGTTAATTATTTTGCTGGCAATGGAGGCCTCACTGAGTCATCGGATTTCATCAAAAATATCTTAATTTGTGTTCCGAAGATGTACGAAGGTCTTATGGGTGTGGAACGACATGAGGGTGAGTAATAAATGACAGAATTTCATTTTTGGGTGAACTAACGCTTTAAACTTTATTTCGAGTACTACTTGTGCACAAAATTGTGCAATAAATTTCTTAATATTTAGCCTAAAATGTGTTTTATTGTCACTATTGATAAGGATTGTATGATCTTTGAATAAAATATGTCTTTAAATGCAAGATATTTAAAGTTTACCTAAAGTACACTTTAGCACAATCAAATATACTTAAGTATATCTTTAGTTGGACCTCAGCACTACTTCCGCACAATTGAAGTGCATTAAGTACAAAATTAGTTGTTCCAGTTTAGCAGACTTTAAGTGTACCGGTTTAGTTTACAAAAAGTACAATTGCAAGGTATTTTTATCAAGTACATAATATGTAAATGTATTTGTAGTATACTTAGCATGAAATAAATGTATTTCAAATACATTTTAGTATATTTATTTTTCACTAGGGTCTCTGTTATGAGTGCAGTCTTTACATAAGCAAATCTTTCCATCACAGTGGAGATCCCATCGCTGCCTTGTAGCCTCACGAGTGAGGTGCTACGTGTCGTCTGTGTCCCTAGGAAAGTGTGTTTGTTTGTGCAGGAGAGCGCTGGGGGGTGATTACATCAAATGTTCCCCCTGAAGGGTTGGTTGCGGGGAGCCGGGTCTTCCTACGCTGAGATTGTTGAACATATTCTGTGAGGATGCAGTAGTAGAGATAAATATTGAGTGGTACAATAATGTTTGGCATAGCAACTACTGTCTTCACTGAGAGGGAACCACCTGCTCCCGGGTAAGACTAGTGCCAGCGTCACCCTCGCCTATGAAATCATTCCCCGGCGGATGTTTTCTGCTGAGCTTGTTGTGTTGAAGTTCCTTGGAGGCAGCGCTGTATGTCGTATTACGTCATAGTGAGATTTTGTCTGCTCACCAAGGAGATGGATGGAGGAGGAATGTTTCGAGCAGACGTATCCCAGCATAACACATATTTCTGTGATTAGAGCAGATTTTCCTTCTTTCTGCGTACGTCTGGAAACATCGTATAAATCAGCTTCCTTCGGTTTTTGCTCATTGGCATTCAGCAGGTGAAGATGATATGTCATCATTAGACAAAGATGTGGAAAAGATGGAGTGACATAATGAAAGATGAGATACGGCGAGAGAGAAAGAGACAGATGAAGAAAGACTCTGCCTGCAGGTGATTCAGGTCAGCGCTCTCACAGAGGAGCCGCTGCCACGGTTACCATCTCTATGGAAACTAGGAGGTGTTCCATTGTGTTAGAACCATAGATATATATATATACTTAGATGCCTCATTAGCGGCTGTTTCTATGGGCTGATATAAGTAAGCCTTCCGCCATTTTGGAACGGTCAAAGCGGGTCTGTGAACACTTCAGAGCAAGTTGACTGTGTCTGCAACCGTAGTTAGACGCATGAATGAATATCTACTGTACATCTTCAGTAGACTTCAGCAGATGATTTTGCTAAACTAACACAATAGAACTTATTCACAGCAGCGCCATCTTTGATTTTTAAGGGGAATGAAAGCGAGGATAGACATACATCTCTCCAGTGGGTTGTACTGTTATTTGATGTGTTTTTGGATTGTTCTGCAGACAAAACACTGCAAAAATACCTTTCCAAGAAACCTCAGTAGACATAAAACTCTGGACAATATGAGCTGTGGAAAATTATAAGTGATCTAGGAGCTTTATACAGCTTTTTGCAGCGGATGCCATTGAAAACACGGTAAGTCTATCCTTCACATCCTCGCTTTTATAACTGTCATATGGCTGCTCTGAATAAGGTCTATACAATTAGACGAAGTTATCAGCTAACACAACATTAAAAAGTTACCATAGTTTAAAAACCTGTAATATTGAGATGCAATACACAAACACAAACTAACACATTCTCACCTGAGAAAGGTTAGCCCATCTCTTCACGCAGTTTCACAACCTGAAGCTGCGCCATGTTGTGGCATCAATGAATCTTACTTTCAGTGACGACACGCTGAACGATCCAAGATGGCTGGCGTGCCGGCGTGTCTAGAGCATTCGAATGTGGCATCTATGTGTATACATATCTATGGTTAGAACTGCCATCCTGATGTTTTTGATCAGCCACTAGCTGCCAATTGCCAGCTTACTGAGTGAGTCCATATGGGAGAATGACACACGCCTTTTCAGTTCTGACTTAAATATTGTTTCTTCATAACCAGTGGTGGACAGATGAGTCAACATGAAACAACAATCCATTTTTACTTCATAATGTGAAACAGGATATTCATGGAGGAAATTTTGTCTAGATTTTGTCCATTGAGTATTGTATAGTGAGGACTTTGTGATGTCATTGGAAAATGAAAGGTTTTTTGTGTCATTTTTTTTCTTAACAATGTTCACAACGAATTTAAGAAAATACATTTTTTATTTTTTTTAATTTAAGCACCAATACTGATAACCGATAAAGTGTAATAAAGTGTAGGCTAGTACGTAATGTCATTTAAATGGGTAATTAGCAAATCTTTCGAGCAAATAAGCAGTATTTCTTTGAAATTCCCAAAAAATATTTGAAAACAATGTACATTTATTAATTGCTAAAGCTGTTAGTAGATGTAATCAATGTTTAATCGATGCATTATTACATTTTGCTCTGTTAATCACTGCCAGTAATGTCAAATATCAGCCAATTAATGCTTAAATATTACATTATACAGTAAAAAAATAGGCTGCAATTATTTGATCAAAAATGCAGTGAAGACTTCTGCTTAATATTTTTGTAGAAATTGTGTAGAATTTTTTTTTCAGGATTCTTTGATGCAATAGAAAGTTTAAACAGCATTTATTTGAAATAGAAACAGTAAGTGTCTTTAGTCACTTTTTTTTTTTTTTTTATCAATTTACTAAGACTTCCAGAATAAAAATATTAACTTCTTAATAGAAAAAATCTTACCGACCCAGAACGAGAGTGTATATTTGACATATTTACCAAAATATTACTATTCACAATATTATCTAGCACATTTTATTTTCTTAAAATATAGGATAGAGGTCTTTACATTTGGAGGATATGAATACTAATTTGAGGAAACAGGTTTTTTTTTGCACCTTGCACTAATTTCTGTTTTCTGACATATAAAGCAGCATAAGTATTTCAAAAACTCTGGAAATGGAGGAGTGAATTGGCAAAAATGTGTACAGAAATATTGCGATAAGTAGATTTCCTCTGGTATTTCCTTCCTGTATGGTGGCTTCATAAAATAGCCACATACTAATCCGAGCCTAAATTAGATTTGCATGTGCATGTCTGTGTGTTCATCCAACCATTTTTGTGCATGAATGTGTGCGTCTGTTTGTTGACTGATACTCTTTCCTTGGAAGGAGACTTAAGATTGTGTGTGTGTGTGTGTGTGTGTGTGTTGTGATCTCTGGATGAGTTGTTTGAGCGTGCGGGCTCTTGCTCCTGGCTCTAATCTGATTCTATAAAGTGCTTAGGAGGATCTTTGTTTCCATCTGCTGGTTTTCACTCTGTTACATCACTGCAGCTGGCAATGTGTGTGTGCTTATAGAGGGAGGAGCTTAATACTGGATCCTCTGATGACATCAGACACTCGCAGAGTGACACACGTGCATTGAACATGCACTGCCCCGAGCTCTGTCCATCTCTCTCTTTCTCTCAGCTTGATACATCCTACTCTTTTGTTTTTAAATGGGCGACACTCTGGGATGTGAATGAATATGATAATGGACTTTTTGCAAATTATATTGCTTGAGTGCTTGCACAAACAGCATAATTGTGCCGATTTAATAACTGGTGGTTTGCAGTCATCAAAGGAAGGATATAGTGGAGGACATATAAAAGATTTATGAAATAATTTCTCTTCATTATTTTTATTTTTTTATTTAATGTTAACCCATTTTCCCCTCAATAATATAAACCAGTGTTTTTTTGCAGTTAAATGGAACTGCGAACACTATACTCTTATTGGTAGCTAAAAGCATAATCAAATTAGTCAATTTAGTTTATAAATGAATGTACACAAGGGTCATGAGATTGTGAAGCTTTGTGTCTGACAGGCTTTTTAATTCTGTGAAAATATGCAGATTTTTCTCCAAAGTTGTGTGTGCACAGTTTCCGTGTGGGACTGCCAATAGCATAATAGCTATTTAGGCATTGTTTTAGCAAATCAACATTCAGTTCTGGCTCCAACCTGGAAAAACGTCACACTACAAGTTAAAATAGGTTGCAAATGCCATTTTGTGTCGATGTTGAGGAAGTGTGGTGTGGATTCTGACTGAGCTTCTAACGTCTCTATTGTTTGTGTTTGTGTTTCAGATCAACTTGAGGCTCATCTTGGTGAGTGGAAAAACAAAAGAGTTCCTGTTCTCGCCAAATGACTCCGCGGCCGACATCGCCAAGCACGTGTACGACAACTGGCCAATGGGTGCGTGATGATTCATCTTAAAACACACACATATTGTTTTGAATGCGATCCCTTAGTAGAAACTGTTGGCTCTTGTGAAGGATTTTCAGGCTTTTGTTTCCTGGCGTTGAGTAGATTCCTCTTTACAACCTTTTTCTGTTTTCAGATAATCTGTGCCGCAGACAAATCTGAGTCTGACCGAGTGGTAATCCCATGCAGAGCTAGATTCCACTCACTGTACGCTGACCTAAAGTCAATGACATTATTCAAGGGAAAAAAACAGTGCGTCTGAGTTTGTGTGTTTATACATCTGTCTAGCCGTCTCTCTGCCTGTGCCCGAGGACTGTGTGGTTTGCATTCAAATATTCCACAGATACCGTTCTAGTAAATTTGCAGGTTATTATACACACACATACTGCTACTTCTGAATTTTAGAGAAGAGCAGATGGTATCCAGACTTCTCTTTCATCTGTTTCTCCACCGTGCCTTGGCAACCCATCTGAAACTGCAAGTGCTTTCAGGGATGTGGCCACAAGCTCAAGTTTAGCATTTTCCATCTGACTGACCTCTCAGAAACATACTGTGGCGGTACCATGGTGTAGTGACGGTATAAAACCATGGTATGTTGATATATACACTACCGTTAAAAGGTTTGGGGTTGGTAAGATGTTTAATGTTTTTTAAAGATGCCTTTTATTCCTACCCAAGGCTGCATTTATTTGATTAAAAAACAGTAATATTGTTTAGCCATTACTTCAGTTCTTCAGTGTCACATGATCCTCAGAAATAATTCTAAGATAGTGATTTGGTGCTCAAAAAAATTCTTAATATTATTACCAATGTTGAAAACAGTTGTGCTGCTTAAAGGTGCATTAAGCAATTTCTGAAAAACGCTGTTGAAAGTAGATTGGACCGAGCACCAAAATAGGCTTGTAGCCATCAGCAGTAACCGGTGTATACAGTCATTAGGGAGGAGGTGCCTGTTTTGCATAACGTGTTTGTGAATTTGAGGGTGGAGCTATCAAGTTAGGGGTGTGATCCTTTTGGGGAGGGGCGTGTATCAAAATTCTCAAAATTCAAAGTATCAAATTCTTTCTTTCATTACAAAAAACTTACTGACCCCAAATTTTTGAACGGTAGTGTACACGGCGCTGAATGGTTAGCATATCAATATTATTATTGTATTTATTTGTAATGTACTCCAAAGTACCTCAAAAAAATAAAAGGCCATTACTATGGTAAATATCCCAAAAAAAAAAAAAAAAAAGGCAAAAGATGATTTTACCATGGTTCCATGTTCCAAAAACATGGCAATACCATCCCTGCTGAAAAATCTTGTGGAAATCTGCTCTTCAAGCCCAGTCAAGCTAACTAATGGGTCTGTTTTGTCGGTTTTTGGAGCTAACTGACCAGCTAAACCATCTTAAGCCAGTCTGAGACCAGCAAGCCAACTTAGGCAGCATTTTTAGCAGGAATGATACATTTTTATTACCATTTCTTGCTCCAATTAAATTCAGGGTTCATTTAAGTTTATTTAATTTTAATTTCTGCTTTGAATAGCACTTATGAAAGTCATCAGTCCTTAATTATAAAGAATATTGATGAAAAAAGCAAAGGAATATTGTGAAAAGAAAGGCTTTCTTTGTTGTACAGTTTGTAAACTCCGTCGGGGTGGTCTGGGATTGAATCAGAGTTTTATTCATAGCAGACAAGCACAGCAGAGCTTGACCTTATGAGGACACAGAATGACCCTCACTTGAGTCTTGTGACTGAGTCTCCATTTGGATTGAGTCAAGAATGGGTGGCTCGTATGAATGGATAAATGAATGATGAGAAAACTAAGTGAACAAGTGAAAAACTAAGGAAGGAGAAATGTGGAAAGACTGGTAAAAAAGTGCCCCCCAAAAGAAAAAGCCTTTTTTCTTCATTTACTCATCGTACACTCACCCTCATGTTGTTCCAAACCTTTGACTTTGTTTCTTCTGTGCATAATGACTTACATTTTGGTCTGTTTCTTGTTTGGCTTCAGATTTGTATATTTTGTGTTTACACAAACATGAATCCCTCTAATTTGTTCTGTCTTTAACAGACTGGGAAGAAGAACAAGTGAGCAGTCCGAACATCCTGCGCCTCATCTACCAGGGCCGATTCCTACACGGCAATGTGACGCTAGGAGGTGAGCTGCCCCCCACACTCCTTATTACCATTATTTATATCACATCACACATGCTCCGTTACTGTTGATGATTTATTAAATCATTCTTCTCAGTCCTGAATCATGGGTCTGACAGATAAGAAGTTGCCTGGCCTTTTCTCTGCCAGGTGAATTTGCTGTGTCCCATTGGAGTTTTATAATTGCACAGATAATTATTTTGGCTTTGTCTTGGTTTATTTCGGGCCAGGGTGCAGTGTGGTTTGATTCCACATCACAGTCAGCTGATTGTAAGGAAGGACGTACCTAAAAATTCAGCTCTCAGTCCCAATACACCTACATTTTACAGTTCTCAAGTCATGAATAGAATTCACTTAATGAAACAAACTTAGAAATATTCTCAGTGCGGCAGCGAGTTTTTCATGGAGCTTTGAGGGAAGAGATCAGTCTATGAAAGTAGGAAAGCACTGGCCGACAGACCTGTCATCAGGGAAAGAAAACAGGGAGGAGAGGAAATTCTTTGGGCGTGAACAGGAAGCATTTTTTTTTAATTTGTTTGGCCATCCCTCAAGCAACAATAAAAGATTGAGTAGGTTTTTGAACGTGTAAGAAAGTGCATGATTATACATATATATATATATATATATATATGTCTTTCTGTTTGCCTGTCTGTTGGTATCTATCTATCTCTCCATCTGTGTCTGTCTGTCTATATCTATCTCTGTCGGTCTGTCTTTCTATCTGTCTATCTATCTATCTGTCTGTCTATATCTATCTATCTGTGTCTGTCTATATCTATCTATCTATCTATCTGTCTGTCTATATCTATCTATTTGTGTCTCACTTACATGACTCAGCCGAACGCACGAGAGCTGTCCAGCAGTCTTCTTCGTGAGTGTTTGAGAGTGTGTGGTTAAAAACTAGCCTAGATCGCCATCTGCTGTTAAAACTAAGCTCAGAATCGATTTGAGAGAAAATATCAGGATCAATCCAGATTCATTGTATCGCTTGAGAATCGATGTATTGTCCCAGCCCTAGTGTCTGTCTGTCTATATCTATCTCTGTCAGTCTGTTTGTCTGTCTGTCCGTCCGTCTGTCAGTCTGTCAGGCAATCTTAGCTAAATTGTGATTAGTTAAGACTATAGAAGTATGTTTTTCTCTTACTACACTTATAAATAGGGTCTCTTTTGAGTTTATAAATATTTTATAAATATTTGTGACATGTGAAAAGCTTAACTATTAGACTGTTTACTCATATCTAATGGGTTTTGCAATGTTTTGCCTGGGCAAACTTTTCCCATAGCTGAATAACTATGATTGAATAAAAACTCACAACCAGCTCCTATTTCTGAACTGTTTGGCTGATGATGTGATGGTGGTGCGCAGGCAGAGTTTTGCCAAAGAAGTGTCACTTTGATAATACACGCTGACACCTTCTTGATTCAAGAGAATCAAGGCATGCAGACAGTCTGTCTGTGGGGCAGAAGGCAGCAGCAGTGGTCTCAGAGTCAGCGACGGCTCTCAATAAGGCTCAGGCTTAATTGCTGCACTCTCATCCAGAGGTTTACTTGTCATCCTGTTCTTCTGTCCTATGACTTCATCAAGTTACTTTGGTATCACAGATGTACAGCTGCATTAGTCTCTTGTGTGTCCATTCAGTCTAACACTCTTTTTTTCCCTTGTGTCTTGCAGCTTTAAAACTGCCTCTTGGAAAAACCACAGTGATGCATTTAGTTGCCAGAGAGACGCTGCCCGAGCCAAATTCCCAAGGTAACCATTCTGCCCTTTCTCTTTTCTGTCCACTCCTCCTTTATTTTTTCACACGCTCCCTGCCTAACTGCAGCCCTCACTTTCTTCAAAAATCACAAGTTCATATGTGGATCATTCTCAACCTCTGGCAATATTTCAGTCTTTCAGAAGTTTTAAAGTATTTTATCACCAAAATATAAAAGACCCTGTCACATGACCATGTAGGTGATAAAATAGGAAGACAAATAACTATGAATTTAATGTTTGCTGAGCTTATTCTGACAGAGTTTTAACCGTTTTTATTCGAATGCTGATTTGTAGGCACGTTTTCATGAAAATTCAGAGACAAGTAATGCACTGTTTATTGATTTATGTTTTCAAAATAGAAAGAAAAATGAGAATATATGTATATTATATATTAATTTGAGTTTGAGGGACATTTCACAGTTTTTTTCAAGTGTCCTTTATAATTTTCAGGTGAATTCAGTGTGAACATTATTTAATTAAATAGAGGAGGGTTTTTTAATTTTTAAAATTTTATTTAAGAGTTACTTGTGTATAAACCACGTACATTTACACAGTCCCTTGTTAAACTATTAATAATATTGCAGTGTGAATTTCTATTTTAATAAAAAAATGTATATGCTGAAAGCACTTTGTGACTTATTTATCAGTACTGAAAATAATGGCTCTGCTCCAAACCCTAGTGAGCTTCAATGCTGCCTACAGGGGTAGCTGCCTTTTAAGTCACTGAAAAAGAACCTCATAAATGATTGATTTGGAACCTTTTATATAGGCCACATTCACACAGCAACAGTATATGGTTGTCAGTCCTGTATTTAAGTCCTTAATACGGTTACATTCACACACAATTCAGTTACGCAATTCAGAAACTGACATTGTGAACGTAGCCATAGTCAACAATGCTCCTTACAAAAAATTCACACTGTATTACTCTGATAAGCATAAAAATACAGTATATGGCACATATTACGTACTAAAATAAAATAACTATTAATTATATGCAGAAAAAATATGCATCTTAAAAGGGAACATAACTATGTTGCCTAACTATGTTGCCCTGTTTACACCTGGTATTAAGATGCATTTTGGTCGATGGGATCACAAGTGGATGACTCTAAATACAGGTATAAACGGGGTGTAAAATGTTTTGAGCGTGTCCACTTTTGAGCACTTCCAGAGGTAGAAACACATTAGACTGGATTGCTTTCGTTATGTAGACTCTCGTGTGGTTGAATGCGTTTTAACAGCCACAAAAGACCACCTGCTCTCCGCCTACTGACCTAATGCCTAAACATTATGGGAAGTGCGCTAACCAGACGGGATTTAAACTTTGTCAGCTGAAGACCCAAGTTTGGTTTCAAGATGAAAAACGTACCATGTTCTCTCACCATTCTTCATTTCTAACACACACTCACAGCATTCGGCGTGGTCTTGTGATGGTCGGAGCAGAAACGAAAGCTGCTGCTTTCCGTATGTGTTTTACGTCGTCCCTGGGTGCGTTTATATGTAAATTGCGCAAGCTTATTTTGTCCATTAGATCGAAAGATCTAATAAAGCCCATATATTTACCCGCCCATAGACCCTCCCCTTAAAGAAATCAGAAGTGGTTGAAAGTGGACAAAAGAGACGGATTAAAACACCAGGTGTAAACGGGTACGTGTCTTCCTCATCCACTTGTGATCCGATCGACCAAAACGCATCTTAATACCAGATGTAAACAGGGCCTAAGAACAAAACAGAATGCTTATGATGCCTTAAAATGCTGTTGAGGTAGGCTGCTCACTAGGTTTTGAAACAGAACCATTGTTTTGTTTTTGTGCAGTAGTATTAACTGCCTGTGTTTTCGTTTCAGGTCAAAGGAACCGGGAAAAGACTGGAGAGAGCAACTGTTGTGTGATCCTGTAAATACATCCCTCAGAATGAGTGTGTCCCATCACCCTTCGCCCATGCTGCTTAAACACAACTACTCACACCTGACCGGAAGCAGAGCTTCACTTCACCTGGAAAGAAAAAAAAATTACACCCGAGAGAGAACGAGACCAGGCTCCAGTGTGTATTTAAGCCAAAAGATGTAAAAAAAAATCAAACCTCGAGAGCAGCAGATAATAAAACGCATCCTGCCGTCACCCCCACACACATCTTTTCTCATCATTCTACCTTCATGCACACCCAGCAGACCTGTAACTCGTTTCATCATGCACACACTCACACACAGACAAGCACTCCTTCCCTTTCTACCGGTTTGCACAAGGAGGAGGCCCGTTTTTTATTGCACATTGTAAACATGAATGATTCAGTGTGGAAGAAGAGACTCGCCCTTGATTCTTCCTCTCAGGAGGGAGACGTGTGAGGGGGAAATGAATTTACACAGGGTCTGATGAACTTTTCACATTTAACGATGCACCACGTACTCACCAGGCTTGGCTCGGATCCGGTGCGGAGGCGGGAAGGCATGCCATCACCTACGTCTGAAATAATAGCACACGCTTCACTGGCGGTTTAACCTCCGCTTCACACGCCATCCTGATGAAATACTAATCACCACATGTAGTTCAGCGCAGGAGAACAAGTATTGATGTGCCTGATGAACGTTTTAGAAATGTTTATTATACGTTTCCATGTGTTTTAAATGCCCCATTCTGGTCCTGGAGATCCAGCATCCTGCTTTAACAAGTTCCGGTGATCGATTAGCCGGTTCAGGTGTGTTTTGAGCGCAGGAGTTGGGACTTTGCAGGAAGGTAGATCTCCAAAAGTTCATGGAAAGTCTAAATAATGCATAATGAGTAACAGTGACATTTGTGGCTGTGTTTTGACAGTCAAACAGTGTTGCATCTGCCCTCTTTAGATAGTTCTGAGCTGCTCTCTTTCAGGAAGGGTAAGATTTATCCCTTTATTTTCTAAGTGTAGTGGTGTAAATTAATGCTTGCGTTTGGAGCCAGAAGATAACTATGGAATGAAGTTTGGCTTGGTTTCTATTTCCCCTTCCCTGTTAGATATAAAATTTGTTTGCACAATACAGAAACGTGCTGTTTCATTTCTAAATCTGTGTAATTTTTCTTTCTCCTCATCCCTTTTTAATATTTTTCCAAATGGGAATTGTATTCGAAGGCTACATATGTGTAGAGTATATTTAATATGAATCTTATAGAGAACATAACTATAGATTGTTGATATATATTGGTGTCTAGTGTATGATAGTCTAAAAACAGTTAGCACATTAGCATTTGGAGCAGTGAGATGCTGACAATGTCATGTACTTTAACAGCAGCAAACCCTTCTCTAATGGCTGAAGAAATTACTGTACTGTGTTTCTTGTTTTTTCTTCAAATGTTCATAATTTGATATCGTTTTTTCTTCCATTGTCTTTTTCTGTTTATGTGGTTTTTGCTTTCTGCATTTTAACACCGCACTAGGTCTGAAAAATATTGGTCCTTATCAGGGTTCAAATCTGTACAGAGCTGAAGTTTTTAAAAATATAATTGTAAATAAAACTAATGCTTCTCATTCTCTAAACTACAAATGGAAATACATCTATAAACTAAATAAAGAATCCAGAATATTGAAGTCAAATGCTTGTTTCTTGATGTGTTCACCTTCAGATTGTTTATGATGAATTTGAGAGGGTGATAATTTCATATAACGAGTCGAAATCCTAACTGTGTTTGGATTGTAGCACTATATAATTAAAAACACTAATTCTTGCTCTATACAACACTGTATTGTGTTCCAAAAAGCATTTAATTAATCTAAATAATTTAAACACACACACATATTGGTGCACATATCATTATGAAGACATTCCATAGGTGTAATGGTTTTTATACTGTACAAACTGTATATTCTTTCCCCTAAATCTACCAATCAGAAAACTGCATTTTTTTTTTAATAAAACATTATTTAGTATGTTTTTAAGCCATTTTAATTATGAGGACTCAACAAATATAATCATAATACACTTTTACATTGTAATACCAGTGTTATACCCATGTCATTTTACAAATTTGTGTCCTCATAAATCATATAAACAAGGACAGACACACACACACAATAACTTTTAAAGGTCTGCAGTCATTAAGTAAAATTCAGCTTTGCCATCACAGGAATAAAAAATTACACACACGCACACAAAACAAACAAAACATTTTAAATTGTAATTATGCTTTAGTGTTAATGGTTTTGATCAAATAAAAGCAGCCTTGGCTTCCAGTTCTTTCAAAACATAAAAAATAGTGTACTTATAAATGTATGAGTTTTACTATCAGTCATTAATGTTATCTTCTCTTTTATATTTTATTAATAAAAACATTAGCTTTGTTGTAAACAGCCCCGTTAGGCCCTGAATGTCAAATATCTTTTTTACTGTAAGCTTTTTGCGCCATCTTGTGGGTAAAATGTTAATTACAGTCAGATTAAAATCACGTCATAATTTTTTAATATATCAATTTAAAAGTATTAATTAATGTTCATATTGTTAATTGTAATTGTGTTTTCGTGCAGAAATATCCCAAATAAGACGAAAAAAAGGCCTATAAATGAATGCGACTAAATGAAGGATTCGGATGGTTCAGCCGTCACGCGCCCTCTAGTGGAAACTAGTTTTTGGTCTCATACAAAACACTTTTTAAGGACTTTATTTTAAATGTAGTGCTGGGAAATATACATCAAGACACGCAGTACAAATCATGAATTTAATCACAAGAGTCTAACAACACTTTACTATGGTATCCAGGTGGCCAAAATACCATACGGTTATTTTTACAAGTTATTTTTTATGACATCTTTGGCAAGTAGCTTATCAACTTTAAACCACGGGCACCATGGGAACCTCACGAGCACACAAGCACGGCCTTCAACAGAAATAAACGGCACGCGGTGAGAATCAGCTTCTTTCTCTGTTCAGCAGGTACTGTCATACGCATCAATTAATGTTTCTTTATTCAAATGAGATTGGCCGTTCTTTGAAATTTGACAGTTTGTTCAGGTTTTAATCATTTTAATTTTTTCAGCAAAACAAAACACCACATGTAGCCTACTTTTAATTTGTGAGAAACATGAAAACCGGTAACCTCCACCCTGTCTTGTAAGACCTTAGATACCTCAAAAAACAAAACAAAAACAACAACAACAACAACAACAGATTTTTAATATCAATGTCAACAAAATAGTGACAGTATTGTTTAATTACATAGGAAAGACCAGTCACTTTAAAGCTTTGTTGAATATGAATCGATGGTGGTCACTTTGTCATTCATATATAGATAAAATACATTATAAATAATATACTTTTCATTTTTTTTTTAAAAGCACAAATATTTAATGTAGTCTTTTAATTAACGAGGTAAAAAAAAAAAAAAAAAAAAAAGAAGACCATAATTATTCAAAAATAGTTTTACATGGAGTTTAGCATGGGCAGCAGGACATGCAACTTTCCATATATATGTTTCTTTGTTCAATCTTCTGAGCAGTTCTTTTTAATTATCATTGAGGGCTAATAAACCACTATGGTTTACTGTGTTGGTGAAAGAGAGAAGAACTTGTCTATTGAGTTGTGAGTGATAAATAGTCTGCCACATTTATTATAATACAATTTATTATTAATATACAATAGAAATGGACAATAATATTAACAAGTATTGTAAATATATAACAATATAACAATAACATGCTAGTTTCATGTAATGAGATACATCAGAACAGGGATAGGCAGATAACCTCATTT
Source organism: Hypophthalmichthys nobilis (assembly GCA_037950665.1). Taxonomy (NCBI): domain Eukaryota; kingdom Metazoa; phylum Chordata; class Actinopteri; order Cypriniformes; family Xenocyprididae; genus Hypophthalmichthys; species Hypophthalmichthys nobilis. The sequence goes on from CM075476.1 coordinate 8,641,418, forward strand.
AGAAATAGTTAACCTATTGACTTTTAGACTCATCCTGTTTCTCTGGACACACCATTTGAGACAGAACTGTCTGATTTCTTTGATCCTGATGCAGTAAATGAAGGGGTTCACTAGTGGTGGAAGCAGACTGTAGAACATGACCAGGGCGATCTTCTGACTGCTGTTCAACTTAGCGTTTGGGATGTTAGAACTAGTGTAAACCACGAAACGTGGCACATAATAGATGGTAATGATAGTCAGCTGTGTGGCACAGGTAGAAAAGGCTTTCATACGACTCTGTGCATTTGCTATTCGAAGCACAGACACCAGGATACTTGCATAGGAAAAGATGATGAAAGACAATGGCACGAGAAGCACAAACATTGCTACACCGTAGGAAATGAGATTTGGGAGGGTGACATCAGCACAGGCGAGCTGGTTCATAGACAGAGAGTCACAGAAGCAATGAGCGATCATGTTTGGCCCACAGAATGGCATTTTCACTGTTAGCATTGAGCTGATGGTTGGGGCAATCATTGCAGTAATCCAGGAAAACCCTATTAAAAGTCTCATAGTGCGGTTAGTCATTAAAACAGTGTATCTTAGTGGGTAACAGATCGCCAAGTACCGATCTAGAGCCATGATCATCATAATAAGAGAGTTTAGGGTCCCAAAATAGTGAATCAGCTGTCTTTGAAACAAACAAACGTAGAAGGCAATATAACCATCATTAAACCAGTAGCGAGAAATGACTTTTGGCAGAGCAACTGTGCAAAAACCAATATCAGACAAGGACAAACTCAGCAAGATAATATACATAGGCTTATGGAGGCTGCGTTCAATCACAAACAGGACCACAATGAGAGAGTTGCCGGTGATTACAGCGATGTAGATACAGAACAAAAGCGCTGATATCAGGCTGTAGTATTTGGGCAGGAGTCCAGGGAAGCCCACGATGAAAAACTCGGTTACAACAGAAGCTGCGGTTTCGTTCGCCTGTGACATACTGAAACATACAGCAAACATCTGTTTACAAAAGAATCAATGTATCTGCCTTTTACACATGATATTACCTTGATAAAAATGGCTTTGATTTGCTCAAAAATGTTTAAATATTTACTTGAAGCTAAAATTATTCTCTGCAACATTTAGAAATATAATACAATATAATAATGATATATAAAATTATTTAAATACAATTCATGAAATTATAAATTGGTGTAAATTATAAAATAAATAATTTATAAATATTGTTTTTTGTAAAATTATATTAAAATATACTTAATTATAGAACAGTGTTTAGTTACTAATTACTAATTTAGTTACTAAGATTTTCCTTAAATTATTTACACATTCTGTGATATTCAAATATTTGCAAAAATCTAAATGTTATTTTGGTTTGTATTTCAGCTGATCACATGATTACCTTGATTATTTCTCTGTTAAGTTATGTGACATCTGCTAAGAATATTCCTGTGATATGTTTCTCAGTTATCAGTGCAGATGCTTGTGGTTTCATTGTTTTATAGCCATAGAATCAGTGTTAAAGCCTGTAGGGTCCAATACGTCATGCTTTGAATCATTGGTGTCATGAAACTGGGCTGACCTTTGGGGTTTGGGGAGTGGGGACTGTGTTTTGCCAGAAGATAACTATGGAATGAAGTTTGGCTGAATTTTTCTTCCCTGATAGACAGGGCCTAAAATTAACTTTTTGCCACACCTTAAGAAAATTAAGACTTAAGAAAATGTACTGGCTATAAATATTTTTTTATTATTTATATATATATTTTTAAACTGTTTTTGCAAAAACAGGCAGTAATGGCACCAAAATTTTAGATACCAGTGAAAATTCACAATTCTCTATTGCAATTTCGATACCACAGCCTAACTAAAAATTTCGATACTAATAGCCTAACTAATCTAAATTTAAAACATTATTAAAGACAAGTAAACAGTCAGTAGTAAAATAAAAACAAATTATTAAATTACAAGCAAAACATACATACAATATAACAAAGATACAAATGAAATAAACAGTGCTTTTCAGGTTTTCAAGTAGGTCTGATAGTAGTTTTCAGATACAGAAATTTAATAAAGTAAGCAAATGTAAAATAACACTGCATAAATTATACACTGTATAAATTAAACATCCTTATTAATTAATCCTTATTGAAGTTACAAAAGTAATTTAGTCAGGAGCAGTGAGTGATTAAAAAAAAAAAAAAACAGACAGCAGGAGGAATATTAGGCTGTCATTAGGCTTCTGTCACTTTAATACATCTGATCTGATAATCTGATACATGTGTTGTTTTTCTTAACTGTTTACAGTCATGACATAACCGACTATGTTTACTAGGAAACTCATTATTTTTTTTTTACTTAATTTTGTGTGAATTTGTCCACTCAAATGCAAGAAGATGTGAAAGAGAGGACCCAAGGTTTCCCAGCAGAACATTGCCCAAAGCATCACACTGCCTCCGCCGGCTTGCCTTCTTCCCATAGTGCATCCTGGTGCCATGTGTTCCCCAGGTAAGCAACACACCCAGCCATCCACTTGATGTAAAAGAAAACGTGATTCATCAGACCAGGCCACCTTCTTCCATTGCTCCGTTGTCCAGTTCTGATGCTCACGTGCCCACAGTTGGCGCTGGACAGGGGTCAGCATGGGCACCCTGACTGGTCTGCGGCTATACAGCCCCATACGCAACAAATTGCGATGCACTGTGCGTGTTCTGTCAATGTGCATCCATATATATATATATATATTCAAATATATTCTCCAGACCAAAGTATCTCAACAGACAGCAAACAGCTTCTTTATGCCATGAATGTGAGCTTTTTGTGCCACCTTGTGGGTAAATGATAACTACACACCATAACTCCCATGAAATCACTAGAAACGTTTCGGGTTACAAATGTAACCATTGTTCCCTGAAGGGAACAAGACGCTGCATTGAATGACGACACTTTGGGGAACACCTCTGCATGACTGTCATCTGAAGCATGTGTGCAACTGATCCAATCTTGTTTGGCACTGTGTCACCTCGTGACGTGTAACGGCGAACCACAGAAGTTGGCACAAGGCAGCATTAGCTTCTGATAGACTGAGGCAAGTCACTCACAGGCATGCAGGAAGTATGACAAAGGGATGCAGCGTCTCGTTCCCTTCTCAGGGAACAATGGTTACATTCATAACCCAAGATGTTCCCTTTCAAGGGAACTCGCGCTGCGTCAAATGACAGCACTTTGGGGAATGAAATAGCCACTGAGCTCTACTGGCAAATGCCTTCCTGGTGTAAAACTATATGGTACATCTCAGGACAATAGAACTTGAGCTACAGGTGTGGAAGGGAGGTCTAAACTGTAAAACCTTAAAAATGTGTGTTGTGAGGTCCACCCCGCAGCATCACACACCTCTTGGAGAGAGACCCCTGCCAATAAGGCCTTAGAGGTCGCCATACCCCTTGTAGAGTGAGCTCTAATCAGAAGAGGTAAAAGCAATCCGCACACCTCGGAAGCTGTAGAGATTGCCTCAACGATCCATCGGGGACCCCTTCTTGAGTGACCCGAAGCATACCAGTAGCTGGTCAGACTTCCTCTACTAGTTGTAGTTGTTGTGTTTTTTCTGAGAGTGCAAGCGTGATGTTGAACCAACATCACATTGTAACATTGATTCAATGCCATTACCATTTTTTTTTATGAAATCTCAACATTTTTTTAACATTAATTGTGGGTGCAAAAGTGATGTTGATTCAATGCGGTTCTTTTTTTTACACAGTTAAACTCACAGCCTTGCAAAATATACTTTATTTGACTCGTACGTGTACACAGGTGTTCGAAGCATGCGTTTGAGCAGTCTCTCGCCACGGGTTACAACCCAATGCTAGACCCAACCCTTTCATGCTAGATTTGTACAAATGAGGGTACTTTCCAACCTCTTTGCACAGTCTCTCATCTATGTAGGCCTCCGTTGTCGCTGTAGCTTGCATGCGCTCCAGTCTGTTCTGTTTATGCAGTTTTTCTTTGACTACCTTGTGAATTGAGTCCCCCAGGGCACGGTTGCCACCTTGTACATAAACCAATTATTGCAAAAAAATTAAATGCCCATGTGCGACCTGTGCGTACAAAGTTGCTATCCGGGATAGTGCTTGCTGAAGAGCAGAAGCTAACGCTGCCTTTATAGCTTCTGTGGTTCACTATCATACCGTACATAATGATGTGACACGGCGCCAAGCAATATTGGACTAGTTGCACATGTTTTTCAGACGACGCAGAGGTGTTCCCCAAAGTGTTGTCATTCGACGCAGCATGAGTTCCCATGAAAGGGAACTTTTATTGCATTGTATTTTATATTTTAATTTAATATTATTAATATTATGTACTATATTTTAAAGCAAATATCTTAAATAAGAAAAAAAAAATTAAAATACATTACAGTTGATGATTCCGACTGGAGGAATATAACACGATAATGCATTTAATGTTTTTAAAATGCTAGAAACATTGTTTAAATGGTCCCTTTTAATTACACCTATTTACTGTGGTATCCAGGTTGTCAAAAAGCAGCAATTTGCCACAGTTTTACTGCATTATCAGGAGGTGTTGAAACTATAGGATTTTCATTGCACAGCAGAACACTGTCATGTGCATCAATTATCAGTAAATAAAATTTAAAAAAATGAAGTGTGACATTTTTTGAAATTTACCAGTTCGATAATGTGATTTTGGACTAAGAAGTGAGTAAATGATCACATAATTTTAATTAGCATGCACATTTAATTTATGAGAAATACTAATAAAAACAGGTTAAAGCATTCGTAACCAAGACCTTAGATGTATAAAATAATAGAACATATTATTGATAATAATCTAATGAAACATGATGAATAAAAAACAAAAACTGCAGTTATATTGCATGTATGTTTGGTGGGAATTTATTATTTATTTATTAAAATAATTAATAAAATAATTTAATTAATTTAAAAATATATTTAATATAATTATAATATATTACAGTTGATAAACATGTCTGCAGTGTGACAAATGATACTACAAATAATCCGTGTAATTTTTTAAAATGAAGAACTGGATAAATGGCTTGATAAATATGTAGGATATAATATAATGCATTAAAAAATAACTATATTAACAAATGCACATACAGTAAAGAGCACGTAATGAGATACATCAGAACAGGGATAGGCGGATAATCTCATTAAGAAATAATTAACCTATTGACTTTTAGACTCATCCTGTTTCTCTGGACACACCATTTGAGAAAGAACAGTCTGATTTCTTTGATCCTGATGCAGTAAATGAAGGGGTTCACTAGTGGTGGAAGCAGACTGTAGAACATGACCAGGGCGATCTTCTGACTGCTGTTCATCTGAATGTTCGGGATGCTAGAACTGGAGTAAACCACGAAACGTGGCACATAATAGATGATAATGATAGTCAGCTGTGTGGCACAGGTAGAAAAGGCTTTCATACGACCCTGTGCATTTGCTATTCGAAGCACAGACACCAGGATACTTGCATAGGAAAAGATGATGAAAGAGAATGGCACGAGAAGCACAAACATTGCTAGACCGTAGGAAATGCGATTCTGGAGGCTGACATCAGCACAGGCGAGCTGGTTCATAGACTGAGAGTCACAGAAGCAATGAGCGATCATGTTTGGCCCACAGAACGGCAGTTTCACTGTTTGCATTGAGCTGATGGTTGGTGAAATCATCGCAGTAATCCAGGAAAACCCTATTAAAAGTCTCATAGTGTGGTCAGTCATTAAAACAGTGTATCTTAGTGGGTAACAGATCGCCAAGTACCGATCTAGAGCCATGATCATCATAATAAGAGAGTTTAGGGTCCCAAAATAGTGAATCAGCTGTCTTTGAAACAAACAAACGTAGAAGGCAATATAACCATCATTAAACCAGTAGCGAGAAATTACTTTTGGCAGAGCAACTGTGCAAAAACCAATATCAGACATGGACAAACTCAGCAAGATAATATACATAGGCTTATGGAGGCTGCGTTCAATCACAAACAGGACCACAATGAGAGAGTTGCCGGTGATTACAGCGATGTAGATACAGAACAAAAGTGCTGCTATCAGGCTGTAGTATTTGGGCAGGAGTCCAGGGAAGCCCACGATGAAAAACTCGGTTACAACAGAAGCTGTGGTTTCGTTCGCCTGTGACATACTGAAACATACAGCAAACATCTGTTTACAAAAGAATCAATGTATCTGCCTTTTACACATGATATTACCTTGATAAAAATGGCTTTGATTTGCTCAAAAATGTTTAAATATTTACTTGAAGTTAAAATTATTCTCTGCAACATTTAGAAATATAATACAATATAATAATGATATATAAAATTATTTAAATACAATTCATGAAATTATAAATTGGTGTAAATTATAAAATAAATAATTTATAAATATTGTTTTTTTGTAAAACTACGTTAGAATATACATTAATTATAGAACATTATTTAGTTAATAATTAAGATGAATTTTCCTTAAGTTATTTACACATTCTATGATTTTAAATATTTGCAAAAATCTAAATGTTATTTTGGTTTGAATCAGCTGATCACATGATTACCTTGATTATTTCTCTGTTAAGTTATGTGACATCTGCTAAGAATATTCCTGGCTTAGTGTGATACGTTTCTCAGTGCAGATGCTTGTGGTTTCATTATTTTATGTTAAAGCCTGTAGGGTCCAACACGTCATGAAGGATCATGTTTTGAATCGTTGGTGTCATGAAACTGGGCTGACCTTTGGGGTTTGGGTAGTGGGGACTGTGTTTTGCCAGAAGATAACTATGGAATGAAGTTTGGCTTGGTTCCTCTTTCCTGATAGATATAACATTTATTTGCACAACACAGAAAAATGAGCTGTTTTGTTTTAAAATGGGTGTAGTATATATACACTCACTGGCTAGGTACACCTAGGGCTGGATAATTAATCGAAAAGTAATCGAAACCGAAATTCAGAACCTCTAACCGACGTAATTTTCCTATGTCGGTTATTTTGTTTTTTTAATCCTGTTAATACTTCCCCCTTAAAAACATACTACCGCGTGTATAGCCACATGACTCTGCCCCGTCCAGTCAGTGGCATAAAAGCAACACGGAGGTGAACGCCGGTTCAACACATAGTGATGGCGCGCAAGCGGTGAGCCCTGCATCTTAACTAAACTTTGTCAGTTGTATTTGTTTTAAGGTTTGCCAGTTTGGACATTCAAGCGATTTTAGATGACTGGATGTATACTATTTAGAGCTACCGTGCTCGCACAGCTGCATTGTGGCACGAATACTCATACAAACAGTAGCTGCGCAAAACGTGAAGATCGCGGGCACAGAGAAGAACGTAGAAACTACTTGCCAGCGTTGTCCTGTGATTTATCACTAAAGTAGCTTAGAAACTCAAAACTTATTATAGCATATATTTTTCTACTTTTGAAGGAACTATTTACAACCCAAAGCTTCACAATTAATAGAGAGATGGTATGACTAATTCACACACACAATAACTCGTACTGGTACTCTACTAATTTATCTTTATATGATTTACAACGAGCAGAAATCTGTAAGAAATGTTACGAACCATAGATAAAATAACTGCTGATAGTGAGCTGTTATGTCAGATCACTCTTTCAATAGGAAAAAATATCCCACCTTTAATAGTCAAGCATATTTACAGTACAAACATTGTCAGTGAACTATGAGGGCAAAAAAAAAAAAAAAAAGAAACAAAATAATTGTTCATTAATCGTAATCGAGGTAAAATGTTCAATTAATCGAGGTTTTGATTTTAGGCCATAATCGTCCAGCCCTAGGTACACCTGCATGTTAATGCAAATATCAGCCAATCACATGGAGCAACTCAATACATTTAGGCATGTAGACATGGGCATCCGAAAACATGCATCCGAAACCTTAGGCAGCTGACTTGTTGCCTCGCTACCTTATGGCAATGACTCTGCAGGCAGCATTTGGGCATGAAGGAACCTCATAAAACTGATTTCGGACAGACTTATGAGGCAGCATAACAGTTTAATGATGATCTACATCAAAATAGAGCGAGTTTTGGTGAGAACTAAACAAATATTTAATTACTACAGTAGTAATTTCTCACTAGAACAAGTGGAAAACGTTGGTCAAATATGTACATTTGCACACAAACTGACCAGAAACCGCAACTTTCAGACACCATCTTTCTTTTTCTAGCCCAACTGTCACTGAATGGAATGCATAGGATTGTTGGATATTAAAGACAGCGAAGGATACATTTATACTACCTTCAAAAATCGATCAGATGAAGGTCTCTCATGAGACAGGAAGTGAAGCTAACATTAGATTCGGATGTGCCTTGATGCCTTCCTACCTTGGAATGTGTCCTCTGAAGGCAGCATTTTTAAAGCCCAAAGTATAGTTCACTTTTTATGCGTATGCAAGGATTAGCGTACAGTGCGCGTGTCATGAATTTTGTCATCAGAAGATTTTTGCAGGTCGCACATACGCATTTAATTTTTTTTGCAGTAATTAGTTTATCCACTAGGTGGCAACTGTGCCCTGATGCGGTTGATTCATTAGGTAGTCAAAGAAAAACTGCATAAACAGAACAGACCACAACACATGCAAGCTACAGCGACAATGGAGGCCTACATAGATAGAAATTGTGCGAAGAGGTTAGAAAGTACCCTCATTTGTACAACTGTAGCATGAAAGAATACAAATATGTTTACATGGGTTGTAACTTGTGGCGAGAGATTGCTCAAAACTGTGCATGCGTCGAATGCCTGTGTATGCCTACAAATCAAATGAAGTATGCTTTCCAAGGCTGTACATTCGACTGTGCACGTACACTAGCATATATTTAAAAAAAAAAACAAACATAGTATACCCAGGGCTTAAGTTTTCAGATGCAGCCATGGTCATGACGATCTGTTGAAGTTCAAACAGCTTCAGAATAGGGTAGAAAGGTGATTTAAGTGACTTTGAATGTGGCATGGTTGTTGGAGCCATATGGGCTGGTATGAGTATTTTGTAAACTGCTGATCTACTGGAATTTTCACACACAACCATCTCTAGGGTTTACAAAAAAATAGTCAGAAAAAGAGAAAATATCCAGTTAGTGGCAATTCTGTGGGCGAAAATGCCTTGTTGAAACCAGAGGTCAGAAGTGAATGGCCAGACTGGTTCGAGCTGATAGAAAGGCAACAGTAACTCAAATAAACACTCATTACAAACGAGGTCTGCAGAAAAGCATCTCTGAACGCAAAACACGTTGAACCAACATGAAGACCACACCGGGTGCCACTCCTGCTAAGAACAGGAAATGTCTCGATTACAAAGGTAACCCTTGTTCCCTGAAGGAGGGAATGGAGACGTACGTCGGACAGACCGAGGAATAGGAATCTCGCTAGAGAGGCCAATCTACTTTGAGTGCAACTAAGGCTACGTCCACACGAAGCCGGAGCTTACCCTATCCAATCTTTTTTTTTTTTCCTCATCTCAAGAAATATCTGCGTCCACACGAAACCACTGAAACGACTCAAAACGATGTAGTATACATGCCAGACCAGTTTGTGGCGCTGTAATTCTGCCACAGAGATACACTTAAAACAGCGAATAAGACTTGGAGCATGCGCATAAACCTTGCGCACTGTATACAAACTATAGTAAAGCTTAGAAATAACGCTTTATTTTGGCTCAGTAGCTTCTGCAGCACGAACACAAGCATCTAGAGTCTGCTATTGTTGTTGTTTTTGCTGTTTTGTGCTGTTAGCGGCGTCTGACTAGGGTCGACACGTGGGGTGATGACATTATCGTTTCACAAAATATACGGATAGGCTGTCCACACGAAAACGCAAAGACGGTGTTTTCAGATTTATCCACTCTGGGACTCGGTTTCAAAAAATAGCGGTTTCACCTTCCGAAAACGCCGGATCCGTGTGGATGAAACGCCTATCTGATACAAAATTTGTGCGTATTCACAAAAATGCGTCTCCGTGTGGACGGGGACTAAAATGAGCCAATGCACATTGGCAAGCAATTATTTGCAGCAGCTGCTCTGACACAAAGTACAGGTATATAATGAGCAGCAGAAGCAATGCATTCCTTAGGTTTTCACTGAGGAGCTGAGCAGGTGACCTGGCTGTGCAGCGGGGTACAGCAACTGTGGCGACAGGACGTACTTCTCTGTTCCCTTCAGGGAACGATGGTTACTTTTGTAACTGAGACGTTCTCATTCAGTCTGTCACGTTCGATGTACATCGGACAGACCAACGAATAGGAATCCCTACAAAAGGGCCACAGCCACTGCCCCCATCCAGTGCCCTGAGCAAGCCGCCTGCCACATCTTGCCTAATAGGATGACAGGACAGGGCTTAAACAGAGTGTGTCGATCACTGCTGTTCTGCACAACCCACTCAGTGAGACTATTAGATAACACTGGGAAAGCATGCCCTTTCCACTGGGAAAGGAATGTTGTGGAAGCCACATTCTTCCCCGAAGGAGTTATGTGGAGATGTACATATGGACTAACCCCTTAGGGCTGTACTACATATGGAAGTTAGTGGGCTGACTCCAACCTTGTAATAAGTGGGTCTTCCAAGAAAAATACATGGGCTTCCGTTCAGGAGCAACCATGGAAAAATACACATATGGAATCCTCGCAGGGTCAGACATATGGCACCCAGCCTAAACCCGGTTCTCAAGGATTCGGCGGGATATAGGCCTGGCGCTGGACGCGTCGCCACGTCCGGCTGCCGAGGGTGATGGAGGACTCAACATGGTCTGCCTGAAAGGACTCTTCTAAAGCAATCAGCGCATGAATTGGTGTAGCAAGCCGACAATGAGCCGGGCCTCACGGTGCTCACGGACCGGACAGAGCAAAGCCAGCGCTGGGTCTACCTCCTCTAGGGGCAGAGCTTGCCTTGGGCACGTAGCTGGGGCGCGTCTCAGTACCACGTGGCCATCACCTGGCCTGAACTCTAGGAACGACTCGTCGACCGAAAATGCCTGCAGTCCCAAGAGGGTATGCAGGGGGGTCAAGGAGGATTCAGCCATCTCGCCCCCCTAAAGAACCTGACGATCAGGTTGTGCTTCCCAACTGACTTTCCATTTATGTGGTTGTGATATGCAGATATTGCAGCAGCATGCACTTTGAGGGTGGAGGGAGACAGCCTTCGCTCCAACCCATACTTCAGGAATGCGGCACTGATCGAACATCTTCGGGGGTCCTCTCAGTAAGAAGAACACCATTCAACGAACCGGTTCCACTTCAAGGCATAAGCGCGTCTTGTAGACGGTGCTCGTGCCGAAGTGATGGTGTTAATTACCTCATTAATTAACTCCATGTCTGGTCCATGGAGGTTCTAGGTGACTTACCCCCGTAAGTCACCTAGAACCTCCATGGACCAGACATGGAGTTTCCAGAGGTCTGGACGCGGGTGCCAAAGGGTGCCCCGTCTCTGAGAAAGAAGGTCCTTCCTCAGAGGGATGTGCCAGGGATGGGCTCTCACAAGGAGCATGAGTTCTGGGAACCAGGTCCGGTTGGATAGGGCGCAACTACAAGACCTGCCCCTCGTCCTCCCTGACTTTGCACAGGGTCTGTGCAAGTAGGCTCATTGGGGAAACGCATATTTGTGCCACGACCCAACTGCCTGAGGTGACTGAGCACCAGGTCCCTGTGTTCGCATAACTGATCCTGAGTCTGAGCTATTATAAGCCAGTCGTCGAGATAGTTGAGGATGGGAACGCCATGTTTTCTCATGGGAACAAGGGTCCCCTCCATGACTTTCGTGAAGACACGGGGGGACAGGGACAGCCCGAAGGGAAGGACCTTGTACTGAAATGCTCGACCCTCGAACGCAAAGCGCAGGAACGGCCTGTGTCGCGGAAGAATCGAGACATGAAAGTATGCGTCCTTCAGGTTGATCGCAGCAAACCAAGGGGCTGTAAAACCCCGACCTCATATAGGCTGGAGGGTCTGGCTCTATCTCGTCCTTTGCTAGTAGGACTGCAATCTCCACTCACAAGACATAGGCATTGACTGCTTTCACTGAAGTGGATGGCCCGCTCCACAGGAGGAACCTGCGTGTAACCCTTGACTGCCCCGCCATCAAATGTGGTGAGGGAGGAGGAGCCACTGGGTCAGTTTCTGGCAATAAAAGGTGCCTTTCACGACCTAGTGAGCTCCTCATGCACCTCCGTAAAGAAAAGAACCAGGGTGGGTTGCTGAGAACCAGTGCGCGCCACCCCGAGAAACCAGTCATCCAACCTTGAGGGCTCGGGACACGGTGGAGGATTCCACACGAGCCTGACCCTGTTGGCGGCCCGGGAAAGCAAAGCCATCATCTCTGGGGCCTCCTTACCCTGGAGTTGGTTCACCCTCCGCCTATGATCAGAAAATTCATATTTAACACATTATTACACAAAACGGAACTTGAAACATAATTAGGCCTTATTTATAAATGACTAGTATCACTCGGAGACCCGCCGCCTTCAACTTTTTTAATGGTGAGAACACTCAAAGTCTTTGTTACATGCTACAGATGTAGGCTAGCCTACATATTTTTATTGCTATTTGGTATGTATCGTTTTTATTATTGTGTTGTTCGAGGAATTGAAAAGCTTTTGTGCCTCGTGTTTGCAAGGTATATTGCCATAATGCAAAGGGGTTTAGTTTTTGGTGTAGTTTGATCTAATTAGGATCAACTATCTTGTGTTTTTGTGGTAATATAGAACTTTATTTCATTTTAGAAGTCTATTTCTTTAGATATAGAAGACTATTTCATTTATAATAAATACGGGACATTACTATTTTGGCGAATGTCTGTTTCTCAGATTAAATGTAATAATAGCCTATATAGCTCGCACAGTTGATGCACTCTTGCGTTACAATAATGCACTCTCGACATTTGTCACTATAATGACGCAATAGAAACCGCCTTAAATGAACTATTAACATGAGGAGAAAGTCATGTCTAAAAATTGTAATCATTTTTTTTATTTTTTTATTATTGGTTAAAATGAATTGAGAATATCTCGTGTTTTTCCGTAGGTGCTCGACCACTTCTGTGGGTGGTGCTCTAGCATTCGAGGAATCGGCGCATGTTCGTTGGAAATATTTGCCATCAGCATGGATGATTACCTGCTTTAATTTGGGCAGCTTTGAGCAGCTCTTGTGGTTCTTATCCAGTATGTGAGATGAAATCCTTGCTGGTGTATAGTTGTGTTTACTGACTTTGATGAGGCCCGCACTTAACCTATTCCTTTGCGCTGTCCACTCAGTTGTTGTCATCAGCGGGAAAACCTCTCTCTATGATTGCGTTGGTTGGTTATTTTCAAAAATTTGAAAAATAATAATAATACAGACATAACCGAAATGCGAGACACTACTTACATCTTGCGGTACGCGGGACAAAGCTCCCAATTTCGGGACTGTCCCGCAAAATGCGGGACGGGTGGTCACCCTATTAGTAGTTGAGCTATATGCGAAATGGACGCCGGCATATTTGTTTACGCCGCGGTTCAGAGAATCAGATCTGTCAGATTTACAACACGTGAATTCATCTGTTGAAATCCACGGATGGCTGTAAGTGTCTGGTGAACTGGGAGAAGAACAGCATAAACTTAATAATTGCTTACACACAGTATGTGTCTGATATGAAAAAACGTGTCGTCTAATTATAATAGAAAGGATTATTATTGCAGCTTCCTTAGACATCAGTGTATATTTTATAAATTGTTACTAGTACTTATGTGTATTTAAATGTCTGAAACTTAAAATAAACGTTATGTGGTTGAAAACACTGAATAGTTGTGATAAATGCCAAGCACTGAGTGCATCCATCATTGGCTCAGGGGGTTTGATTACCCGGGTAGTCGATTACCAAAATAATAGTTAGTGACAGCCCTAGTGCATAATGACATATAATAAACAGGTCAGTCAGAGGTCAAAAAAGATTAATGCCTTTTAAAGATCTGCCCATAGAGTGGACAGCAGCATCTGAGAATTAAATAATAGTTAAACTTTCATACTTTTTACCAATGTTTTTTTTTTCTTTATACAATAATGCAGTTTGATTATGTTTTGATTATGGAAAGGTAATTAAGCTTCACTATTCACAAAGCTTCACCACCTTCATCATTTTTGATGACTAATCATTTTACAATTAATTTTACATTACATAGGCCAGGGTTTCCCAAACTAGGATTCCCAACTAATCCATGGCAGTGATTCATTGACCTCAGGAAAAAGCCATCTGGCCACCCTGTTAAAAAATTACAGGACAATCATGACAATGAGGAAAAGTTTATTAGTTCATCAGTTTAACGGTCATTAATTTAATGCACAGACAAGTTATGCTTTTCAACAGCTCATTTCATTGTGACACGTTTCCATACTAAATGCTTAGCTGCATGGGTACAGCATATTATGGCACTTCTACCCTAGTATTTAGGGCTAAATTTAAAGGATTATGATGTCTTTAATACCTTTCTGGACCTCAAAAGGTGCAATGACATTGCTGCCTATGTGTATTTTACAAACCCTCAGATTAATTTGTGTTCCGAAGATAAACAAAGGTCTTACGGGTTTAGGATGACATGAGGGTGAGTACTTAATGACAGAAATTAAATTTTTGGGTGAACTAACCCTTTAATATTTATGTATTTGAATTGCATATAAAATTTCCATTAATTTGGATTACACAGTTTTAACATAAACAAAATGCATATTTGTCATACATAAATTTAGGGCTGCAACAACTATTTGATAAAATCGATAATAATCGATAATGAAAATCATCGACAGCGATTCTCATTATCGATTAGTCGGGTCTGTCCACCGTGCACTTAAAACTTCTGCCAGTCGCGTCAAATTACAGCATTGAATAACGCATTTTTTATGGTCAAAATGCATCTAAAAATAGTGAAGGAAACAGAGTGAGCAGCTGCGGGAAAGGTACGTGATCAAAGCTGATCAAAACATGAGAATTATTTATTTTAAGCTTCAAGCTAATGCATTAGCGTAATGGCTTGCCTTGTCAGGCGCTTTGACAGATGCGTGTGCGTCCTCAGCGTAAAACGTTCATTCCACGGCTATATCCTTATCTGTAAACGTTACAAATTCACGCGTAAAGCATTCCGCAGGAGACAATTAATATTCAGCGCAAAAATATTCATTTTGCTGAAATATCTGTTGTTTAAAGTTAAATTTAGATTTAAAAATCAACGTCATTGAAGTATTTTATGAGAGTAGTAACTGTAAAGGGATAACTACATGTAATTGAATAAGATGTTTTTTATTTACAGGATAAAGAAATGACAGTAAGAGGTGATTGTGTCCAAAGTGAATATGTGTGTTTTTGCAAAACATTTATCTTGCTGGTTAACACTGAGTTTGTGTTTTTCTTTATTATCTTTATTACTGTCTTCATTTGTAATGTAGAGTAGAGATTTAAACTATATTCATATATATAGTGCTAAAGTTATTAGACATCTGATAGCCAATGTATGGTTTGTGCCACAGCTGTCCTAAACTATCAGTATTGGTGCTAAAATAATTTTTCATGTTTCTGTAATGGTTAATCCACCAGTATGTGTAAGCTCTTAAGTTACAGCAGTTCTTTTATCGTTGATATCCATGAATTTTTGATTTTACTGTTTTACAAGAAAGGCAGGAAAAAGTAAAACACTTCATAGTTGTTTTTTTTTCTTTCAGATGCCCAGTTACAGTCAATACAAACAGAGACTGTTAAGTTTTTTTTTTGGATATTATGTGTGAGTATTATTTAGAAACTATTTAGTTGTTTCAGTTTGTTATTTTCCTAATAAATGGCAATACCATTTTTAGCTTTAAACAAGTTTTTTAATAGAATCCTAAAATATTTGTGTTCTCTCTTTATTATGACAGGTAAAAAATTAAGCAGTGTATGTTTTCATAGCATTCAATTGGCACATTTGTTTGAAGTACATTGGGCAGGATGTGCAATAGTGTGTTTTTTTTTGTCAATAAAATATAAATACAATTAGGATTAATCGAAAAAATAATCGGCCAACTAATCGATTATCAAAATAATCGTTAGTTGCAGCCCTACATAAATTTCTGTAACAGTACTAATAAATTGGCTGTTTTAAATAAACAATAACCAGGTTTTGATACAGGTATTTATCATCAATAAATCCAATTTGTTTAAATCTCAAACATTTTAACTAATTAAAAATATGATTATTTAAAATATATGCAAATAGTTAATAACTATATGTCATAATTTTTTAAAGTGCAGAAATCTTACCTGTTTCTTTTATTCAAATCTGCCTCAAATTAAGTTTATTAGTTTGTTTGTTAAAATTGTGTAAACCACATGGAACTTTTATATGCAATTCAAATGTATAAACCTTACATTTAGGCCCAAATATTTTTTGGCGTGTGTAAAGACAAACGGATAGTTAACATGTCTGTTATACATAAAAGGAGCTAGTTTTATTAATGCTGCAGAGCAGATATTTTGTGTTGTTTTTCTTGCAATGTCACCAACAGATTTAACTGGAATATGTCACAATAGGCAATTAAGCTGAACATAAAAAACAATTACAAATCACAAGAATTGATTCAGTTGCCTCTGATTAATCATTGTATGTTTTTTTCTTTTAAAACTCCACAGAACATAACAATAATCTACAGTGTGATCACATTAATTCTGGACATTTCTCTCATGGCCCTTTGTCTGCTCAACCATCTGCTCACAATGATTCTGATTTCATGCGTTCGTAAACAGTAAATGAAGGGGTTTATCAGTGGTGGAACGAGACTGTAGAGTAGTATGAGAACTATCCTGAAATCTTTGCTGATTTGGATTTGCAGGAAAGTGGCTATATACACTGCGCAGCGAGGCATGTAAAACAGTGCGATGATGCACAGCTGTGTGCTGCAGGTGGCAAAACTTTTCCAGCGACTCTGAGAGCTCGACAGCCTCATTAGAGACATTATGATGTGAGAGTAAGAGTAAATGATGAAGGCTAGAGGGAGAAGAAGCACGAGTAGGGCAACGCACAGGGCCACCAAAATCTGCTTGCTGTTGTCAGCACAGGCCAGGTTGGTAATAGAGATATGGTCGCAGTAGCACTGAATGATCAGTTTAGGGCCGCAGTAAGGAAGCTGTTGAGTGTGTAGGGTGGCTATTGTGGGGGCGATAAAAGCAGTCACCCAAGCCGTGATGTTTAGGATGTACGTGATGCGGTTAGTCATAACAGCCTGGTATCTCAGAGAGTAACAAATAGCCACATAGCGATCAAGAGCCATGATCATCATTATCAGTGAGTTTAATGTCCCAAAATAGTGGATTAGTTCCATTTGGAAGAAGCAAGCGTGGAAGGGGGTTGCTCCCGCATCAATCCAGTACCTGGATATGATCTTAGGTAAGGCAACAGTGGAGAAACACATATCAGATATCGCCAGGCTCGCGAGGATAATGTACATAGGCTTCCTGAGGCTCTGTGAAGTTACAAACAGCACCAGAAAAACAGTGTTCCCAGCCACTGTGGTCGTGTAGACGATGAAGAAAATAGCAGCGACCAGGCCATAGTAGTCTGGATGGAGTCCAGGGAAGCCCACAATGATAAACTCAGTGATTGTCGTCCAGTTCTTCTGTAGCATTTTGCAAATCTGCAGAGATTGTAGGACAAAAGTGATAAATATTGCATAATAATAATATTTATAATATAATCTGAATGAAATATTATTAAATATAATATTAAACATATTATTAAAATGCAAATTTATTTCTGATTTAATCTATTTTCAATAATTTCTAAAAACAGGGACACCTTTAAAAAAGGCCCATTAAAAAAATTAATTAAAAAGGTATTAAGGTTGAATGTTAATGGCAGTTTGGATTATAAATCAGCTAGCTGTACAGTCAGTGAGTATGTCAATAAATTCATTATCAAAAAAACAGCGAGACATCAGACAATAATTGAATTTGCACCTGACTCTGTGCTCTAAATGATGACAAATACATTATTGTGTATCACTTATATACTGTACTGTAGCGTTCGTTGATATGTACAGTGTCATTGGGAATCAGTCACACAACTTTTTTTCTTTTAGATGATGTCAGGGCCAGTGTGGCTTTAGGGACTGGATGTCACTCATAGCTCATGAATGCTTCTACAGGCCTTGTGTCGGCTCAAGTTCTGCTGCCTTCAAAGCAAAATGATGACATGCCAAATACTAAGAATTGTGAAATGTTTGTTATTTATTTTCAACTTTTTACTCAAGTTGTAATGCTGGAAATTACAGACATAAAAAATAGAATAATTTTCACTTGTGGTCTCAAGACATATATAGACTGGCCACCATTTCTTTTATTTTTATCATTATTTTAATCAAATTGTAGTCCAGTTAACCATTCCTGAGGTTATTGTATTATCAATAGACACTGAACCAATTGAAATGTACTTTTACACAAGTTTCATAAGGCTACTATATCATATTATACAATTTTATAGGTGATAATTAAAATATCAATAAATCTTCACTCTTAAAGTTAGCGTCATCTTTTGGAGTGATAGAGTGATAACTTTTTTTCTGCCTCTTTCATCAGATCTCATGGGGTTTTCAGTGTTTGTGCGTGTCAGTACCTACATTAATTGGTGTTGTCACTTATCTGTTGGATTCCTCAGTGATAATTCTCTCAGGTTTGGTTTCCCATCAGTACAATCTTCAGGGTCTGTCAGGTGACTCCAGAGAACAAATTAAGGACATGGTACAAGAATGTCGACACTTTTCAGACAAACAATGGTGACAGTGTTTACTGTACCACATTACATGGAAACCCTTGACATCAGACCTCTAATGTCTTCCTCTCAAAACACATAAACATCTAACTGTATTAAATATTAAAATAAATAATCCTTATGGATGTAATCTAGTACTATTTTTTGCAAACAGAAAAACTAAAATAGGCCCAAACACAAGACCCTACTAATTTTCTTATTTTTTACCCCCCTCTTTCTTTTATTAAAATTTTGAGATTTTGGGCTATTTCCATAACATGCCTTCCTTCAGACTAGTGTAAATAATTTTTTATTTTATCACACTTTATTTGTTTGCGTCTGTAGATTTCATTTACATATACAATCATTAAAGGCCTTTTCTCAAAATGAGTTTTTGCTCATGCACTAAGATAGAAATCTCCAATTCAGCAGCACATAATGTATATATATATATATATATATTTTATATTATATTTTTTTTTTTTTTTTTTTTTTTTTTTTACAATTTTCTGATTTATGGAGTGATTAAAAAAAGAGATATACTAAATCCCATTTGTGAAAATCTTTAACTCTAATAATGAAAGAAGAATTTTGAACCTGGCTTTATCCATTGTTTAGATTTCTGTTCTGGAAATATCTGCAAACTAGTGTATATTTAATTAGATAATGCCTAATTTGCATTTTTAAACATGACCATTCAGAAAACTTATAATACAAAACAACTTAATGTACTGTGATTAATAAACTGGGAAAGTATAATGATATATATTAGTTAAAATGTTTACACTATTCAAAGCATCATATAGTATATTTATTAAACGAAAATCCCCCTTCAGCCTCAAGGGCTCAGTGGTACCAAGCAACTAATACACTAATGATATAATTGAATAATATATTAATTGCTCTGCTGGGAAAATAAAACAAAAAAGTTAATGTAGTTGATTAACACCCCCTAATGTATTCACATGGGATAACACAAGAAATGATGTATTATGTACAAATTAGAATTTCTACAGCAGCAATCCTTATTGTTTTTGTCTGATAAATATTAGCTACCCTGGTTGAGAGTATAGCAAGATAGTGAGTTCCATTTTTTAAACATAGTATTATAATTGATTTGTCTGCCTCTGAATTTGGAGTTGATGATCAGTTAAAGGGTTAGTTCACCCCAAATGTTTAAGCTTCTGGAAGAGGTTTCTTGTGTGTTATTCAGGTTTGGTTGAGCTTCTGCTTATGTCCTGCATATTTGCCTTATACAACATTAAGAAGATCAGACCCTACCTATCGGCACTGATGTTTGCCTAACAACCACTGGCTCTGCACCACTATACCTTAACTCACTACTTCAGACTTATATTCCCTTCAGAAGCTTGCATTCTGCAAGTGAACGGCGCCTTGTGGTGCCATACCAAAGTGGCACAAAATCACTTTTTTACGGACCTTTACCTTGACTATTCCATGCCGTTTCAAGAAACAGCTAAAAACACATCTTTTTCGTCAACAATTCAGTTCTAACACTTACTATTCTATCTGTTTATGACTGGGACTAGTCATAAGGGGGCATTTTTGTTCCATTATTTTAAATAAATAGAGTACCTTTTTGTGGATTTGTCTGCAGTCTTGACGCTAGAACTGTTTCAAAATCCACAAACGCGCAGGGAGAGATCCACAACAGCAACAGTTCAATAAAAATACTAAATCAATAAACAATAAAACAATAATAAAGTTACTAAATCGTTATACATATACATAAATATATTTAAGATATATCTTTATTAATTATAAATGATAGTGTTTTGTTACTTTAAACACTTTAAATTGTTACTTTAAATTTGAATGTGTTCCTCACAAAGCTATTGTGACACTTTAGAAGATTTGAAATTCAAGCCTTGAGTCATATGGACTGTTTTTAAAGGTACTATTTTTTGCAAAATACTTTTTTTTGTGTGTGAAAAATAAGCCTGATTGCATGAGAAAAACATTACTAGTATGCATAATTTTTTTACGCAAAACTTACTAAAATACGAACAAAAATGCTGTTTGACTGCAATTTCCATATGAAATGTCCTCTGGGTGGTGCTAAAAACATTGTGTTTTCCAAAAAATATTCTAAAAATATTCTGTTCACTTATATTATTTGTTTAATTAAACTTAAAGGAACCCTAAACCTACCCTAAACTCTACCTTAATGTTAAATTACATTTTAAATCCAAAATTAATCCATAATTATGTTTTAACCTTTATTGATCTTTATAATTCATAATGAAGGTTAAAGGTCACAGACATCTCAAAGACACCTTAGTTTGAGTGTCATTGTCTACATAATCTTTGTTATGTAGAAAATTTTACATAATAGTCTACATGGGTGTTGTCACTTATTTACTTCATCTCTGAGTGACAATTCCCTCAGGTCTGGTTTCCCATCAATACAATCTTCAGGGTATGTCTAGTGTCTCCAGAGAACAAATTAGCGGCATGTAGCAAGTATGTTGACACTCTTCAGACAAACAACAGTGACAGGGTTTATTGCACTTGGTTACATGAAAACTCATGACATCAAATCTCTAATGTGTTCTTCAATGAGCATCTCTCCTCTCAAAACACAAACATCATTGTCTGTTTAGTAAGAAAATAGTATCTGTGTAAATTATGTAAGGCTATAGGCAGCTTTTTTTTATTAATCTAATCAGGCATTTAGAAATAAAGTCAAATACATCAGCTCTTATTTATGTTGTTGTAATGTGCCAGCTTGTTTTCTTCCCATGACACACCAGTTTGTAGCATGATTCTTGGGCCAAACTGTGCCACAATATTGCTGCCTTCTTAAAAAAATGTATGTGTTAGAAATTAGTTTGCACCTGGTACCTTGAATGAAGCCCCCCTTGTGTTGTCACTTTGCTATGGTGGAGGGGTTTGCAAGTCCTAGTGACCCTGGGAGCTATGTCAGCGGGAACTCAGGTCCCTGCAGGTTCAACCATGCTGGACTGGTCTCAGGCAAAGGGACAGACTAAGGACAAGGTTGTGGGTTAGGCGTGGGGCCAACTGTTACAGAAACCGAGACAAATGCAAATAACAACACCAAGCCTGGCAGTATGACCAACTCTGACAGAGGCCACCAGCAGGAGGTTAGGAGTGTGACAGACAGTCTGCTCAGCCCAAACAAAAGATCGACATTGGAGCATGGAATGTCTGAACCATGTAGAATGGGAGCCACTCTGTGAAAGGATGATCAAAACATGCTTTGATTCAAAGCACTGTAATCTCACCATCACACACCATATGGATATTGACATCAGTCCCCCAAACGAACACACGATCATCCAACATAAGGACATCCACAAGCTGACATGGAAATCACCTGATGGTAACACGATCAATCAGATCGACCACATCCTGATCAACGGAAAGTTGCACAGGTCCTTCCAAGGTGTCAAAGTGTGCTGAGGTACGGATGTCAATAGAGGAAAGGAAACGGCTTAAAACCAAGATGTTCAGCACTAAGTTACCAAGCCTCCAAAAGCTTGTACAGAAAGCCTACAAGTTCAAAGATAAGAAGGTGAAGAAGAGCGCCTGTTTTATTACATAAACAGAAACACTGCAAAGCAGTTAAAAACTGTGGTGCATGCAACAAAAACACATGTATTTAATGCATTTAACAATGCACATTAACATTACATTGAAAGTCGAAATGACCGGTGTGCCCTTGTGTGCCATTGTGCCGTTGTGATTTAATGTGCTGAGTAACGTCATTTTTACCAATATTAAAATCAGCGCGTCACTCTTTGCAAAACACGTGGGTATTGTCAATATGGCTTTGAGATATGAAATTCAATTCTTCCGTCCAGCTGTTGTTAAATTTACATGTATATTTAGTTTTTCGCCAGAGCACCACCTGAGTCTTCTCCTCCCATTTCAACCAGTGATGCTTGATTCAACTTCCCACATCTACTACCTGCACAGATATCAACTACGCAACTGGGTTGTAGTAGGTTGCCATGTTGAGGTCACAAATGGGTTGATACAAGATCTGGCTTCATACAAGTGGGTTTCATACAAGATCTGGCAACTGGACAACCTTGGAATAATATATTGATATAATAATTCATATAACGAGGTTTGGGCCATACAAATTACGGGAGTTTCCCGGGAGAAATAACAAAACAGGAGGGGGGTGGGAGACGGGTTTGAAATACAGGAGATTCCCGGGAAAAACGGGAGTGTTGACAAGTATGCGCATGTCCACTTACAAGAAAAGACCAATAGACTGGACAACTTTGCCAAAAAAATAGGCCTCGACATAAACACCACCATAACCCAATTGATGCTCATCAACGCAAGATGATGAACCCATTATTCTGAATGGAAGTCAATTTGAAGATGTTGAGGAGTTTGTTGAGCAAGGACAATACTGCAGCTAAGGACATTAAAGCAAAACTAAGTAAAGCCCGCTGTGCATTCACTAGACTCCAGCCCATCTGGAAATCTGCACAGTACAGCATCAGAACAAAGATGAGACTACAACAGCAATGTCAAATCTGTTCTGCTGCATGGGTCAGAATGCTGGCATGTCATTAAGTGTGACATGAAGAAGATTGAGGTATTCCACAACAATTGCCTCAGGAGAATTTGGCATATCTTCTGACCAGAGAGGATCTCACATGTTATATAAGAAGACCAACTCATAGCGTGGTGATGGAGATCAAGTGCCGTAGAATGAAATGGCTTGGGCATGTCCTTCAGATGGACCAGAACCGCATCTCGAAAGTACCTGTAAGTTGGAGACCACCTGGGAAAAGTAAGCAAGGAAGACCGAAAACAACCTGGAAGAGGAATGTAGAAGCTCAGCTGAAAGAACCACACTTCTCATGGGGCGAAGGACAACATG
Organism: Hypophthalmichthys nobilis; assembly: GCA_037950665.1. NCBI lineage: Eukaryota > Metazoa > Chordata > Actinopteri > Cypriniformes > Xenocyprididae > Hypophthalmichthys > Hypophthalmichthys nobilis. The sequence continues at coordinate 8,665,083 of CM075476.1, forward strand.
CTGCCAATGATAGAACAAGACGGAAGCAGATTGTCACAGTCTTATGTTCCATAGGGAAATAAGAGGCATTAGTAAGTGTAACGTAGTGAGTAAATCTCACTCCCCTGACCTCAAGAGGTGCACTAGCGACTGACGCTAGAAACTGCGACCTTTAGCATCCTTGTTAGCATGCCCCCCCTGGAATTGGAATAGATAGTATTTATATGTAGAGTTTTTAATGGACAGTGCTATAGAAATGAATCTAATTAATTATTAATATTAGAAGCATTTAAATCCCATTTGAGTGACATTGCTTGCTCAAGTGCACAATGGTGCCAAGGGTTTAATACACTGATGATCTAAGATAATTGAATAATAGATTGTGTCAATAATGTCTCTGTTGGGAAAAGACTGAATGAAAATTAATTTGCTGTTTATTAATATAGCCATGCTTACTCATTAGAGAGAGCTAGTGTATAATTCATACTATCAGACGGCAGATTCTTTATTGTCTACTATTCACACCAATGACTTAAACTATAATGATACTATAACTATAAAAGGGCCTCTATTATGCTCATTTACAGGTTCATAATTTTGTTTAGGGGTGACTTTTTTTATAATTTAAATTTACATTGTTGCTGCACCTGTTGCTTTCACCCTCTGTCTAAACGCTCTGTTTTAGTTTTCTTTAAAACTTGCCTTCCGAAAAGCTAGTCAGCTCTGTTGTGATTGGTCTATTGTCAGGAAGGTAACGCTCCTTATACCATAACGGGTGGGTCCCGAGGCTTCCTGGGGCACTGAAAATCCTACTTTAACTACGCTAACTAACTTTAGTTAGTGCAGTTGGTGGGAGAGCAAATGTCCCTGACTGTGCAGCCTGTCATGGCCACCTCATCTTTATGATTTTTTTTTTTAGATACGTTAGCAAGTCGGGCCACACTTGGACACATTTGTAACTAGCATGCATCTCGTGGTGATCACTGGTGAAATATGCATAAATGGAATCATAGACTTTTATAACTAAAACTGTAAAATTTATTTTATATTTTTATTAGATTTCTTATTTTTTGTATAACTGTATTATGTGTTTGCCCTTTCAATTTCTTTAGACATCTGTACTCATGAAAATACAAATAAACCTTGAGTGAGGAAAAACCCAGCTTTTCTACTCTAGTCCAATATTGTAACTTAAATATATACTTGTACATACAGTTATGTGTTTATTCTTGTTGGTAGCGTTTTAATCATAATGAATATCAGTGTATTAAATATGACTGAAAAAACATTTATTGAATCATACCATGACACAACAAATCTGACAAAGTATATGTATAGTTACAAAGTTAAGTAAAAAAATATTTTCATCATTATTTAAGTATGTGAAATGGCCAAAGCATTCTCCAAGACTTTTCTTGTACATTACATCAAGTTCTTCAAATACTGTCCAATACATTACAATATAACACATCTATGCTTTGGCTTATTCTCTGACATGAGCGAAAGCATCACAAAAGATATTATTAAATGCAACAGCAACACCATCAGACACGAGAATAAACAAAATAATCTATTATGATAAAACATTTAAATGATTTGGTGCAACTTTTTTGTGCAGAAATACATCTGCTAATCGTTTCCTGATCTCCTTAGTCCTGGTGCAATAAACAGTGGGGTTTATTAAGGGAGGAACTAACGAGGAAATTATTAATAATGCATTTCTCTCTGTCAAATTCAGCACAACACCTACTCGAGTTAATAATGCAGAGACCAGTTTTGGTGCAAAAAAGCTAAACAAGACAATGAGGTGACTCAAACAAGTGTTGATCATTTGCTTTTTGCTTGAATTATTGGAGAGTTTAGTCACACTATATGCCAGAACAGCATATGTGCACATAATAAAAGGAAACTGTCCACAGAACCACCACAGATTAATCATTGCAGGCAAGAAAAAATATGGTTCAGGATTGACACAAGCAGCTCTGATCATGGACGGATAATCACAGAACACATATCTGATAACAGGCTGACAGTATGGGACATTGTCTACCACAGAAGTCAAAACACCCATTAGTGTGATAGTAATGAGCCAAGTCAGAAAAATAAGCAGAAGGATTCGTGAATTTGTTACAATGCTGTGATACCTTAAAGGAAGCCTAATCGCAATAAGTCGGTCTGTTGCCATTAATGTCAGGGCCATGAACTCTGTGTAATCGCCAAGATGATAGAAGAACATCCTTGAGATACAAGAATAGTATGAGACAGTTTTAATCTCAGCCAGCAGCACTGAGATCATAGTTGTGCTGCAGGTAGAGGAGAACATTATGTCAACAACAGCTAGATTACAGATTAATATGTACATTGGTTTGTGTAAATGTCTGTCAGTCATGATGATACACAGATTGATGCCGTTCCCAAGCAATATGAGCATGTAAGTTATTAAGATGAGGGATCCGAGGAGCTTTTGGTTCTGCAGGTGATCAAATCCAGTGATTATAAAGCTGTCTACATTGCTCACAGTGTAATTTGCCATTTTCAGTCCACTGCTAAAACAAACAGATGCAAGCACATTAAAATACACTATATACAAATAAAAAGTCAAAATCAATTAGATCCTTGATGTACTCATATATGCACAGAAAAAAAGCTCCTGTGAAGGAAAATGGCAGAAAGATGCAGACAGCGTCTGTAACAGCAAGGTGATTAAAACTGTAAAAGTTGAAGTATAGTTTCAGAAGAAATACAAAAAGAGTTTCAATCATTATAAAGAATAAGTATAAATAATATTTAAAACATTTTCTTGTCTTATTCTTCTTTAGCCATACCTCTTTAGATCTTAAGAATTATTCGAATTTCGGTAACCCTTAACTGAAATTAGTTAACATGAACTAACAATGAACATTTGTATTTTTATTAACATTAACAAAGATGAATAAATACTGTAACAATGTATTGTTCATTGTTAGGTAATGTTAATTAATGCATTAACTAATGTTAACTAATAGGACCTTATTGTAAAATGTTACCAGAATGTCTAATGAGTGAATATTAAAATTGCATGCAAGAGGTTGTGATGTTCTTCTCATTCAGTTTAACAGGTGTATGACTAATGTCCTACCTTTTATACTTTTATAGTCTGGCTGATACGTTGCAGTTTCTTAGCAGCCGTGATTTAACTTGGGAGTTTGTTCAGAATCCAAAGTCTTTCCTATAACAGTTCAAGTTTGATAATACACAAACTATAGTTCATCACATTGAATCAACCTATGATTGACAAATGTTTTATTTTTTATTAACAGCTTTCATATTGTGTATAGACATTGAGACATACATTATTAATGTATTGACAACATCAAGGAAAGCATTTTAGTGATGAGCAACTTTAGAGATGTACAAATGTTTGCTTATTTTATGGTCATAGAATATTAATTTCATAGAATTAATAGGCTAATTTGATTGTATGTATTTAATGAAATGTATTTAATTAAATCATATCACATTTATTTACCTATTTTCACATTATAACATGTTTCATTCAGTATGATTTATTTTGATAAAACCACGCATGTCACAATCAGTCAAAAGACAAACGAGCAAATAATGTTTCACATTGCAGACGTTGAACCTGTGTTGTAACCCTTGAGGTGGATGTTTTTGAATTTTTAAATGAAAGTAACATTTGGTCTTTTCCTCATGTTTGAAGACTTGGAATATAATGCACAAATTGAATGGATTATGTTTATGATAATTGTATGGCACATTTCTCATAAAATCTTAACCAGCCTTCATGGGTAACAACCTTTGACTCTTTCTCATTATTATACTTACAGCTTCCTTTATATGTGAAATCTTGTTTTCAGGCTGGTAGAAAAAAAAAAAAGTGAAATTTTTATAAGATAAAGAAGTATTAAAATACATGAAGCAGTGTTTTGAAATCGCCCATCACTAGATGTTGTTGAATAAAGTTGTTTTTTTGGTGCACAAAAAGTATTCTCGTCGCTTCATAACATTAAGGTTAAACCACTGTAGTCACATGAACTGTTTTAAATATGTCTTTAGTAGCTTTCTGGGCATTTGAAAGTATTAATTAACTTGATATCAATGGAGACCTCACTGAGCCATCATATTTTATCAAAAATATCTTAATTTGTGTTCCGCAGATGAACGAAGGTCTTACAGGTGTGGAACGACTTGAGGGTGAGTAATTAATGACAGAATTTTCATTTTTGGGTGAACTAACCTTTTAAGATATTTTGATGAAATCCAAGAAGTGTTTTATCCTCCATTGAAAGCAACGATAATACCACATTCAGTGTCCAGAAAAGTAGTAAAAACATCATTAAAATAGTCAATGTGACTACAGTGGTTCAACCTTAATGTTATGAAATGACGAAAATACTTTTTGTGTGCAAAAACAAAGCAAAAATAGTGACTTTATTCAACAGTTTTTCCTGTTCCCTGTCAATCTGTTACACAGTTGGCGCAGTGCTGCACATAACATTGCAACAATAATGAACATAAATATCCTGCAGATTCCTCCTTACTTCCTCCTGACTGCTGCAGATTCATTTCGCCGTTGATAGTGTTGCTATAGAAACGCATAAATCCGAGTCTGAGAATGTGAAACAGAACATCACGAGTGCCATCTCTTAATGGACCCTTTTCACATTTCCAGGGTTTCTCAGAAGCGGAAGTCATCATAGTTTGGTAAATGTGAATGGGAGAGGACAACAAATATAATTTTTGCATTCCCATTTGCTCAAATATGAAAAGAAAAAATCCATGATAGCATTTCTGACTTTCCAAAATAGTGAAAAATATACAGAGACTGATTACAGCAGTCAGAAGAGAGAATGATGTCAAATTAGCTGTCACTCTCTCAGCCGGTGTATTAAGGCAGGAACACACCAAGCCGACGGTCGGCCGTCTGCCAGTTTTTGTTCGTCGGCCGACTAAGTTTTCTCAGTGTGTTCCACACCGTCGGCTGAAGTTGGTCCTCATTGGCTTTTTTTCCGGCCGATTCAACATGTTGAATCGGCGTCGGAGCTCATCGGTCCCTCGGACCATCTGATCATTCTGATTGGCTGTTCAGCTACTGCCACCTGCTGGTACGGAAAGGCATTTCATCTTGCGCAAGCGCAGAACGCACGTGCTACTTGGCTGTCGAGCATCAGTTTGGTGTGTCAGGCCAACTTCGGACACAGTTTCTGCTGATGTGAGCCAACCCCGCAGTCTGCTTTCGTCGCCACTAGTTCGTCGGCGTCAGCTTGGTGTGTTCCTGCCTTTAGAAGCACCCTTGCACCGGTGTTAATTTGTGTTTTGTAATTTACTACCATGGTAATATAACACAAAGTACAGCATTATAAATGTTGTTCAGTTCGGTTCGGTACACACATGCATAGAATTTTTGTATGCGATTGTCACTATCTGCATTTATCGGGAGTTAATTTGGTTGTACAATGCGGTTGTCACTCCCTTAAGTCACTGAACTGTGTGTGTACAGAGCAGGATTGAGCACTAAAAGGGTGAGCTGACAACATAATTTAACTGCAGTATGTGGGCTTTAGATTTATTGTATTATTGTAACATACATGAAACAACAAATCTGACAAAGTATGTACTGTATAGTTAAAGTTGCTATTATTATAATTATGATATTTTCAGTATTAAGGTGTGGGACAAAGTACAAATATGTAACAAAGTTTTTTTTTTTTATGTGGCAGCTACTGTACAGAGCAATCTCCTCTAAAAAGACTTTTTCTTGCACATTACATCATTAATTTCATCAAATACTGTCCATTACACTACAATGTATCAACACATCTATGCTTTGGCTTAATCTCTAACATGAGCAAGAGCATCACAAAAGACATTAAAAAGCAACATCATCACAATCAGCCATGAGAATGAAAATAATCTATTATGATAAAACCTTTAAATGATTTGGTGCAACTTTTTTATGCAAAAATACATCTGCTAATCGTTTCCTGATCTCCTTAGTCCTGGTGCAGTAAACAGTGGGGTTTATTAAGGGAGGAATTAACGAGGAAATTATTAATATTGCATTTCTCTCTGTTAAAGTAAGCACAACTCCTACTCGAGTTAGTAAACCAGAAACCATTTTTGGTGCATAATAGCTAAACAAAACAATGAGGTGACTCAAACAAGTGTTGATCATTTGCTTTCTGCTTGCATTATTGGAGAGTTTAGTCACACTATATGCCAGAACACCATAGGTGCACATGATAAAAGGAAACTGTCCACAGAACCACCACAGATTAATCATTGCAGGCAAGAAAAAATATGGTTCAGGATTGACACAAGCAGCTCTGATCATGGACGGATAATCACAGAACACATATCTGATAACAGGCTGACAGTATGGGACATTGTCTACCACAGAAGTCAAAACACCCATTAGTGTGATAGTAATGAGCCAGGTCAGAAAAATAAACAGAAATGTTCGTGAATTTGTTACAATGCTGTGATATCTTAAAGGAAGCCTAATCGCAATAAGTCGGTCTATTGCCATTAATGTCAGAGCCATACACTCTGTGAAATCACCAAGATGATAGAAGAACGTCCTTGAGATACAAGAGTAGTATGAGACAGTTTTAATCTCAGCCAGCAGCACTGAGATCATAGTTGTGCTGCAGGTAGACGAGAACATTATGTCAACAACAGCTAGATTACAGATTAATATGTACATTGGTTTGTGTAAATGTCTGTCAGTCAAGATGATACACAGATTGATGCCGTTCCCAAGCAATATGAGCATGTAAGTTATTAAGATGAAGAATCCAAGGAGCTTTTGGTTCTGCAGGTGATCAAATCCAGTGATTATAAAGCTGTCTACATTGCTCACAGTGTAATTTGCCATTTTCAGTCCACTGCTAAACAGATTAAAATACACTATCTACAAGGGACAAGACAAAATCAATTAAAGTCTTGATGTACTCATATATGCACAGAAAAAAAGCACCTGTGAAGGAAAAGATGCAGACAGTGTCTGTAACAGCAAGATGATGAAAACTGTAAAAGTTGAAGTATAGTTTCAAAAGAAATACAAAAAGAGTTTCAGTCATGTTAAAGAGTAAATATGAATAACATGTAAAACATTTTAGTCTTATTCTTCTTTAGGCGTTCTTCTTTAGATCTTTAAAAACATTAGAATTTCTAATCAGTGAACATTAAAATAGCATGCAAGAGATCCTGAGATGTTCTTCTCATCCAGAACAGACTGATGTCCTGCCTTTTATATTTTTATGGTGTGACAGATACTTCATGGTTTCTTAGCAGCCATGATTAAACATGGGAATTTGTTCAAAACACAATAGTTCATAACAGTTCCAGACTGATAATAGGCAAGACATAGTTCAACATAAACCTAAGATTGTTTTGTAAGTTTTGTAATATATATATATATATATATATATATATATATATATATATATATATATATATATATATATATCTATCATGACAACTCTCTGAAGATTGTTAGCATGGTAATTGATATGACAATGCTAATGTATTTGGTCTTGGCGGAATAGATCTGCTACGCTGCTGCTGAATTGCTGCTTCTGTAGATTATTTCTATTGTTGTAGATTATTGCTGCTGCTGATTATTGCTGCTGCTGCTGCAGAGCAAGTCCAGGAACTTGCTACTGCCAATACACACACCGATACACTGTTGCGAGTAAGACATAGTGCTGCTGCACAAATAGCATATATCAGTAACCCACAGCAGATCTGCACAGGTGGAGCTGGGGAAGGTGGAGGGTTTTAGAGGAACACTGAAGCGCGCTGCAAACTACTATAGTCAATGTAACCAGCCATTTAAATGTGTGAGCAACAAGCTCATGGCTGCAGATGTGACCAATCAGCTTGTGCCAAGTAGTTAACGCTGTAATTATCCTCAGCTTGCGTTAAGACCCATCAGCCTGCACCATCTAGAGTTTCATGACAGAACTACATATATATATATATATAATGGAATTTATAGCTTAATGGAATTTATAGCTTAGGGTGATTTCATTATTTAGTCAATGAGATTAAATTTGTTTAGTGCCGTCACACTGATTCAATACAATTACCTAATTTCATATCATAACATACATTTAATTCAGCATGATTTCTGTTGATGAATCAATATATCCAAAATCAAGTCGCAATAAGTCACAAGACTCGCTAAAGCAAATAATGTTTGCCGTCACAGACGTCAAACCTGTGTCCTAATATTTGAGGTGGCAATTTTTCAATGTTTAAGTGAAAGCAGAGTTTGGATGTGATGGCACTTAAGGACGATTATCAATAAAGAGTAAAATGGTGTTCTTTTTGGCTGTGCTTACACTGGCACAAAAAAATCAGAATTTTTTTTTACGTATCTGAGACAGATTGGATATTGTTACACAAGTGTAGTTACATAAAAAAGATTTTTTTCGCACCTGATCTGAGCCACTTGCAAAATGTGGTTTTTAAATCAGATACACATTAACTGTATCTGATTTAGGACAATATGCGATACCGAGGGTGATGCACTTGCACACAGCAAGTTTCTTTTTGGCCTGATTTTGTTTGAAATGACATCACACCATTTCATTATTCGATTTCGTTTGAAGTGTATCGGGGCCTTTACTGTCTGTGAATCGTATTGCTGGTTATAATTTGTTCTCTTTGATTTCACCATGTACGGTGAAAAAGTCTTTACTTTGCTGGACCTCCTAGAATTAAAGGTAATATTAGATATTAGAGGGACTTTTAAAAAATTGTCATATTTGACTCACTGACATATAAAGAGGACAGTCATATAGAATAATAAGAATATTAATAAACGTAAATGAAGTCTGCTGTCCCTTGGTCCCAGCAGTGATATCAGTTATGATTTTATTAAAACATTTGTGTAATGGGATCTCAAACACTACAGGGAACATTATCTGCTCTGCTATTAATGGATCATTAAGTGGGCTCTTGTGTATAATAATAAGTTGGAAGCATTGTGGCCTAAGCAAAGCAATCACAATGAGCAGAAGCTAACTGTTTTACTTTCACTATTACAAATTTCTTAACATTCAGCAATTTAATATACCTCAATGTACAGTTTATGTAATCTAAGTTAATTTAGACATTTTTAAAAGTCTGATTACCTTGCAACACAACTAGTCATGCATTCAAACCCAAGAACTATTAAAAATTGGTATAGGACAATAATTTGGCAAATCGCAAAACAATATGCAAGAGCTGATGTTCATTTCTAAATGAATGATTAGGGTCTTGTAGAAACAACAGCCTATATTCTTTCATAATTTACATACATCTTACATAATCTTTTTTCTTTTTAATACAGTTTGATTATTATGTGTTTTGAGAGGAGAGGTCCTCGGTGAGTAAGGCATTAGAGATCAGATGTCAAGGGTTTCCATGTAACAGTGCGATAAACACTGTCACTGTTTGTCTGAGGAGTGTCAACATACTTGCTACATGCCCTTAATTTGTTCTCTGGAGTCACTAGACAGACCCTGAAGATTGTAAGGATAGGAAACCTGAGAGAATTATCAATGATGACATCCATTACTGTTTATAATGACACACAAGATCAATCAAACCAAGTTTGTCTATAAGCTTTACCCTTACCATTATTTTTTAAAGATCAATAAAGGTCCAAATATAATTAAAATTGACAGTACTTAATCATTTTTTTAAAGAGATTAGCAATATTCTAGGCTTTTATACATTATAGCATTATTTTCGTCGAACACTGACATTTTTTTCCCCCCACTTTCTTTTCCTTCATTTTGAAAACAAATTGAACATACAACATATCAACATGTCTATGCTTTGGCCTAGTCTCTAACATGAGCAAGAGCACCAAAAACACATTATCAAACAACCAACATCATTACAATTATCCTTGATAATAAGCAGAATAATCCATCACGAAAAAATCTTTAAATGACTCGGTACAACTCTTTTGCGCAAAAATACATCTGCTAATCGTTTCCTTATCTCTTTAGTCCTAGTGCAATAAACAGTGGGGTTTATTAAGGGAGGAATTAGAGAGGCAATTATCAATATTGCATTTCTCTCAGTTAAAGTAAGCACAACTCCTATTCGAGTTAGTAAGTTAGAGACTAGCTTTGGTGCATAAAAACTAAGCAGGACAATGAGGTGACTCAAACAAGTGTTGATCATTTGCTTTCTGCTTGAGTTGCTGGAAAGTTTGGTCACACTATATGCCATAACAGCATAGGTGCACATAACAAAGGGAAACAGTCCACAGAACCACCAAAGATTAATCATTGCAGGCAAGAAAAAATATAGTTCAGGATTGACACAAGCAGCTCTGATCATGGAAGGATAATCACAGAACACATATCTGATAACAGGCTGACAGTATGGGACATTGTCTACCACTAATGTCAAAACAACCATTAGAGTGAAAGCAATGAGCCAAGTCAGTATAATAAGCCCAAATGTTCGTGAATTTGTTACAATGCTGTGATACCTCAAAGGAAGCCTAATTGCAAGAAGTCGGTCTATTGCCATTAATGTCAGAGCCATACACTCTGTGAAATCACCAACATGATAGAAGAACATCCTTGAGATACAAGAGTAGTATGAGACAGTTTTAATCTCAGCCAGCAGCACTGAGATCATAGTTGTGCTGCAGGTAGAGGAGAACATTATGTCAACAACAGCTAGATTACAGATTAATATGTACATTGGTTTGTGTAAATGTCTGTCAATCATGATGATACACAGATTGATGCCGTTCCCAAGCAATATGAGCATGTAGGTTATTAAGATGAGGAATCCGAGGAGCTTTTGGTGCTGCAGGTGATCAAATCCAGTGATTATAAAGCTGTCTACGTTGTTCACAGTGTAATTTGCCATTTTCAGTCCACTGCTAAACAAACAGATGCAAGCAGATGCAAGTAGATATAACACTATATAGAGGTGACAAGTCAAAATCAATTAAAGTCTTGATGTACTCATATATGCACAGAAAAAAAGCTCCTGTGAAGGAAAATGGCAGAAAGATGCAGACAGCGTCTATAACTGCAAGGTGTTGAAAACTATGAATGTTGAAGTATAGTTTCAGAAGAAATACAAAAAGAGTTTCAATCATTATAAAGAATAAATATGAATAGAATCATTTTCTAGTCTTATTCTTCTTAGGCGTTCCTCCTGAGATCTATAAAATATTAGAATTTCTAATCAGTGAATAATAAAATAACATACAAGAGATTCTGAGATGTTCCTCTCATTCAGTTAAACACGTATGACTGATGTCCTGCCTTTTATATTTAAATGCGTGACAGCTTGTACCTTGTTGTTACCTAGCAGTCGTGAAACTAGGGAGTTGGTTCAGAACATCACAGAATAGAAACAAAACACAATGACACAGTATAGATAAATGAAGAAAAATAAGGAAAGAAAAAGACAACTAATTAGAAGGAAGTGAAAGATATATTATGGTAAGCAAAGTAATCTACTCACTGTAAAACCTGATAAGTTACGGTTACTCAAACCATTTGAGGAAACCGATTGCCGTAAACCATTGAAGTTTTAAACCCAATAAGTATGGGTGCTGTAAACTCATATACATTGAGTTAAAATCACTCATATTTTAGTGTTGGTTTAGTCAATCATTAGAGTAAACTCAACTTAAAGATTTTAAGTTTATTTTATTCATTTAGTTTGAATTCAAATCTAACTAAGTCTTAACAATCATATCGTTACTTAAATGGTTTGAGGAAACCGATTGCCGTAATTGGTTTAAGTTCATTAAACTCAAAGTAATAATGTTACAAGACTAAGCAAAACCTAACATTGGCACAAAATGATGGCAGAACAGGAGCACTGTAAAACTCAATAAGTTCAGAATACTCAAAACATTTAAGCAAACTAACTTATTTTGTTAAGTTAGTAGAACTTAAAATTTTGTAACAAGTGGGGCGGGGCCGAGAGCCGTGGAAGCGGAGCAAGGCCAGTGTGGTGCACAGGTGTCTCTCATTAACAAGCATTAACACAGCATCACAGCATTGTTCGCAACATTGTCACCAGCATCGTTATCAGCCTCATTCTATATTTAAAATAAGTTTCATTTGGAAATGTATGTTGTATTTTGACTTAATAAGGTCAAAGGTCATGAACAGGCCCTCACTTTATATATGGTTTAGGCTGGTTACTCCTCTTTGAATCTATGTGGAAAAATAAAACAACAACAACAACAACAAAAAAGATTAAAATCATTGGGTTGTGCTGTACTGGTGTGTGGATTGATTTCAGATTGCAATGCAGTAAATGTAATCATAATTCATTATATCTTAGCCAGTTGCAAAAAAATAAAATAAAAAATAAAATAAATAAACACACACACACACACACACACAAAACAAAAACTTAACAGCTATACCATTTAGTAATAGCAGCCTTCCAGTTATTACTAAGAGTTTTCGCAATTTAACGTTATTTATTTAACTTTTTACAACAGATTAGGTTTTTTTTTGCTATCACCAACTTAAATTTCATTATCTTCCTCATACCAATTTGTAGGAATTCAACACAGGAGTCATTTAGTCTTTTTATTCCGCTTTTATTCTTTTAAAGAAAATTTTTCTGGACAATCCTTTACTTATATATAATGTAAATCAAGCCACGTTTTAATGGGGAACGTGGGGTTAGAGGCTTACAAAATATTACAGTATATTGGAACTGTGCATCTGTCTGTTAAGTTACCATTCAGTTGGTCACGTTCGACGTATGTCGGACAGACCGACGAAAAGGAATCTCGCTAGAGAGGCCAATCTGCTTCGAGTGCTTCGAGTTGGCATGCAATCATATGCAGCAGCTGCTCTCCTTGTAGCGCGGGTATTTAATGAGCAGCAGGTGCGTTGCATCTTCAGCTTTTCGTTTCGGAGCCGAACGGTGTATGTCTCTGTTTTTCTGCAAGCGTCTGTGACGAGTCAGCTCTTCAGGACAAACTTCTTTATCATCAGGGCGGGCTTACAGCACAGCAGCGGGGTCGAGTCCTCTCTTTTTTCTCTCTTGTGTTTGTGTTTGTTTTTGCCTTTTTTCAGCTTAAAAAGGGTTGTTCTCACGGCTGGTACGGTGCGCTTTGAGCGCTAAAAAGACATTTTGACGGCTGGTAAGAGTGAGCGCCTTCAAAGAGAGGAGAGCACACGACAGGCTGCACACAATCCCTGTCTGTGTTGCCGCGGCTGTTCCCCTGCGTGCTTCTGCACTTTTGAAAGAGTAAGTCCCTGAAAGAGCTTACACAAGTAGAGTTTGCATCTTTTTAAAGATGACATTCTGCTTGTGTGTTTCTGGATGCGGTCTTTACCAGGCACCGAGGGATGGTCACGATCGCTGCGTCACATGTCTGGGCTTAAAGCACGCTGAGGCAGCGTTCGTGGTTGCGTCATGTACCCATTGTGGGAAGATGACCATCTCGGAGTTGCGATCGAGACTCCAGTTCCTGCAAAGGGGCGGAGTCCCGGTGCCGCTGCCTCGTTCCAATCCTCCTCAGAGGGTGGCTTCGGGCAGTGGTCCCGGTGATCTGAGGATCACAGTGAGCGCGCTTCCCTCGGGGAACCAACCCCCTGGGAACCCTCACTCCTCCTGCCCTCCGCAGCCAGTAGAGCTGCCGGGGGAGCACGGTGGGCCATCCCAGAGGTGTGCACTATCCGTATACTTCGGAGCTCCACCCGATGACCGGATGTCGATAGCTGCATCGGAGGGTGAGCCAGATTTCTCTGGAGATGACGAGTCAGCGCAGTTGCCTCCTTCGGGAAAGGTAGCTGTGCCCGATTCAGATCCAGAAATGATGGCTATGCTTTCCCAGGCCGCCAACAGGGTTGGGCTCGTGTGGAATCCTCCAACGTGTCCCGAGCCCTCGCGGTTGGAAGATTGGTATCTCAGGGTGGCTTGTGCTGGTTTCAGCCACCCACCCCGGTTCCTTTCTTCCCGGAGGTGCATGAAGAGCTCACCGGTACCTGGACGGCACCTTTTACTGCCTGAAACCGTTCCGGTGGGTCCTCCTCCCTCACCACCCTTGGTGTGGTTCGGATAAGGGTTATACGCGCATCCCCCCTGTGGCGCAGGCCGTTGCTATGCAACTGTGTCCTAACTCCACCTGTCGGGGGGAGCCGTCTCTCCCTTCCCGGGCCTGTAAGCACTCGTTGGATCTTACCGGCAGGGCTTACCAGGCCTGCAGGGAAACCGCTTCCGCCCTACACGCTATGGCGTTGTTGCAGGTCCATCAGGCCAAGGCACTGAAGGACCTGCGCAAGGGTGGTCACGATCCACAAGTTCTCCAGGAACTTCGTGCTGTGACAGACCTCGCGCTTCGTGCGACGAAGGTTACGGCGCGGTCAGTGGGTCATGCGATGTCTACTATGGTGGTCCTACTATGGCATCTCTGGCTGTGTCTGGCCAACATGAGGGATACCGACAGGTCAGGCTTCTTAATTCCCCCGTGTCCCAGACCGGCCTCTTCAGCAACGCGGTCGAGAACTTCGCCCAGCAGTTCTCGGCTGTACAGAAGCAATCCGATAGACGAGTCTGAGTTTGGCGGTTGCCAGGAGAACGGTGCTTGTCTGACTGCATTGTGCCAAGTGTAATGTTTGGTGGAGGGGGGATTATGGTGTGGGGTTGTTTTTCAGGGGTTGGGCTTGGCCCCTTAGTTCCAGTGAAAGGAACTCTTAATGCTTCAGCATACCAAGACATTTTGGACAATTTCATGCTCCCAACTTTGTGGGAACAATTTGGGGATGGCCCCTTCCTGTTCCAACATGACTGTGCACCAGTGCTCAAAGCAAGGTCCATAAAGACATGGATGAGCGAGTTTGGTGTGGAGGAACTTGACTGGCCTGCATAGAGTCCTGACCCAAACCCCATAGAACACCTTTGGGATGAATTAGAGCGGAGACTGCGAGCCAGGCCTTCTTGCCAACATCACTGCCTGACCTCACAAATGCGCTTCTAGAAGAATAGTCAAAAATTCCCATAAACACACTCCTAAACCTTGTGGAAAGCCTTCCCAGGAGAGTTGAAGATGTTATAGCTGCAAAGGGTGGGCCAACTCCATATTAAACCCTACAGATTAAGAATGGGATGTCATTAAAGTTCATGTGCATGTAAAGGCAGGCATCCCAAAACTTTTGCCAATATAGAGTATATATACACAGTCAAACCAAAAATTATTCAGACATTGATATTTTTGATATATTTTTACTAGTGGGTGCAGGACACTAAAGTTCATTTATGTAAGTGAGGATAGCAAAATAAAGTAAACTGTAACATTATACCCAAAAATTCTTCATACAGTGGACTAAAATTGATAAAAAATTTAGAACCAAAAATTATTCAGACACTTTGACCTGACCATGTTTTGCTTAAGTGTTATCTGACTTAATTAAAAAAATTTTCTCACACAGTTTAACTCTGAGATCTTTTTTTAAACTAAACTATAGTGAATAAACTGTATTAATGAATGAAATGTTCTATATATATATATATATATATATATATATATATATATATTTTTTTTTTTTTTTTTTGAGAAGTGGCTAGGTTTAGGGTATGGGCTCATAAGAGCTCCTGAAACACTGTGTGTGTATGCATAATTTTATAATTTTAACAAGTGTAAAAATATTGTCAAATCTCCAAATATTTTTCCTATTTCCTTCATTTTGAAAACAGACAAGATAGCAACATATCTAGTGTACTGTCTCTCTAATGTGAAAAAACAAAACAAAACATACATCACCAACATTTTGACAATCATCCATGATAACACAATAATGAATAATTGTATCATAATATAATAATATTATGATAAAAACCTTTAAGTGGTTTGGTGCAAAAATATATCTGCTAATCGTTTCCTGATCTCTTTAGTTCTGGTGCAGTAAACAGTGGGGTTTATTAAGGGAGGAACTAGAGAGGCTACAATCGTTATTGCGTTCCTCTCTGTTAAATTTAGCACAACACCTATTCGAGTTAGTAAAACTGAGACCAGCTTTGGTGCAAAATAACTAAACAAGACAATGAGGTGACTGGAGCAGGTGCTGATCATTTGCTTTCTGTTTGAATTGTTGGAGAGTTTAGTCACACTATATGCCAGAACAGCATATGTGCATATAATAAAGGGAAATTGTCCACACAAAAACCACAGAGTAATCATTGCAGACAATAAAAAATATGGTTCAGGATTGACACAAGCAGTTCTGATCATGGATGGATAATCACAGAACACATATCTGATAACAGGCTGACAGTATGGGGCACTGTCTACCACAGAAGTCAAAGCACCCATTATAGTAAAACCAATGAGCCAGGTCAGTAAAATAAACAGAAATGTTCTTGAATTCGTTACAATGCTGTGATACCTTAAAGGAAGCCTAATTGCAAGAAGTCTGTCAATTGCCATTAATGTCAGAGCCATACATACTTTGATATCACCAAGATGATGGAAGAACATCCTTGAGATACAAGAGTAGTATGAGACAGTTTTAATCTCAGCCAGCAGCACTGAGATCATAGTTGTGCTGCAGGTAGACGAGAACATTATGTCAACAACAGCTAGATTACAGATTAATATGTACATTGGTTTGTGTAAATGTCTGTCAGTCATGATGATACACAGATTGATGCTGTTCCCAAGCAAAATGAGCATGTAGGTTATTAAGATGAGGAATCCGAGGAGCTTTTGGTGCTGCAGGTGATCAAATCCAGTGATTATAAAGCTGTCTACATTGTTCACAGTGTAATTTTCATTTACCATTTTTAGTCACCGAACTCCTATCACACAGACACAAATATTAAAAAAAACAACAACTATTTGATCTAAAATCTAAAAAAAACAATTAGATCCCTTATGTACTCATATATGCACATAAAAACAGCTCCTGTGAAGGAAATGGGCAGAAAGATGCAGAAAGCGTCTATAACAGCAAAGTGATAAAAACTGTGAAAGTTGAAGTATAGTTTCAAAAGAAATACAAAAAGAGTTTTGATCATTTTAAATTGTAAATATGAATAATATGTAAAACATTTTCTAGTCTTATTCTTCTTTAGGAATTCCTTTTTAGATCTTTAAAATATTAGAATGTCTTATGCAAGAGCTTCTGAGATGTTGCTCTCATCCATTGCATCAGATGTGTGATGTCCTGCCTTTTATTTCTTTTAATTGTATGACAGATACGTCATAGTTCCTAGCAACCATGATTACGTAAATTTAAAGTCACAAAAATATTTTCTTTAGTGGTGGTTTTTAATGATGGTCTCAAACACACAGTTTAAAAATTAGAATGTTTTTAGAAAATTTAAATTCTAGCATCATATTTGTGACCCTAGACCACAAAACCAGTCATAAGGGTCATTTTTTTAAAATTGAGATTTATACATCACCTGAAAGCTGAATAAATAAGCGTTCCATTGATGTATGCTTTGTTATGATAGAGCAACATTTGGCAGAGATACAACTATTTGAAAATCTGGAATCTGAGGGTGCAAATAAATCTAAATATTGAGAAAATCGCCTTTAAAGTTGTCCAAATGAAGTCCTTAGCAATGCATATCCACTCACAAAAATATATTTTTTTATATATTTATGGTAGGAAATTTACATAATACACTGCCCGGCCAAAAAAAAAGTCGCTGTTTGGATTTTAATAGGCAAATACTAAAGAATCTATGAATGGATCATTATTACAGTGATTATTATGTTTCTAGCATGTTATATGTTTGGCAACGGTTCTTTTAACCTTTAAAGATGGAGTGTGTAGCTTTTCTTCATTTTGAATACAGACAAGATAGCAACTGTATGTCTTGTCTCTAACATGAAAAAACATGCATCACCAACATTTTCACTCTCATCCATGATAATTTAACACAATAATGAATAATTGTATAATAATATAATAATTTTATGATAAAACCTCTAAGTGGTTTGGTACAATTCTTTTGCGCAAAAATATATCTGCTAATCGTTTCCTGATCTCTTTAGTTCTGGTGCAATAAACAGTGGGGTTTATTAAGGAAGGAACAAGAGAGGTTACAATTGTTACCGCGTTCCTCTCTGTTAAATTTAGCACAACACCTATTCGAGTTAGTAAAACTGAGACCAGCTTTGGTGCAAAATAACTAAACAAGACAATGAGGTGACTGGAGCAGGTGCTGATCATTTGCTTTCTGTTTGAATTGTTGGAGAGTTTAGTCACACTATATGCCAGAACAGCATATGTGCATATAATAAAGGGAAATTGTCCACACAACAACCACAAATTAATCATTGCAGGCAAGAAAAAATATGGTTCAGGATTGACACAAGCAGCTCTGATCATGGACGGATAATCACAGAACACATATCTGATAACAGGCTGACAGTATGGGACATTGTCTACCACTAATGTCAAAACAACCATTAGAGTGAAAGCAATGAGCCAGGTCAGTAAAATAAACAGAAATGTTCGTGAATTTGTTACAATGCTGTGATATCTTAAAGGAAGCCTAATTGCAAGAAGTCTGTCAATTGCCATTAAGGACAGAGCCAGGCATACTTTGATACCACCAAGATGATAGAAGAACGTCCTTGAGATACAAGAGTAGTATGAGACAGTTTTAATCTCAGCCAGCAGCACTGAGATCATAGTTGTGCTGCAGGTAGACGAGAACATTATGTCAACAACAGCTAGATTACAGATTAATATGTACATTGGTTTGTGTAAATGTCTGTCAGTCAAGATGATACACAGATTGATGCCGTTCCCAAGCAATATGAGCATGTAGGTTATTAAGATGAGGAATCCGAGGAGCTTTTGGTTCTGCAGGTGATCAAATCCAGTGATTATAAAGCTGTCTACATTGTTCACGGTGTAATTTTCATTCACCATTTTCAGTCACCGAACTCCTATCACACAGACACAAATATTAAAAAAAAAAAAAAACAACAACTATAAAATCTAAAAAAAACCAATTAGATCCCTTATGTACTCATATATGCACATAAAAACAGCTCCTGTGAAGGAAATGGGCAGAAAGATGCAGAAAGTGTCTATAACAGCAAAGTGATGAAAAATGTGAAAGTTGAAGTATAGTTTCAAAAGAAATACAAAAAGAGTTTTGATCATTTTAAATTGTAAATATGAATAATATGTAAAACATTTTCTGGCCTTATTCTTCTTTAGGAATTCCTTTTTAGATTCTTAAAATATTATAATTTCTTATGCAAGAGCTTCTGAGATGTTGCTCTCATCCATTTCAGCAGATGTGTGATGTCCTGCCTTTTATTTCTTTTAATTGTATGACAGATATGTCATAGTTTCCTAGCAACCATGATTACGTAAATTTAAAATCACAAAAACATTTTCTTTAGTGGTGGTTTTTAATGGTCTCAAACACACAGTTTAAAAATTAGAATGTTTTTAGAAAATTTAAATTCTAATATCATATTTTGTAAAAACCAATGTAAGACTAAGGAGATGAGCTTCTCCTTTAATTTATGAGCCATATATATTCATAAGCTACCTTATTAATATACTAATATTAGCTGAGCAGATAATGTTCCCTGTAGTGTTTGAGATCCCATTACACATGCTTTAATAGAATCAGTAACTGCTGAAACTGAGGGAAAAGAGACATTTTATGCTGATTAAATTTATTACTGTGATTCATGCTTCACATACATGACAGAAATACACAATGCATCAACAAATATTTTTGTTTTCTGTTTAACATTACATTATTAATTTATTCTAATTCTGTCATTTAAAAAATAATCATAGCTTCACATATATTTTTCTTCTAACAAACAAATGTCTATGATTTGGCTATAGTCTCTAACAGCAACTGCATCACAAAACGCATGCAACCGAAACATCACCACAATTTAAGAATTAACATTTTAAATCCATCATGATTAATCTACCTAACCTGCCCTTTAATGATTAAGTAAAAAAATACACCTACTATTCGTTTTCTGATCTCTTTAGTCCTGGTACAATAAACAGTGGGGTTTATTAAGGGAGGAACTACAGAGGCTATTATCGATAATGCATTTCTCTCTGTTAAAGCAAGCACAACTCCTATTCGAGTTAATAATGCAGTGACCAGCTTTGGCGCAACATAGCTAAACAAAACAATGACGTGACTCAAACAAGTGTTGATCATTTGCTTTCTGCTTGCATTATTGGAGAGCTTAGACACACTATATGCCAGAACAGCATAGGTGCACATAATAAAAGGAAACTGACCACACAACATCCACACACTTAATATTGTAGATGGGGTAAAATATGGTTCAGCATCAACACAAGCAGCTCTGACCAATGAAGGATACCCACAAAACACATATCTGATGACAGGCTGACAGTATGGGAGATTGTCTACCACAGATGTCAAAAAACCTAATATAGCGAAACCAATGATCCAGGTTAGAAAAATAAGTACAAATGTTCGTAAATTTGTTACAATGCTGTGATACCTTAAAGGAAGCCTAATCGCAATAAGTCGGTCTATTGCCATTAATGTCAGAGCCATACACTCTGTGAAATCACCAAGATTATAGAAGTACATCCTTGAGATACAAGAGTAGTATGAGACAGTTTTAATCTCAGCCAGCAGCACTGAGATCATAGTTGTGCTGCAGGTAGAGGAGAACATTATGTCAACAACAGCTAGATTACAGATTAATATGTACATTGGTTTGTGTAAATGTCTGTCAGTCATGATGATACACAGATTGATGCCATTCCCAAGCAATATGAGCATGTAGGTTATTAAGATGAGGGATCCGAGGAGCTTTTGGTTCTGCAGGTGATCAAATCCAGTGATTATAAAACTATCTATCACAGTGAAATTTTCATTTAGCATTTTCAGTCATCAAACTCTTAACATACAGACACAAATATTTTGAAAAACAACTATAAAATCCAATGAACAACAATTATATCCTTGATGTACTCATATGTACAGAAAAATGGCAGAAAGATGCAGAACATCTGTAAAGGCAAAACTGTGAAAGTTGACGTATAGTTTCAAAAGAAATACAAAAAGAGTTTTGATGATTTTAAATCCTAAAAAGGATTAATATGTAAAACATTTTCTAGTCTTATTCTTCTTGAGTAATTTCTTTTTAGATCTTTAAAATATTATAATTTCTTATGCAAAAGCTTCTGAGATGTTGCTCTCATCCATTTCATCAGATGTGTGATGTCCTGCCTTTTATGTCTTTTAATTGTATGACAGATACATCATAGTTTCCTAGCAACCGTGATTACGTAAATTTAAGGTGAGACTAATTAAATATGTGCTAATTTGCATACATTTCTAGAACAGAAATCTGAATATTGGATGACGTCAGGTTCAAAATTAAATTTTTTGTACATATTAAATTCAAAGGTTTTTACAGAGGGAATTTTGGATATCTCTTTTTATCACTCCATAAATGAGAAAATACTATCAACAGCCAGAAAAAAAAAAAAATTCACCGTTTTTTAGGAATAAAATGTTGTATAAAATTAGGCAAATTATATATCAACAAATCCCTCTGTAAAAACCTTCAGAATATAGATAGGAATAAAACTATAAAGTTTGGTGTAAATAAGTTCTGCCGAAATGGAGATTTCTGACTCAGAGCAGGAGAAAAATGGGTAGGATGAATGGGCAGAGTAGCGTGACAGTATAGTTAACGTCTAAGTTCGTAAGGAGGATTTGAGACAGCAATTTCACTACAACTTGTTAAGGAAGAAAAATTGTCTGTATTGGTACCATCAATTGAAAATAGTTCAAAGTTTGCAAACAGTCAACAAAACTAAAAGGAAATACAATCAGGCCTGTTTGGAATGACCAATAAAAGAAAGGTTTCCCCAAACACTGTTCAGAGTCTTTTCCTCATGTTATTATTTGTCTTTGTCTTTTTTTGATAAAGTCAGATCCTTCCAGGAAGAACAAATTTGAAGAAAAAATAGAAAAAAAAAAGAAAAGGGAAAAAAGTAGAAGTAGTCACGTGACAGAAGAAAGATTTACTACCGGGTAGTTTTTAACTCAGTTTCACTCAAGGTATCCGAAGTGTATGGTGTGTTGTATTCTCTTATCTGTATCCAGGGATTGATGACAGAATAAGGATGCTGAACGTGCTGCAAAGAAAGATGCATTGCGACATCAACTAGGCACTGTAGGCTCGCCGTTCACTCGTCCACGATCGAAGAAGCGCACATCAACAGGAAACAAGAGAAGAAAAAAAACCAACCAGAGTTCCTCGAAATAAAAGTATAAAAAGATGTTTCTTTCCCCGGATTCGACTGGAAAAGAACTTAAAACAGTTTCTTCACACTTTATATTGCTCTCTTTTAAAATATTTGCACTCTGAATCAACAATCTTCTATCTCCACTCTCATTTGTAAAATGGCTCCTTTCTCAATTATTTCGCTCATCACGGAGGAGCGCCGTCTAGTGGAGAATAGCATCACTACATTTTCTGTTCAAATTAAGAGTCCATTAACCACCCTAATTATAAGGGGTTACACATGGTTCCCTGAGAACAGGGAACGAGACTCTGCGTTTACCGCATATGGGGAACGTCACACGTGAACCAATGTCTGAAAGCCAAAGAATCAAACCACTCCAATCCTGTTGGCCGGCGACAGCCTATGACGTCATCATAGCACGACCCGGAAGTATAAAAGGGGCGCCTAGAGAATCAGTCGGTATCTTATCGTTTTGAGGGACTGTTCAGCAGGCAGCCCTGAAGCATGGCAAAGCAACGCAGAGTCTCGTTCCCTGTTCTCAGGGAACCATGGTTACATACGTAACCTGAGACGTTCCCTTTCGAAAGGAACTCAACTCTGCGGTTACCGCATATGGGGAACGATATACCCACACTGCCATGCTTGAGGAGAGTGCATGCCAAAATGGCTAGACAAACGTCCAGCAGTTTTGAGAGAAACGCCAGATAGCAACTCACCCTCGGGTCACACAAAGGCTGTCAGTGACAGCATTCCCTATGGCCAGCAGCCCAAGCTGTAACTAAAAGAGGCTTTCCACAGAAAGCCTACCAAGGCCGCTCAAAGGCTTCTGGGACCAAATTCTCCACAGAGAAAAGGTCCCTTTAAGGGAATGTGGCCAAGGAACCGAAGGGAACCTCGGCCAGTCACTTTAAGGCGGACATAGTCACCCTAATGCCACCAGGGAGGCCGACCTAACCTGAAATAGGACAAACTCAGTCTTGGCCAACCCTGTCTGAAAACAGAGTCTCAATAAACGCATTCTTCAGAGAAGACAGCAGGTAAGAGCGACTGCAAAAAGGCAGTAAGCAACTCAAACCCACGCGTAGAGACGGGCACCCTGGAGAGCAGAACTCAGCAGAATGCTATGAACCCTCCTATTGAGGGGAGTAAACTCTGCTCAATCCTAGGATCTACTCAGCGCCTGATTATTTGCGCTGAGGAGGCTGTGCGCTAAGAAACCCTGATACAGGGGAGCACAAACCAGCCTGGGGGCTGATTCTCAATGGGAGGCCTCATAGAAGCCTTCAGCCAATGACCAGCTTAGGGAGCTAAGCACTATGACAAAAACAACCCTAGCAGGGGAGTACAAAGCTCAACCTAACAGATAGACCATACTGTGGGCACATAATCATGGAGGCCAGAGAGGGGCTTACAACATGACAAAAAGTGACAAAAAGTGGAATAGAAACTACATAATAAAGCCAATACCCTTAGTCACAACAGTGGAAAGTCCAAGGGCAGCCTGAGAAGGCTGCACACTTTGAACAACTATCTTGCTGGAGCAAGAAAAAACCACATGACTAAGTAACAGCAGATAAGACTGTAAAGTGCCTACATAACAGTCCACCTAACACAATCCAACGAGCAGTGTACTCAGTAAAAGAACCTTTTTACTCTTAAAAGTAAGAGGAGTACAACGTACGCCATCATGAACTAAAGGAGGCCCAAAAACTGGGCCTACAGCTTCAGTCAGACACGTGGCGTCAGCTCGTGGCAGTGTTTCACGCTCCAGGAAGGACAAACAACCGAACTACAGGGAGGTTAATAAGTCGCCTGGGGCCCTGGCCAACCAGCAGTGTACTCAGTAAAACACCTCTAACTCTCTCAGCGAGAGGAGTACACTATTACATACACCAGCATGTTCTCAAAGGAGGCCCCGAGGCCTACTACCTGTAAACACGCAGCGTTAGTCTAGTGGCCACTAAAGTTCTAGGAGCAAAAATAGAACCAACGTAAAAACGAGGTAGCTACTTAGCTCAACTAGAGCTAAAGGATAAACATAAAACCATGCTCAAGGAAGCAAATGTAGAAAACCGAACCGCAGTAAGGTTAATTACAAAAACTCACCCTGAGAGGTCAGCCACTCAGTAACATACTGAGTAAAAGCACTTTTACTCTCAAAGAGAGAGGAGTACACAACTGAACTCCAACATGCTACACAGGAGGCCCAGAAGGCCTACAACTTG
Organism: Hypophthalmichthys nobilis; assembly: GCA_037950665.1. Classification (NCBI taxonomy): domain Eukaryota; kingdom Metazoa; phylum Chordata; class Actinopteri; order Cypriniformes; family Xenocyprididae; genus Hypophthalmichthys; species Hypophthalmichthys nobilis. Next base: position 8,689,540 of record CM075476.1, read on the forward strand.
CAAACACGTGGCATCAGCTAGTGGCAATCATGACCACACCAGCCAGCAGGCCATGTACTCAGTAAAAACACCTTAACTCTAAAACAAGGAGTACATACTCCGCCACAATACTCAATGAGAGGCCTGACCTAGGGCCTACTCTCAAGCAGAGATGGGCGTGGCCAGCGGCAGTGATGGGTCACACTAAACCGACACAAAAACTGTGCCAACATGCAATCTGAAAGGAGGCCTGAACGGGGCCTACAACTCCAGCCACACGTGGTGCCAGCTAGTGGTTATAGAAGGTGACCAAGCTCAAAGGGGAACCAGTTCTAACCCAGCAGACAGTTGTGGGTAACTAGCTTAACACAACCTGAGCTAAGTCTACACATTCCAACAGGCAATGTACCCAAATTTAGACAATTACAATGGTACAAAGAAATGCTATCATGGTCTAATGGAGGCCTACAAGGCCTACTACCTCAAACAGACACGAGCATAAACCTGTGGCAGTGCTAAACTACGTGAGCAAAACTAGAAGGAGGCTAAATCCATTAGAGCCTACAACTTTTACAGTATATTAAATATAGCTGTTGTGGCAATGATCAAGCTAGCGGGAGCTAACAGAACCCAAACTAAAAAGAGGCTCTCTATACTCAACCTGAGTGTGCAATCCAACAGGTGATGCACTCAGTAAAACACACAAACCCTAACTGGGGAGTACAAAGTCACCACACTCTTAAATAGAGGCCAACACAAGCCTACTATTATGAGAACAGGTGCTAACCTGTGGCAGCACTAGAGTAATGCTCACATACATGTAGGGCTACAGCTAGAACTCAAAGCAGACATAATGCTTTGTAAATACATGCCATCCTAAAAAGGATGATTGCTCTCACCAAACAGAATAAAAGATCTGTGCTGAACCCTAGAGGACGGAAGCTAAAAAACTAGCATTGTAACTCAAACTTGAAAGTAAATTCAAGGGGCTCAGGGGAAAGACAGATTCATAGCATGAATAAAGTTCTAGAGAGTGGGGCCTAACATACACTGCATATACTTATCTACGCAAAGATAAGGGCCTACCACCTGAGAAAACAGCATCAGGGAGGCTAATAACAGCCTGCTACCTTAGCTGTTAACCTCAGTCACTGCACCTACATAAATAAGGGGAAAATGGGCCTACGGCCTAACAACTCCCTCAGGACAAGGCCAGAACTAGGAACTATACAACCTAACAAGGGATAGTTATTACAGAGGGTGATATAACAATAAACACCTAACCTAGCTCTAGCCTGGGCCTAGCAAAGCCTGGTCTTCACTCTAAATCTTCACAGAAAGAGATCTTCACAAACCATTTGTTAGATTCATGAGCAGTAAGACATCAAAATTTAACTACCCTTAAAGGATTAGTTCACTTCAGAATTAAAATTTCCTGATAATTTACTCACCCCCATGTCATCCAAGATGTTTATGTCTTTCTTTCTTAAGTCGAAAAGAAATTAAGGTTCTTTTCAACTGAAGAAAGAAAGACATAAACATCTTGGATGACATGGGGGTGAATAAATTATCAGGAAATTTTAATTCTGAAGTGAACTAATCCTTTAATGTTTGCATTATCCAGTGTAAGTGATACAAAACTTTTTGTTTTTGACTTGACTCTTGGGTTCATTTGTGTCAGTTAAACTTGAATGCCTATCATCAGTTGTTTACTGAAACACCAGCGCTCCTCAGAGTCTGTCAAAGTCCCTAGGGAACAAATTAAGGGCCCTGAATTGTTGAAAACATTAAGAAACTTTGCAGACAAACATCACTGAGAGCTCAAACAACTCTACACTTGCATGTGCACTTAAAAAACGGGAAATGATTGTGTAATTTATGCACATTAGTGCATTTTTACATTGGTGTAATCGAAAATCTCTTTTGTTCACTTTGTCAAAAAGTAAATAGCAACCCCCTCCTAGAAAAAAATTAAATAAATAAAAAACAATTTTGTTTAAATAGTTTTTTGGCTTGACACAGAGCGTTGATGTGATGAACACGTAGCTTTACTTACTTCAGAAATTATTGTGGGTTTTATATATATATTTTTTTTTGTTAGTAACAAAATATGATGCATATTTTAAAAATGCATCACAATAAATATTAAGGTATTTTGGAAGTTGTCTTTATTAGTAAACTAAAACATTTACAAACAAAAATACAACTTTTGTATTATGGCAAATTTAGCTTTTGTTTATGGTGAAATTAAGTTATAAAGAGCCAAAAAATTATTATATTGACCTACATTAAGTAACATTTTGGCTTATGTCAAAGAAAATACACTATATTGCCAAAAGTTTTGTGAAGCCTGCCTTTACGTGCACATTAGGCTTGCTACGGTAGTCTGTGTTACCGGTGTTACCGGTGTTCAGTCGCGACACCGGTTTCATCTTGGCCACTTTCATCAATTTACTTTACCAAAGTAAAAAATTTTTTCCACTTTAACGTGTTAAAAATTTAGCATTTAATGCAATTAACTTAGTATCCGTTTTCTGCGTTATATGATCAAGCTCTTATTCATGCTAATGCTTTTAAACCATTCAAGTGCGACAAGGCAAAAGAGAACGCGCTGTCTGTGAATGTCCTGCCTATGTGACACACACAACGCGCACGCGCCAGTATCGAGTTCTCTTCTGCTCTTAACGAACCATAACACACACAAATTATGCCAAAATGTCCGTTTTGTTGAGTGTTTTTCAGTAAGAGTAACCCACCATTCAAGCAAGTGGCGTTAATTTGAAAGTGAAAGTTGGCCTTTCCGTAACAAAACATCGAAAGCTCAGCTGAACAGCTGATCATAGCTGTACAGGGCGGGTTTTTATTTTTCATGTCAAAAACATTCCTCGTTGCGGAGAGCGCAGTTCATGGTTGCATAGCAATGACAGATGCCACGGGAGCGCAAGCGTTTTGGAAACAAGGAGAAAGCGACGTGGCCGTGCTTTCCACGCGTTTTTAGACGTGATATGTGAACGGCCCCATAAGCGGTTTAAAAAAAAAGAGGTAGAGGCCCCGCCACCCGGTGACACCGGTATTACCGGTATTGTCACATGTCGATTAACCGGTGGGAAAATTTTCTCACCGTCACATCCCTAGTGCACATGAACATTAATGACATCCCATTCTTAATCTGTAGGGTTTAATATGGAGTTGGCCCACCCTTTGCAGCTATAACAGCCTCAACTCTTCTGGGAAGGCTTTCCACAAGATTTAGGAGTGTGTTTGTGGGAATTTTTGACCATTATTTTAGAAGCGCATTTGTGTGGTCAGGCAGTGATGTTGGTGAGAAGGCCTGGCTCGCAGTCTCCACTCTAATTCATCCCAAAGGTGTCCTATCAGGTTGAGGTCAGTCAAGTTCCTCCACACGAAACTCGCTCATCCATGTGTTTATGGACCTTGCTTTGTGCACTGGTGCACAGTCATGTTGGAACAGGAAGTGGCCATCCCCAAACTGTTCCCACAAAGTTGGGAGCATGAAATTGTCCAAAATGTCTTGGTATGCTGAAGCATTAAGAGTTCCTTTCACTGGAACTAAGGGGCCAAGCCCAACCCCTGAAAAACAACCCCACACCATAATCCCCCTCTACCAAACTTTACACGTGGCACAGTGCAGTCAGGCAAGTACCGTTCTCCTGGTAACTGCCAAACCCAGACTCGTCCATCGGATTGCCAGACAGAGAAGTGTGATTCATCACTCCAGAGAACACGTCTCCACTGCTCTAGAGTCCAGTGGCGGCGTGCTTTACACCACTGCATCCGACGCTTTGCATTGCACTTGGCGATGTAAGGCTTGGTTGCAGCTGCTCGGCCATGGAAACCCATTACATGAAGCTCTCTACTCATTGTTCTTGAGCTAACCTGAAGGCCACATGAAGTTTGGAGGTCTGTAGCTATTGACTCTGCAGAAAGTTGGCGACATCTGCGCACTGTGTGCCTCAGCTTGCGCTGACCCCACTCTGTGATTTTACGTGGCCTACCACTTCGTGGTTGAGTTGCTGTTGTTCCCAATTTCTTCCACTTTGTTATGATACCACTAACAGTTGACAATGGAATATTTAGTAGTGAGGAAATTTCATGAATTGACTTATTGCACAGGTGGCAACCTATCACGGTACCCCGCTTGAATTCACTGATCTCCTAAGAGCAACCCATTCTTTTACAAATGTTTGTAGAAGCAGTCTGCATGCCTAGGTGCTTGATTTTCATACACCTGTGGTCATGGAAGTGAATGGAACACCTGAATTAAATGATTTGGAGGGGTGTCCCAATACTTTTGGCAATATAGTGTATGTTGATTAAGCATATGGTCTTTATAATAAATAATCTTTTTACTTATTTTTTTTTTTTCAGTGTGCCATGTCTCATGTTTTCTATCTAAAACACTTGTGTTTAGTGTATTATTGCATCCCCTTGAGCCCACAAAAATCAAGTATTAATAATTGCTAACTGTAAACTTGTTTGTAATATTTAAACCAAAACCAGCAGATCCTGTTCAGTAAGTTTTTACTGTGAACCTTAATATATGAGCCACAATGCTTCCACCTTATTAATATACAGAAGATGTACCCAAGAGCCTTCTTAACTGTCCATTATTAGCTGAGCAGATAATGTTCCCTGTAGTGTTTGAGATCCCATTACACATGCTTTAATAGAATCAGTAACTTTTGAGACTGAGGGAAAAGAGACATTATTTGATGCTGATTAACTTTATTAATGTGATTCATGCTTCACATACATGGCAGACATACACAATGCATCAACAAATCATTTTGGTTTCTGTTTAACATTACATTATTAATTTCTTAATTCTTTACATTATTAACTTCTAATACTGTCATTTAAAAAATAAGCAGAGCTTCATATATTTTTTTCTAACAAACAAATGTCTATGATTTGGCTATAGTCTCGAACAGCAAAAGCATCACAAAACGCATGCAACCGAAACATCACCACAATTTAAGAATTAACGTTTTAAATCTATCATGATAATTGATTTAACCTGCCTTTTAATGAGGTACAATTTTTTTGTGAAAAAATACACCTACTAATCGTTTCCTGATCTCTTTAGTCCTGGTACAATAAACAGTGGGGTTTATTAAGGGAGGAACTAGAGAGGCAATTATCAGTAATGCATTTCTCTCAGTTAAAGTAAGCACAACTCCTATTCGAGTTAATAAATAAGAGACCAGCTTTGGTGCATAAAAACTGAGCAGGACAATGAGGTGACTCAAACAAGTGTTGATCATTTGCTTTCTGCTTGCATTATTGGAGAGTTTAGTCACACTATATGCCAGAACACCATAGGTGCACATGATAAATGGAAACTGACCACCCAATGCCCATATACTTAATATTGTCGAATGGGCAAAATATGGTTCAACATCAACACAAGCAGCTCTGACCATTGGAGCATACTCACAAAACACATATCTGATAACAGGCCGACAGTATGGGAGATTGTCTGCCACAGATGCCAAAATAGCTAATGCAGCGAAACTAATGACCCAGGTTAGAAAAATAAGAAGAAATGTTCGTAAATTTGTTACAATGCTGTGATACCTTAAAGGAAGCCTAATTGCAAGAAGTCTGTCAATTGCCATTAATGTCAGAGCCATGCACTCTGTGAAATCACCAACATGATATAAGTACATCCGTGAGATACAAGAGTAGTATGAGACAGTTTTAATCTCAGCCAGCAGCACTGAGATCATAGTTGTGCTGCAGGTAGAGGAGAACATTATGTCAACAACAGCTAGATTACAGATTAATATGTACATTGGTTTGTGTAAATGTCTGTCAGTCATGATGATACACAGATTGATGCCGTTCCCAAGCAATATGAGCATGTAGGTTATTAAGATGAGGGATCCGAGGAGCTTTTGGTTCTGCAGGTGATCAAATCCAGTGATTATAAAGCTGTCTATCTTGTTCACAGTGTAATTTTCATTTGCCATTTTCAGTCACCCAGCTTCTAACATACACATGCAAATATTTAAAAAAATACAGTTAATATAGATGAAAAGATGAATTCATTTATAGCCTGAATGTACTCATATAAGCACAGAAAAAAAGCTCCTGTGAAGGAAAATGGCAGAAAGATGCAGACAGTGTCTGTAACATGCAGGTGATGAAAACCAATAAGATTAAAGTATAGTTTTAACAAAAGTACAAAAAGAGTTTCATTCATTCTTAAAAGTAAATAGAGTGAAAATATCATGCAAAACCATTGATGCTCTTTTCCTCTTTATGACTTTACAAAAATTAGAATTCCAAATAGAGTTTACAATTACATATAATACACCATCTAAGATGTTTGAAGTTCTTCTCATCCAGTTCCAGAGACGTGTGTGATGTCCTGCCTTTTATATTTTCATTCTGACAGATATCATAGTTTCATAGCAACCACGATCAAGACCTAAACACAGAATGTCTTTCCAATTAAAGAAATGCACAATCATTAACCTATGGTTTGTTTCTGTAGATATGGCATATTTCACTCTTCTGCTGTAATCTCTCTCTATTTTTTTACCTCCTTTAATATACAGAAGATGTACCCAAGAGCCTTCTTAATGGTCCATTATTAGCTGAGCAGATAGTGTTCCCTGTAGTGTTTGAGATCCCATTACACATGCTTTAATAGAATCAGTAACTGCTGAAACTGAGGGAAAAGAGACATTATTTGATGCTGATTAACTTTATTAATATAATTCATGCTTCACATACATGGCAGATATACACAATGCATCAACAAATATTTTTTTTTTCTGTTTAATATTACATTATTAATTTATTCTAATACTGTCATATAAAAAATAACTAGAGCTTTATATATTTTTCTAACTTTATTTATAAACCAGTGTCTATGATTTTGGCTATAGAGCAAGAGCATCACATGCAGCACATGCATCAGCAACAACATAATTTAAGAATTAACATTTTAAATCCATCATGATCAATCTATTCAACCTGCCTTATGAAAAAATTTTTTGTGAAAAAATACACCTACAAATCGTTTCCTGATCTCTTTAGTCCTAGTGCAATAAACAGTGGGGTTTACTAAGGGAGGAATTACAGAGGCAATTATCAATAATGCATTTTTCTCAGTTAAAGTAAGCACAACTCCTATTCGAGTTAATAAATAAGAGACCAGCTTTGGTGCATAAAAACTGAGGAGGACAATGAGGTGACTCAAACAAGTGTTGATCATTTGCTTTCTGCTTGCATTATTGGAGAGTTTAGACACACTATATGCCAGAACAGCATATGTGCACATGATAAATGGAAACTGACCACCCAATGCCCATATACTTAATATTGTAGATGGGGCAAAATATGGTTCAGCATCAACACAAGCAGCTCTGACCAATGGAGCATACCCACAGAACGCATGTGTGATAACAGGCCGACAGTATGGGAGATTGTCTGCCACAGATGTCAAAAAACCTAATACAGTGAAACCAATAACCCAGGTTAGAAAAATAAGAAGAAATGTTCGTAAATTTGTTACAATGCTGTGATACCTTAAAGGAAGCCTAATTGCAAGAAGTCTGTCAATTGCCATTAATGTCAGAGCCATACACTCTGTGAAATCGCCAAGATGATAGAAGTACATCCTTGAGATACAAGAGTAGTATGAGACAGTTTTAATCTCAGCCAGCAGCACTGAGATCATAGTTGTGCTGCAGGTAGAGGAGAACATTATGTCAACAACAGCTAGATTACAGATTAATATGTACATTGGTTTGTGTAAATGTCTGTCAGTCATGATGATACACAGATTGATGCCGTTCCCAAGCAATATGAGCATGTAGGTTATTAAGATGAGGAATCCGAGGAGCTTTTGGTTCTGCAGGTGATCAAATCCAGTGATTATAAAGCTGTCTATCTTGTTCACAGTGTAATTTTCATTTGCCATTTTCAGTCACCCAGCTCCTAACATACACACACAAATATTTTAAAAAATACAGTTAATACAGATGAAAAGATGAATTCATTTATAGCCTGAATGTACTCATATAAGCACAGAAAAAAAGCTCCTGTGAAGGAAAATGGCAGAAAGATGGAGACAGCGTCTATAACATGCAGGTGATGAAAACCGAAAAGATTAAAGTATAGTTTTAACAAAAGTACAAAAAGAGTTTCATTCATTCTTAATAGAAAATAGAGAAAATAAAAATATTATGTAAAACAATTCAAGCTTTTTTCCTATTTACAACTTTAAAAATTAGAATTCCAAACAGAGTTTACAATTGCATATAATACACCATCTAAGATGTTCCTCTCATCCAGTTCCAGAGACATGTGTGATGTCCTGCCTTTTTATATTTTCATTCTGACAGATATCACAGTTTCATAGCAACCACGAACAAGACCTAAACACAGAATGTCTTTCCAATTATAGAAATGCACAATCATTAACCTATGGTTTGTTTCTGTAAATATGGCATATTTCACTCTTCTGCTGTAATCTCTCTATATTTTTTCCTCCTTTATTTGTGGAACCAGAACTGTGTATTTTTTCTTTTGCTGTTGAATGTAAAAATATTTGCTATCATCCTACATACCTCTAGTTTACCTCTAGTTTACATGTTCCAAATCCAATAACGTGAAAAGGGTCCAGAAGTTTAAATAAATTTCTCAGTAGTGGACAGGGGTAACATTGCTTGGTCCTTTTTGCTGGGGCACAAACCCCAGTGAAATACCTCTGTGCCCCAGTAAAATATTATTGATAAATCCTTGTCTGACAATGGAGATTATGGTATACCGATCTGAGAATCATTTTCCATGATAATATTTCAGCAATCATGTTGTGTGTCTTTTCTATTCGCTGTCTACAATCAGAACTAATGATGCCAGATTCGCAAATAAATAACTCTTTTGATCTAATCTGACAAATGGGTTTGCAAAAAGGTCTGAATTTGTTTACAATTCAGTTTAATTCACTCCCGCACTGAACTGGTTTCAGCGATTTCTCACACTGAAATGGTAACTGGATACTTTATAAGAAATAAAACAAAAAGAGAGCTGCATGAGATATTTACATACAATCCACAGTAGGAAACAAAACCTGCAAATGTCTTTTGTCATCTGTGAAGCAGCTTGACTCTGTATTTCAAAACCAATTTATATAAATATATACATGTTTTATAACTATTTATAAAAATATTAGGGCATTTTTTGATTGGGGTCTGTGCGCCAGTACTGATGATATGCTAGAAGCGCCCTTGGTAGTGAAGCAGTTGCATTGCTATTTTCTTAGGGGCCGTTTACATGATACTTTTTTCAACTAAAAACAGAAAACTTTTTATGCATTTTGGTCATTCATTTACACAACAAATGCATTTTGGCGACCTTAAAAGTTTTTGAAAACTATACCTTTATCGTCTACATTTAAACAACAAAAACATGAATTTGTGAAAATGGTGACGTCATACGCATGCGTATTACGTGTTCAGTCTATAGGCATGTAATGTTTCTTTACAGATTGACAGTGCCATCTACTGGCCTGGCATGCATAATACAGTGTTTTTAATTGTTTTTGTATATAATAAATCACTTGCCCCTCAGAGCGTGCAGTCGAACCACAATAAACGCTGTCATGTTATCTTGCATTCAGATGCCTGATGTTTGTGAATGCAGTCGTGTGAGGCACATCTGGGAGGGAATTATACCGAACCACTTTAACGATAGACTTTGCTCAGGCATTACAGAATGACCAAAACAGCATTTCCAGTTATGCTGTCCCATCACAAAGTCACTTGTCTTTTTTGAAGCACATCAGGAATTGATTCGGTAAAAGTGTTTCCATTGTAGTTTATGCACATTTTTTCGTATCACATAAAAAATTATCCAACTCATTTGAGCGCATAAGTTTTCATGTGCATTTTTAGAATCTATGCGCACATTGGTATTTCCATTCAGCATTTTTTTATGCGATATCCCAAAATGTGCATAATAATATGTGGATGGAAACATAGCTAGTGATGTAAGTGTACGTTGATTGGCTGAACACATTCCATACAAAACACCGGCACCCGCCATTTTTTAAAAAACGTGTAAACACACAGTTTATATACTCCATGATCTAACTCCAGGAACATGAAAACCAGCGACAGATGGACCGATGCCAAAGTCTGGGCACTTTTCAACCTTTGCGCTATGGAGTTGTTGACGTTGTTAAATGCTGCGCTTAAATGACGTCACTGTCGGCCGGTTTCTGTCACTTCAGAGTTCCTATTGGCGATGTGAATGCAACCAGGAAAATGGCCCGAGGGGAACATTCAGTTCTTGGGGGACCACCCTGTTGGCTAGTTCCTATAACTGATGTCCTATAACTACCCGGTGCGAAAGCCCCTTCTGACCTCTTCACGTGTAATTGTAATTGTATGACGTTTTATTAACAAAGTTCTGGAGGAGCACGTTCAGATAATCTAACCAATCAGTGTGAGATGGGGCATATATAGAGTCGACCTACTTCAGTTCCACTACAGTTTTACAACATCCCTGCTCCACTCCAACTCCTCACTCTTGATTATTCCTATGCAGCCGGGGAAGGGGGGTGGGGTACTCTGGGTTTGGGCCAAAGTCTGAGCTTGGAGCCCTCCCCCCGGACAGCATGCCAAATACACATATTCCCTACCCTATCAGGGGTGCCCAATAGGTCGATCGCGATCTACCAGTCGATCGCAAAGACAATGCTGGTAGATCACACACAATTATAATAAATGCTTTTGTTAAATTTTAATAAAAAGAAATATAACAATGTCCTTCCTTCTACTTTTGTTTTCTGTCTGACTTGTATTTGACTAATACATTTTGACCAGGTGAGATTTTTGTTTATTCAGTTGCCATGACAACTAGCCTGCTTTGCGCGAATCGCGCCTTCCAAGAGCTTCGGAGTAGAACAGAGCGCAAAGTCAGCTTCCTCCAATTACGCACGAACTAGCCGTCTCTGAAGTGAGCGTCCATGTATTGAGCAGACGATTTTCATGGACACATCCATGATCTTTTTCATGTTCAGCATTTTCGCACATAGAGCTTGTTGGTGTGTATACAATGATAATTAAGGAAGTCGGGAAAAGCATCCTTCTCCTTGTACTTGGCAACGAATCCGTTTGAATGGCCGACCATCGCAGGTGCTCCGTCAGTTGTGATTGACACCACTTTAGACATTGGCATCTGTGTTTTGTCGACAAATATTATGCAAACTGTTTGACTCTATTCAGTCATCAAAATAAGTTAATGCGCTGGCTATTGTAATCTGTTGTGCTGTATGTTTTTGAGTTTAGTGTTAAAATTGAATATCAACAATGAACATTTTTCTCATAATTCCATGTAAAGATACATGCAGTAGTAGCAACAAGCATTTAAAATGTATTTTTTTTATTATTATTAAACTGTGTTTTTTGGGTTGGTAGATCTCATTGAGTTGATAATTTTAAAAGTAGATCATCACGCAAAAAAGTCAAGTCAAGTCAAGTCTATATATAATTTTGGCTGCACAGCAGCTCTTAAAGAATAGTGTCAATGTCGGCAGATCAAAGCACTGTTGAATATCAAATGTCAAGTGTCCCCAACTAAGCAAGCCAAAGGCGACAGCGGCAAGGAACCCAAACTCCAACAGGTGACATCAGATGGCAAACAGGTGGCAAATAGACTTCTGTGTTAAAATGGAGAAAAAAACCTTGGGAGAAACCAGGCTTAGTCGGGGGGCCAGTTCTCCTCTGGCGAACAGTGCTTTGTTACGATTCAGGTTGCTATCATATGTCTGATAGGATCGCAACATTCAAAGTATTTATTCCAGTTCAGTCCAGTTGAGGATTGTATTCATCACACCGGTATGGACGGTGTGTTGAGGAGCTGTGCCACTGGTTGTCGTGTCGATGAGGCCTTCACAATCTAGTTGGCTCAATCTCTGCTGATACTTCAGGGCTGCGTTGTGGTCGTGTCAAGGCGCCGGTCCTCGGTCTCACCTGGATACGGCCCGGATCTGGTTGACTACGGTAAACCTCGGGATAAACAGAAAGACTAATATTAGCGTAGATGCCAAAAAGTGTGGGCACCCCTGCCCAATCTGATTATATGTGTAAACTAGTGAAAACTAATCGTGTCTGTCATTCAGATCACTCGATTAATATGACAAGCTGTACCCCAAAATACATTTTAAATGTATTTTACATTTTAAAACAGTTTAAGTATTTCGGCCACTGTGCTTCTTTGGAACTTGAAGTGGCTTGATATACAGCGTTATAAGTAAATATTAGGAAATAATGCTGAATAGTTCATCTAATCAGAATCAAGTATTCCTGAGATCTGTGTAATATATTATGTATGTATATATAGGCCTATATATCGGATCCAAATAGCAAGCTACTTTTTCCATGTAGGTTTTAGAGTAGTTGTGTTGAGTAATTTGTCTCTTATAGCTAGCTACATTTAGTTAGCTAGCTTAGATTGCCCAATATTGGGACACATTCGCAATGTTTTTTCCTTACACAAGGGTCCTCATAATCATCCATTAACAGCTGAGCAGAAAAGTGGTTTAGATCCCAGTGCACAAATGTTTTAATAGAATTAGTAAATGACCTGTTTGGACTCAGGGACAACAGAATTTTTTTGTTTATTATGATTACTGACGTTGTTTATGCTTCACATACAAAGATGGGATATACAATGTATCTACAAACAGTTTTGTTTAACAGGTATTTGTCAATGCGTAGAAATTATTTCTATTTAACATTACATTTTTAACTTTGTGCAAATACTGTCATTTTAAAAATAAGCAGAGCTCCAAATATTTTCCTTATTTTTCTTTTACTTTATTTGAAAACAAACAATTTGATATCAGCATGTCTATGCTTTGGCCTATAGTATCTAACATGAGCAACAGCATCACAAAACACATGATCAAAACAAGCAGCAGCAACATCATCACAATCAGAATTAAGATGATAAAGCTATTGATATTGACTTTAAATGATTTGGTACTATTTTTTTGCGCAAGAATATATCTGTTAATCGTTTCCTGATCTCTTTAGTTCTGGTGCAATAAACAGTGGGGTTTATTAAGGGAGGAACTAGAGAGGCTACAATCAAAATGGCGTTTCGCTCTGTTAAATTTAGCACAACTCCTATTCGAGTTAGTAAACTAGACACCAGCTTTGGTGCATAAAAACTGAGCAGGACAATGAGGTGACTCAAACAAGTGTTGATCATTTGCTTTCTGCTTGAGTTGTTAGAGAGTTTGGTCACACTGTATGCCAAAACAGCATAAGTGCACATAATAAAGGGAAATTGTCCACACATTGGCCACAGACTTAACATTACAGGTAAGAAAAAATAGGGTTCAGGATTGACACAAGCAGCTCTGATCATGGAAGCATACTCACAGAACACATATCTGATGACAGGCTGACAGTATGGGACATTGTCTACCACAGATATCACAAAACCCATAACAGCAAAACCAGCGATCCAGGTCACAAAAATAAGCAGAAGGATTCGTGAATTTGTTACAATGCTGTGATACCTTAAAGGAAGCCTAATTGCAATTAGTCGGTCTATGGCCATTAATGTCAGAGCCATACACTCTGTGAAATCACCAAGATGATAGAAGTACGTCCTTGAAATACAAGAGTAGTATGAGACAGTTTTAATCTCAGCCAGCAGCACTGAGATCATAGTTGTGCTGCAGGTAGAGGAGAACATTATGTCAACAACAGCTAGATTACAGATTAATATGTACATTGGTTTGTGTAAATGTCTGTCAGTCAAGATGATACACAGATTGATGCCGTTCCCAAGAAATATGAGCATGTAGGTTATTAAGATGAGGAATCCGAGGAGCTTTTGGTGCTGCAGGTGATCAAATCCAGTGATTATAAAGCTGTCTACATTTTTTACAGTGTAATTTTCATTTGCCATTTTAAGTCACCCAATTCCTAATATACAGACACAAATATTTCAAAATACAGTTTGTATAGATGAAAAAATGAAATCAATTAGAGCCTGAATGTACTCATAAATGCACAGAAAAAGCTCCTATGAAGGAAAAAGGCAGAAAGATGCAGACAGCGTCTGTGACGGCCAGCTGTTGAAAACTCTGAAAGTTGTAGTATAGTTTCAACAAAAATACAAAAAGAGTTTCTTGCATTCTTAAGAACAAAAAGAGAAGATGTTATGGAAAATAATTTCTTGTCCTTTACTTCTATTATTATTATTATTATTATTTTACAATTCCAATTAGAGTACTTTAAAATGCCATATAATAAACCATCTGAGATGTTCTTCTCATCCAGATAAACATTTGACAGAAATACTGCCTTTTATATTATGTTGTGTGACAGATACGTCATGGTTTCCTAGCACCCGTGATCAAGCTAGTAAACCTAGGACTTCAAAAACAACGTTTTTTCCGAATATAGTTTTTGGTAAAAAAAACCCACACACACACACACACACACACACACATTTAAGAAAAAATCTTCAACAAAATCATAATGCATTAACCTACAATTTTTGAAGTACACATTTATTCAGAAATTGTAAGTATTATAATCAGACATGATATTGGGAGACCGGGATAGTTTCTCACACATGTATACAGGAGCCGTATCTCAGTAACTATAGAGTCCTCTACATTTTAGGTTGAACCGTTTTCTTAGGAAAGTGATATTTTTCATAAATATATATATATTTTAATTAAGGCAAGTCGTCGCATGTTTGTTGTAGTTTTATAGAATTTATTATTCATTTTGTTGATCATAACAATGGCTTGATATATTTGTTTCAAACATAAACTATTTTAATTTAGCTAATAAAAAAGCAAATAGTAGGTTATATAATGGCAGGTTCCATTGTGACAACTTACCCCATATAGTGTGACAACCATCTATGGTGGCATTATAATGCACTCAAAAATTTTTGTTACAGAAACATGGATTACGACAACATTAATTTCCTTGTTCACTAAAAGTCTGGGATCCAATATTAGTTTACAAGGAAATGTAAACTAGGAAATGTTTCAAATGTAATCCATGTTGCTGTAGCATTAAAAAAAATTTTAGCGCCTGCATTATAATCCATCAACTATAAACAATGTAGTGTTCTTTGCAACTTGAGGACATTGCACCATTAGAGTAGTGAAAAATGACCTCTGGAGGATAATGACCAAGACTGAGAATTAACTTGTTTTCTGTTATTTTTTTTTATGATAAGTTCCATGTGACCTCTGCCCCCTCTGTGTCTGTTTTCTTGTGTGTGCACTGCAAGTCACGCTCCACTTGTTTTTTCACTGTTGCTTTACTCTAATGAGCTTAGAGACACTAGAATGAAATCTCACAGGTACCATATGAACCTCTCCACAGATTTCCCTGAGCAAACACAGTGCTATTAGTAGGATAATTAACACATCTCTAACCTCATAGATGATGCAACACTTGTTGATTACTACACATTCACATTCATACTACATACCTTGCTATGTGTAAAGAAATCATGAACTTACTTTGTATGAATGAAACCTAAATTAACCTAACAGACACAAAATATCATGAATAAACCAGCTGTTAGATTAGTAATACTGTCATCAGCTACAGGTAAAAAAAATTACACAGCTTGACTTTTGGCTGCGTTACTTATGACGTATAGCCACAGAACACAGTATATAATTTACTACAATAGCTATAATTTACTAAAAGTTACTATTTCAAAAGTTTTGAACATGACTTCCTCACTTCTGAAACAACATGTAGCTGTAAATTCCATACTTTTTGAGGGCAAAGGGCACCCTTCACATTGTCCAGGTTGTAGATAGTAAAGAAACTCTCCAGAGGCTATGAGTTTCCAAAATAAAGTCTCTTTTATTTGGAATAAACAGTTCACAGTGAAAAGTGAAAGTGTACTGTTGCAGTTAAAAACCTGCAAATCCAAACATCGCCTTTTTTGTCTAAAATATTTAGAACAGTTTCTCCTCTCTATGGATCATTAGCTGTATGTGACGTAGCTGATCATGCTATCAGAGCCATGATTGGTCAACAATCCAACGGCCTGGCATTCATGTCACTCAGTGGCATATATACTGTAGCATGTAACAGCTCTGGGTCATTTTACAGTACTGTGTGCCTGTATAAGCAAATTTACAGGGCCCTATTGAGCCGCTCTTCACCTTTCTGTGGGTATTTCATACTTGAACAGCATTGTAGCTTTCTCTTCAAATCTTGCTTATTTTATAACAGATGTGTATTTAATGTAACAATGTAATATTCAGATTTTTGTTTTTAAGCGAGCATGCATGTTATATTGTTGTTAGAATATAGAATGTCTATATGCTTGTAAGTTTGGCCTTTTTTGTTGGAGTCCAATTTAGAGTCTTAAGTATAATGTAGAAAATAATTAAATATATTATTATATGAAAATCGTTTCAGTAATTCTTGCAGTGTTTAATATAATTTATTCTTTTCTACCCAGACAGCATGAATACAGGATCAATGAGTGAAATCACCATGAATCAAGATTTCACTGAAAATGAAAATATTTCCATTCCGTCTTATTTCTATATCAGTGGTTTTTCTGGTATACCTCGCATGAGATACTATTACATATTTCTGTTTTTTGTCTACATTATTACTGTGCTTGGAAACTCCTGCCTCATGTTTGTTATCATTATAGACCGAAATCTTCACACTCCTAAATATATCGCTGTCTTTAATTTATCACTGACAGACTTTTGTGAGAGTACCGCTGCAATCCCTCAGCTACTGGACACATTTTTGTTTGGGAATCAGTTGATCCCATATAGATTGTGCATGTCCAATATGTTCTCTGTTTTATTATTTCTCGCAATGCAGTCACTAACTCTAACTATTTTGTCTTTTGACAGATTAGTAGCTATTTGTTTACCACTGAGGTATCATATGATTGTGACCCATAGATCAATGCTTGTTGTAATTGGTTCTTCATGGACACTGGTAATGTTGCTAACAATCATTGGAGCAATTTTCATCAGTAGACTTTCTTTCTGCAAAGTTATTGTAACCGTTAACAGTTTCTACTGTGATCACGGGCCTATATATCGTTCTGCATGTAACAATAATTTCCCAAGTTCCGTGATTGCGAATTTGTTCCCGGCAATAATCCTTGGGTTCCCAGTATTTTTTATTATCTTTTCATATACATGCATAGCTGTAACATTGTTCAGAATCACAACCCCACAAGACCGTCAAAGAGCCACAAAGACATGTACTGCTCATTTAATATTAGTGGCCATATATTATGTACCCATCACTTTTACATATGCATTTTGGTCCTTTATAAACACTAACACAAGGATCATCAATCTCTCTCTGACCTCTGCGCTTCCTCCAATGCTTAACCCTATAATCTACACATTCATGACAGAGGAGTTCATGGTGTCTGTGAAAAGACTTCTTAAAAGAAGATTCATATTCCCATCTTGGAAATAAATCTCTTTTTTCCATTTTAATAACATTGTGTTTTCTTCTTCTTCTTCTTTTGTCTTTTTAATAGGGGCCTGTAATGCCCTTTTCCGAAGTCTTAATTTTGTTTTTGGGGAATACTAGATTAGGTTTTCATGCTTGAATGTTAAAAAAACATATTTTACATTGTTGCAGCACCTCTCTTCCCAGTCTGTCAGTAGCGTTCTGTTTAATTCCTGTCTCTGTGAAGGCCCTCCGTCTGAAATGCGCAATGTGCTCTGATTAGTTGGCTGGACCAGTGTGTTGTGATTGGTTAGCATGTTTTAGAAATGTCACACCCTGTACCATAACGGTGTGTTTTAACACACTACTAACGCAAACCAACCAGGCCTTTTGCCTTTTTTATGCCTTGGGAAGGAGTTATTTAAATGAGGAATATTGTGATGTATATGTTTCCCGGAAGAAAACTCAAGGCTACAGTGGACATTGTGCTTTGCAACTTTGCAGACCTTTTTCATGCTCAAACAGCAGCATTACACCCTAAAGAAAGTGGAACATGAAAAACATAATAGGACCCCTTTAAATATACCTGTTTATCAGAAAACACCTCTGCCTTTTATGCTCTAATATCCCACATCTAATATATTTAAATCCATAAATAAACTCCAGCATGCATTGTGGCATGAAGCTTTTTCTTGAAGCATTGTCTTACAATGAATTGAATTGTCTTAAAATTTTCTGCTTTAATTTTTGGGTCACACTTTAGTTTGGAGAACATATTCACTATTAACTACGACTTTTGACACAGAAATTCAATAGTTATTAGTTTAAAATGAATTAATATAAAGTTTTAAAACTAGAGATGTTCGATTCTAAAACAAATTATTTTTGCAGTAAATGCTAAGCCGGTTCACCAAATCGAACTGAATCAAGACACACATCCGAAGTACCACGCATGGTCTTTGTGCAGCACTGAATGAGCCAATATGAATACGTCCAGACAGGTTATTAAACCAAAGAACCAGTTCGAAATGAATGAAGTTATTAACACAAAAATGAACATGAATGAACATCAGAAGGTATGTTGTTTCAACTGCGGAATGTTGTTAATACACACCATTTTTTCAAGTCCACTAAGGTTAATCTACTAATGATTCTCTACAGAAACTTTTTTTATGCTGGTTGAAAGTCTCCTCATATCCTGATAGCAATCACTATGTTAAGCAGTCTAAATGTATTTTTATAAATATATATTGTCTGTGGAAGAAGTAGGACCATAAAATGATCGTTCAATCATTGCATTTGGTCTGAATGAAACGATAGCATGTGTTTGCTGTCAGTCAATGTGTTTGCATACCACTGCACAGCCTGTTCACGCAGACATAATACGTCTTCAGCGCGTTCACATACGCTGTGCAGACAGAGCGAGAATGGCAGGCAAACAGCAACAACCTACTTTTTCTTTAGTAGTAGTGTTACTCACTGTACTGTAAAGTTTCCTCACCTGTGAATGACACATGATGTAATACAATAACGTTGTCTCTGGTAGTCTCGTTTCTGGTCTGTGCGCGTTCATGTGTTTTGGAGGACGCGTGGCTTTGGACGGCGATTTGCAGGGAGGGGGGATCGTCAGTGTTGCCAAGTTTGACTACTTTAATACTGTTGCCGCGGGGTTTTTCATGTCCGCAGGTTGAAGCGACCACAAATAACATGATATTTAGCCCCTGGAATGCAAATTTTACCAGGGGAACCCCACCAAAAATGCGGATTTTACCCCCCAGAATGCAATTTTTACCGGGGGACCGTCCCCCAAAATGCGATTGGGCTAGTTTTGAGCAGCAATTGGGCGGGTTTTGTTGTGAAAACCTGGCAACACTGGGGATCGTATGCTTTCAATGCTAGAAGGCTAAAGTTGGCGTTTCCCAGATCACCTATTGCACCTTTAATTTAATCAAGTTCTACCTACATGAAGTATTTGAGTGGAGATAACATTTTTCCATCATGTGGAATCACTGTCTATGATTGAATCATGTTCAGACAAGAGTTGTTTTTTTTTTTTTTTTTGTGTGTAATATAATCAGTTGATTTTATTTTCTGTTAAGAACAATGAACTTTAAGTAGCCTATATTTAAGTAAAATTAACTTTTCATTTTGTAAATTTGTACAATAACTATGAATTGCCATGCGATTGTGTTGGTTGTAGTTGTTGTGTTTCTCTTCTTGTTTTTCATCTTTCCTGTAGCGATTCTGCAGGTGCTAAGTAAAAGGCACCCTTCGCATTTACTTGCAGCATCTCTGTGGATTAGTAACTGTGTCCGATTCTGATGTATGTGATTATGCCAGTTCTGTGCTATGATTGGTCAACTGACAAGTCTGGAGGGGCCTACCATTTGTATTTGAGGGATATACTGTATAGTTCAGTATGTATGAGATCAGTGGAAGTCTTTTTACAGTACTGTGTGCCTGTATTAGCTTTACTGTATTGTGCTGCTCTACACCTTTCTGTGAGTCCACCATAGTTACTGATCCTGAAATTTTACGTTATACGCAAAATGTTAGTTTAATTAGGCAATTGAAGTTTTTAAAGATGCATGTTAAAATATAATTGGTTTTAGAGCTTGTAATATCTAATATGCTCATACTTTTGGTCTTGTTTTGCAGGGATAAAAATTAAGTATAATGGCAAAAAATAATGAATTATAATTGCTTACAGTCAAATTGGAGTAAAAATATCTATCCGAGATTCCCATGTTGCAAGATCTGTTGTAGAGGAAAATAGCATAATGAAATCATTTCTTACAACTCTGAATAATCCACTGCTTTTCTACCCAGACAGGAGTGTGTGAACTGACCATGAATGAAGATTTCGCTGAAAACAGGAATATTTCTATTCCATCTTATTTCTATATCAGTGGTTTTTCTGGTATACCTCATGTGAGATACTATTACATGTTCTTGTTTTTTGTTTACTTTATTTCTTTGCTTGGAAACTTCTGCCTTATGTTTGTTATCATTATAGACCGAAGTCTTCACACACCTAAATATATCGCTGTCTTTAATTTATCATTGACAGACATTTGTGAGAGTACCGCTGTGATCCCTCAGCTACTGGACACATTTTTGTTTGGGAATCAGTTGATCCCATATGGATTGTGTTTGTGTAATATGTTCTCTGTCTTTGTATCTATTTCAACACAGTCACTAACACTTGCTGTTCTGTCTTTTGACAGATTCATAGCTATTTGTTTACCACTGAGGTATCATATGATTGTGACCCATAAATCAATGCTTGTTATAATTGGAGTCACATGGGCAGTGGCACTGTTTATGGTAATTGTTGCTACAATTTTCATCAGTAATCTTTCTTTCTGCAGAGTTATTGTCATCATAAACAGTTTCTACTGTGATCATGGGCCTATATATCGTTCTGCCTGTAGCAATAATTTTCCAAGTAATGTTATAGCCGGATTGTACCCGATAATGATTCTCGGGTTTCCAGTATTTTTTATTATCTTTTCATATACATGCATAGCTGTAACATTGTTCAGAATCACAACCCCACAAGACCGTCAAAGAGCCACAAAGACATGTACTGCTCATTTAATATTAGTGGCCATATTTTATGTACCCATAACTTTTACATATGCACTTTCGTCCATTATTAACACTAACACAAGGATCATTAATCTCTCTCTGACCTCTGTGCTTCCTCCAATGCTTAACCCTATAATCTACACATTCAAGACAGAGGAGTTCATGGTGTCTGTGAAAAGACTTCTTAAACGGAGAATCATATTCCCATCTCCAAAATAAACCACTTTATCTACATTGCAATAACATTATTACTATTAGACACTTTTGTGGTTTTTTTTTTTTCCTGTGAATGTTTAGAATAATGTATGCTTCTATAATATCATAGGTTCTATAAAAAGCCAGACAATAGGTATCATGACCACATAAACAAATTTTGAAACCACTAACAAACTACTGTAGTGTATTTTTTTTTTTAAGCCACAATTTACATTATGAAAAAAAAAAAAAAATAAAAAAATAATGTGAAGGTTAAATCATTGTTCCTTTAGTGTGTATTTCTTTTGTTCTGACATACATTGAAGGAATGCACTGTGGCCAAGTAGCAAAAACAAGAGACAAATAACAGTATTTGATTTTATGTAACCAGTTATAGTTATATAATAAATTTACTTACTTTTAGTTAGTAATTACAAATAATATTAAATAAATGCATAACACACACTAAAAAAACAAACAAACAAAAAATCGGTCAAATGACTTGCAGCAACGGCTGACAAACAAAACCCGCAAAATTAAAGTAAAATATCCTAATTTAAATAAAGTGCAAATACTTTTACAGAAATATTTTACCAAAAAAAAAAAAAAACCTGTCTATTTTATAGTCTTTTCCTGAATTATTATGATCAAACACCTTCACTGTGAAATATAAATCTGTTGCGGTTAACGATTTCAGTAACACGTGTATGAACTAACGCAAACACAGACATCACTACTTTAGCAACTACACAGTTAATGCTTTTCAAACAAAACAACCTAAAGCACAACATCAATGTTTTCTGACCCGTCCTCAACTGAAGCACAGGCACTACTCTTCAGCACAGTGGTAACCTCACAAAACTCAGACAACACAACCCTTTAAATCCCAACATAATAGAACATTAAACACTAACAGATCTCTCTAGATCTCAGCAGAGGATAATTTCACAACTATAAAACAACAGCTTCACTTATTACAAACCAGTTTGACTTTATTTCTTTCATACATGCACAAAAGTATTTATTGAGAATTAACAGAGGTTTAGATGTTGATGTCTTATTGACAATAATACTTTAGTCTGAAGTCACCATTATGGTCATTGGTGTTTTCTTTAATTGGGCTCTTGACTTATTAATATTAGTTTTTTTTCTTCTGGCTGTTATAACTGTGTGTTTATAAAATATGTTTGTTGTAACAAGGTTAGCCAAGAGAAACTGAGGTGATGTTGCCACTTGTTGACAGAATTGTCATTTCTGATTCACTGTTAATATCCAGAGATTAAATCTCTGAATATATTATCTGTTAATTTCACATTATTAATTATATCAGCCCTGTGATAGTTGCATTAGTGTTATGACACTCATATACTGTAAAAGATTTTATAAAATCATTATGCAAAAAAATGTTTAGAGCTGCTATCTTTTAGAAACACAGGCATCAAGAATCAGTGTATGAATCTCAACAATGGTGACAATCAACAAACAAAAAGTTCATCTGTTTATCTGAATTATTTGTTGATTGTCACCATTGTTGAGATTCATACACTGATTCTTGATGTCTGTGTGTCTGAGAGATTTGATAAGTCAAAACTTTTGAAATATCACAACACTGAAGGGTATCGCGGTAGAGTTCTAGGTCTACAATACACAATAATGTAAAATTAATAACTAATGAAAATGATTAGATTCTGGATAAAATCAGTGAATTGAACCACTACATGATGATTACTGTATTTCATCATTATTAGTTAGCTAACATCACCTGATCACATTTTCTTTTGGTTCGCCTTGCCATAACAAGCATGCTGTGTTATAAATGATGTCTGTATGTCTAAATGATACAGTAGCTCAAAACATTTTCTGTATAATGTTACTATAATTAATGTGAAATTAACAGCTAATATATTCAGAGATTTGACTTTGGGTGCTATCAGTGAATCAGGCCACTAAATGATGATTAGGAGCCCTATCATACACCCGGCGCAATGCGACGCCAGGCACGACACAAGTGTTTTTTGCTAGTTTCAGCCCGACGCAGTTATCATTTTCACGTCCGGCGCCCACATTGTTTAAATAGCAAATGCACTCGCACCCATCTGTTCGCTGGTCTGAAATCGAGGTGTGTTCAGGCGCATTGTTGATGTGTTGCTATTTTGAGGCAAATGAAAATGACTGTGCCATTGACTTTAGACCAAAGTTTTGCTGGTCGATAGCGCAGTCATTTTCAGTTGCAGTAGTTTTTTTTTGTTATTTAAAGGGCGCGTTAGTAATATGTGCCTATATGCAGGTGCACAACACGCGTATACTCTGCTTGTTACACACACAAGGACGTGCAGCAGCACATAAACATGCCCTATATTAAAAATAAAAGGATTACAATGTAAAAGATTATTATTATGCACATAATAATTTTCTTAAAAGAAGATTCATATTCCCATCTTGGAAATAAATGTCACAGACACGGCAGGCTCTACACCCACACAGACACAGCGCACGTCATCACCAGAGTACTAACCACGCACACCTGTCACCAATCAGCACCCTCATCTACAGCACTATAAAAGACACAGCCTCACACTCAGTCACTGTCCGGTCTCGTTGATGCAAAGACTTACCTCTATGCTCACCTTAAGGACTCCTACGAAGATACTCACCTGTCTCCAGCGTGCTTCCTCGTTCCCTCGTGTTCTCCTCGTCTCCAGTGAGTTACTCTGTGTCTGATTCTGCTTCACGTCCGCCGTCTTCCCGTCATCCCTGCAAACACAACACAAGTATCAGCTCTACGTTTACATCTGCCAGCCTATTCACCTGTTGTCACTCACCTGCACTCTGTCTGCCATCCTGGTTGTTAAATAAACTATTCTACTATTCCATCAGTGTCTCTGTCCCCTTCTGTGTTGTAACAATAAATCTCTTTTTCCATTTTAATAACATCGTGTTTTCTTCTTCTTCTTTTGTCTTTTTAATAGGGGCCTGTAATGCCCTTTTCCGAAGTCTTGATTTTGTTTTTGGGGAATACTAGATTAGGTTTTCATGCTTGAATGTTAAAAAAACATATTTTACATTGTTGCAGCACCTCTCTTCCCAGTCTGTCAGTAGCACTCTGTTTAATTCCTGTCTCTGTGAAGGCCCTCCGTCTGAAAAGCGCAGTGTGCTCTGATTAGTTGGCTGGACCAGTGTGTTGTGATTGGTTAGCATGTTTTAGAAATGTCACACCCTGTACCATAACCGTGAGTTTCAACTTACTACTAACGCAAATCAACCAGGCCTTTCGCTTTTTTATGCATTGGGAAGGAATTATTTAAATGAGGAATATTGTGATGTATATGTTCCCGGAAGAAAACTCAAGGCTACAGTGGACTTTGTGCTTTGCAACTTTGCAGACCTTTTTCATGCTCAAACAGCAGCATTACACCCTAAAGAAAGTGGAACATGAAAAACATAATAGGACCCCTTTAAATATACCTGTTTATCAGAAAACACCTCTGCCTTTTATGCTCTAATATTCCACATCTAATATATTTAAATCCATAAATAAACTCTCACATCTCCCAGCATGCATTGTGGCATGAAGCTTTTTCTTGAAGCATTATCTTACAATGAATTGAATTGTCTTACAATTTTCTGCTTTAATTTTTGTTTCACACTTTAGTTTGGAGAACATATTCACTATTAACCATGACTTTTGACACAGAAATCCTAATTTACTGCTTATTATTAGTCAAGTCACTTTCATTTATATAGCGCTTTTTACAATACAGATTGTGTCAAAGCAGCTTTACAGTGATAACTGGTAAAAAATTATGGCTACACAGCAGCTCTTAAAGAAAATTGTGTCATTGACCAGCTTAAATTCAGTATTGATTCATTCTGTTGTAAAAATCAATAGTTATTAGTTTAAAATGAACTAATATTAAGTTTTAATACTAGAGATGTTCGATTCTAAAACAAATTATCTTTGTGCAGCACTGAATGAGCCAATATGAATACGTCCAGACAGGTTATTAAACCAAAGAACCAGTTCGAAATGAATTAAGTTATTAACACAAAAATAAACATGAATGAACATCAGAAGGTATGTTGTTTCAACTGCGGAAAGTTGTCAATACACACCATTTTTTCAAGTTGAACTCCACTAAGGTTAATCTACTAATGATTCTCTACAGAAATTTTTTTTTTGCTGGTTGAAAGTCTCCTCATATCCTGATAGCAATCACTATGTTAAGCAGTATAAATGTATTTTTATAAATATATATCGTCTGTGGAAGACATAGGACCATAAAATGTTCGTTCAATCATTGCATTTGGTCTGAATGAAACGATAGCATGTGTTTGCTGTCAGTTAATGTGTTTGCATACCACTGCACAGCCTGTTCACGAAGACATAATACGTCTTCAGCGCGTTCACATACGCTGTGCAGACAGAGCGAGAATGGCAGGCAAACAGCAACAATCTACTTTTTCTTTAGTAGTACTGTTACTCACTGTACTGTAAAGTTTCCTCACCTGTGAATGACACGTGATGTAATACAATAACGTTGTCTCTGGTAGTCTCGTTTCTGGTCTGTGCGCGTTCATGTGTTTTGGAGGACGCGTGGCTTTGGACGGCGATTTGCAGGAGGGGGATCGTCAGTGTTGCCAAGTTTGACTACTTTAATACTGTTGCCGCGGGGTTTTTCATGTCCGCAGGTTGAAGCGACCACAAATAACATGATATTTAGCCCCTGGAATGCAAATTTTACCAGGGGAACCCCACCAAAAATGCGGATTTTACCCCCCAGAATGCAATTTTTACTGGGGAACCGTCCCCCCAAAATGCGATTGGGCTAGTTTTGAGCAGCAATTGGGCGGGTTTTGTTGTGAAAACCTGGCAACACTGGGGATCGTATGCTTTCAATGCTAGAAGGCTAAAGTTGGCATTTCCCAGATCACCTATTACACCTTTAATTTAATTAAGTTCTACCTACATGAAGTATTTGAGTGGAGATAACATTTTTCCATCATGTGGAATCACTGTCTATGATTGAATCATGTTCAGACAAGAGTTGTTGTTTTTTTTTTTGTGTGTAATATAATCAGTTGATTTTATTTTCTGTTAAGAACAATGAACTTAAAGTAGCCTATATTTGAGTAAAATTAACTTTTCATTTTGTAAATTTGTACAATAACTATGAATTGCCATAGGATTGTGTTGGTTGTAGTTGTTGTGTTTCTCTTCTTGTTTTTCATCTTTCCTTTAGCGATTCTGCAGGTGCTAAGTAAAAGGCACCCTTCGCATTTACTTGCAGCATCTCTGTGGATTAGTAACTGTGTCCGATTCTGATGTGTCTGATTATGCCAGTTCTGTGCTATGATTGGTCAACTGACAAGTCTGGAGGGGCCTGCCATTTGTATTTGAGGGATATACTGTATAGTTCAGTATGTATGAGATCAGTGGAAGTCTTTTTACAGTACTGTGTGCCTGTATTAGCTTTACTGTATTGTGCTGCTCTACACCTTTCTGTGAGTCCACCATAGTTACTGATCCTGAAATTTTACATGTTATACACAAAATGTTAGTTTAATTAGGCAATTGAAGTTTTTAAAGATGCATGTTAAAATATAATTGGTTTTAGAGCTTGTAATATCTAATATGCTCATACTTTTGGTCTTGTTTTGCAGGGATAAAAATTAAGTATAATGGCAAAAAATAATGAATTATAATTGCTTACAGTCAAATTGGAGTAAAAATATCTATCCGAGATTCCCATGTTGCAATATCTGTTGAAGAGGAAAATAGCATAATGAAATCATTTCTTACAACTCTGAATAATGCACTGCTTTTCTACCCAGACAGGAGTGTGTGAACTGACCATGAATGAAGATTTCGCTGAAAACAGGAATATTTCTATTCCATCTTATTTCTATATCAGTGGTTTTTCTGGTATACCTCATGTGAGATACTATTACATGTTCTTGCTTTTTGTTTACATAATTTCTTTGCTTGGAAACTTCTGCCTCATGTTTGTTATCATTATAGACCGAAGTCTTCACACACCTAAATATATAGCTGTCTTTAATTTATCATTGACAGACATTTGTGAGAGTACCGCTGTGATCCCTCAGCTACTGGACACATTTTTGTTTGGGAATCAGTTGATCCCATATGGATTGTGTTTGTGTAATATGTTCTCTGTCTTTGTATTTCTTTCAACACAGTCACTAACGCTTGCTGTTCTGTCTTTTGACAGATTCATAGCTATTTGTTTACCACTGAGGTATCATATGATTGTGACCCATAGATCAATGCTTGTTATAATTGCAGTCACATGGGCAGTGGCACTGTTTATGGTAATTGTTGCTACAATTTTCATCAGTAATCTTTCTTTCTGCAGAGTTATTGTCATCATAAACAGCTTCTACTGTGATCATGGGCCTATATATCGTTCTGCCTGTAGCAATAATTTTCCAAGTTATGTGATAGGCAGATTGTACTCGATAATGATTCTCGGGTTTCCAGCATTTTTTATTATCTTTACATATACATGCATAGCTGTAACATTGTTCAGAATCACAACCCCACAAGACCGTCAAAGAGCCACAAAGACATGTACTGCTCATTTAATATTAGTGGCCATATATTATGTACCCATAACTTTTACATATGCACTTTCATCCATTATTAACACTAACACAAGGATCATTAATCTCTCTCTGACCTCTGTGCTTCCTCCAATGCTTAACCCTATAATCTACACATTCAAGACAGAGGAGTTCATGGTGTCTGTGAAAAGACTTCTTAAATGGAGAATCATATTCCCATTTCCAAAATAAACCTCTTTATCTACATTGCAATAACATTATTACTATTAGACACTTTTGTGGTTTTTATTGTTTTGTTTTTTTCTGTGAATGTTTAGAATAATGTATGCTTCTATAATATCACAGGTTCCATAAAAAGCCAGACAACAAGTATCATGACCTCATTAACAAATTTTGAAACCACTAACAAACTACTGTAATGTATTTTTTTTTAAAGACACAATTTACATTATGAAAAGAAAAAAATAAAATAAAATAAAACAAATAAAGTGAAGGTTAAATCATTGTTCCTTTAGTGTGCATTTCTTTTGTTCTGACATACATTGAAGGAATGCACTCTGGCCAAGTAGCAAAAACAAGAGACAAATAACAGTATTTGATTTTATGTAACCAGTTATACACTGTAAAAAGTAATACGTTCTATCTACTCAATAAAATTGTGGCAACAGATTACAAGCAATATTATTAATTAAATTCAACATATAAGAATTTAGTTAGAATTAATAAAACTAATTCCTTAAAAAACAACCATTTAAATACAAAAACCACAAACCGACATAAAAAGCAAAGAGTCAAACTGCCCAACTAAATGAAACACTGATCATCATAATGGTAACCAAACATTTTCAATAAAATCAACATCTAAACCTCTGTTAATTCATGTTTCTCTTTCCTTCGGTGATTCTGCTTGCTATCATGAGGTG
This sequence comes from Hypophthalmichthys nobilis, assembly GCA_037950665.1. Taxonomy (NCBI): domain Eukaryota; kingdom Metazoa; phylum Chordata; class Actinopteri; order Cypriniformes; family Xenocyprididae; genus Hypophthalmichthys; species Hypophthalmichthys nobilis. The sequence continues at coordinate 8,718,287 of CM075476.1, forward strand.
TCTTCAATGTTGGCAATAAAAAATAAAGAGCTCTTAATTCATATTTGATGTCTGTCTGTTATTCAGATATTTTTGTTTAAATTTTACTTAAATTTTACTTGTTTTAAATGGTTGACATTTAAGGAATTAATTTGATTAATTCTAAGTCAATTCTATTTGTTGAATTTAATTAATAATATTGCTTGTAATCTGTTGGCAAAATTTTATGGAGTAGATATAACGTATTACTTTTTAGTTAGTAATTACAAATAATATTAAATAAATGCATAACACACACTAAAAAAACAAACAAACAAAAAAAGCGGTCAAATGACTGGCAGCAACGGCTGACAAACAAAACCCACAAAATTAAAGTAAAATATCCTAATTTAAATAAAGTGCAAATACTTTTACAGAAATTTTCATGAAACATTTTACAAAAAACACAACAAACAGTCTTTATTTTACAGTCTTTTCCTGAATTATTATGATCAAACACCTTCACTGTGAAATGCAAATCTTTTGCGGTTAACCATTTCAGTAACACGTGTATGAACTAACGCAAACACAGGCATCACCACATTAGCAACTACACAGTTAATGCTTTTCAAACAAAACAACCTAAAGCACAACATCAATTTTTTCTGACCCGTCCTCAACTGAAGCACAGGCACTACTCTTCAGCACAATGGTAACCTCACAAAACTCAGACAACACAACCCTTTAAATCCCAACATAATAGAACATTAAACACTAACAGATCTCTCTAGATCTCAGCAGAGGATAATTTCACAACTACAAAACAACAGCTTCACTTATTACAAACCAGTTTGACTTTATTTCTTTCATGCATGCACAAATGTTTTTATTGAGAATTAATAGAGGTTTAGATGTTGATGTCTTATTGACAATAATACTTTAGTCTGAAGTCACCATTATGGTGATTGGTGTTTTCTTTAATTGTGCTCTTGACTTATTAATGTTAGTTTTTTTTTCTTCTGGCTGTTATAACTGTGTGTTTATAAAGTATGTTTGTTATAACAAGGTGAGCCAAGAGAAACTGAGGTGATGTTGCCACTTGTTGACAGAATTGTCATTTCTGATTCACTGTTAATATCCAGAGATTAAATCTCTGAATACATTATCTGTTAATTTCACATTATTAATTATATCAGTCCTGTGATAGTTGCATTAGTGTTATGACACTCATATACTGTAAAAGATTTTATAAAATCATTATGCAAAAAAATGTTTAGAGCTACTATCTTTTAGAAACACAGGCATCAAGAATCAGTGTATGAATCTCAAAAATGGTGACAATCAACAAACACAAAGTTCATCTGTTTATCTGAATTATTTGTTGATTGTCACTATTGTTGAGATTCATACACTGATGTCTGTGTGTCTGAGAGATTTGATAAGTCAAAACTGTCTAATGAGTTTAAAACTTTTCACAACACTGAAGGGTATCATGTGGTAGCTTTCTAGGGCTACAATACACAATAATGTAAAATTAATAACTAATGAAAATTATTAGATTCTGGATAAAATCAGTGAATTGAACCACTACATGATGAATACTGTATTTCATCATTATTAGTTAGCTAACATCACCTGATCACATTTTCTTTTGGTTCGCCTTGCCATAGCAAGCATGCTGTGTTATAAATGATGTCTGTATGTCTAAACGAATGAGCCCTATCATACACCCGGCGCAATGCGACGCCAGGCACGACACAAGTGTTTTTTGCTAGTTTCAGCCCGACGCAGTTATCATTTTCACGTCCGGCGCCCACATTGTTTAAATAGCAAATGCACTCGCGCCCATCTGTTTGCTGGTATGAAATTGAGGTGTGTTCAGGCGCATTGTTGATGTGTTGCTATTTTGAGGCAAATGAAAATGACTGCCATTGACTTTAGACCAAAGTTTTGCTGGTCGATGGCGCAGTCATTTTCAGTTGCAGTGGTTTTTTTTTGTTATTTAAAGGGCGCGTTAGTAATATGTGCCTATATGCAGGTGCACAACACGCGTATACTCTGCTTGTTACACACGCAAGGACGTGCAGCAGCACATAAACATGCCCTATATTAAAAATAAAAGGATTACAATGTAAAAGATTATTATTATGTACATAATAATTTCCTTAAAAGAAGATTCATATTCCCATTTCAATAACATCGTGTTTTCTTCTTCTTCTTTTGTCTTTTTAATAGGGGCCTGTAATGCCCTTTTCCGAAGTCTTGATTTTGTTTTTGGGGAATACTAGATTAGGTTCCCTTTCTGTCGGTCACGTTCGACGTACGTCAGTAGTGACCGACGAATTGGGATATCGCTAGAGAGCCCTATCAGCTTCGAGTGAACTACAACAGGCCAATGGAGTTGGGGTGCGATATTTGCATAATGCGCACCGCCCCCGCCAGGTGGTATAAATAGGGGAGCAGATGCCATCGCACTCTGTCTTTCGCTTCGGAGTCAACCTGTGTGTTCCTGCTATTAGTCTGAGAGTGACTTCGCAAGCCTTTGAAGAGCTTTTGTTCTACAGTGCTGGCTTTATGGCACCTTACAGCGAGGCCGCGAGCTTTCCCAGAGTGAGCTTCTCGAGCTGTTATACAGCTCTCAACTGCTGTTTTCACAGCATTATTTGCCCCGTTTAGTTTGTGATTTGGGCCGGTTCCTCTGTGTCTGTGACTCAGGGAGTGAAAAGTGTACCTGCAGTCACATCGCGGCTGTTTCCTGTGTGCTTCGGCACAAAGAACAAGAGCTTCTAAAAGAGCTTCACAGACAGACACTGCATCTTTTTCAAGACGTCATTCTGTCTGTGCGTTTCTGGAGGTGGTCGTTTCCTATCCTCACTGATGGCCACAATCACTTTCTCTCATGTCTGCTTAGCGTGCTGAGACTGTGTTTGTGGGTGGTTCATATTCTCTTGTAAAAAAAAGAGAGCATGCCCACGTCGGCGCGTTGTTCATCTTGCCTTTCTTGTAAGGGCTTGAGCGCTCAGCGCGCCGTGTGCCGTCGAGCTGCCGGCTAACAGCGCGCGTTTGCCATGGCAACCTAGCGCGTTGTTCGGCGCTCTAGATGCATGGTTGAGACTCGAGTGCCTCAAATGAGGTGGAGTCCCCTCACCTATTCCCCGATCTAGTTTCTCTTTCTGAATCAGAAAAATACTACTTTTGGTGAATAAGCCAGGGTGACCAGAGGATCACAGTGGGGCAATACCCGCCGAGCAAATCTCCGTGGGCCCCCCACTCCTCTAATGCATCGCAAACATGTGACTGTGTTCGTGGGTGGTTTATGTTTGGTAACAACATGGCCACGTCGGCGCTCAGCGCCGTGTGTTGTTCAGTTAGACGGCCACGTTCACTGTCCCACATGGCTGGTAGCTTCTGGGTGGATTGCTGGTCCTTCTCATGGGGGACCTAGCGTTTTAGTCAGGGCTCCAGCAGAGGATCAGATGTCGACTGCTACATTGGAGAGAGGGTTGTTGGGCTCTGGACATGAAGATGAGGCTGAGCTTCCCACGGTTGTGATGTGCTCATGCTGAATCAGATTCAGAGTTAACGACCATGCTTTCCCGGGCCCCTGGGGGTGTGGTGCGACGCGTACTCGCCTTGCCCCGCCCCCTGTCTTTAGCCCGGACGTGCATGAAAAACTTGGCAGTTTGGAAGCCTTTTCTGGTGCCAAATATGGAACGCCAAAAGGGTCATAATCTGCATTAAGTTTTTTCTCTCTCACTACCCTCTGTGGTGGGGTGGCAGTGCTACGGGCACACCACCTCTGCCCTGCATGGGTCTTGGCCCCCGGCAAGTCTGTGGAAGGCCAAAGCACTCATTGCATATGGGTAGTTCTGAGTCGGGGTTGAGCTACGCATGATGTAAGTCATAGCGCAGGCCCCTGGCCAGACAATGTCCACCATGGTGGTCCGGAAACACCCCTGGCTAGCCTTGCAGAGGTGTGTCATCATCTAAGTATGCTTTCTCGATGCTCTCATCTCACAAGCTGGCCTAAAATCCAGCCTGCTCAGCCCACAGCCAAGCCAGTTGGCTAGCGAGAAGCGGTCCTGGAGAAACGGGTGACCTGGAGCTGAGGTAAACAGTTCTTCGGGAGACGATGCCCGCATCGCTCCCTCCCCGGAGGAGGGCCGGGTGGAGAATTTTGGTTTGTTCCACCGCTGGCTCTCCGGAGTCCAGCGGTACCCACGAAGTAGAACTGTTTTCTAACTCTCCAGGTCCCAAGAGGTCGTGGCTGGCAGTGCGTGAGGCCTCGCCATTCTCAGCCCCCTCTCACTTCGCCAGCAGGTCCCAGTGTGTTGGTCGAGGCCGCCTCCCATGTGCTGTCTCCCATTCACACTGCCACCTTGCAGAGTCTGACCCCACTACGGGCCGCTATGCCGTCCGAGTCGGGTCCCAGCACTCTACCTCGCTGCCCCACACCCGGTACGTCTGTGGTGCATTTGGTCCCGCTGGCTTGGTGTCTGGAAGCCTGGCTAGCGCTTTCCAGCCCGTCCCGCTGGCTCATTTGTACCATCAGACTCTGCTATGCGATTCAGTTCGCCCGGCGGCCCCCGGTGTTCAGGGGTGTCCATTACACTCATGTGTCCCTGGACAATGCACCTGTTTTCCGGGCGGAGATTGCTGTCCTCCTGGCGAAGGATGCAGTCAAGCCGGTCCCTCCAGCCGATATGGAGTCAGGGTTCTCCAGCCCCTACTTCATTGTACCCAAGAAGGGTGGTGGGCTACAGCCAATCCTGGATCTGCATGTCCTGAATCGGTCCCTTCACAGGCTGCCGTTCAAGATGCTTACGCAGAAGCGCATTTTCGAATGCATCCGTCCCCAGGATTGGTTTGCAGCGATCGACCTGAAGGACGCGTACTTTCATGTCTCGATTCTGCCTCGTCACAGACCCCTTCTACGGTTTGCGTTCGAGGGTCGGGCATATCAGTACAAAGTCCTATCCTTCGGGCTGGCCCTGTCGCCCCGCGTCTTTACGAAGGTTGCGGAGGCGGCCATTGTTCCGCTCAAGGAACAGGGCGTTCGCATCCTCAACTACCTCGACGACTGGCTCATCCTGGCCAGCTTGCGGGAGCAGTTGTGCGAACACAGGGACATGGTGTTAGCTCACCTCAGCCGGTTGGGTCTTCGGGTCAACTGGGATAAGAGCAAACTCTCCCCCGGGCAGAGGATCTCTTATCTCAGTATGGAACTGGATTGATGCCCGGACCGCGGCGCCTCACCGAGGAGCGCGTCCAGTCAGTGTTGACCTGCCTGAGTATGCGCTCAGCGCGGGACAGCGGCCCCACTGAAACTCTTTCAGAGGCTCCTGGGGCATATGGCATCCGCAGCCGCAGTCAAGCCGCTCGGATTGCTTCATATGAGGCCGCTTCAACACTGGCTCCGCGGCCGGGTCCCGAGATGGGCGTGGCAGCGGGGTACGTTCCGTGTCCCGGTGACACCGAACTGCCGTCGCACCCTCACCAAGTGGTCGGACCCTTCGTTCCTGCGGGCTGGAGTTCCCCTCGAACAAGTGTCCAGGCATGCTGTGGTCCACACAGATGCCTCTGCCACGGGGTGGGGGGCCACGTACAACGGGCATGCAGTGTCGGGTCTGTGGACGGGGCCCCAACTGCATTGGCATATCAATTGCCTCAAGTTGCTAGCGTCTTGCACTGGACCGCTTCCAGGAGCTGTTGACAGACAAGCACGTACTGGTCTGCTCGGACAGCACTGCGGCCGTTGCGTACATCAACCATCAGGGTGGTCTATGCTCCCGCTGTATGTCGCAACTCGCCTGCCATCTCTTGCTATGGAGTCAGAAGCATCTGAGGTCGCTTCGTGCCATTCATGTCCCAGGCGTGCTCAACCGTGCAGCCAACGAGCTCTCACGGCAGCCTCCGCTTCCGGGCGAATGGAGACTCCATCCCCAGGTGGTCCAGCTGATCTGGCAGCGCTTCGGCGAGGCACAGATAGTTCTGTTCGCCTCCCCGGAGACTGCCCACTGCCAGTGGTTCTATTCCCTGACCGGCGGCACACTCTGCACGGATGCCCTGGCACTTAGCTGGCCCCGGGGCCTACGCAAATATGCGTTTCCCCCAGTGAGCCTTCTCGCACAGCTCCTGTGCAAAGTCAGGGAGGACGAGGAGCAGGTCTTGTTAGTGGCTCCATACTGGCCCACTCGGACCTGGTTCTCGGACCTCACGCTCCTCGCGACAGCACCTCCCTGGCCCATTCCTCTGAGGAAGGACCTCCTGACTCAGAGATGGGGCATCCTCTGGCACCCGCGTCCCGACCTGTGGAAACTCCATGTGTGGTCCCTGGACGGGACGCGGAGGTTCTGAGTGATCTCCTGCAAGCGGTCGCAGACACTATCACTTCCGCTAGAGCTCCTTCTACGAGGAATCTCTATGCGTTGAAGTGGAACCTGTTCGTCAAATGGTGCTCCTCTCACCGAGAGGACCCCCGATCATGTTCGGTCAGAGCCGTGCATTCCTTTCTGCAAGAGGCCCTGGAGCGAAGGCTGTCTCCCTCCACCCTCAAGGTGTATGTTGCCGCTATCGCTGCACATCACTATGCAGTTGATGGTAAATCGCTAGGGAAGCACGATCTGATCATCAGGTTCTTGAGGGGGGCGAGGAGACTGAATCCTCCCCGGCCCCCCTCTGTACCCTCTTGGGATCTGACCCTGGTTCTTACATCTCTCCGGGGTCGTCCCTTCAAGCCTTTGCAATCAGCTGAGTTAAAAGTACTGTCCCTAAAGACCGTCCTCCTGGTTGCATTGGCCTCGCTCAAGAGGGTAGGGGACCTGCACGCATTTTCGGTTGACGAATCGTGCCTGGAATTCGGGCCCGGTGACTCGCAGCGTTATCCTGAGACCCGGCCTGGATATGTGCCCAAGGTTTCCTACCACTCCCTTTCGAGATCAGGTAGTGAACCTGCAAGCGCTGCCTTCGGAGGAGGCAGACCCAGCCCTAGCTTTGCTCTACCCCGTCTGCGCTCTGCGCCTGTACGTGGACAGAACGCGAAGCTTCAGGACCTCAGATCAGCTCTTTTTCTGTTACGGAGGCCAGCAGAAGGGAAAGGCTGTCTCCAAGCAGAGGATGGCCCACTGGATAGTGGACGCCATCGCCCTGGCGTATGAGTCCCAGGGCGTGCCTTGCACGCTCAGGTTGAGAGCCCACTCCACCAGAGGACTGGCCTCTTCCTGGGCGCTGGCGCACGGCGCCTCGCTGACAGATATCTGTAGAGCTGCAGGCTGGGCGACACCTAACACGTTCGCTAGATTCTATAGCCTTCGTGTAGAACCGGTATCTTCCCGTGTACTCGCTTCCACCAGCCGGTAGACGCGAAGAGCCCGTTCTAGTGTCGGCTTGCAATGCCACTCCCGCCCCCTGGGCCGGATACGTGCATCCTTTTTACTCCAGTCGAGTTCCCCGCTTGGCGAACCCTGTCGAGTTCCTCCACCTCCCCCTTCGGCTCGGACACTGTGGAGTGTCTGATGCCAGGCCAAACCTCCGTCACCGACGTTGATGTTTGGCTGGGTTCCACATGTTGTGACCCCTCCACGTGAGTGGTCCCATGTGTGTATTTGTCCACGGTCAACTCCCTACGGCGAGCCCGTGTCTTTCCCTTAGCAGAGCCAGCTCTGCTGTCACCTGTCAGATGAGTCTCCCCCTACCCAGGTGGAGCCATCCCAGGGACTCCATATGCGTACTGCCACGGCCAGTCCATATGTGTACTCTCCACGTAAATTCCTCCCCTACGGGTGGGTAGTGGTCTCCGCAGCGTCCCCTATGGGTTCGCTTCCCCAGTGTAGTCTAGTTTACTTAGTGGGTTTATCGGAACAGCAGTAGACTCTCTCGGCGTAAGCTCGCCCCCTTCCCCGTCCCACTGGTGCGCCGGGTGGCTAGAGCTTGCACTGGGCACTGGAAGGGATTCATACTGTGGCGCTTTATTTGGGATACCAATTCGTCGGTCACTACTGACGTACCTCGAACGTGACCGACTGAAAGGAAACGTCTCGGTTACGTATGTAACCCTCGTTCCCTGAAGGAGGGAACGGAGACGTACGTCCCGTCGCCACAGTTGCTGTACCCTCGCTGTAGTGCGGACTAGGTTGTCTCCTCAGCGAAAAACAGAGTGCGATGGCATCTGCTCCCCTATTTATACCACCTGGCGGGGGCGGTGCGCATTATGCAAATATCGCACGCCAACTCCATTGGCCTGTTGTAGTTCACTCGAAGCTGATAGGGCTCTCTAGCGATATCCCAATTCGTTGGTCACTACTGACGTACGTCTCCGTTCCCTCCTTCAGGGAACGAGGGTTACATACGTAACCGAGACGTTTTCATGCTTGAATGTTAAAAAAAACATATTTTACATTGTTGCAGCACCTCTCTTCCCAGTCTGTCAGTAGCACTCTGTTTAGTTCCTGTCTCTGTGAAGGCCCTCCGTCTGAAAAGCGCAATGTGCTCTGATCGGTTGGCTAGACCAGTGTGTTGTGATTGGTTAGCATGTTTTAGAAATGTCACACCCTGTACCATAACCGTGAGTTTCAACTCACTACTAACGCAAATCAACCAGGCCTTTCGCCTTTTTTATGCATTGGGAAGGAATTATTTAAATGAGGAATATTGTGATGTATATTGTTACATAACAGAAGGGTCGGAGACAGAAGATGACGGAGATGGTAACTTTATTTAACAACAGTTGAGCAAACAGAAGTGCAGGTGAGTATAACGTGAGTTTGGCAGGTGAATAGTGAGATGAGATGGAATGATACTGTCCTTTTGTGTTGAATAGGTGGAGATCCTGGAAGACGGTGGCGAATACACTTGACTGGAGACTGACGACACTCACACACTGACGAGGAACACGAGGAGATACAAGGAGACGCTGGAGACAGGTAAGTAGAATGCTGGGAGTCCTTGAGGTAAGCATGTAGGTAGTTCTAGATGCGAACGAGACCAGACAGTGACTGGATGTGTGTGAGTGTCTTATGTAGTGGAGGTGATGAGCGTGCTGATGAGGTGCAGGTGCGTGTGATCAGTATTCGGGAGATGGAGTGCGCTGTGATCGGTGGGTGTTGGAGCCTGGCGTGTCTGTGACATATATGTTTCCGGAAGAAAACTCAAGGCTACAGTGGACTTTGTGCTTTGCAACTTTGCAGACCTTTTTCATGCTCAAACAGCAACATTACACCCTAAAGAAAGTGGAACATGAAAAACATAATAGGACCCCTTTAAATATACCCGTTTATCAGAAAACATCTCTGCCTTTTATGCTCTAATATTCCACATCTAATATATTTAAATCCATAAATAAACTCACACACCTCCCAGCATGCATTGTGGCATGAAGCTTTTTCTTGAAGTATTATCTTACAATGAATTGAATTGTCTTACAATTTTCTGCTTTAATTTTTGTTTCACACTTTAGTTTGGAGAACATATTCACTATTAACCATGATTTTTGACACAGAAATCCTAATTTACTGCTTATTATTAGTCAAGTCACTTCCATTTATATAGCGCTTTTTACAATGCAGATTGTGTCAAAGCAGCTTTACAGTGATAACTGGTAAAAAATTATGGCTACACAGCAGCTCTTAAAGAAAATTGTGTCATTGACCAGCTTAAATTCAGTATTGACTCATTCTGTTGTAAAAATCAATAGTTATTAGTTTAAAATGAACTAATGTTAAGTTTTAAAACTAGAGATGTTCGATTCTAAAACAAATTATCTTTGTGCAGCACTGAATGATGACCAATATGAATACGTCCATACAGGTTATTAAACCAAAGAACCAGTTCGAAATGAATTAAGTTATTAACACAAAAATAAACATGAATGAACATCAGAAGGTATGTTGTTTCAACTGCGGAAAGTTGTCAATACACACCATTTTTTCAAGTTCAAGTCCACTAAGGTTAATCTACTAATGATTCTCTACAGAAACTTTTGTTAAGCAGTCTAAATGTATTTTTATAAATATATATCGTCTGTGGAAGATGTAGGACCATAAAATGTTTGTTCAATCATTGCATTTGGTCTGAATGAAACGATAGCATGTGTTTGCTGTCAGTCAATGTGTTTGCATACCACTGCACAGCCTGTTCATGCCGACATCATACGTCTTCAGCGCGTTCACATACGCTGTGCAGACAGAGCGAGAATGGCAGGCAAACAGCAACAACCTACTTTTTCTTTAGTAGTAGTGTTACTCACTGTACTGTAAAGTTTCCTCACCTGTGAATGACACATGATGTAATACAATAACGTTGTCTCTGGTAGTCTTGTTTCTTGTCTGTGTGCGTTCATATGTTTTGGAGGACGCGTGGCTTTGGACGGCGATTTGCAGGGAGGGGGGATTGTCAGTGTTGCCAAGTTTGGCTACTTTAATACTGTTGCCGCGGGGTTTTCATGTCCGTGGGTTGAAGCGACCACAAATAACATGATATTTAGCCCCTGGAATGCAAATTTTACCAGGGGAACCCCACCAAAAATGCAGATTTTACCCCCCAGAATGCAATTTTTACCAGGGGACCGTCTCCCGAAATGCGACTGGGCTAGTTTTGGGCTAGTTTTGAGCAGCAATTGGGTGGGTTTTGTTGTGAAAACCTGGCAGCCCTCGGGATCGTATGCTTTCAATGCTAGAAGGCTAAAGTTAGCATTTCCCAGATCACCTATTACACCTTTAATTTAATCAAGTTCTACTTACATAAAGTATTTGAGTGGAGATAACATTTTTCCATCATGTGGAATCACTGTCTATGATTGAATCATGTTCAGACAAGAGTTTTTTTTTTGTGTGTGTGTGTAATATAATCAGTTGAGTTTATTTTCTGTTAAGAACAATGAACTTAAAGTAGCCTATATTTGAGTAAAATTAACTTTTTTGTTATTTGTACAATAACTATGAATTGCCATAGGATTGTGTTGGTTGTAGTTGTTGTGTTTCTCTTCTTGTTTTTCATCTTTCCTTTAGCGATTCTGCAGGTGCTAAGTAAAAGACACCCTTCGCATTTACTTGCAGCATCTCTGTGGATTAGTAACTGTGTCCGATTCTGATGTGTCTGATTATGCCAGTTCTGTGCTATGATTGGTCAGCTGACAAGTCTGGAGGGGCCTGCCATTTGTATTTGAGGGATATACTGTATAGTTCAGTATGTATGAGATCAGTGGAAGTCTTTTTACAGTACTGTGTGCCTGTATTAGCTTTACTGTATTGTGCTGCTCTACACCTTTCTGTGAGTCCACCATAGTTACTGATCCTGAAATTTTACATGTTATACGCAAAATGTTAGTTTAATTAGGCAATTGAAGTTTTTAAAGATGCATAAAGATGCATGTTAAAATATAATTGGTTTTAGAGCTTGTAATATCTAATATGCTCATACTTTTGGTCTTGTTTTGCAGGGATAAAAATTAAGTATAATGGCAAAAAATAATGAATTATAATTGCTTACAGTCAAATTGGAGTAAAAATATATAAATCTATCCGAGATTCCCATGTTGCAATATCTGTTGTAGAGGAAAATAGCATAATGAAATCATTTCTTACAACTCTGAATAATGCACTGCTTTTCTACCCAGACAGGAGTGTGTGAACTGACCATGAATGAAGATTTAGCTGAAAACAGGAATATTTCTATTCCATCTTATTTCTATATCAGTGGTTTTTCTGGTATACCTCATGTGAGATACTATTACATGTTCTTGTTTTTTGTTTACATAATTTCTTTGCTTGGAAACTGCTGCCTCATGTTTGTTATCATTATAGACCGAAGTCTTCACACACCTAAATATATAGCTGTCTTTAATTTATCATTGACAGACATTTGTGAGAGTACCGCTGTGATCCCTCAGCTACTGGACACATTTTTGTTTGGGAATCAGTTGATCCCATATGGATTGTGTTTGTGTAATATGTTCTCTGTCTTTTTATTTCTTTCAACACAGTCACTAACACTTGCTGTTCTGTCTTTTGACAGATTCATAGCTATTTGTTTACCACTGAGGTATCATATGATTGTGACCCATAGATCAATGCTTGTTATAATTGGAGTCACATGGGCAGTGGCACTGTTTATGGTAATTGTTGCTACAATTTTCATCAGTAATCTTTCTTTCTGCAGAGTTATTGTCATCATAAACAGTTTCTACTGTGATCATGGGCCTATATATCGTTCTGCCTGTAGCAATAATTTTCCAAGTTCTGTTATAGTCAGATTGAACCCGATAATGATTCTCGGGTTTCCAGCATTTTTTATTATCTTTTCATATACATGCATAGCTGTAACATTGTTCAGAATCACAACCCCACAAGACCGTCAAAGAGCCACAAAGACATGTACTGCTCATTTAATATTAGTGGCCATATATTATGTACCCATAACTTTTACATATGCACTTTCGTCCATTATTAACACTAACACAAGGATCATTAATCTCTCTCTGACCTCTGTGCTTCCTCCAATGCTTAACCCTATAATCTACACATTCAAGACAGAGGAGTTCATGGTGTCTATGAAAAGACTTCTTAAACGGAGAATCATATTCCCATTTCCAAAATAAACCTCTTTATTTACATTGTAATTACATTATTACTATTAGACACTTTTGTGGTTTTTATTGTTTTGTTTTTTTCTGTGAATGTTTAGAATAATGTATGCTTCTATAATATCACAGGTTCTATAAAAAGCCAGACAACAAGTATCATGACCTCATTAACAAATTTTGAAACCACTAACAAACTACTGTAATGTATTTTTTTTTAAAGCCACAAATTACATTATAAAAATAAAAAAAATAATAAAATAAAACAAATAAAGTGAAGGTTAAATCATTGTTCCTTTAGTGTGTATTTCTTTTGTTCTGACATACATTGAAGGAATGCACTGTAGCCAAGTAGCAAAAACAAGACACAATAACAGAGACAATAATCTACTCAATAAAATTGTGGCAACAGATTACAAGCAATATTATTAATTAATATAAATTCAATATATAAGAATTTAGTTAGAATTAATAAAATTAATTCCTTAAAAAATATTTAAACCATATTTTTAACCATTTAAAATGGGTAAAATTAACAAACACCATTACAGAAACCACAAACTGACATAAAAAGCAAAGAGTCAAACTGCCCAACTAAATGAAACACTGATCATCGTAATGGTAACCAAACATTTTCAATAAAATCAACATCTAAACCTCTGTTAATTCATGTTTCTCTTTCCTTCAGTGATTCTGCTTGCTATCATCAGGTGTCTTCAATGTTGGCAATAAAAAATAAAGAGTTCTTAATTCATCTTTGACGTTTGTCTCTTATTCAGATATTTTTGTTTAAATTTTACTTAAATTTTACTTGTTTTAAATGGTTGACATTTAAGGAATTAATTTGATTAATTCTAAGTCAGTTCTATTTGTTGAATTTAATTAATAATATTGCTTGTAATCATGTTGGCAAAATTTTATGGAGTAGATATAGCGTATTACTTTTTAGTTAGTAATTACAAATAATATTAAATAAATGCACACTAAAAAACACACTAAAAAACAAACAAACAAACAAACAAACTAAAAAGCGGTCAAATGACTGGCAGCAACAGCTGACAAACAAAACCCGCATTACTCCAGTCTTCAGTGTCACATGATCCTTCAGAAATCATTCTAATATGCTGATTTGCTGCTCAAGAAACATTTATAATTATTATCAATGTTGAAAACAGTTGTGTACTTTTTTTTTTTTTTTCAGGATTCCTTGATGAATAGAAAGTTCAAAAGAACAGCATTTATCTGAAATACAAAGCTTTTGTAACATTATACACTACCATTCAAAAGTTTGGGGTCAGTAAAAATTTTTACTTAAATTTTTTGAAAAGGAATTAAAGAAATTAATACTTTTATTCAGCAAGGATGCATTAAATCGATCAAAAGTGACAGTAAAGACATTTATAATGTTATAAAAGATTATATTTCAAATAAATGCTGTTCTTTTGAACTTTCTATTCATCAAAGAATCCTGAAAAAAAAAATATTGTACACAAATATTTTGTACAATTGTACACAATAAATGTTTCTTGAGCAGCAGATCATGATTTCTGGAGGATCATGTGACACTGAAGACTGGAGTAAGGATGCTGAAAATTCAGCTTTGATCACAGGAATAAATTACTTTATAAAATATATTCAAACAGAAAACAGTTATTTTAAAGTGTAATAATATTTCACAATATTACTGTTTTTACTGTATTTTTAATTAAATAAATGCAGCCTTGGTGAGCAGACAAAACTTCTTTTAAAAACATTAAAAATCTTACCGTGTCCAAACTTTTGACTGGTAGTGTATGTATATATAGTAATAATTATACTATATAATAATTAAACTATAATACACAATAATATGAAATTAATAACTTATGTAAATGATTAGACTCTGGATAAAATCAATGAATTAGACCACTACATGAGGTTTAATGTATTTCATCATCATTAGTTAGCCAACATCACCTGATCACAATTTCTACATTATACACCCGGTGCAAGGCGACGCCAGGAACGACGCAAATGTTTTTTGCTAGCTTCAGCTCGATGCAGTTATCATTTTCACTTCCAGCGCCCACATTGTTTAAATAGCAAATGTATTTGCGCCCATCTGTTCACCCATGGCGCATTCAGGCGCATTGTTGCCGTGTTGCTATTTTGAGGGAACTGAAAACGACTGCGATATTAACTTTAGACCAGGTTTTGCTGGTCGATAGCGCAGTCGTTTTCAGTTGTAGTATTTTATTTCTTTCTTTTTTTTTTTTTGTTATTTAAAGGGCTCGTCAGTAATATGTGCCTATAGGCAGGTGTACAACGCGCGTATACTCTGCTTGTTACACACACAAGGACGTGCAGCAGCACACAAACATGCCAAATATTAAAAATAAAAGGATTACAATGTAAAAGATTATTATTATGTACATAAAGATAAAAATGCCTACATATCATAATGGATAGTCATTGCATGTATCAGAATTACCTATTTGCAGTAAGGACGAATGAAGTTGGCTTATTATTAGGGCCCTATATCATCAAGAAGTGTCCGACATCACCTCTTGTTCTCTTAATTTCTAAAATGTAAGAATTTGAGAAAATTTTAAAACCTTAAACATTATGGAACACCAAATGATTAGCAGTATAAAACTTTCTCCTCTCTATGGATTAGTATCAGTGGCAGTGCCAGTTCTGTGCTGTGATTGGTCAGCTGACAAGTCCAGAGAGGCCTGGCATTTGTAGTACAACTGATCGACTGAAGGATATATAGTTCAGTATGTAACAGGTCAGGGAAAGTCTTTTTTACAGTGGTGTGTTCCTGTATACAGCAGAGGTCCTCGTCACCTTTCTGTGAGTTCAAGTTTTTAAAGATGTGTATTAACCTTAACGATCATAATTGCTTTTAATGAAAATCATTAGAACATTTTCTGTCTATGTCAATATGTTGCTTGCTTACAGAAATGCCATGCCATTTCAAATGATTTCTTATCACACTGACTAAACACACTTATTTCTGCCCAGACAGGATGAACACAAGATCAGTGACTGAACTGACGATGAATCAAGATATCTCTGAAAACAGGAATATTTCTACCCCATCTTATTTCTACATCAGTGGTTTTTCTGGTATACCTCACATGAGATACTATTACATATTTCTGTTTTTTGTTTACATAATTTCTTTGCTTGGAAACTCCTGCCTCATGTTCGTAATACTTATGGACCGAAATCTTCACACTCCTAAATATATGTCTGTCTTTAACTTATCACTGACAGACATTTGTGAGAGTACCGCTGTGATCCCTCAGCTACTGGACACATTTTTGTTTGGGAATCAGTTGATCCCTTATGGATTATGCATGTCCAATATGTTCTCCAATATTTTATTTTTTGCAGTGCAATCACTGACTCTCACTGTTCTCTCGTATGACAGATTAGTAGCTATTTGTTTACCACTGAGGTATCATATGATTGTGACCCATAGATCAATGCTTGTTATAATTAGTTCTTCATGGACACTAGCAATGTTGCTAACAATAACTGGAGCAATTTTCATGAGCAGACTTTCTTTCTGCAAAGTTATTGTCACCGTTAACAGTTTCTACTGTGATCACGGGCCTATATATCGTTCTGCATGTAACAATAATTTCCCAAATTCTGTGATTGCCAGTTTGTTCCCAGCGATCATCCTTGGTTTCCCAGTATTTTTTATTATCTTTTCATATACATGCATAGCTGTAACATTGTTCAGAATCACAACCCCACAAGACCGTCAAAGAGCCACAAAGACATGTACTGCTCATTTAATATTAGTGGCTATATTTTATGTTCCCATCACTTTTACATATGCTCTTTCGTCCATTATTAACACTAACACAAGGATCATCAATCTCTCTCTGACCACTGTGCTTCCTCCAATGCTTAACCCTATAATCTACACATTCATGACAGAGGAGTTCATGGTGTCTGTGAAAAGACTTCTTAAAAGACGAATCACATTTTTACCTTGGAAATAAATCTCTTTTCCGCCAATTTAAATATACCATTAATTTTATATTGTCTATTGTGAAGTTCATTTTAAAACAGTTCTTTATCATACAATAAATGCGATTTAAGTCAGTCTTTTATTTTGAAGCACAAAATTGCCATTCATCATTTCTATAGGCATTTTAGAATTTTTTTTCAATAAAGAGTTCTAAGCTTTGAATCAATCCAACCAGCACTGAAACATTTGTAACATTTAAAAACTAAATCCCATATCAAAGGTGAAGTGTGTAATTTCAATTATTTATTCATCTCATTTTTTTTTTCTTTCTTGTGAGTTTAAAAAAAGGGGGATGTTTTGTTGATTTGTGTGGGTGGCTCTCGTTGTAGAATATATGTGCATTAAATATGCAACACTGCTCCTCCATGAGTATTAGTATTGTAATTTCACTGTTTTCTGTAAAATAAAATTATTATTAAATAGTTCATTTTTATATTGCAGTACTATAGTATTATTATATATTTCTTTATGCGTTTATTATTTTTATACTTTAATAAACTAAAAATAATATTGTTATAATAATAATAACAACTATTATTATTATATTGTATATTTATATTCATTGGGACCCATAAAAAATAAAAACATTGTGGATGAAATAGAGAGATTAACTCCATCTTGTAATGATCCGTCTGTAATGTACACACAACAGCAACATGTAGTGTGAGAAGAACAGTGATCCGATGACTTTTAAAATCGTGTAGTGTGTTCCCGGCATTAGTCTTGGAGTTTGTTAACTTTAAAAACTTTGATTTAACTGATTGTCTCAATTTTTTTGAGTTCTACCAACTCTTTACACTGCCAGATCGGAGCCACAAGCAGGCCATAGCATGTCGGCCAGGGCAAAGAAATAAATCTGAACTGGACCTTATCTGAGCCACAAAATCTTTCTATATTATTCATAGAATCATCTTAGTATTAACAAGCAGAATCACTGAAGGAAAGGAGAGAACAGAAAAAAGAGACCAACAGAAACACAAGAGCTACAACTGACTTCAGCCACAGCCTTAGCTGAAATCAACTGAAGATAAAAGATACATTAAATCTCTCCAGATCTCAGCTGAGGATGATTAAACAACTCCACAAATAGCATTACAGCTTCACATATTACTAACCAGATTGATTTTATTTCTGTCTTTCATCTAGAGAAATTCTTACTGAGAATTAACAGAAGTTTAACACTCTTGTTTGTTTCATTTGAAGTCACCATAATGGTGATTGGTGTTTCCATTAGTTGTGCCCTTAACTCTTATAATATGCTTGTTTCTCTGGCTGCTGTGACAGTGTGTTTGTCAATCACATTTGCAGTAGCAAAGAAAGCTGAAATGAGATCAGATGATGGTTTTATAATCATCGTAAAATAACCTGGATCACTGATGTCATTAGAATGTAATAATTGTGTTGTGCCGTTAACACATTTAAATTGCAAACCCTGTTTTATTGCAACATGAGATCACACTGTAGGGTTGAAATCAGTTAGAAAACTAAAGATAAATCCATGAGCAGAACACAATAAACTACAATGACAAACACAGATATGAACAATCAGCGTATGAATCTCAACAATGGTGACAACAAAATATTCAGACAATCAGATCAACTCTGGACATCCCAAAAAGCTACTAAAAGACAGAACAAAAACCATGGCAAAAAAAAAAAGTTAGAATTAAAGCTGCATAATATAGTTAAAATTCATGTGCTGATTCTTGATGTCTTTGTGTGCCATCTTAAAAACAAGCAACGAGCAAGCTTCAACTACCAGATGTTGCATGCTTCTTTAGCTTAAATTTGGCAGCTACAAACATGCCTCAAAAGAGGAGTATTGAGACAGAAGGTCACCCATGTTCCTTTTTTTCTATTTTGTTTTTTCACTCTAAAGCAGAACGTGTGGCAGGAGAGCCTGCTGACAACGTCAGTTGTCCTCCATATGTTTTCTTCTCAAGTCATGTTTGATGTCACTTACGTCACTCCAGTGAGAATATTCTTCCAGCATCACTCCATCTCCACTTTTACCCAGCAGGCCCAGGATGTACTCCAACATCGATCAGACATTGGATTTTGAAAATACGATTGGAAAATGAAAATACGGTTAACATCTTAATCCAATGTTTGTTTGATGTCAAGGTCCAACATTAGGCAGATGTTGAATTCTCGTTGGAATAAATAAAAAATAAATAAAAAATAAAAACTGAAATCCATGGCAGTACAGGTTAATGAAGTTATTAAACGTAATTTCGGGAGGAGTACGCCCATCTAATCATCCAATTAATACCAATGTATAAAAACCAGCATCTTACCTCTTCCCATTGTTAGTTCTTTCAGCATCCCTCCTCCTCTCCTTCTCCTTTTTGTACAGTTTCGCCTGTTATAGGGGGGCAATCGGAACTCAAGTAGAATATCCTCTCTGAGCCCATCTATAGCAGACAGCAAGCCAAATCTGTTTACCACTTACTCTAAGATTATGTGGGCACACAAACTCGTGAACCATTAATGGAACTAACGATTGAAGACGTTACAACTGACCTCAGCCACAGCCTTGGATGAAATCACCTGAAAATTAAAGAAGACATTAATTACTAACCAGATTGACTATTTCGGTCAGAAATCTACAGAAGTTCAATGCAGAAATAAAGTGTTTTCTGTGAATGTGCGAGACTTCCGATGTATTAGCTGCTATAGGGAAATAACGAGAAGAATATCAAAGTGCAGTAAACTGTAAAAATAAGGTGGAAAGGCACGTGCAAAGCGAGTGCTCTGTAAAAGAATGCGTATATGCGCAAGCACTAAGTGACATTGCCAACTACTTGTCTTGCATAATTTTTAGTCGTTTGCGTGGATCCGTGTGATTGGGGATAGTTTTGATAATGTTGTCATCTGTACAAAGAAAAAACTCTCCGTTTTTAGTACATCGTTGTTGTGTAGCGTACCTTTAGTGTTAGTTTTTCTCTTGCTGTTTCTCTTGCTTGAAATTGTGTTAGCTGTGGCAAATATAGCAAGGGAAAATGTGGTCAGGTGATATTAGCAACTTGATGATGAAGAGGTTGTCATCATCTGGTGGTGTAATCTCACAAAGAGTGTTTTTTTTTTTTTTTTGATAATGTAGATGTAATACAGTTAATTTCAACTTAATAATAGTCTGTTATAAAATGCATTGTGGCATGAAGCATGTCACCATTGTTAAGACTTATATTTTGGTGTCTTATATTTTCCCTTAAAGGTGTTTGCTGGAATACCAAGCTCTTGAGCTTGCTTGTAAGGGATTTTTTGGGCTGTGGCTATAGGGAAGTAGTCACAATGCTGGTATGTATTTTAGGGATGGGAACTCCTTTGACTTTGTCAACCAATAAGGCACTTATTCCCTCAGCATGGCAACATAGGTATTTGTTCCCCATAGTGCCCTCTAGAGGATGCAGTGTGAGTTCCCATTCGAAAGGGAATGTCTCAGGTTACACATTAGGTATTCCTGCACTGCAGATGTCTCTTTAAGACAAGTGGATGATGTATTTCACAGGTGCCCTTTTATACTCATGCTCACACCAGTAGTGATGTCGAGAGGTTGTCGCCGGCCAATGTAAAGTTTATTTTCGTGTTTAGAATTGTGCTTCAGACACCGGTCATGCTGGAGGCATCCTTAACAAAGAACAATGCATGATTATGATTCAGGCAGCATTACAGTTCAGAAGTCAGATTGAGATCGGAACAGTCAAAATATTTAATCCAGTTCCATCTGGTTGAAGATCGGATTCATCATGCCGGTATGGAAATGGTTTTGTTGAGGATTTGTGCCACTGGCTGTCATGTCGATAAGGCCTTCACAGGGAATAGTTGACACAATCTAGCTGACATTTCAGGGATGTGTTGTGGTCGTGTCTAGGCGCAGGTCCTCCATTTGATCTGGATACAGCCCAGGTCCGGCTGACTACGGTAAACCTCAGGATAAACAGAGGGACTAATATTAGAGTAGATGCCATTCTTATGATGTAACGAGTACATTGGATGTTATAGGAAGTGTTTTTGGTTCCGGCTGACCTAATTTATGCTGCCTAACAATCCTTTAACGGATGTGAAAATATAAATTGATAATGTGTTATGTGTGTGCCAGGTTAAAGAGATGCGTTTTTAGTTTAGATTTAAACTGACAGAGTGTGTCTGCTTCCCAAACAATGCTAGGAAAGCTGTTCCAAAGTTTAGGTTAATAGAAAATAGTTGAATGTTGAAATGTAGTGTTTTTTATTGAATATGAGGGAGACCTGTTGGTGTTTAATGTTCTGTTATACTGGGATTTAAAGGGTTTTTTTTGTCTGTGGTTTGGGGGTCACCATTGTGATGAAGAGTAGAGCCTGTGTTTAGGTTGAGGACAAACTCAAACCTGTTGTTGTAACTGTGTAGTTGCCAATGCAGTGATGTGTATAGTTGTATTAGCTCATGCATGTGTGCTATTGCCAGCTAATGGCTAACTCCAAAAGATTTGAGTTAAGTTGATGTATTTAGGTTTATTTATTTCACTTCATTTAGCTGAGTTTTAGGTGTACAAAGTGTTTATTTGAACAGTGTTTAATTTAAATTAACAAATATTCTGTTTAGTGGACTCAAATGAAATAATAATATAATAATACACTCACATTACTAACACAGTATAAATCATTTTTGAAGTTAAATGATTTGAGGCAATTTAGAGTGAATTTACTGTTTTTTATTTATTTATTTTTTTACAGATTATGTTTCGAAAGTACTTTTCTGTTTTCTAATAGACATTCTCTGGAAACTATTGCCAAAAAACAAAGATTTTGCTATATTTTCATAGATTTACTCCTGCCCTCTCTTCTTCAAGTCTATAGGGAGAAGGGATGATCCATGAAAGTCCCAAGAGAGACTGATTTAATATAAATGTGTCTGATTACTCGTAGAATATTGTCATTCTGGCAGCTTTGGAGAAGGTAGAGTATAAACCACATGCTTTCTCTGTTTCTATCTAATGAATTTACTACAAAGACTAAACAGTTTTATTATTAGTTTAATATTATTGTCGAGAAACATTTAAGACTGTTTATTCATTAATGTACTGTGACTGGTAATTAAATCATTATTTGAATATTCTCTGTGCATTTCCATAACGGTTCTTCTTTACAGGTCACAACTAGTCAGACAACAGCTATCATGAGCTCCTTGCAATCAGACTCCACTGCAAATGTGACCTTTGTTCGTCCTGCAACATTTTTCATTAGTGACTTTTCTGATGTCCCACATGCAAAATACTACTATGTGTTCTTGTCTTTGGTGTATGTTGTGACTGTTTTAGGGAATTCATTTATCATGTGTATCATTTATTTGGCCCGCAGACTTCACACAGCCAAATACATGGCTGTTTTCCATCTGGCCCTTTCTGATCTGTGTGGAAGCTCAGCTTTGATTCCAAAAATCATAGAAATGTTTTTATTTGATCATCAGGAGATTTCATATGAATCGTGCTTAACAAATATGTTTTTTGTGTATCATTTCATGAATCTGCAATCTTTGACACTACTTGCTTTGGCTTATGACAGACTGGTTGCTATTTGTTTTCCTCTACAATATCATGCCATTGTAACCAAAACAGCCATGTTTTTGATCATAGGCATTATGTGGATTGTGTCTGTAACATTTTTTTCTGTTCTTGTAGGTTTAGTGAATAGAATCTCTTTTTGTAGGTCTAATGTCCTTAATAGTTATTTTTGTGACTATGCCCCAATCTGTAGACTAGCTTGTAATGATAATACGATAAATATTTTGATGGGTAAAATTTCTTATGGCCTGCTGATTTGCACACCGCTGATACTGATCGTCATCTCATATTTCTGCATTTCTTTGGCTCTACTTAAGATTGCTCATGGTGCTGAACGGATCAAAGCCATAAAAACCTGCACCTCACATCTCATGTTGGTGGCAATTTTTTATCTCCCTGTTTTTAGCAATATCATTGCAGCTGTAACAACACCTTTGCATCCAAATGTTCAAATAATTAACAATTCCCTGACACAGGCGATACCACCTATGCTGAATCCCATCATATACACTCTAAAGACAGAGGAGGTCATGCAATCCATAAAAGAACTGTACAAACGAAGCAAGGTGAACACTACTAGTAAAAGAGGAATGAAATGCAGTAGGCTAAATTAAAAATAACTACAGGATCTGATCAGTGTGTGAATAAGAAACAAGGTGCATTTTGCCTTCCACAATATTGGTGTTAGTTGACTTTCATTACCTGCCTGAAAGAAAGATTTACTTTTACTTTGACTACAAATATTTGACGGGTTTCATCAACTGTAATCATTTAATAAATATCTAATTTAACAGAGTTGACTGATTCTGTATGTAGATGTTGTAAGTAACACATTGGGTCATAAATAGGCTGTTTAAAGCCTCTGGGCTGAAGAAAGTTGCATTGTGATTGCTTCCTTTATTCAAAACAATGTAAAAATAATTTCAGTCTAAAAATAAAGCTTTAAAAATATTCACATTTTTTATGCTGTGACTTTAAGTAACAATATGTCAAATAAAAAAACAAACAACAACAACAACAAAAACCATTTGCATTACATTTGCTTTCCATATAACAAATGTTTTAAAAAATATTTTGTATAATGTTTATTATCCTTATGAACAGAAATCTTCACCCTCCTGAAAATATTGTTTGAATGAACAGTCTTGAATATGTCATTTGGTGGCATTTGTTTGAGTTCTGCTAATTGTGACCTTTAGACAGTTTGTAAATGGAATACTGACAGCTTATTAATTTTTTTTTTTCTTGAGATCCCAGACCATGTAATGTGGGTATGCTTTTCTATTTACAAAAATCATTATATTAGGCCTTGTTTATTTATCAAAAGTAATACAGTAAATAACTACAACCAATTACAAAACCCTATCACGTAGTCCACAGTATAATGCCAAATAGCAGTGTTCTGCCCACACAGTAAACAACACAATCGCATACACAGACATTCCACCATGCAAAAACACATTTCAGGAAGGCAGCACCATACCACCCCACGGACAGAAAATTTGTTATGAAAGAATATTACTATACTACATAATATAATCTCGGTTGGTGGCTGTAATGAAAGTGCACGACGAAGGCGATACTCAAGGGTCTTTCAATCCAAGAAGCAAAACATTAATCTGTAGAAAAACATGGAGGAAACATAACCAAGAACACACGGACATCAAACAATGCAAGACAAGGAACAGACAGAAACTGAGGGAAATGCAATTAGGCCTATATTTTAATGAGAACAGTAACTGAAATATGACGTAATGAGACATTCTGTAATGAGAAGTTCATTTGTGGGGACTTTAATAGGGGCATTAATTGGAAGCAAAGAAAAAAAGTGGAACTTTCTGGACAGTACTGTTGCTTTACTCCTGCCCCTTCAGAAACCATAGTAACAAAGACAGCCAACTAACATCGCAAGTTCCATCATTACTAACATACTTCAACGATTTGGTATTTCCCGAAACCATAGTTCAAACGAACATTCGCAAACTGCATCGCAAACTTGTGTGGTTGGAACGACAGCTCTCGAGCTGTGGTTAGAAGCATAGCTTCTTGTTTTTATGACATGTGGACTTAATAAATCGTTATCTTGAGCAAAATAAGCAAGCTGACATTAAGTACAATGTATATCTTTTATTTCGAATATATACAAACGTCATTTACATATTTTAGTTTGTCAAGAGATTTTAAGCACTGTTTTTGAAGAGTGCGCATGTGCGTACGTGCTGTACTACGTAAGAACGAGCCTATTATTGAATCTGTAAATGATGCAGAATAACTGAGAAAAATGAGAATTAGTCCTCAGATGCCATGTCCGTAATTTATAGCAAAGAAATCTAGCATGAATTCGATCTCCAACGGATTCATTTAAAGAAGTTATTACTGGCTGAACGACAGGTTTGTGACAATACTGTTTAGGTAAACAGTCAAGACTAGCTAATTGATTTGTTCAACGATGCATCATACTATGGTAGTGAAGCAGCGAGTTAAGTCATTGTACGGGAAACGCACAAACGCAGAACAGTGAAAACGAAACCAAAACTAAAACAGAACATGACATGACCTTGCATTTAGTTTTAATATCAGTTGTTCTTAACTGAAATCTTACATGAAACGCATTTAGGCCTATAATATAATGAAAATGCTTAATTGTGACATAATGAGACGTTCTGTTATGAGAAGATTGTTTGTGGGGGCTTTAATTGGGGCAGTAATTGGATGCAAAAAAAAAAAGGACCTTTCTGGACAGTGGCACTGTTGCTTTACTCCTGCCCCTTCTTGCTCGAGTCTATAGGGAGAAGCGTTGCTCCATCAACTAAAGTCCCAAGATCAAGGCAATGATCTATTATAAATGTGTCTGATAGCTGGTAGAATAATAAGATTCTGGCAGCTTAGTAGAAGGTAGAGTATAAACCATACGTTTCTTCTCTTTTCTCTCTAATCCTTTTACTACAATGAGCAATTACTTTATTAATATTAGTTCAATTGGGTTATATCAAACAACATCTAAACATTTTTGTCTATAAATGCATTGTGAATGGGAAATTAAATCATTATTTGAATATTCTGTGTTATTGAGTGTATTTCTATAACAGGTCTTCATCACAGTTCACAAAAATCAGACAACAGCTATCATGAGCTCCACGCAGTCAAACTCCTCTGCAAATGTGACCTTTGTTCGTCCTGCAACATTTTTCATCAATTCTAATATTCCACATGCAAAATACTACTATGTGTTCTTGTCTTTGGTGTATGTTGTGACTGTTTTAGGGAATTCATTTATCATGTATATCATTTATTTGGCCCGCAGACTTCACACAGCCAAATACATTGCTGTTTTCCATCTGGCCCTTACTGATCTTTGTGTAAGCTCGGCTTTGATTCCAAAAGTAATAGACACATTTTTATTTGAGCACCATGACATTTCATATGAAGGGTGCTTGGAAAATTCATTTTTTGTATATCATTTCATGAACGTGGAGTCTTTGACACTAGTTGTCTTGGCTTATGACAGACTGGTTGCAATTTGTTTTCCTTTACATTATCATGCCATTGTAACAAGAAAAACAATGTTTCTGATCATAGGCGTAATGTGGATTTTTTCTGTGACACAGTTTTCTGTACTTACAGCTTTGGTGAATAGACTGTCTTTTTGTATATCGAATGTGATTGATAGTTATTTTTGTGATCATGGCATTATCTATAGACTAGCTTGTAATGATAATTCTATAAATATTCTGATGGTAAAAATGAATTTTGGTCTCCTGATTTGCACACCGCTGATACTGATCTTTATCTCATATTTCTGCATTGCTCTGGCTTTGCTTAAGATTGCTCATGGTGCTGAACGGATCAAAGCCATGAAAACCTGCACCTCACATCTCATGTTGGTGGCAATCAGTTATATCCCAATTTTATGCAATCATATTGCATCCTTTACAACACCTATCCATCCGAACACCCGGTTCATTAACAATTCCCTGACGCAGACAATACCACCTATGCTGAATCCCATCATATACACTCTAAAGTCAGACGAGGTCATGCAATCAATAAAAGAACTGTATAAACGAAACAAGGTGAACACTACAAAAAGAATGAAATGTAGTAGGAGAAATTCAAAACTAAAATTACAGGTTTGAACCTAATCAGCTGTGATCATTCAACAAATATCTAATTTGATTGATTGATTTTGTATGTTTGATGTTGTAACAGAAACTGTATTGTAAACAGGCCGAATATGTTTAAAACCTCAGGGTTGAAACCTAGCAGAGCTGCTTTGTGATTGCTTCCTTTGTTTGAAAACAACATATAAAAAATGTCAGATTTAGAATTTATTCTGCATCATGTTTGTTATTCTGATGAACAAACATATTCACACTCCAGAATATAGTGATGTCTTGAATGAATCATTGGCTGGCATTTGTTTAAGTTCTGATGACTGTGACCCACAGACAGTTTCTGAATTAAATATCCAGGGATTGACTTTTTTTTTTTTTTTTGTTTTGAGAGTGATCCTAGAAGTTGTAATGGAAGCATGTGTTTCAGGGAACTAAATCATTATATTACACTTTGTTTATTTCACAAAAGAAAAACAAAACAAAAAAAACAAAAAACACTATACATAAACCCAGAATACAGTATACATGGTACAGCATTATGCCATAAAATAGTGTGAATCTATAAACACACACAGTAAACAACACAATAACATACCAGACGGCAATACACTATTTTAGGACTGCAACAACTAATTGATAATGAAAAGTCTTGATTACTCTTGTCGGTGCGCTGTGCAAAATCTTTTACCGGATTTCGATTATTCAGACGTTTTGTTGAATGTTGTAGTCGGTGGAGCGGCAGCGGTGATTAGACGCTTCAGGACACGCAGACGGGGTAAGCACGCCGGTGCGCTCGTGAAGCTCAGACAGCGCGGATTAAGAACGCCGCTGCCTAGCATCCATCTGGCAAATCTCCGCTCTCTACCCAACAAAACGGACGAACTCCTTCTGCTCTCCAAGACAAATAAAGATTTTTTGAACTCAGCTGCTCTGTGCTTCACGAAAACCTGGCTGAACAACACCATTCCGGACAGCGTGTTAAGTCTGCCGGGCTTTCAGCTGTTTAAATCAGATCGCGACGCAGAATCAACGGGGAATTTGCCCGGCGGCGGGACGTGCTTTTACATCAACAAAAGGTGGTGTTCAGATGTAACTGTGTTAAAGAAGATGTGCTGTCCCGATCTTGAAACACTCTTTATTAACTGCAAACCGTTCTATTCGCCACGGGAGTTTTGCTCATTCATTCTAGTGAGTGTCTACATTCCTCCGCAAGCGCACGTGAGCTCGGCTTTACAGATACTCGCTGATATGATCACAGAGAGTGAGCAACAACACCCGGACTCTGTTCTAATCATTCTCGGGGACTTTAATAACTTTAATTTAAGCGATTCTCTCACGTGAACTTCCAAAATACAGACAAAGCATGTTACTTGTCCCACCAGAGACAGTAATACACTGGATCACTGTTACACAGCAATAAAGGATGCAATTCTCTCTGTCCCACAGGCAGCTTTGGGGCTCTCTGATCACTGTTTAGTTCATTTCATATCGACCTACAGGTAGAAACTGAAATCAGCTAGACCTGTAGCAAAGACTGTAAAGAGATGGACCATCGAAACAGAGCGGGCTTTACAAGCCTGTTTCGAATGGACTGATTGGAGTGTTTTTGAAGCTGCTGCCACCGATCTGGACGAGCTCACAAAGACTGTTACATCATATATCAGTTTCTGTGAGGATATGTGCATTCCTACAAAGACTCATTTAACTTACAACAACGACAAACCGTGGTCCACTGCAAAACTCAGCCAGCTCCGTCAGGCCAAAGAAGATGCTCGCAGAAATGGGGACAGAGTCTTGTACAAACAGGCCAAATACACACTGGAAAAGGGGATCAGAGTGGCAAAGAGGAATTATTCCGATAAGCTTCGGAATCAGTTCTCTTCTAATGACACGGCTTCAGTGTGGAAAGGTCTCAAAGTCATCACCAATTACAAGACACCATCCCCCAGCTCTGTGGAGAATCAACAACTGGCAGACGATCTGAACGAGTTTTATTGCAGGTTTGAAAAAACACCATTCACACCTCTTGTAACCCCCGTCTCCCCCACACCTGCAATTCAGTTCAGTGAAGATGACGTGCGCCAGGTCTTCAGAAAGAACAAGAGAAGAAAGGCACCAGGCCCAGACAGCGTTTCACCAGCCTGTCTGAAAACCTGCGCTGACCAGCCTGCCCCCATCTTCACACAGATCTTCAACAGATCACTGGAGCTGTGCGAAGTCCCCTCATGCTTCAAACGCTCCACCATCATCCCCGTCCCAAAGAAACCCAAAATTACTGGACTTAATGACTACAGACCTGTGGCTCTAACGTCTGTGGCCATGAAATCATTTGAAAGACTGGTTTTGGCTTATCTGAACGACATCACTGGACCCTTACTGTCAAGCTCCTGAAGTTTGCAGATGACACCACACTGATCGGCCTCATCCAGGGCGGTGACGAGTCTGCTTACAGACTGGAGTTTGAACAGCTGGCTGTCTGGTGCAGTCTTAACAACCTGGAGCTCAACACGCTCAAGACAGTGGAGATGATCGTGGACTTCAGGAGAAACCCCTCTGCTCTCCCCCCACTCACCATCATGAACAGCACTGTGACTGCAGTGGAGTCATTCAGGTTCCAGGGCACCACAATCTCCCAGGACCTGAAGTGGGTCAACCACATTGAGTCCATTGTGAAAAAGGCCCAGCAGAGGTTGTACTTCCTTCGCCAGCTGAGGAAGTTCAACCTACCACAGGAGCTGCTGAAACAGTTTTACTCTGCCATCATTGAATCCATCCTCTGCACTTCTATATCTGTCTGGTTCAGCTCAGCTACCAAATCTGACGTCAGAAGACTACAGAGGGTAGTCCGGTCTGCTGAGCGAATCATTGGTACAACCCTCCCCACTCTCCAAGAACTTTGCCCTTATAAGTTATCCAGAGTGAGAAAAAGGGCAAAGAAAATCACTCTGGACCCCTCACATCCAGCACACTCCCTCTTTGAACTGTTGCCATCTGGTCGACGCTACAGAGCTCTGAGCACCAGAACGACCAGACACAGGAACAGTTTCTACCCTCAGGCAATCCATCTCATGAACACTTGACAAACACAGAACGCACAACACTATTATACATTACTTACTTAAAACACTTACTTATTTATATTTCAAATTTGCACACATCATATTATATATTGTTTTTTGCTTTTTTTGCACTTTGTCTATCTTGTATATTTGTATATTATTCTTTTATTCTTTTTATTATCTGTCTTGTCTTGTCACTGTCACTCTGTTGCACTGTGGAGCTTCTGTCACTAAAACAAATTCCTAGTATGTGTAAATATACCTGGCAATAAAGTTCTTTCTGATTCTGATTCTGACATCTAGGAAGGTAGATGCGACCAGAAATATGCTATCGATTTTTCCTCGTGCAGTGAGGACTGGAAATTAACTGTATCCAAGTTAATGCCCAGAATTCAGTGGACGTTGCAGGACCCATGGTTTTATCCTGGTCAATTGGAATCACAAGCTCATTGGAAATCCTGCGGGGTTGAGAGATTGATCATTAAACGTTTTTGTAAATATTCTTATTTTCTCTAGTTTTTCTCTAAGCGATAACATGCGCTTACATGATGATATGCCTAAAACACGTTATAACCTGCGTTTATTCACCTCTGACACTTCAATTTGATACTGTAATGATTGTTTGATGTTGGATGATCATCAAACAGCAAAGTAGTCTGATTTAGATGATCGTTTGTTATTTATCTGTTGCTGGTTGGAATGGCACACATGCATTAATTTAGTGAAGTTCAAAAGAGACTCGCTTATGGTAAAAGATAAAGAGGTTTGCATAGTAAAAATGTGCACCGTCAATTTATTCAATCAAGTTCAATAATCAATAAATGATCACTAAACAATTACTCAAATTAAAATTCCATACTTTTCCAAACTGTGGAGGAACCCTCAACAAAACAGTCCGAGACGCAAGCTTGGTGCTCGAGGGGCCTTATTGTCCATTTCTTTATGGCTGGAATGATTCAATTGGCCGGAGTAGAGAAAGACGAGATCGCAGATGTTTTGCCCGTGGTGGCGAGGGTAGGCCTTAGTTAGCTGGAACCAGTTTGTTTGGGCTGACGCCCATGAGATAACGCAGAGGGATCGGTGATGGTACTAGGCGGAGGATAATCGCTCTTTAGGCCAGAGGATTGCAGTAAAGATTCCTCGAGGACGAAATATTTTTCATCAGACGGCAAGAGCTCGATTTCAGACATGTTGAGAACGTAGGGTGGGGCCTAATGCTGATAAACTGTCAAACAAACAGAAGTAAGTCTGCTGTATATAAACCTCTTGTCATTAATTGAGTTGATTACCTGAATGTGCTCCACTCGTGTGAATTAGGTTAATAATCTGAACATGCACCTCCCGAATTTTGTTAATAAGACATCATTAGTAGGTGATCCTGACGTGGCCGACCACACTATTGCGATTTAGACATTATATTGATAAGTCCTGTGATGTGTAAGGCACTGTAGCCATATTTTCATTACATTTCCTTTAAATATAACAGATGTTTTAGAAATGCTTCTGCATCATGTTTGTTATCCATATGAACAGACATATTTGCACTCCAGAATATATTGATTTCTTGAATGAATCATTAGCTGTCATTTATTTAAGTTCTGATGACTTTGATCCACAGACAGTCCCAGACATTGTAATGCAAGCATGTGTATCAGTGAAATACTAGAGACTTTAAAAACACAGAGAATCAACAAAGCAACTACACATTAATTAAGCATTGACAATGATGAACAGAACTGGGAAAACTATAAGGGCTTACATACACTGTGAATAATAATTAACAAAACAAGGAACAGGTGTGAAACTAATTAGAAACCATAGTAACAAACAAAGACGAGAACTCAGGCAGCCAGAACAGTGAAAACGAACCAAAACAGAACATGACATGACTTTGCATTTAGTTTTAATATCAGTTGTACTTAATTGAAATCTTACATGAAACGCAATTAGGCCTATATCATAATGAAAACAGTAACTGAAATGCGACATAATGAGACGTTCTGTTATGAGAAGTTTGTTTTTGGGGGCTTTAATTGGGGCATTAATTGGAGGCAAAAAAAAAAGAAAAAAAAAAGAGGTGCTTTCTGGACAGTGGCACTGTTGCTTTACTCCTGCCCCTTCTTGCTCAAGTCTATAGGGAGAAGCGTTGCTCTATCAACTAAAGTCCCAAGATCAAGGCAATGGTCTATTATAAATGTGTCTGATAGCTGGTAGAATAATAAGATTCTGGCAGCTTAGTAGAAGGTTGAGTATAAACCATACGTTTCTTCTCTTTTCTCTCTAATCCTTTTACTACAATGAACAATTACTTTATTAATATTAGTTCAATAGGGTTATATCAAAGAACATCTAAACATTTTTGTCTATAAATGCACTGTGACTGGAAATGAAATCATTATTTGAATATTCTGTGTTATTGAGTGTATTTCTATAACAGTTCTTCATCACAGGTCACAAAAAAATCAGACAACAGCTATCATGAGCTCCACGCAGTCAAACTCCTCTGCAAATGTGACCTTTGTTCGTCCTGCAACATTTTTCATCTATTCTAATATTCCACATGCAAAATACTACTATGTGTTCTTGTCTTTGGTGTATGTTGTGACTGTTTTAGGGAATTCATTTATTATGTATATCATTTATTTGGCCCGCAGACTTCACACACCCAAATACATGGCTGTTTTCCATCTGGCCCTTGCTGATCTGTGTGTAAGCTCGACTTTGATTCCAAAAGTCATAGACACATTTTTATTTGAGCACCATGAAATTTCATATGAAGCGTGCTTGGAAAATTCATTTTTTGTATATCATTTCATGACCGTGGAGTCTTTGACACTAGTTGTCTTGGCTTATGACAGACTGGTTGCAATTTGTTTTCCTTTACATTATCATGCCATTGTAACAAGAAAAACAATGTTGCTGATCATAGGCATAATGTGGATTTTTTCTGTGATACAGTTTTCTATACTTACAGCTTTGGTGAATAGGCTATCTTTTTGTATATCGAATGTGATTGATAGTTATTTTTGTGATCATGGCATTATCTATAGACTAGCTTGTAATGATAATTCTATAAATATTATGATGGTAAAAATTAATTTTGGTCTCCTGATTTGCACACCGCTGATACTGATCTTCATCTCATATTTCTGCATTGCTCTGGCTTTGCTTAAGATTGCTCATGGTGCTGAACGGATCAAAGCCACGAAAACCTGCACCTCACATTTCATGTTGGTGGCAATCAGTTATATCCCAATTTTATGCAATCATATTGCATCCTTTACAACACCTATCCATCCGAACACCCGGTTCATTAACAATTCCCTGACGCAGACAATACCACCTATGCTGAATCCCATCATATACACTCTAAAGTCAGACGAGGTCATGCAATCCATAAAAGAACTGTATAAACGAAACAAGGTGAACACTACAAAAAGAATGAAATGTAGTAGGAGAAATTCAAAACTAAAATTACAGGTTTGAACCTAATCAGCTGTGATCATTCAACAAATATCTCATTTAACAGAGTTGATTGATTTTGTATGTTTGATGTTGTAACAGAAACTGTATTGTAAACAGGCCGCATATGTTTAAAACCTCAGGGTTGAAACCTAGCAGAGCTGCTTTGTGATTGCTTCCTTTGTTTGAAAACAACATATAAAAAATGTCAGATTTAGAATTTATTCTGCATCATGTTTGTTATTCTGATGAACAAACATATTCACACTCCAGAATATATTGATGTCTTGAATGAATCATTTGTTTGAGCTCTGATGACTGTGACCCACAGACAGTTTCTGAATTAAATATCCATGGATTGACTTTTTTTTTTTTTTTGAGAGTGATCCTAGAAGTTGTAATGGAAGCATGTGTTTTAGGGAACTAAATCATTATATTAGACCTTTTTTTTTTTTTTTTTTTAACAAAAAACTAACAAACAAGAAACATAAACCCAGAATACAGTATACATGGTACAGTATTATGCCATATAATAGTGTGAATCTATAAACCCACACAGTAAACAACACAATAACATACCAGACGGCAATACACTATTCTATAATTGATAATGAAAGGTCTTGATTGCTCTTGTCTGTGCACTGTGCATGAAGAAAGTCCACAAGTAACATCAATTAACAGTAGTTACAAAGTTTCTATGGTAAAACACATTTGTGTTTCATTTCGGTGTACATTTATGGAATGTGTGATCACGGCTCTCTCCCCTCTAAAATGAGTGGAGCTGATCATGTTTCATTCAGGGAGTGTGTTTAACCATCACAGACTCCTGCTTATCAACCACCCAGAATCCCCTTCTTAGGAAGTGGAGTGGGCTTTATTGTCACATAGGCCCACCTTTTGCAGGGGGAAACTCCCAGCCTGTAATTTACTCTCTCGCTGAGTTTGAGTTTTCTGCCGTTGAGCGTTCTCAGGAAACACTGAGGCGGATGGCTGTGGCCTTGGCAGTGTGCCAACTGGGACTGCTTGATGTTCTCGCCCACCATGGGCGGGTAGGGCAGCACCCCTTGGAAAGCCCTTTGAAGTGTGTTTATAGGACTTGTGAAATAGTTGGAGATCCCGACGTGGCCGCCACACTATTGCAATTTAGGCATTATATTGATTAGTCCTGTGACGTGTAAGGCACCAGCACTGTAGCCTTTTTTTTTCTCAGCGTTACTGTGATATAAGCAATAGTGCCGGCCCTGCCGCTGCTTTGCAGTCATTCACCCACGGTGTTCAACTAGGTCTGGTAGCTCAGCGCTGCTGTGATGTAAGCAAGTGCCGTTACTGCCTCCGACACTTTGCTCTAAACACTCATGACGACGTCAGCAAGACTGTCCACTCTCTTATGTCTGTTTTTCACATCCCCAGCTCGTTAAGGGCAACTGGAACAGTAATTGCATTTGTGTTCTGACCATCCTGCTGTGCAGTGCAT